>JAKGUB010000334.1:18932500-19532500 GCA_026261675.1 Hippocampus mohnikei | reverse complement strand
ATCAGCGGGTCCCGCTTTAAATGTATTCCCCGCGGTCAGTAATCGCCTTCGCTGTCAATCGTAGGCGACGTTGCCGCGACGCCAGCGTGCAAATGCGTGTAGCGTTAGGAATGCGGCTTGGCTGCGGGACGAGCGTTCAAGATCCTTGATAAAACCCAAACGATTCTGGCAGCTCGCGACTCTCGGGACGGCGATGTGCGGGGGGAGCCTTTCCAAACCAGAAGAGGAGAGAAAAATTGATCTGAGGCAAGGTTCTGACTTTTTCCGCGGCGGCGCCTATCAATTGTCACTGCCGAGCAATATCAAGCAACCTGGGGAAATAAGCATGCTTTTTGCGTTTTGGCGCCGGCGGCGCGGTCTGAAATGATGACTTTGCAACTATTTTGCATCCAAACCGTCACAAATTTTCTACATGCGTCACGACGATATCCATTCGCTTTGGAGATGGCGCAGCCAGATGTCAATTTCGCCATCAAACATGACATTGACAGGGCTTAGGGGAACATCTCAATAAATGTCCAAAACAAAAAATCACGGTTGGCCGCGGTGGCACCGTAACTCAAATTTGTACGTAAATCGGAACCTGCCGTAGTTGATCACTGACCTATCCGAGCGGCATATTTATAGTAAACATCTGTGCGGAAAACACTTTGTAGGCCGTGAATATGAAAAAAATGAAGTCAATAATGATAAGTAGGGGACAACTAATTGTGCCTTCTTTTCTACCATGTATTCCAGGAGTGCCCAAACTTTTTGGACTGACGATCGACTTTTCGATCAACTAACCTCCCGCGATCGAGCCGTTACCGCGCACGCGCGCGCACATACAAGCGCACGCCATGATGAGCAACAGCCAGGCAGGACTCATGCGAGGGACTTTTGCAGCCCGTTTAACGATCGTAGCTCACACGTACCGTTTTAAAAGTGCTTCCCTTCGTCCTCCAGATTCCTTCTCTTTGCCCGTGCCCTCGGTGAATTGCACACGAAACAAACTCCGAGTGAGAATAATGACAACGATAAAAGATACAGCGCAACCGCTCGGATCACAAGCTTTTAATTGCAGACTGCCGAGTGCTGACAACTTCCGGTGACGCAGATCAAGCGCCACCGGAGGTTCAAGATTTCCCCGCTTTATTTGATTTGATTTTTTGAATACCGTATTTTCACGACCATTCAGCGCACCGTGTTGTAGGGCGCAGTCTCAGTAACGGGTGCTATTTCTGTATTCTACACATACACAAAACGCACTGTATTATTGGGCGCAGCCAGGGGTGGTAAAACATATGGCAGTTTAAACATACGGCATGCATGCACGCACGCTAAAAACACGTTAGCTTGAAGCATAGCGTAGCATGCTAAGACATGCTAAAAACACGTTAGCTTGAAGCATAGCGTAGCAGCATGCTAAGACATGCTAAAAACACGTTAGCTTGAAGCATAGCATAGCAGCATGCTAAGACATGCTAAAAACACGTTTTTAAAAAGGTGGTGGACTGCTTTTCCGCATGCCTGACCTCACTCACTTCCGCCTTTTCTCTATATAAACAGCGTGTCGGCTCTCAGTCAGGATTTGGAACTCGGCTCATACACTAGACGCTCCGCATTATAAGGCATCCTGTCCACTTTGGAGAAAATTTAAGACTTTTAATGGCACCTTATGGTCGTGAAAATACGGTACTTTTTGTGAAAATGACACTGATCGAATGATTGGTGTGCAGTGTACATTAACACTCCTCGCGATCGACTTGGGACCAGTCCGCGATCTACCGATCGATCGCCATCGGCGTAATGGGCACACCCTGATGTATTCTATTAATAACCTTGAAATATTGTACACCAGGGCAGTCAGAGACTGTTGTGTTCAGTTTACGACGGTTGTGCCGTTATACGACGGCAACACGGATTTATACAGAAGTCAGAAAGGACAATGACTGATCTGCGTGACTACATTTACCCTCGCTGTCAGGTGGAATCCTCCCGTCCACGCACGAGATCATTTTAAAACTATTAATGTCAATGAGAATTGCAGAAAATGAATGGCTTAGTGGGAGCTCAAATTTTTGATTTACGTGCGCTGAACGGCCTTCAGCAAACAGGGAGTTCTCGCTTCACGGCGGTCTCGACGATTCGTGATCATGAATGGTGCGCGATTAACTCGTTTGCTCGGCGGCATAAGAATAGCGCATGCTCATGCGGCACAAGAAGGCCTGATGACTTTCCGTCAATCGATTATTTGATATTTTTGACCGCCGCGTGGTTCCCACACAAATGTTTCCGATCATTATTCCTTGACTACTGCGTTAGTCTAGGTTAGCGACAGACTACGGCGCGTTCCGATTTACGCACCAACTCGGGTGATGGAGCCACTGTTGGAACTCAAATCCGTTGTAGACGGTGGACGCCGTGTCTTACAGTTGAACATGTTAAGAAATGTTGATAAAACCACCGCAATTTCCGCACTATAGAGCGCACCTGATTATAAGCCGCGCCCACGACATTTTTAGAGGAAAACCAATTTTGTACATACACAAGCCGCACCCGTATATAAGCCGCATGTGCCCACATTAAAACATGTAAACGTATTTACAAAGAAAGACGGTACACAGAGAGAGTTTTCAAAGTTTTAATAATATAACTTAACAATAATAATAATATAACTTTCTTCCCAAACGGTGCCTGTGACGCGGCAGTCTTAATCTTACCTTTTCTACTTGAGCGCCCCCTGGCGGCCGTTAGAAAAATTACATAAATTGGCTGCATCACTGTATAAGCCGCAGGGTTGAAAGTTTGGGGAAAAAGTAGCGGCTTATAGTCTGGAATTTACGGTAATCATGAATTCAAGTAAAACAACATCATTTTCATCCCACAACAGCTCTCAAGTGGGGATAGCGGCTTCTCTGCTGTTACAATGGCAAACTCATGTGACCTACTTCAGCGTTGGTGAGCTCATGCATTAGCACTTAGTGCTAGCGTCATGGTTCCGAGTAGCATGAGATGGTCATCTGATTGTCTGTTGAATGTCGGTACATTAATTTAATGTGCTTTCCTTCTGTTTAATGACAACACTGGCATTTCGTTGGAGCAAATATGAGACTAAACCGTCGGATTCGCCCTGCAGCAAAAACGATGATCACATTATCTGAGGAATGTATTTTCATTGTTGCTTGTTTAAAATTTAATAACAACACAGATATAATGTTCTCTTTTTTTTGTGTGTGTGTTAAATGAGCCAAGGGGTTTTGCTAAATTCACACAAATGAACGTTTTTCAAAGTTATATTTTCCCAAATCAAAACAAAAACCAAGTGACAAATAGTGACGTTTTAACAAACAGTTTTGTTTGCGTATTCCGCAGTTCGGTTCTTCAACGAAATGAGAGCCAAGATTTCTATTCACGTGTATGCGCGCTATGTTATATTTAGCACACATTTAAAATCAACATTTGTTCGCAGATCGAAAGGAATCGGGCTCACGTAAAGCGACCATGGAAAGTCAGGCTTAAAAAAAAAATAATACGGCGAATAAAAGATTGTAAATCATAGAAATTGTAAAACATGAATGACGACAACGTGACGTGCAACTGTGAGGTCATCTAAAGTGAAAAACGAGCCACCACGACAAACAACAAAATTGACGTACTGTATATTCTTTGTCTCACAGCATAGTCGCCAAAGTCCGATTTGAATGTTTTCGGAAGTCAAAGCGGGTGCCTGGAAGTTTTGGTACCGATCCGAAGTTATTCAACCGTGACGGAAGGACTCTGCTCGAGTTCAGTTTATTGTCAAAATACTTTGATTCCTTAACCCGTTCAGGGACAGCAGTTACGACAGCGGACATCTTATCATGTTATCAGGTTACAAGTTATCATTATTGGTGCATGAAAGGGTTAAATAATACAACTCTATTCGAATACGATTACAACTTTTCCTCAAAAATAAATCAGACTTTGTCGTCGTACGTCATGACGTCCTTTTTTGGTCTTCTCAAAGAAATGTGTTCTTTGAAAAAGGATGACATTTCTCTTCCCAAAAGTGGGACTACTCTTCTCTGACTTCAATTGTCAAAGGATCACGACTTTTGCTCTTAAAAAAGTGCAACCTCATTTTCACACAATTTAAAAATACAGCCTTTTGAAAAAAAAAAATTGTCACACATATATATAAATCAGCATGTATTGTATTGTATATGATGAAGGCTTTTGTATAAGGCAATTCTCATAAGACACCGTAACATACAGCACTTTTATTTTTCAAAAAAAAAAGACTATTTGAATAAGATTTACCTTTTCCCGAAATTTTTTTTTTTTTTTATCAGATCGTGTTTTTGTTGAGACAATTTTTTCTCCATTAATAAAACTCATAAGATTGCAATTTTTTGTCCCCATTCATTCTTAATATGATTTTTTTTCCTCAATAAGATCAGATTAGCATAAACATACAGTATCCTTGCGATTCAAAAGTTTGACTTATTTCCTGTTAAAATTGGACTTCATTCTCATGAGAGTGCCATTTTTTTTTTCTTCAAATAGACGATTAGCATACGACAGCGACTTTTGGGTCTCAAAGAATATGACTACTATCATAAGATTGCGACTTTTTTCAATACCTTACTCTTCAAATTTAGATTTATCTCCTCCCCCCACAAAAAAAATCTCATGAGATGATTTTTTTTTGTCCTTTAAAAAAAAAAACACTGCTTCATTCCTATGAGACGGAAACTTTTTTCTTTCCCAAAAGTTTGCTATTTTCATAAGATTACAATTTATACTTTTGTCTCAAAAAATATACAGGACGGCATTATTCTCATAAGATTTTTTTTAAATGTATTATTATTATTATTATTTTTTTTAATGACAACATTCATGCATACGCAGAGATGAGAAGTTTGAGGCTTCGCCTTGTCCAGCCTTGCTGCTTGGTCTTCACCGCCCGCTACCCTCCTGTTGCTCCCTCCTGTTGCTTCCAAGTTTTCAGTGCGACACATCTCATGTGCCGCCCGCCCTCCGCCGCCAAAGAGTGCGCGCATCTTTTCCGCTGTCTACTCATCGAAGCCTTTGAAGCAGACGAAGGCTTGCGTTACACATTTAGCTCCTTTAAGTTAGCCGTCGAAAGAGCCGTGCTGTTTTGTCGAGCTGATTCGTCTTTTGTGTTTTTTTTTTTTTTTTTTAAGGAGGGCTTTCTCGATCCTCTCCTCAGCTGCCTCATTCCCTCTTTTTCTTCTTTTTTCAAGTGCCAATTTATTTAAACTCCTTTCCCCTTTTCTTCTTTCTC
Organism: Hippocampus mohnikei; assembly: GCA_026261675.1. Classification (NCBI taxonomy): domain Eukaryota; kingdom Metazoa; phylum Chordata; class Actinopteri; order Syngnathiformes; family Syngnathidae; genus Hippocampus; species Hippocampus mohnikei. Next base: position 19,527,231 of record JAKGUB010000334.1, on the reverse strand, counting down.
CTTCATTGATTTCCAAACCCCAGTCTTTGTGTGCAGCTGGGGCCCAGCTGTGTGTCTTGCGACGGTGTACATGTGTGTGTGTGTGTTTGTGTGGCTTTTTCTGGCACATTGCTGCCACAGTGAGCATTGCGCACTGTACACACAAAGGACCCTGGCCGCAAAGAAAAAAAAAAAGAAGGGGGGGGGTGGGAGGGGGGGGGAGAGGGAAAAGTTTGGAACAAGAGAGATGGACATGCTTGTACTGTAACAGCGCAGTGGGCCGGGTCATTTGCATCAGCGTTTCGGGATGAGCGAGACGGCAGTGAAGAGCACTGGCACCACGCTTTATTAGCGGGAGACGTTTTTTGGGAGGGGCGTCGCAAGCGGCGGGTGGGGGCACCGAGGGGGGAACGAAGGATGAGGATGATGACAGAGGTGGGGAGCTGATGTGGTTGACAGAGTTGGAGACGGCAAAAAAGCATTTACTGGGCGTGAGAAGACGGCACGAAAGAGCCCAATTCCCACCAAGCAGTCGAGTTCCGACAAGTTTTTTGCATTTCCATCGGGCAATGCGCATTTTGGCTTCTTTCAGCTTCACAATTGCTTAGTTTTCACCTACGGATGGGCGAGTAACCATTCCAGGTATTAGTATTGGGCTGACGCAAGACGTATTTGAAGGTATCGGGTGCTCGTGGAAGCTGTCGATACCAGCCCTTGATACTTAGGCAAAAAAAAAAAACAATCTGACATTGAGTAAATTCTCCTTAACTGTAGTCGCCTCTATACTGTGGCAATTTAAAACATCGGCGAATCATCATTTGCCTCAGAAAGGAAGTTGTTCTTTTTAATCATTGTGTCAAATGTAATTTTATCGATCAAATTTAACTCGAGGTAATCGGTACTCTGCATCTTGGGTATTCAAAGAGTGAATACCGCTATCTGTATGACAAAAAAAAGTGGTATAGAGCATCACCATTTTCACCAAAGGACAGCTCTCCGGGTTAACTTGCGTATATATGTCGTCTTGCACAGGGAGTTTTTGAGAACCCGGCCTCTGAATTTTCCACGTTATGAACGGCGCAAAGCCGAACTAACAATCCCAACAGCTGATTATCAACACCAATTGTCGATGTGAGCGAGTTTAATACAGCGCATTCGTACGTGAGCTGCTATGGCCACAACTGGCACCGAGGCGGTCAACATGCAGACGGTTCGCCAATTAACAGGCAGCCGCTAAACTGCGCTCACGACGGCCAACTCCGCGCTCTCCTTCGCCGGCTCCGACGTGACTCGCCAGGTCAGGCCCCACCTTTTAAAGCCACATGCACTCAAAGGCACAGATACAATAATGGAGAACGTGAGAATGGTCACTCCAATTTAATACCTGCACCTCACATGCACTTTATTTTATTGTGTGATGGTATTCTTATTCTTCTTCTTATTATTTGTTTTTAATACTCCCCGCAGGAAATCCGCAATCGCAGGATTTGCCGCAGATTTCAAAGCTCTCTGTGGAATTGAAAGCAGTCCGGCGAAATAAGGGCGAGGTGCAGGAAAATAACCTTCACCTGCAGTTGTCATCCCGACGGCTACATGTCACAGTCCGATAGGCTTCGTTCACACTGCAGGGCATGACGGCCCATTTCCCATTTTTGCTGGGGGGGGAGGGTTGTTTTCAACCCATCCTCTTTATGTTCTCGTTCACATTATCAATAACAAATGTGTCTGCTAATGTTCACTGACTACGTGTGTGATGTGACACGCTTGCGCACAAAGCATAACGTCGAGTGGCGCACGCGGCAGAGTTTACGGAGAGTGAATCGGATCCGACGTGGTTCTTTTTTTTTTTTTAACCATCTTGTGGATGATTAGCGATGCAAGGAGGTGGTAGAATGATTATTTCATGGCGATGTCCATTCAAGATGACGTCAACTCACTGCCTCTGTGGTTGAATTACATTTATTATCATACTTTTAGCAGTAGGTTTGAAATATCCAGGTGGCTAATTTACACTTGAACAACTCTTTGCTTTACTCACACTTGTTCCGCCTCCAACCCATTAGTTTGGTGAAATGTTTGATTATTGAATATATCAGCCCTGGAGGGGACAAAGAGAATGCTGCTGTTGATTATTTTAGAACCGCACTGCTCCGCGGTGTTTTGGTTTTGTAGATAATTTCCTCCCCCCCAAAATTCCGACTTCATTCGTACAATAGAATACAAACTTTATTTCACACCAGTCGCAGCTGCAGCAAAGCACTTTACATGTCACATAGAATAACAATAATACAACAACAAAAGCGAGTGTTTCGTAAGTGGTCATTTTCAGTCTCTTTTTTGTTTTTGGTTTTTAATGCCAGCGGAAAATGAACTTTCAAGCATTTGCTTTTCCACAGAATCAGGATTGTTCTCCGCGGAATCAACTCCCTTTTCTCTGTAGGTTCCAGGGGTGACTATTTTGAATGCAAAATCCATTTTTATCCGATTACTCAACTAGTCCGTGAGATAAATGCTAGAGCACTCATTTCTAAAAATATTTGATCGCTGTATCCCTACTGGTGATTATAGCATTGGATTTCCGGAGTGTCATAGAAAGCCCTGAGAACATGAAAAGCCTCAAGGCATGGTCAAAAGACAAAGAGCAATATTCTCTGTTTAAGACAAACACTACTTTCTGACCACTTTTTTTTTTTTTTTTGCGTGTGTCTACATGGTCACATGGGGCCCGTTTAATTACACGTTCAGAGGACCACGACACAGCGGGTCCTCGATTTACGATGGCCTCGGCATGTGCTGTTTTGATAATATGAACGTCAATGGACTAGTTTGCGCGTGGCGTTGCATGTGGCCAAACTTACTGATGGTTTTTCAGTTGATTCTTTCCTCTTCATGGCCTGAAAGTGTTTTTCATACCAACGTTTACTGTCATTTTGACTTTACTACCGCATTGGCATAGATTAATGATAGAATAGGAGTGTATTCATACTGCATAGCTGCCGTTTTCATCTTATGCCGAGGACCCCCTATACCTGTCGCTAACATACATACAGTCTCCCCCATTCATCATTCGCACAGCTGCTATATTGCAGTTTTTAAAGCAATCAGTATACTTTCATACAGCATATGCATATGGGAAAGGAGAGCCACAGTCACTGATGCACGTATCACCTACGGTCGTTGAATGCTAAGAGAACAGCGAAACAGAAACACGAGGAGCACACTCAGGCTGGAGCTGCTGTCGGCCACAGCTCACACTCACGCAGACTCGCCAATGTCACAAGTCACCCTACCAGGCTCGCTTATTTAAGGCGCATATCTTCCACGTTACAATATTTTATGTACATGATGTGCTTGCAATTTTTAGCGCGTGTGTTCAACAGAATCGGTGGCGAATGCCAAATCAGAATTTTGGGATTCCAGGACATAGTACATATGTGGGTCATGCGCAGCGTCATGTGACCAAACGTATGGTAGATAAAGCTATTTTGACAATAGAAAGCGTGAAAATGCGAGAAGAGTTTGCCTGCCCACGTAAACATTAGCAGTTTCGCCGCTAATAACAAGCCGACAGCCACCGGATGAACGCAGCAATCAACCGTGTCACATTTTCAAGGGATCATAACTTCCGGATCATAACTTGCGTATTATTATGTTTACGTGATAAGGCGTATTTATTTTTCCTAATTGGGCCATTTATTAATAGTTTGTTTTATTATTTTATTCTAGATTTGTTGTGGAGTGGAACAACACTGTTGGAAATGAATGAATGCTAATAAAATGTTGAATTGTTCTATAATTGTCTTTGTTGGCAGTAGCAGTGTTTTAAAACCGGCGATTTAAAAACAATGAAAAAAAAAAGCTGTCCATTTTTTTTTAAATGGTTGCCGGCCCGCAAACGGCATGTACTTGTCTCAACTGGTCTGTGACACAAAAAAACAAAACGTTGGGGACCACTGATGTGGATAAAGCGTGAAATAACTTCTCTCCGTTTCCATTATGATCAAATCAGACTTTGGACAATTGGACATTTTTGAGACTGTTGGGACGTTTTTTCGAGGCAAAAGCAAAATTAATAAATCATTTGAAAATATTCGGGATGTGATGCCCAATGAATAGATGAACATGGATTTGGCCTATGAGTCCAGGCTCTAGTGTTCAAATATATGTACAATGTATAAGAAAGTGTGTTTTAGTGAGTTTACAAGTGCTTAAAGAGTGTAAAATGGGAATTTTCGGCGGTAGGGAGTGGGTCTGGAATATATTCCCCGTGATAAATGGGGTTCACTATATCTTCCTTTAACGACACAGGCCTCAACTAGTAGCCACAACCTCGCTCTGGCTCAAGTTGTCATGGTAACAGAAGCCATTTTCACAAAGCAGTAGAGGAGGCAGGGTGAGCAGTGGCTCGTTAGCATGAGCGAGAACCGCCCCTTCAAAAGTCGCTGAGAAAAAAAAAAGCGTCATTTAAACCGTTGGGTTTAAATGTTTTCATTTTTGATGCTTCATTTGGTTCAGGCCATCACGCAGCTTTGATTCGAGCCATTTTTGTCTTTTTTGAAAATAAATTGGTGAGTTAGCTGCGGCTATACTAACAGGTTTTCAGCTAACGAAGCCAGCGGCATCTTTGCTACGCCATCTTGGATGTACGCTTCGCTTGTTGGCGTCCAAACAAAGCGCACGTTATTCTTTGAACAAATAGCCACATGTTAAGAAAGAAAAGAAAAAAAAACCCACTGGAAGTCCGCCATTATACGTCACGTTCTTCTTCTTTGTCAAATTAATTTGGCGGGTTCCACTGTGTCACGCTGCACTGCCGTCACGCTAGTAATGCAGCTGATGCCGCCGCTAGCATGTCCCGTCGAGACGGTCCAGCCAGATCGGGTTTGAGCGTTTCAAATCGTATCGCTGCGAGCTCAACGGAGCGCTAATCTTCGTGCTTCCTCATTTGTCGTTTAGCGCCGTCTCAAGTGTCGCGCCACTCTGGCCCGCCGTAGCGTTTGATCCCAGATCTGTGCTGTGCAGACGGGGAATCCCTTGATTGAGTCCCTCTGCTTCTTTTTTTTTTTTTTTCACATGTTTATTCAATTACGTCTCATCAGTCCCATGTCTTCCTGTGCATTCCTGCCGCACGGCTGCCACACTGTCCCGTCCGGTCCAAGGAGGAGCTATTCGGAAAGATTTACGGTGCCAGTGCAGGATTAGTGCATGTGAAAGCAGTTTTCCCCATAATTGCCCTCTCATGACATTTTTGGAAGTTAAAATCGTACATTACATCCAAATATCAGTGTGGAATTTTGAATCCGAGATAACCGGTCGGTGAAATTCATCTCGATGTCTAAACAAAAAGCACGCGATGATGAACACGTGAGGCTAAGACGGCTCACGAGCTGTGCGTAGGCGAAACCCTAACCACGTTGCGCATTGCTGTTTTCACATCAAAGCCGGCTTGACAGGACAAACACGTCGCTTTTCATTCTCATCATTGTCCTTTTCCAGAATTATTAGCACTTTCTTTGTCATTGCGCTGGCACGCTCCTCGCTCTTAAGTTCTATTTCGAGAGCCCCCCCCCCTTCTGCCCTGAGCCCCCCCCCTTGTTTTTGTGCAGACATCCTGGAGATTGCGTGTTTGATATGCTGCACATGTTCTACAGAAGAAAGAGCTCCAAAGCCTCCACTTAGGTCGATTGTGGACACAATTTATAGATATGTGCCGTTTTATCACGCCTCAAATTAAATTTTGAAAACGCCGCTTCAGCCGGCATGTATTACCCAGATGGGTGGGAGTGAGGATCGGGTTGGTGGGGCACTTCAGATCTGGATGAGTAGGACACAGAATAGGAATTAAGGTTGGATTGGGGGGTTCTTTCTAAATATCACATCAAGATGGAGGTGCATGTGTTCATTTCGTAGGAAATTGTCCAGAAATGTGTTGAACGAGGAAAATGTGCACGTCACCACACCCCCTTATACGAATACGCAATGCCAGTCTGAAAATTCCATTTTCCCCAAAATGTCAAAATTCAAAGCAGAGAGGGTATTTCAAAGAAACAAAACAAACAAAAATGTGCCTTTTTTTTAAGCAATCCCACTCAATCGAAATTAGCTACAACCTGCTCTGTCAACAAATGTTTTTTTTTTATTAATACCCAACCAACTTTAGTAAAGTTTTGTCACTGTCTCTGCACCAAAAAAAAACAAACAAACAAAAAACATGCATCTCTAATTGTGTGTGTGTGTTTTTTTTTTTTTTTTTTTAATTGTAATCTGAAACAGAAACAAAATAGATTTCGTATTGAAAAAAAATAAAGCAAACTCACAAGTATTACAGTTATAGGTTTTCCTATTGGACAGTGAGGTTCCGTTCCTTTTAGTCAGATCCGACAAGTATTTATTTGGGCAAAAACAAATAAATGGCTAACACACACACACGTACACACACACACATATATATATATATATATATATATATATATATATATATATATATGTCCTTTTTCATTGTAATTGATTGAAACAACACTATCATCCCCGAAAGCGCCTCTTCATGCCCTAAAATGTCTTGCAACCGGACTGCAGCATTAGCGGGACCCGTGACGACCCACAAACTGACAAGTCCATAAAACATCAAGCGTATCTGCGGAACACACAGGCGCATAGTTCCAATAACTTGGATCGACTCCCTCGTGGGCAAGAAGTTAAAGCCTCCCGCTCTCTTGCCAGGGCTCTCCCTGTACCTCTAATCACCTGGTACCACCTCTGTTTGACCTGCCATCCCACACCCACGCACGCACACACACACACACACACACGCACACATGCACCTGCAAGGGAGTGAGCACATTCCAGCCTGAATAAAAAAACATGCATACAGAATTTTCTTCCACCTGTCATAGATGACGAAGCGCAATCCATCCGAGTGTGTTTGTTTGTGTTGGCAAAATATGAAAAGGTGTCGTGTTCTTCATTTCCAGTGCAAGCATTTGTCATTTTGAAACTTTATGCATAATACCAATCCAATATGCATGTGAGGCCCACCTGGGGTGCCCATCCTCACATTCTACAGCACTGTATCGCATCTGTGACTGAACGCGTGAGACCGTAAAGGGCGGGGGCCCGGCCCGTTGGAGTCAGCAAATGACATGCCCTGCTGTTTAACTAGCTAAACCATTCGTCACTCCGTTGAATGACTCAAATGTATCGATTGTGGCAAACATGTATGAATAAGTGCTTGTCATGACTTTGCTGCCTTTGCTACGTGCATCCTCAACCAACGGTGGAGGGCTGACAATTTTATTCTTATCAGCGGTGGTTGGATATATTAAATTAGCTCACCGTGTTAGACGTGCAGTTGGGTAACTTAACACACGTTAGCATCTTTTGTTCAGTGTGAAACGCTCCCAAACTTCTCTGTCTTTGGTGCACTTTTTCCTCAGGCGTATTGCTCTGCTGGAACGTTCGCTGTGGATAAATCTTTGCTTAACTGATATACAGAAAAATCCATTCCATTCAATTTGAGATGTACTGTGTAAAAATCCACAATACATATAAAAAGTGACGCGCATTCTGATTCTGATCAGATATTACCGTTTATGTCAGGTCAAAGAGACATTTTCATCCATCCATAAACTACAGCGCTTGTTCCAAGTGAGCTGGAATCTCTCTTTTGGTGACAGAAGCGGTGTTCACCCTAGACTGGTCGTCAGACAGTCACAGGGACCATTAAGACAGACAACCATTCATACTCACGTTGGCACCATTGGACAATTTAAAGTCTTAATTGAGCCCAAGATGAATATATTCTTTTGGCACGTGCGAGGTAGAAAACCCGTGGGAGCAAAGGGAAGAACAACAAATTCCACACAGGAATGTCGGAGCTCGAAACGTGAACCTCCGAACTGTGAAGCTGCCCTAACATTCACACATATAACATCGCGGAGTGATCACCCGCCTGTTTCATGGAAGGCATCAAACATCATCTTCGATACTTTGGAGGAAACTCATTGACAACTTTGAGCCATCTGAGGGATGCTCAGCAGTACACTACTATGGACACAGGCCCATTGAGTACCGCAGGGACACCATTTTATTAATCTATTTGATTTTATTTTTTTAAATAAATGTGTATGTATGTAAATAAAACAATAAGATGGGAAGGGTTACAAGCTTTGAAAACAAACACACACACACACACACACAGACAGAGTCAAATGAAAGTGAACTTGAATGGTGTGTCCGTGGTTACAAAGTTTTTTCAATTGTGACTGAACAAACAAGTTGCCACATAGCTGAAAAGACTAAGATGGCAAGTTTTCCTCCAGCTAACTCGTGGGGGGGAAAAAAAAGAGTGGCTGCAATTTTGGAATCGGCATGCCACTTTTAGTTTTAATTGGCATAAAAATCGAACCGAGAATTTTGTTCCCCTCAAATTGTTCCACAGTGTTACCACCCAAAGGTCAATATAAGTAAGGGCCCGGGATGATTATACGATTGAGGATTGTGAGATATAAGTCGAGTAGAGTGGAGTAATATTACATGACCAGCTGTCAGCCTATCAGACGCGTCGCAAATGTGCGTGATCGCAGCCAATCAGAGTCCGGCCTTTCCTTCGAACTTTGGGTTGCAAGTACAACAGAAGCGCCCATCTTATAGGCACCTACGACTTGGCAAAATTTTTTATTTTGACAAGAAGTTCCTTGCCATGGCTTGTGTGGCGATACCGCAGAATCCCTTGATTATTATTATTGATTAATATGGAGCGAATTCAGGGATGTCGTCAAAAACACGGCAGTAAAACAAATCTGCTGAGTCATTGGAAGAAGGAGCAGCAGTGATGAAGCATGAAAATGCGAGCGGAGTTTGCAGAGACTGCCACTGGACGAACGCACGAATCAATCGTGTCATTTTTTTCGATCGTGCACATTCTTGAGAATTCACGGATATTTTGTTTTGGTGTGGAACAAAACTTTGAAATGAATGAATGAAGAAAAAAAAACATGATTTGGGTTTTCAAATGTCCTTCCTATGCTGATAAAATATTCAATGACACTCGAGTTAACTTTATTGTAATACCAATGTCATACTGTCAATTTAAACGCAGTGTAAAGTAGGCGGCGGAAAGTGTACCGGTTCTCCCAACAGCACTCTCTCCTCGTCTGGGTGGCACGCTCTTGGAAACATTGCTCTTGTAGCCACAGACACAACTTCTTCTGCTTGTTCGTACAACCGCCAACAAGTTCCCAAGATGTGCAGGACAATTTTAAATGCTATGGGGGCTGATGGTCATTGAGGAGAAGAAAGCTAAATAAGCATTGAAATAAACCTTCGAATGAAAGCCGCTGTTACAAATGGCTCGCCGCTCTTATCGGAAGTTGTGGCCAACGTTTTTTTTTTTTCCGCACGGGAGCAGTCCGGAATAAAGTAGGGATATCATTTGTCTATCGCAGAAGAGGACGACGCTAGACCCCGTGGACTGGTCGCTAGTTAATAGCGTAGCATTTTGAGACAACCCGCCCACCCCAACCGACCATGTATGTTTTTTTTGCAGTGCTCAACGTCGGAGATATTCTCATCTCTTTTTGTTGTTGTTTTTAACAGACTCGCAAGTTGGAAAGTTTGCTTTGGTAATTGCACAGCTATAACTTAGCAGAGGGGAGGCATTTCATTCAAAAATGAAGCACCTATATATGAAAATGAAAGGGCGAGGAGGCCCAATAACATTTCTGAGGTTTGTACAAAATCCATTTTTTCCATTTTGCGGCCGACTTTGGTACCTCGGCGGGGGAAACGTTGTGATTATATAGTGTGCGTGTCCAACTTTGCTGGAGGGATGGAGAGTAGGGTGGCGGAGCAGTTGGGGGGGATGGGGGGGCGTTGGAGTCATTAGACCACCGGGCAGCATATCAGACGGAGGAAACGTCATCTTGAAATAATGCTACACATTAATGAGTAGTTGAGGTGTGAATATGTCCAGGCTTCGTCCTGAGATATGGATGCTTCGGTGCCACTTTCATTTCTTTATGCTCCCCCCTTCCACCCCAATCCCTCCGTGCACTTTTCTTCTTTTACGGCATTTCTGCTTTTCATCTTTGCCCCCCACCCCCCTACCCACCCCCCTCTCCTCGCCTTCTTTTGTCATCCATTTTAATTTGTCTAGATCCTTGCCATCTGTACTCCTATTGCTGTCGTTACATTTCCATTTTAATCCGATTTTTGTTCTCCTCGTTATCGACACGTACACCCGCGCGTTAATCCAGCCATCCAGGCAGCTCGGGGGTCTGCTCGGTCCTTGTCCCGCCGTCGCCGTCATCCCAGCGACCCCCCCCCCCCCAAACCCGCATCCCTCCACCGTCACACTGACATCGTACGCTGCCCCACACCCCCACCACCTTTTCCCTACCGCCGTCCCCCCAACCCCCCTCCCCGCAAACCACTTCAAACAGCCAGCGCCATCAAAGCCCACAGGCAGGCAGCCAGCCAGCCAGCCAGCAAGGCAGCAAGTCGGCCAGCCTTCTGCTTCGACTTAAAATTACTGTCGTCCCAGTCGCGAGCCTGCTTTCCTCTTCTGATACACATCAAAGATTCTCTTAAACGTTCCAAGTTGAAAACCTTTTTTCCTCTTGTCGAGTCGTTCTTCGGCGGAGCTTTTGTCCGTTCTCGCGCTCCCTACGTCATTTTCTTTTCGCGGGCGAGAGGAACGAACGTCTGGCGAAGTTTTGCTGCCTGTGCATTTTTCTCTGTGACTTGAATTAGGTTCTATTTAAAGACAATGGCGCAGCCCGTACAAGACACACACACACACACACACACACGCACACACGCACACACACACACACACTTTCAATTGTGCCCATTCTAAAGTGATCATCATGTCTAAATGTTTAACTCAATTTTGTGATCAGAGCTGCATGACCATAAAAAAATAGCAAAGTGAATGTTCTCATACTTGTTATTTCCTATTAAAACGTTTCTTGACAATAGAAGTAGAGAAGCTGTGGATTGTAAGACATTTAGAAAGTCCCCCAATAAATGACACTGAGAATGAAGGAATAGGGGGGAAAAAATAACTACAACAGGGAAAGAATGGTGAGCAAAGCCAAAATCTTAGAAAAATAAAGCAATAACATCACAAAGTATTAGAATACAAGAAAAAAAGTTCTAAAAGGGGGACATCCTTTATATTCAGAGGGGGCAAAGCGCCACGATCATACAAGAATAAAAAAGCCATAGAATGAAAGTGAGAATCCTGGTTATGTCAGATTATTGTCGAAATATTACGGGGAAAAAAAATGTGTAATGAGGAAAACCGCACATGAAAAAATAAACAAAATAAAGGGAGTATTGTTCATTTTACAAAAATAAAGCCATAAAAATAATTTAAAAATAATTTGGGGGATAATATCAAAATATGTTTGTCCAAGAATAAAGTTAGACATGACAAAAGTCATAATTCGGAGGAAGTTGAAATATTTGGCAATTAACGTTGAAATATGAAAATAGTTGAAATTTCACCAGTAAAAAGTCATATGACGCAAAAACTGAATATTTCAAGAAAAAAAAACATTATTAAATGAAAGCCATCATATTACAAGAATACAATCCATATATAATTACAATAACATTTATAATTATGGATATGAAAATGAAATATGACATTTTTTTAATAAGGAGTCTTCAGAATTCAACACAAAGTTGTAGTTCTACAAAATAAATGCTAAAAAAACTGTATTTAAAAAAAAGCTTGTGATTTTATAAGGTAAAGGCATCAAAGCGTGATTAGAAAAAAAATGTATGAGAATTAAGTCAACATAATTTTTGAAACGATAACTTTTTCTTGATTTTTTTTAAATGAAATGTAATTGAAGTCTATATTTTATTTGAAAAATGTCACTAAAAAGCGGACTTTTATGCAATCAAAGCCATAATGTCAAAACAAATAATTAAGGGAAGTAAAATGTTCTTGAGGAAAAAGCCGTACGTGAATATAAAGTTAAGAATTCACTTTGTATTTTTTTTTTTTGCTGGACCAATGGTGTCATAAACAAAATGGAAACGGCATTTCGTCGCTGTTGACACAAAAGTTGCTCTCCAAACACTTGTACCAGTGAAATCATTTATTCCCCTTGTACCAACGTGTGTTATCGTATGCAGCTATACTGTCAATGTGGCGCTTTGACCTTTTGAAGTGAGGCCACTGGGGTCACACGGGAAATTGAAGCTGGCTGGATGCAGTGTCCACCACGAGCCAGAGGATGGCACAATATCTGTATTTGAAGTCTGCCAGAAGATTTGCTATTTCCCTCCGACCGATATTGTTCCAAAAAACAAAGTCACATGAGTGCTGCACTCAATGTCCCCCCCCGTGTTCGTTCCAATGATTATTCTTGTTGTTTGTGTCCCCGCATGCTTGTTAATACCCACCGATGTTACAGTTAACGAACACTAAATTGCCCCTTTGAAAATTGACGCTTTGCTCCGCAAATCTCGTTGAGCACAGCTTATTTACAAATGTTTAAACGAGACAAAAGCCAGTGGGATGCATTCTTAGCTCTCGAGTTAACCAAATCCCACAATGCCTCGCTGTTAATTTCAGCTCAAAGAGATTTTTTTTTTAATTTAGCGTGCACCCCCTATTAAAACAACTTCAGAACCTTTTACGCCTGTCAGAGAACGTTTTAATATTCAAAGGGGAACCACTATTGTGTTTTTTTTTTTCCTTCGCCGGCGAACAAAATAAAGAGCCACATCAGAAAGCAGTCCCTGAGCATTTTCATGTGTAAAAGGGAGGGGGGGGGGGGAAGAGAAAAAAAAAAAAACGAGAGGGAAAACAAAATTTGGATGCGGGGTATTTATAGAGTGCTGTGTGAGAGCCTTTGCAATGACAGGAGCCTAATGAAGTGGAGCTTTGCTTTTGATTCATAGTGCGGTGAGCGCGTGGGTCCCTCTGCGACTTGCTCGAGCATTCCTTGCGCCGGTCGGTCCCTTGCTACATGGAAAACCAGCGCGGGCCACAGGGGAGGGCGGCGGGCCAAGTCCAAACGCTACACGCCTTTGGCTCGGCCGACCTTTTCGCCGCCGACGTCGGTCCCGCTTTTAGATCGGCGCGCAGACGGCGGCGGCCAGGTTCTATTCATACGGCACACAACGCTGTGCGCCGCGGACCTCCATCACGTTGATATCGTTTGTATTCCAGTTTACAGAAATGCATTTGTTTGACCGAGCCAACTTTTTATGCCGGCCTCGGCTGCTTTTGGACATCGGTGGTCAGGTTCTATTCATGCGGCACACAACTTTGTGGGGGCGGTTCGTTTGTCAGTTGTGGTCCATTTTTGGGGATTTTTTTTTTTTGTATTGCTTATATTTCGGTTGACAGGATTCAACACATTGGTTTATTCTGACCAAGCAAAGCTGTACTGCCGACCTCTGTTGGATTTGACAGCGGTGGCCAGATTCAATTCCCATTGCACACAACATTGCGGAGTGATCCATTCATCGGCCGTTGCATCGGATGAGGTCTTTTTTCCTTCTTGGTGGCCCACTTTTCAAATTTCAAGTGAAGTCTGACCGAGTAAACCTTTCCCACTGACCTCCGTTGTGGAATAGTTCTATCCATAACGGCACACAACGCCGTGGCACTCAGTTGCGGCCGTGCATAATGCGGTTTGTATTGTTTGTATTCTGTTTCAGAGAATTGAAGTCAGTAAGTCTGATGAGGCAAAATGTTCCCTTTTGCATTAAGAGGGGGGGGTGTAACCGCGATGGCGAGGTTCCCTCGATGCCTGCCTATGTCACACAGACGAGAGCATCGGTCACCGAGCTTTTGAAAATGAGGGCTACCTCTTGGATACTGATAAATGCGAAGCCAAGGATACCACTTTGGTAAATACTTCTGGAATTTGTTCAAATGACCTTGAAGGATAAATGAACGATTAGGCGGCCCGGTGGTCAACTGGTTGCACGACGGCGTCACAGTGCACAGGTCCAGGGTTCGATTCCGGCTCGGGCCTCCCTCCGTGGAGTTTGTATGTTCTCCCCGTGCCTGCGTGGGTTTTCTCTGGGTACTCTGGTTCCCCCCCCCCACATTCTAAGAACCTGCATTGCACATTAATGGAATACTGTAAATTGTCCCCAAGTGCGATTGGTTGTCTATCTTTGGGTGGCCTGCGGTTGGCTGGCAACTAGTTCAGGGTGTCCTCCGCCTACTGCCCGAAGACAGCTGGGATAGGCTCAAGCACGCCCGTGACCCATGTGAGGGTAGGCGGAATCGAAAATGGATGAATGGATGGATAATTCTTTTCCAGCATTCATCTTTGCAAAGACAATGAACACAATTATTTCTCTCAATAATGATAAATAATTTCGTAATTTTAAGGACAAAAAGAATATCAATATCCAAGACTTTATTTCTATCAGGTTCTACAAGAGTTTACATTTTCAAATGATCACTTCTACGGCATGACTAGGAAATCACAACGTCCCATTTCTGGTGAGCTATTTTTGGAACAGGCCCGTGGGGGCTCCTCGTTTGGTACCAACTTTGGGAAGCCCTGCACTGGAGAGCGGTCTATTCCAAAGTCGTGGTCCTCCAATGCATCGTTCTCGCTCAATTAATTTGATTGAGATTGAAATAGATGATTAAAACAATAATTCATTGATTTCAAAACTCAGTATTTATTCAACAACCAAAACTCAAGTAATCCAATCGATCATCATAGCCTCATGCGCATTCATCCAAATTTTCTGCCGTGTTTATCAATTACTAATAGCCTCCAGACATGGGATGGCAGGGGTGGAGCTCAAGTCTAACCTGGTATGGTTGGTACTTAAACTCCTCCCAAAATGTGGCTTGTCCAAATGAAATAGCAAATTTGAAGTGTGGCTGAGCTCCCGATTTTGCAGACAAAAGCCTTCCGTCACTTCTGTATTGCTGGCGTCAGCTGAAACATTCTTCGAAATTTGGTTTCAGAGTAATTTGGAGAATTGGCACACCCTATCCACTCTACACAGCCTTGACGGGAACGCGCAGTTGAGTTGCAAGCGTGGGTATCGGGATTCGTCCCCTTAATACAACTTGTGCCTTTGAGTCGTGTTATCTTTCCTGTGTGAATGTGTTTCCATGGCGTTTGTGTGTCAATATTTGCGATTTGAAGGTGCATTACTCCCGTAGGATATGCTAATTCCCGTTTGCATTTCAACGGGGTATTACGTTGACTTTAGAGTTAGCAGCTAGCGATGTTTTAGAAACTAAGCATGTTTTGTATTTTAACCCTTAGATGCATGAGTGACTGGACCCTACACTCTTCCATTGGTGGGTCAAAAATGATCCATAATACAATCAATGCTTATTTTATGAAATTGTTGTCATTTTTGTTTAGAATAATCACTTGTATAAAATTTAGTAATATATCTCGGACCATACAGGTATGATTTCATGTTTGAAATATTTTTATTTGTAATTTTTTTTAATTTTTGAAAAAGAAAATTACTTAAATTTGATCATCCATTGTGTGTGTTTGTGTGTGTGCGCGTGTGTCTGTCTGTCTGTCTGTGTGTTTGCATTGCCTGTTTTGCCTTCTTGTCTCATCACTGTATGCAATTCAGACAAACTACCTGTTTCTGGCAGTGATCATTGCACACAGGTACATTGCATTTCCACACCTATTGTTGACTTTGCGATCTTTGTTACTTGGGCAGATCTGACACCTTTTGGTTGGCCCTGTGTATTTCTTCCCTGTGTCTGGGTTGTGGCTTTTGTCACCCCGCACCTTTTCATTGCTTCAATAATTGGGGTTTGCAGTTGGGCGCTGCTTTCCAGTCGACTCCTCATGTGTGGTGTGACAAGCTCCTTTGACAGCTCTTTGAGGAACAGCCATCATGCATTGGTGATGCCGCTCTTGAAATTTGGGTGCTGAGCCATGAAAAAGGTGTAGGCATTCACCGATGTCAATTCTGTTGTACCATCGCACCTTGGGCCACCTCTGTGTTTGGCGCTTGCACGTGTAGTTGCCAACCATATGGTCAATGATGTCTACACCTCCTTTTGTCTCGTAAAATTTGATCACTTCTCTTTTTCTTTTGGCTATGTTCATCCAATGCTTTGTCGTGGTGTATTGTGCTCAGGAGCACAACAGCTGTTCCTTTCTTTCTGATATAGCTGACCATGGTAAGGCTGTCGTTGAGTCCAAACTTTGTGCTGTAAACCTCCTGGACTTGGAAGGCTTCATCAGAAGAGGATGTTTGACTTGTTCTGACGTAGAGTCCCCACAATAGTGAGCTCCTTCTCCAGGAGATGCTGCGAGAGTGGCATACTGGTGAAAAAGTTATCCATGGTGATGTTGCGACCTGTGTTTCTAAATCTACCACACAACTGCTGGACAATGTTTTCTCCCAGATTCTTCTGAATGTCTTCCCCTGGTTGTCTCCCTGTGTAAACTATACCATCTATTGCATAGGGGATGCGTGCATCACAAACCCAGAAGATCTTTAGGCCGTCCTTGGCAGGCTTGCATGGCATGTACTGTAGAAACTTGCACCTACCCCTGAATGGCACAAGCTGTTCGTCCACAGTGACACAATCACTGGGGATGAATCGCTGTCTGCAATTGACCAGGAACAGGTCCCATACATAGCGGAAGGCTGCCATATGAGCTGTTTCTAGGCGGAAGGCCAATTTGTAGATAAATAATAGTCATGAATGACGCACAATTTTATATGAAGATAATACTTACACGTATCAGCTCTTACAGTGTAAAATAATCTTCCTGATGGGTGACACTTGTGTTGTAGTCTGCGTGGTCCGCAGTCAGTTTATTGCTGATAGCCAAAGTCGATTAGCATCAGTGGTTCCCATTGGATTCCATAGAAAATGCACGTGAGTCACTTTTGACCCATTTATGGAAGCTTGGGGTAGTAATACAAATAATGAAATTTCTTAAAATGTATAAAATGTAAGTTAAAATTGTGAATTATATTATATAAAAAACATGTTTTTTGAGGAATACCTGGAATATGAAATGAGAAAAAATTTTCAGTCCGAAGATATTTCAAGAAAAAAACCTCATCATGTCATTTTTGACCCACATGTGCATCTAAGGGTTAAAACACACTGTGTATAATTCTTTTTGTTGTGTGTGTGTTACAGTCAATCCCAATTTATTAAACATGCACAGGATCGAGACAAGCCAAAATCAAAATTGTGATTGCATTTCGATTAATCATCTAACCCCAAGTTACAGGTACACATAAGTTTTCGCGATGAGCATTCGTTGGCTTAAAGCGTCTAGCGGCTGGAATATATCCCACGAGGTTGTAGTCGGGCTTGTTCACAATGCGACAAAGAAGCGCTCTAAAGCGCTATCACCTTCTCTCCGATGCGTGTCACGCACGCACTCACTGCAGATTACGAGGCACTCTCAAGGGACCACGTCAGCAGACACATATGAAGGGAAGATGCATTTTTAGGGTGTAGGCATAGCTAGCTAGCTAAATGCGCGTCACATTCGCACCAGGTAACCACTGATGAGAAGGAACACGCTAAAGTTCTTATATTGTGGTGGAAGGGTGACTCATGGCAGACTCGAAAGAGCATCATGTGGTCCCGTTTTACCCCTGCATCTTCCCCCAAAAATTTGGAACGCTAAAACGTTGAACAGTTTAACGCTGGGTTGCCACAGTTGTGTTCAATGCTACATTCATTAGCTGTCAGTCTTTCTCAGACACGTTTTTAGCAATCTTCTTCAAAAATGTATGATGTATTTAAACAATAAACAAATAAATCAATCAATCTATTAATTTGTCAGCCAGGAGAACCTGGTTACAATGTAAATGCTAGGTAGTTACTTTGGAATCGGTGGAAAATAAAGTCAACGGAAGAATTTGAAACAAGCTTGGTTCTAAGCATGTTAGCCTTGCTCATGTTAAGGGTGGTCCAGGTGTGAGTCAACAAGGTGGGCTGTTATTTCAAGTGTCAAAGCGGTGGTCTGCAGGACAGGTAGGACGCGGGTTGCGAAACTCACGCAGGCGGCAGCACACAGGAAGCCTCGAAAGGAAGAAGAGCCGCGACCACAAAGGTCGTGTGCGCACCTCTTCACTCACACCTTGAAACTTGTGCTGCAAAGACAAAAACTGATTGCGTTTCTTTTTCTGTCCCCCACATTGACATTGATGAACAGCTAATTGTCACGTGCCTGTCATCTTGAGGGCTTACGCCGGACTTTCATTGAGGTGTTGTGGACAAAAGTGTCATGTACATACGTGTGATGTGTGAATCTGAACAGGAGTAGATTAGCCAGGGTTGAAAGTGAACGATAAACTAGATGAATCACTGCATCCCACTGGCAGAGATCGGCATTGTGTCCCAGGGACGGAATAGTCCGTCACGGACGGACGCCCATTTTTGGGACGCAGGGGGAGAAGTTTTTTAAACGACGGACCAAGCAAGGACTGAAGTGGGCTTTTGTCCGTCCCTTTAATCGTCCTTAACCGGGTTAAGTATTTGGTTTACGGAGGCAAAATAAGAAGGCCAAAGTGTCGCCACTGTCAACACTATTTTCTTAACAGGCTATTACAGTATCAGCAACACACTCGTTCGTATGACTCACTTAGTCTCCATGAAGAAAATGCCCTTTCTCTCCTTCCTTTTCCACCTCAACAATATTTTTATAGCAACACTGCCACCTAGTGTACAGTCGGAGAACATAGCAAAGTACCTGCGGACACCCATTTCACTAACGATCAATCCAGCCGGTTAAGAAAGCTGACTGTGTTGTATGTCTGTATGTACCCGCCCACAATGCTGATGGCTCGGATTTCTAAAAGGATTTTTAAAAATTTATTATTTTATTTTATTTTATGGTAACTATTTTTGTGTGGTGAAGTACTAGTGTTGAGTTCCTTGTCACAGAGACGTTCAAAATGTAAAGACAGTGATGTCGTTTTTGTTTGATTGATGGCCAGCCTGATCTGCAACAGCCAATCACGGCGTTACTGGAAATTAGGTTTGGCACATTTTTCAAAGTGTGGCATTGTGTAATGTGGCAAGGCACGAGTGTTTTGTATTTTATGGACGACACGTTTCTCTCATAAAGGGACATAAGATTTTCCGTTGTTTGCCTCTATGAAGAGGCAAACAACGGAAAATCCCTAATACTTGGACCATCGTGCCACTATTTTCAGTGACTCTTTGGAAATCTCAAATGAATAGAAACATTATTTTTCTTGTCAACTCTGTAGCAGATAATTGTTGAACCGGGTCGATATGTCAGCCCATCTGCCATTTTGCATTTGGGTTTAATATTAGCCACACATTTGGCAAATAATACCATACAACTGAGCCAGGACAACATCAAACCGAAAGCAAAAGCGATAATTCCATCTTAATCCAATGACTTTTTGCTTGATGATACGTCTCCAAGGAGGAAGCACCTTTACGATTTGCTTCACTTTGCCACATACGGCTACAGCGTCGATATACTCCAGAAGACGTCTTTGTATACGCAATGTTGTCTATGATAATACTTGCTATGCGAATAGATGGAGCAAAGTTAAGTGCTGTTTGTAAGGTACCGTATTTTCACGACCATTCGGCCGCACCATGTTGTTGGGCACGCCCATCCTTCACTCATTGGCAGACTTCCGCATGCCTGACGTCACTCACGCCCGCCTTTTCTCTATATAAACAGCGTGTCGGCCAGAAGCGCGCTCAGTCAGGCTTTGGAACTCGGCTCATACACTAGACGTTTCATGGCGCCTTATGGTCGTGAAAATACGGTAATAATTCCCTCCCCCATGCATTTCACAAAATTGCCAAAATGGTGTCTACTTCTTCAAATGTCACAACAACAAAAAAAGGACTTTTTTTTGTCATGACAGACATCTGAGTTGGGGCATTAGTGCGCTGTAGGAATTCGGTTCTCTGAAATAACCATTCGGGAGCTTGCCGACCTTCACAGAAAGAAATCGGTGATCGCGTGGAAATTTTTGACATGATGAGCAAAAATATATCATTGCGTTAATTGCCCTTATGGCGTGTTTGTGGTGTACGCGCGATGACCAACACTGCACGCCACCCATATAACAAATTCCCCCTACTGTCAATCACAAATCTCTCGTCGTACCAAGACTGACCTGCGAGAGGCAGTCTGGTGTGAAAAAAAAAACCAAAAAAACATTCAGACTGTCAGATAATACAAAGAGGAAATACAAAGTAGATGAAGCAAGGCCAATTTATCTGGTTACTACCCTTTTGGTTGCAAGCTGCACTCTTTGTCATCTGCATTGTGCTGAAAGACCCGTGAGACGTGCTAGACAAACACTCAACTCCACCAGTTGATTCTCTATTTGTATCTGGCACAGCGCACGCTCCTTTCCTGGCTAGTGAACGGTTATATTATGGAGGATAAGCGTTGTGTACAAACAATTGGGCTTTTGCTGACCGTTATGAAAAATGGGGGGAAGTGGCGGGGGGGGGGGGGGGGCTCCTCCCATTTTGCTTGATTATTGGTGTGTAAAATAGATAGGGAAGTATTTTTTTTTTACACTGGGGAAGGGGCAGTGGTTCCATTGTGATTCAAATGGTATAATGAGAAAATTAATCCTTTAAAAAAAAAATAAAATAAAAAAAAAAGGAAAAATCGTTAGTTAGCCAGCTACTATCTGATGCAATGCATTTGGGAATAGACAGAACTTCACAATTTATTGGCACTGTGGGACAGACTCATGACTCCCAAGTATATTTCACAATCCACACACGTAACCGGTTCCCCATTACCCTCCACAAAGTTTTGCGTAAATGGGCCTGTGCAGCATTTGATGTCATGGGGCAAATCAAGAAACCAAAGGCGATCAAAACGATACCATCTACCGTGGCAGTTTCATGCTTTGAAGAGGGTAAACATTCCCGTGGTTTGGATCCACGTCTGCAACCTTTGTTCTTGGCTCATGCACGGCGTTCATCATTTGGATGAGAAATATGGAAGTAGGAGCTCTTCACAAAATATTTTAAGATGGAAATCATTCATAAATTGCTCTGCTAATATCGCGACATACATCAGAAGCAATTGAAAGATCTCCTATCTCATACTATCGAGGCATTGCGTCTCCTTCAACACTTCCACTGAACACATGTGGTTCACTTTTGTTTGTATGGCGAGCATGAAGAGAAAATCCACATCGCGTTATTTCATTGTGGACGTTTTTAAGGGCCCTTGTTGTTGTCCCACGAGAACGCGACAACAGCAGAGATCAACGCCGTGGTGGTGAGGGTGGCCCGCTATCGCCTAATGAGCGGGACGTCTGAAATGCAGAGTGGCTTCTGCATGCTTTTCGAAAGTTTTCTCGCCTTGTGGGAATGTGTCAGACTCTGTTTTTGGCTCACTCGCTACTCCTCACTTCTGTTTTTTTTTCATTTATTTTTTTTCTCCCGCCTCTAAATACTGTGTCACTCCCTTATCTCTTTATCTCGCTCACTCTCCACGCTAATCTCCATTTTCTCACTCCTTGGTATCAATATAGGCGGCGTAAAAGACGATGCAGCAACTCCAAAGTCGCTCATTAGCAAGCATCTCCCAAACAGCTCGTCTGTTTTATAATTCGGGGCCATCGCTACCTTTTGCCAGTAGGCCCCGGTTGGCCTGACTTGGACCCTCGTGCCGACGCGTTTGTGGCTATTATGACATATCATTAGACAAGAATGTCTCTGCTTCCTCTTCTCTCGCCCACAGAAATGCTTTAAAAAAAGAAAAAGGACAGAAGAGCTTGAAAACATCACATTCCCACAGGTTAACGTGTCATTTGGGGTTCCTCTTCTATCTGCCGTCAGCATTCGTACGATAATGCATAAAACATGGCCGCGTTGGGTTCAAATAAAGTGTGGCAATCCAACGTGGGGCAACCGCCAACGAGGAGCAAAGACGAGATCGCCACACAAATGATAGCCTTTCTGATCATAGTTTGTCGGTGTTTTTTTTTATAGTGCGACGACAAAGCCGTGTGAATGAATCCAGAGGGCCATTTATCGTGCCGTTTGTCACCCGTAGTGCGATTTGTTCAAAAAATTCAAAGCAAGCGTCACTGCTGAGATGGAGATCAGGTGGGAGGTGTTTGTTCTTGGTTGTGGTCCTCGCCTGAGTCATTGCACCAATGTCAGTCGGCGTGTATGACTCAACGGGCGGCCACAGTGAGTATTTCTCAATGTCGTGCTGCGAAATAGAAGTCAAACGATTCAAATCATTCATTTTTCCACGTGTCCGCACGATTAGAGTCATTTTAAGGCGAGTGAGGTGTTCTCCCGTGAAGCCGTGCGAGGCGAGGACGCGCTCGTCCTGCTACACGTTTTGGTTTTGTTGAGCGCGTGGGCGTCCGTGAACCTCATGTGGTGAATTATTGAGTCCAAAAACAGCAAGAGTTGACTTTCTTCTGACAGCTACGAGGCCATCACGGTTTGCGTTGCACTGCATGAACTACAAGCGGGCATGACTTTGAACTATAGCATGTCGTCGGGAAAAGCGACGCTCCAACTTCCGCGCATCATGCTGTTAGTCTTGCTTATTGCTCGAGGAGGTTATTATTATTTTTTGTGTATTATTCATTTTTTAAGTGGTTAAAATGGCAGAATTTGAAACCATAGTAATGAAAAAAATATGCCCCCAAATTATTGAAATATTTCTTACGAAAGTTCGAAAAGCTAAGTTTGTTTTTTAAAATCAGAAAAATCCCCATTTCATGTATTTTTGGATAAAAATAATCAACTTGGAGATTGGAGAAATGTGTTCTTACTTCACGTTTTGTAAAAATGTAGGTCATTTTATAGAATTAACTTGGACGTAAAATGTGGCCTCAACATTTTATAAGGTCAATTCCATTTTTGGAGAATTCAAGTCAGTTGAAAGATTTATGTTGGTCTTGGTCTAGCTTGGCATTTTTTCTTCAGAGGGAGCAAAAAGTCAAAATTTAGACCAAAGTTGGAGATGCATGCTTTTTTTTTTGAAGAAGAAGAAAAAGAAGAAGAATACAGGCCAGAGTTTTCTTTTGAAAAAAAAAATGTAGGTCGCTTTCAAGAACTGACTTGAGCTTTGCGAAACGAAATGACACGCTAAATATTATTTAAATGTGAAAATACATTTTGATAGTTTTTACTTCTCAACGACAATATGGAAAAATGTAAGTCATTAAGGCATTTAACATAATACTATCAATTCCTTTTTTCGAGATACGTGTTGTTTTTTTAAATTACTATTATTACTTTTAAATTTAAGGACAAAAACTCAAGATTTGGACATACATGATTTTCATTGAACTGCAACGTTATGTTAAAATACAGAAGTGTTAAAACGGGTGTCAAACTCATTTTCGTCTTCCCTCGAAGGGCCATTATGACAGTGAAACCAGAAAATTCTTGTACACAACAAAGTAATGGAGTACTAGTTTTGAAATCAGTCACGTCTATTATAATAGTTTGTTCAATTCTTGTTCCAATGAGTGTTGTTCAAAACGATTGCAAAATCTCCACATCATTTGTTGCACATGACAACTTCGGTACGGATTTGAGCACGTTGACACACAAATGATTTGCTCTCGCGGGCCACACAAAATGAGCTGGCGGGCCGGATCTGGCCCCCGGGCCTTGGGTTTGACACCTGTAAGTTATCATTAGCATGGAGTACACTAAATGGCTCTTGGACATTCTCGTTAAAGAAGACAACTGAATATTTTTGGAGATACATGTTTTTGTCGGACACAAAGTTTTGTAAAACTGCATGCAGGTCAGTTTCAAGAATAAGCTTCTGCTCCACGGTAAAAGGTCCAAGAAACAACAACAACAACAACTCAACGTTTGCTTTTTATTTGACGTAAACCTGAAAAATGATGGTCAATTTAAAGGATTAGCTCGGGTTATGCTAAATGCTGCGCGCATTTTGAAAAAAAAAAAATCCTTTGGAGATAAATGCTTTTTATTTGACTTTTTATTTGAGCCACTTTGTTGAAACTTGAAACAAGTTTTGGTAAAATACTGATATTAACTTCGGAGTACACTAATTGGCAAATTCTTACAAAAACTTGAAAAACCTGGGCAGGTACACTGTACATGCTTTTTGTAGAACAAAGGAGTATTTCAGGTTATTTGAAATAATCTGACTCCGAGTATGCTGAAAAGGCTCTTGGGCATTTGAAGCTCATCCGATATGAAGATGCGTGCTTTATTTCGTAATGGCAACCACTTTGCAAAAATACTAATCCAGAAGAAATGGCTTGGGGTACGCTCAAAGACTTCATATCTGCTTTTTACTTAAAAAGTCAGTCTAAAAAAAATGACTTGGGGAATGCTTTAGGGCTGAACGATTCATCAAATTCAAAGTGACATGGTAATCGAGTCGAATGTCGTTTTCGAATCACGAGGGGCTGCGATTTGGGGGAAAAGAAAAACAACCTGCTTCCTTTCGGTCAGTCATTAGGATAGATTTGTTGTATTTGTTTTTTTTTTTTGTACACACGTGTATGTTTCAGAAGAGCGGTCCACATCATTGTTTTATGAAACTGGAGTTGAAGGTGAAGGGATAAAGCCGCAGGTTGGTTTTCATCATCGTCGTAATCTGACACGACTTTCTCACTTATATCGACACCTACTCGTTGGGCGGAATCTTGAGATGTTATCGCGGTGAATTCTCAAAAGACTACAAAGTCAAAGTCTCTAGTAAGGTCACAATTAACCGAAGCAGATAAATAAACGGCCATGATTTTTGTGATTCATCCGCCATTATGTCAGCATAAACCTAACCTGTAAGACCAAAACATTAATGGAGAACAAATCTGATTGAGTCAGAGCAAGTAACAATACAGATCTCTAGTTAAAAAAAAAATCGGGACGAGGGCCCCGAAAAAATAATCGTATATTAATGTGCAAACGTGGAGTACATACGTTCAAAGAATTTGCTTGATTTATGCTAAATAACTCTTTTAAGTTTGAAAGGAGAACATTTAGCAAAATGACCAACTTCATGAAAAGATTCAAGAATAAGCTACGCCTGAAAGCATGTTTTGAAGTAGATATTGAGAGGCTGGCTCCTTACAGTAAGCAGTATATAACATGTTTCAAGGTGTCGGCAACAAACGGGGGCCCCATTTGTTGCCTCTCAACACCCAAAAAGAACAAACAAGGTAATTTCTGGTTTATTATTGCAAACCACATGATTGCAACGCAGGATCACATGTGCGGATTGCCAAATAAACGGCGGCGCGCCGCGTGTTGCCGGCGAGTCGATGCCTTCTGGCTCGTAAACACTTTCCGCGCGGCGAACCGATTCGTTTGACTCTGTTCGGAGTCGGCGCAAAACAAAATCATTTCCCTTGACCTCGAAATAAGTCGCTTCACTACGGTTTTGAATTTAAAAGAGGAAAAAAAAAAGCCATTCCTCCATGGTGAATGCAAATTTTCACACTTTAGTTTACTGTCTGGCTATGTTGAACTCCCCCCCCCCCCAAAAAAAAAGACGGATCACATGCAATCCTGCTTTTGCTGGTTCCCCGAGAGGAAAAGTCTGTTCAGTTGAAAAAGTAGTCTCTCTTTGGGGTGCTTTGACATCATGTGATCAAGCTCATGGAGCATGAAACGCCAAAGTTCTTCAAGCGCGTTCTCGCTCTGAGTCACGGTCTTCCCCCCCCTGCGCACTTGGCCGCATGTTAAATAGCTCTCGTCCTCTCCGCTGCGTGTTGTTTTGTGTTTACCATCTTTGCGCAGCCACTCTCACACTGCATGAATTGATCACCACGAGCTCCTTTGTACCTTCGCACACAAACTGAAACCTCCTGCGCTGTTCAAAGTGGAAACAAAAGAAGCAGCTATTTGAAGGATGCTCGCGCCATCCAAATAAATAAATCAACAAGGCAGATAATGAAAGCCATGCCGGCGCGGTGCTGCTTCAAATGGGCCGGTGTCATTCACTGTCATAGCGGGGGGAATTAGAGCCAATTTTACACTAATCCGGAACAGACTTGTTCTCTTCTGAGGTCCCAGTGGCTTGCTCGATCGTCCCGGGAAAAGTCAGACAGAGGCGCGGGGTTGCACCTCGGCTCCATTATTCTCAGCGTGTGTTCGGGACTAATTTCCTGCCTCGTTAGAGAAAGTTCATTCAAATTCATATTAGTAGGAGGGCCTGGCCGGACGGAGGCGTCGGGCTCCGCTTTACGTGCCACCGATAGACGAGGTGGGTGCGCGGGCCCTATCAGAGTAGCTTTCCAGAGGTTAAATGGGGTAAGTGAGGATCAGTTGGCTTCCGTTTCCTCTATTAAATATAAATGCAACATCGCAACATGTAATACTCAGATTGTCAAATGTAACTCTGGTTGGTAGCATGCAGTTATTTTGTCCACTTGGTTAAACAGGATGACCGAGGGGCTTGTCGAAGTTCAGTTGTGCACAAGCATTTTGCAAAGAGCATTCTCTGTATGAAATATGAAATATGAAATACACGCCTGACTTACCGTAACTCTGGCATGCAGCATATTATGTACATATGGTTAAAAAGGGTCAATGAATGTCAGTTTGGCTTGAAACAAGCTTGCATAACTATCTCTAGCGTTGCTGCTAAATCAGGGGTCTCAAACTCAATTTAGCTAGAGGGGCCACTGGAGGCAGAATCTGGGTGAGGCTGGGCCACATCAGGATTTCCACAAGAAAAGCCCTGATAAATCATTCCAATGTTCTCAAATATCTTTATTTTTAACACACAATAATGAATTAAATCAAATAATTTTCAAAAGAAGCCACCCCGTCCTTCTCCATGAAGTCTTTGACTTCTGCTCTCAACTCCAAAAAAATCTCTTCAATACGTTTCCCCTGCTGAGCCAACGTACCCCAGTGAAGTAGAGCACATCCCCATATTCTGATTTTATTTCCTCTAAAAATGGGCGGGGCGGAATAGGGTCAATACCTCACCGTGATTGGTTCGTTCAGCTCCGCACACAACAAGAGTCATTCATATCAATCTTGCGGGCCGCACTAATATTAATCTTTCATATTAAGACGGGGGCCGCAAATTATCATCCGGGGGGCCGCAGTTGGCCCGCGGGCCGCACGTTTGAGACCCCTGTGCTAAATGATAACGCTGTATTAAATAGAAACTGCATTTGAAGATATGAAGTTGTAAATATGGTATGCATGAGGTAATGTTTCCCCTGGTTACGTAGGTCAAATAAATATCATTTTGATTATTAATTTACTCACTGCTCTGGAGTAAGTACAAAAATGCATGCCGGTATATACATTGTCAACTTGGTTGAATAGCAGAAATGAATGCCAGTTTACCTTGAACTAAGTTCTGAAAACACCAAATGACATCTGTAAAAAGCTTAATTTTTGGATAAAGTGCTTATTTTGGACATGATATTTCCCGAGTGGACTGTGTAAGATGGGCGCTAATGAGGGGGAAAAATTCAATAGTGTGTCCAAGCTAGGTGTTGGCATAGCATAGTTACACGTGTCAAAAAATAGGAAGAATCATCAGCACTTAGCTTTAGCGTGGAAACACTTGCAAATTGGCCGCAACGAGCAGGTCCACGGGGAAAAGGCAGGAATTTCCTCCAAACACATCCTTTGTCCGAGATCCAAGGACTTGCAGAATATCCAACATGAACAGTTTGAGTATGGCTTTGGAGTAGAGTAGCGGTCATCATCATTTTCTGTTTTGTTTGACTTTATGAGAACAGGTTGCTCATACTTCAATCAAGCTGTTTTGTGTCAGGTGTGCCGCTTTGATCTCTTTCTTCACTTCCTCTTCCTGTCCTCCAGTTCCTAGTTCAGTTCAGCCTAAATTCTGTTCTGGTGACTCTTTGGCGCATGATAGGATTTTATCCTCTGCTGAGTGACTATGAAATGGCTTCAGCGAAGAAACGACACCAACCTAGCGAAGCTAGCTAGCAGATGCAGCAAAATAGAATGACTGTACTGTACTCCCTTTTGCTTGTCACTTGTTGCTAGGCAGACTTTGAACAGAACATTTAACCCAAGGAGGAATGTTTATTTAAAAGTAACACAAGAAATGCTGAAACTAAAGTTGACACCCCTTGCCCTTCTGACAGTAGCTTAGCGTTGTTTTGGGATGTATTTCAGTTGAGTTAAGCTGCGATTACTCGCTCGTGATTGGATATTGCCAATCAAGTCAGCGACATGGAGGCCACCGAAACGAGAGCCAACTGTTGAAATCCAGCGCATGTGTTTGTGATTGTCATTTATACTCTTCACCATGGGAAAAATGTACTGCATTTCTTCCTGCCTGTAGCAGTCTGGGCATACGAGGATGCGATTCAAGTTTAAATGATCGTTTTTTTTCTCTTGACAGAGCTTATTGATCTCGCTTTCTTGGGATGACATTTCATACCACTGCTTGTGCATGATTTGCTTCGTTCATCAATTTAGGTGCATTTTTCGGTCACGCTGATTGTGTTTTAATGCAGACAGCTGGGCTCAATATAGCAAAAAAATGTGAATATTATTTTGAATGTCGGTGAAATTAAGTGACTTGAGGAATATTCGCACGACATTAATTTTCATGAAGTGAATTTTGTGCGGTGAAAAATGCATTCAAGCGAACGCTACAAGTCTTTGTTGTGTAAAGCGACAACATCTCTAAATGACGCTGCGATGATCAGAACTCACTGTAAATAAAGTTTTTGGAGCGTTGTTTTAAATGGATGGCCTTTGAAAAGATGTGTTACTTGGCACATTTTTTTTATAGTTTGGGCTCTTCCTTCGCGCCCCCCCCCCCCAAAAAAATGTATGCATGTGTTTTCGCTTCATGGCGCACATTTTAAAACACAAGAAAACAGCACAAACATACTGAAAACAAAGTATAAGGTTTTTTAGGTCTTGAAAAATGTCTACTTGACGTGTGTGTGTGTGTGCGCGTGTGTGTTTCCCCTGTTTGGTTTCAGTTCTCCCTCATGTCGTCTGCCGCATCATGATGTTGAGATCGATAGCTCAAGGTGCTAAATGCCAACCCACACATTGTTTTTTTTTGCTGTATTTGGTTTTTGGGTTACCTTTAGAGGAAAAAAAGGATCGCCACAAATGAATAAAGCTTTTATTTTATTTTTTGTGTGAATAATGGCTGGATTATTAAATTTTAAATATTAAGGTATTTCAATCATCCAAATTCAGATGATCCCTTTGTCATATCACTTTTTACCAGTGACTACTGATGACCTTTGTGTACGTGATGACCCTCTGTAATGACTCTTCTCATGTCTTTGATTCTTTCTCACAAGTGGACGCAGACCAAGTGGGTTCGCTGGGGTCCGAGGGAGAGGATGAGGTGGGCCTCTGGAGCCTGGAACCCCAGGACTACCAGGAGAACCCGGACAAGACGAGCCGGACTCCCAGCGAGGTCACGGAAGAGCCCGGCAGCCCCGCCCTCTCCGCGCAGCCCCATAGCCTCAGTCCAGGGAGCGGCGGCGACAGCGGAAGGAAATTCTGGGCCCAGGTGGAGCCGGAATCCGAGGCCACAGACGACGGCGGCGGCGGTGGCGGAGGCGGCGGCGGCAGCGGCGCCTCCGCCGCCGATAGGGAGGGGGAGCTGGGATCACTGAGGATGCGTTGTAAGTTGACAATAAATCACAAGATTTTATCTGGGCCACCATCCAGACAAGTGGGTGGACTTGGACGGTTTTTATGTAAATAGCGTCGCAGACGTTCACAAACCAAACTCAGAGGTGGTAAAATACATGTGCTTTTGAAATTCTTAATTCTCAATCAAACAATAATGTTACGAATCACACAAAAGCACCACTTTGAATCCACTCTGAAACTTTGTAACTGCATTGTTTGCCATATTGCAGACTCGGGAACAGATTCACTACTGATGTTGTTGGGAGGCACATTAGACTCTTGGCATTTCCAGGCCATAACTGTTTGAACCAGGAAGTTGCAAGTTGATCCAACAACAGCAAACATGTAAACTTAGCTTGCACTACCGAATAATACAGAAGAATAATCAATAAAAAAATGACAGGAAAAATGTTCAAGTAATAGCTAACATCTTACGTTATCAAATAACAGTGGTAATTTTCTGAGGAATTTTTTTTCCCCCCCAAGAAACCTCACGTTATTGAGAATATTATATTCGGAGGATAACGTTTTTTTTTCCAAGTGAAGAAATGAGAGAGAAAAATATCGGTGATTTTATTCTCAGATTAAATTAGGAGTTAAAAGCTTTACTTTTTCATAAGAAATAAAGGTTGGAACGTTATGATAATATGTTCCTAATTTTGAATCCGCATACAAACTTAAACATTAGAGAACAAGAAGCCGCCATACATTATACAGTATATTAATAGTAATGGCAACAAATATTTGGTTTAAATATAATATTCATCTAAGTGCTACTTTTGATGCAATTGAAAATGAAAACCTGTTGTCATTATATTTGTATTTTATTCCCATAGGATAATACTATTATCCTCATAATATTGAAACGTTACATTTGTGGTATTAACATTGCAACTTCATTCTCAACAGTATATTAACACAGGTACATGTTTAAAAGATAAGATAAGAAAACCTTTATTTGTCTCACAATGGAGAAATTCCCAATTTACAGCAGCAACATTATGAGAGGGAGAAGTAGAAGAACAAAAAGTATATAAATACATATAAAATATGAGTAAATATACATAAAATGCGCATAAAATTAAAATGTTATTTTGTCTGTAATATGACTTTGTTCTTTGTAGAATGTAGAGTGTAGAATGACTAATTTATCTCAATGTCAGAATTTCATTTTGTAATATTACAACCATGGCTCGACTGATTTCATGTGCTGCACGATTTAATGGGCTGACAACATTTTAGAAGTGTAGCAAAGAGCAGCCGATTTCTCACGCTAACACATTACGACATAATGACATTTAACCCCTCACACTGCACCCCCCACCCCCAAAAATGCGATCAATTCTGCCGATTTTTCTCTCTGTTGTTAAGTTAAAAAGATACTAATGGACAAAATAACGTTAAACATTAAAATGTTCTGCCTGTAATTCTTGTTTTGATTGTTGTAAGCATTAAGGAACCAAAAAAAAAAAATTAATTGTAATTTTGAATTTTAATTAATCGGCCGATTAATTGGCCGATTAATTAAAATTAATTAATCGATTTTCCGAATTTCACTCTGCCAAATTTTGCATCCGCCTGAAAAACAAAACAAAACAAAACAAAACAAAACAAAAACAAAAAAAACTAATCCAAATCAGCTAGGCTCTAATTACAACTTCTGCCCCCCCCGCCCCCTCCCCAATAAAATTACACTAATATTTCAACTTTGTTCTCATGGTTCAATTGCATAGTGACCAAAATACTCTTTCGACGAAACGTACAGTACTCCTCTGTATTATTATTCAGTACAGCGCTGCATCAAAGGCTCATCAGAGCATGACAAAAGGCGGCGTCACACTGTTTCCACGCATCAAAGGGATGACGTTGCGGCCGGCCGGCGCTGCTGCGACGCGAGGCCTTTCCCTTTTTAATTCCGGCAAGATGAAAGCCTCACGCAGCTCGCCGACTTAACGGGCACTTAGCCCGGCCACTCGTGTGATTTTGGCCTTGCCGCCGCGAAAAGGCACGGCGGAGTTTTTACAGCGCCCTGACCGCACGAGCTCGGTCCCCAGGCCACATAAAAAAACATCTCCAAATTTGCCAACATCTGCAAACATTTGAAACATCCACCTCAAAGTGGGGCTGTGAGCGTAACTGACTGGCTGAAGGTCGGCGATAGGAGGCGCCGTTGCACCTCCGTGGATGTGTGCGGCTTACTGCTCTTGGGTTGCATGTCACCGTGCAACCCCACACACATCAGCCAGCCATTGGAGTCAAAAGTTTAGCTACATTTGTGCAGTGCCAATACTCGCTGCGTGTTCACACAAAACATATCAACAAAGCAAGATAGCTGATACGGTGACCTAGCAGTGAGCACATCCGCCCCACCATCAAGAGGTTGTGTGTTCAAATCCCAGCTCGTGCCCTCGTGTGTGTGTGGGGTTTGTAAGTTGTCCCTGTGCGAGCACCCCGTTTTGGTTTTTCTGCTTTTCTGACCTTAGAAGTATTTAAGACAGTCAGATCAAGTGGAGGACATCTTGCAATCCCGTTTATAATAATCCACAGCTTGGCTTCATAAGGAGGCCCTTTTGATGTTGACTTCACTCGTTGGTTCCAAGATTTAGAAGGATTTGTACGCAAAATACTACATTGTAATTAGTAGCAAACAGATTTAGGGGCTACCTAAATATACTTGTTTTTCGGTCATGAATGATTAATATGAGAATAATAGGCCTTTGACCACATTATGCAAATACAAGTCATTTTCAGTTTTGCCATTTGTATGACAGTGTTTTCTGTTATTTCCTTTGAGAACTGACCCTGATAAAAAAAAAAAAAAAAAACAACAGTAAGGGGACTTACTGTATTACTACCCGTAATATACTGTATAAGAAAATGGGGACACCTTTACAAGAATGAAGTCCTAATAAAGTTATAGTTTTACAAAAATAAAGTAATCAAAGCGACATCTCAAGAAAAATGTTACATCATGAATAATGGAGTATTACGAAAAATACATTTCTGAGAAGAAAAAGAATGTTTTTTACGCAAATAAAGTTAGTCCTAATATTGTGAGGAAAAAGTTGTGAAATGAGATTGTGGTGAGTGTGTGTATATATATATATATATATATATATATATATATATACACACATAAACACACACATACATAAACACAGAAGTGCGTTTATTAAGTGTGTTTTTCGCCCTACCCCATGTAGGTAGTAGCTCCGACTCGCACATTGACTTGGAGGACCTCGCCCACTATGAGTTCCTGGCCAAGCTCAGGAAGGCCTCGACCTCCGCCAGCATTTTGGACCACTTTAGCCGCAACGGAATGGCCGCCATGCACTGTCTGCAGGGCGGTGGCGTCGGGACCCACGAGGAGCTGCCGCCTGCCATGTGGTCCCCGGGAGTTCAGCACCACTCTCCTGTGGGAGCAGGTAGGCTCACGCGAAAAGCACCGAGCGCTACATATTCACGTTTGATGAGCGGAATGTCACCTTTTTTGTCCATTTTTCGGCACCCCAGACACAAGGAGGAGGCTGCAGGCCTGTCCTTTCTGCCACAAGACATACCAGCACGGAGCCTCGTTGAGGGACCATATCAAGTACTGTCAGGAGAGGGACCGGGGCCACATGGTGTGCCCATTCTGTGGATACACTGCCCCTCATAGGGCGCAGTTGGAGCAACACATGGCACTTCACCACCAAGTACAGGACAAGGTGAGTGTCTCACAAACATATACAATAAGACTGGAAATGAAGATGAAAGCCTTTCTTAACGCCTGTCTGCCAACCTGGTAGAGCGCCATTCCTTTGGATCCGGGCATGGAGACGAGGAAGTTCAAATGCCTGCAGTGTGGAAAGGCCTTCAAGTACAAACACCACCTCAAAGAGCACCTTCGCATCCACAGTGGTGAGACTAATAAGAGGGCGCCGCAGACTCTCGAGCACTCGTTCCTGCAATTTCTTGAATACATTTTCCCCAAAGAAATATATACGTCTGGGGCATCATATAACTTACAAATACACTACGTACAGTACTGTAAAAGTAATATTTAAAGTACCGTATTTTTACGACCATTCGGCGCAGCGCGTTGTTGGGCACGCCCACCCTTCACTCATTGGCAGACTTCCGCATGCCTGACGTCACTCACGCCCGCCTTTTCTCTATATAAACAGCGTGTCGGCCAGAAGCGCGCTCAGTCAGGCTTTGGAACTCGGCTCATACACTAGACTTTTAATGGCGCCTTATGGTCGTGAAAATACGGTAGTATATTTAGCATTCGTAGTTGTCATGAAAGCACAAAAAAAAAACGAGTAGAAGATAAAAACAGTAACATGGCTAGTGAAGCTCACTTTTGCCACAATGAGACCTACAATAAGGCTCACAACTCGAAAATTTTAAAAAGTATTAAAACCACCACACTGAGAGAGAAAAAGAATTGGAAAATGACACATTTTTCAAGAATAAAGTCATAATATTGTGTGAGGGAAGTATTACACAAGCTTCCATAGGACAAACTAAACCTCTTGTGCTCAAAACAAAGTAATGACATTTTTAAATCAATGTCAAAACTATATTTTTGGACACAAAGCCCTCTCTGGTGAAAATTTGCCGGGTTTTTTTCCCCCCGCACGATTTTACTGTCAGGTTTATATTGACAGTTTTACCTGTCTCAATAAAGTACTGCGGTAGACGTTGGTGGAGCAAGAAAGTTAATACTTGAAAGTACCAGCACGATTTTAGTTACTAATTCCCAGTCTCTGTGTGTCACCTTCAGGAGAAAAACCGTACGAGTGTTCCAACTGCAAGAAACGTTTCTCTCACTCGGGCTCTTACAGCTCCCACCTGAGCAGCAAAAAGTGTCTCGGCAGCGGCGGAACGCTTGCAAGTTCAGGAGGAACGAGTGCTGTGTTTAACGGACATAACCAAAACTCCTACCAGCACTCCTACCAGCACTCCTTCCCAGCGTCTCCGTCCGTAGGGTGGGAGAGGAATAGTAAGGGCTCTCCTTTGGCGTTGCAAGTCCAAGACGGTAGTAGGTCTGCGGGCCATGGACCTGACGATCCTTCCCAGGCCTCAGGGCAGGATTTCAGCTTCCAAACTTCAGAGCTGGCTTCCCTTTGCAACCCCTCGGCGGAGCTTTCTTTGAGAGCCAGCATCCTGAAAGGGACCACCCTGCTGCCTTACCTCCAGTCCGGCTCCAAGTTTGAGCAAATGCTGCAGGAGATGCTCCACGGGAGGTGAGGAAGTATGAGGACATCGACAGGAACGGAGGTGGTTCTGACAGGAAGATGTCACCGGAGCAGGGGGCTGCAAGAGAGGAGTCAGGAGAGCAGGAGAGAGGGGTTCTCGGTGTTACGTGTCGCTGGTGCTCGCAGGTGTTCCCCAACGTGGTGGTTCTCCTGCAGCACGAACGCTACCACTGTAAGATAAACCGAGAAGCCATGGAAGTGCCGAGGTCTTCAAAACAAAGACCACCACTCGCCACCCTTATTCCTATCCAGGTCAGAGATGAGCAAAACCAACCACATCACCAACGGCGCCTCTAGAAATGAATCCCGATGCAGAAGTGGCCCTTGGTACCTCAGCAGCATCTGGCCGCACTGCCTTCCACTCACGACCACTTAGACTCTTCCAGCCAGGAGAAGGCCAGCCCCAGCCACGCCTCTGAGTTGACGTCCCCTCACACTGGAAGGAGACGTCTATCCTTGGGCTCCGCTGTTGGCCTGGACCTCAGCGCCAGTCGCGGAACTCTCCTCACCTCAGAATCACTCTCAGAGCGAGCCCCTGGACCTCTCCGTCACGCAAGCCCATGGCAGACCAAAGAAACGTCAGCGGCAGAAGGGAGAGGACAAAAGACAGGAGCAAACAGCTGAGTCGACAGAGTCCCAACCAATTTTCTGACCAATCCTTACATCCTCACCCGATCTACAGAGCACATGGAGCTCCTGTGTTTCCCGGCTCCTTATACAACGGATTTCCCTTCTTCGGCCAGTCTGCTTTGGGGTTTGCGGGGCATGACGGCATCGCAGCCCTTCCTTTTAGCCCGTCACCCATCAGCCCCGGATTTCTCTCTCCCTTGGCTTACATGGTGGAGACCGAGTCAGAGGCGACGTTGAAGAAGCTCCACCAGGAGAGACAAGTGCTCATGGTAAGCATGGCTTCTGTTGAAGTGTGATGCATGCCTTTTCCTCCGCTGCTCCAGAAAAGCCGTACTGTCCATCTGATGCCTGGATCTGACACTAATTTGCTATCACAATCGATTTTCCAGATTGGGCCCGACACAAAATTCCTTATAGTGTCACATAATCCACGATTAAGGATTTGTGGTGAGGTAATCGCTATGATGTCAAAATGATAAATCTATTCGCTTGTTTGCCGTTGTCATTGTTGTCGTCGATATGGTAATGGTTATACCCTATAATAACGGCACATTTTCCATTGCTAGCTTGATTTTACAAATTAGCCCAATGATCGTAAAAAAACGGGATACCGTATTTTCACGACCATAAGGCGCCATTAAAAGTCTAGTGTATGAGCCGAGTTCCAAAGCCTGACTGAGCGCTCTTCTGGCCGACACGCTGTTTATATAGAGAAAAGGCGGGCGTGAGTGACGTCAGGCATGCGGAAGTCTGCCAATGAGTGAAGGGTGGGCGTGCCCAACAACACGGTGCGCCGAATGGTCGTGAAAATACGGTAGGTCTGCAGACCACTGTCAGAGGTACCGAGAACCAAGCGGAGGCTCAGAGGGGATCGAGCCTTTTCCGTTGCTGCCCATCTTTAAAACTCGTCTTCAATCTCATTTACAATGTACAGTCAGAGGCGCAACCGAAGGAATCGTTTGAAGTCTAAAGACGTTGACTGCCTATACCCCTTTGAAATCAATAGTCACTTTCGCAATTGAGTTCAAAAATGTGTTTGCATAGGTAAGAGCAGACCTTCCCAACCTTTTATGACCCAAGATCTACTTCTCAAGCAGCCGATCCTCCCGCGATTGATTGGGGAGGCGTCTGAAATATGGATGGGTTGCACTCTCCCAGAATGAATTGAAGTCCTGAAAAGATCTTCCTGTGGTCTGGCAGGGTGAGGTGTTAAACCGTGGAGCTCTAGACTACCTCTCGATGATGGATGAAGGCTTGGAGGGGGACGGCGGACCGGGACGCAAGAGGCTGAAGAAGACGGACGAGGGTCTGTACGCTTGTGACATCTGTGAAAAAACCTTCCAGAAAAGCAGCTCTCTGCTCAGACACAAATATGAACACACAGGTGGGTAAATAAACGACAGATGTTTTTTTTCCCCCAACCGGAACTATGGAAACAAATGCGGGCTTTGGTCTGTTCCAGGCAAGCGTCCTTACGAATGCAAAGTGTGTAACAAGGCTTTCAAGCACAAACACCACCTGATCGAGCACAGTCGCCTCCATTCGGGGGAGAAACCCTACCAATGTGACAAGTGCGGCAAGCGCTTCTCGCACTCGGGCTCGTACTCTCAGCATATGAACCACCGCTACGCCTACTGCAGCAAGGACCAGGACCCGACCAAGACCACGACGATGCGCCCCGAGAGCCCGCCGCTCTGTCCGCGGAGGACACGCAGACGCCGCAGTCCTTCCTCAGCGACGCCAGTCTGGACGGGGCCTCAGAGGCCCCTAAAGAGGATGAAGAAGAACAGGTAGGAAGAGCTGAGGAAGATCCGGTAAGCCGAGAAAGGCGGGAGAACGAGAGTTGCACTGGAGGAAACCGCTTCGATGGGGTGGAGGTCTGGAAGTCCCACACCCAGGTCCAGAACGGAGACTTGGATAAATGTGAACTGAGCCTGGATATAACAGATCTACCCCGGATACAAACTTGAGAGAGTCCGAAAAGCCAAAGCATTGCATACTGTTCATATCTTTGATAGAGGTTTCATTAATATGCCAAAGAAACACACGGCTTGAACATGAACTCCAACACGTGACCTACAAAGTATTTTATCAAGCATCCTAGACTTTTATGTATCGTCTTATTTTAATTGTATGCTCAAGCTAATTAAGAAAGGTGTGAAATTCCCGTGCTAGCAGTGCTAGCCACAAAAGCTTACAATCTTTTGCCTTTGGAATCCATCCGTCGAATTTCTATAGCGCTTGTCCATCCGAATCACAGGTGAGCTGGAACCGACCCCAACTGACTTTTGGCAAGAGAAATGGGATCCACTTAATCACATCACATCATCATTCATCCATTTTTAAAAAAAATGTTTAATATACAGCAGGGGACAATGAAAATCCGCTTAACACGGGTCAGAATTTTTTTTTTTTTCGTAAATGTTTTAATCAGCGATGCCAGTAAACTTTCCTTGATTTTGTTTGTGGGTTTTTTTGCCCTGATTCTGAACCTGCCCTAATTTTTTTCCTTGGCACATCAGGTTTTTATAATAATACTACATTACATATGATCTTATTCTTAGATTTAAAAATATTTCTGAAATATAACAAGTGGACTTTTTTAATGAATTGTCATCACTACAAATTATAACGCGTGATAAAGTGGACATTACGCAAGCGTTTATAGACCACACTAAGAAATATATATCAAAAAAATCTGATGCGCTAGAAAAACAAGTCGACATTTTTTTAAATCTGGAAAAATGCAAACATAAAGCATCTCTGATTAAAATTTGCTGTTGATCAGTGTAATTGATACCTATTGAAAGCCACAGGTGGGCAGTTTGCCAAATGTTGCCGGTCCGCCACTCGTCATCCATCAGCAGCCTGGGGAACCATCTGTCATGTTCAGACCGTCATTCTTTTCATGCCAAACCGTCAGTCAGTCCATCGGTTAATCCGTCTGTTAGTTCGGCAGTCAAGCAAAACAAACAAAAAATAAACACACAAAAATCAACAACAACCAAAACAAAGAAACAAACAACATAGTACACCGGATTAAAAAATCCAACCTGATTAAAATGGTAAACGGGGTCCATCAGTGCATCGACATCATACGGTCCTGCCCAAAGAGCTCTACGTACAAATACATTTAACATACGCTTAATAGTCAACGGAAGGACGCTGGTGGCTGACTGCAGCTGTTTCAACTAGTAAAAAGGCCCAAAAGTTTTCATAAAATGTTTTTCAGGGTTTACCTTAACCACAACCCATCTCTGCATTGTGGCCAAGGGTCAAATCCACTCCAAACCAATTTCAACAAAGACTCCTCTTCGTCTTCTTTTGGTTCATTGGCGGATTACAGCTGTATAGCGCCATCCACTGAATAGCCATCCATTTTCTATAATACATTGAAGTTTAACTGTTAAACTGTATCTTATCCAAGCTGACCTGTAGCAAGAGAATTGGGGTACACCCTGGACTGGTTGCCAACTCATCGCAAGGCACATATAGCAAACATTTCTTTGTTGCATTTTGCGACAAGAAAACTGCAGTAAAAGCGAACAGATCACTGACATGTAACATAATGTTGATTTTACCGAGTCATGCGTGGCACCGTTTTTCACTTCCCTCTTTTGCAAAATGCTTCAGAGACAAGTCACGTGACGCCACAAAAGACCGTCTTGTTTCCAGCAAGTTTCTGCTATGCAACTGACTGACATGTCTTCCCTGCCTTCAAATGCCTTCACGCACAAAGGGCACACTTAACGGTTTATATATGTAACAATCAGTATTTTTGTAATATTTTTTTTGTGTGAAATTTTTATTATTATATATTTTCTGCATGTTTGTGCATATTTGTAATAAATTGTACATATACTTTACCACCACAATCCTGTTCTCTATTCTCTGAGAAGCGGGGTCCACGCCGGACTAATTGCCAGTCAATGGCAACCACAGTTAACATGCATTTTATGATTATTTTTTGCGTATGTGAGCGGAAGCCAAAACCGACTGCGACGCAAACGTGCTAACCAACACGTTTCCCTAAAATGTACATTTAAAAAGAAAAACAAATCTATTCAATCTCACTCAATTGGACAAAAATGTCTTTTATTAGGAGGGTAACAAACAGGTCCATGTGATTGATTGCACGAAGCATTTCAAAATGGATTAAAGGAATCAAAGTGAGCTACTGGTGGACAAGCACTAAAAGGCTCTGAAACATACACTAGGTCCATGAGTGCTGTACACCTCGCAAAGGCCATAAAAATAGAAGGTCCATCTGAACAGTGTACAGAAAGGAGAAGCTTGTGAGGTCCACACTCGCACACACACACACTTAGTATACACAAAAGGGAACACGGCGGCCCTGTTGGCACATTGAGTGAACGCTGTTGTCTGGATAGTGACATCGTCGGCCACTGTTTTGTTTTTTTTCCGCCCTCTTGGTTGGCTGCGGTTGCATGTATCGTGGAACCTCCAAGCATCTAAACTAGGGGTGGGCAAACTGGTTTTGCTCAAAGGTCACATATAACGTTCCTTTGTGGACGAGGTAAAAAAAAAAAAAAAAAAAAGGTACATGTATTTCATATCTTTTATTTAAATTTTAACCACAATAAATTACATAAAACCTCTAATAAATTAAATGGCAATGAATACATTCACTATTGTTCAATGAATGTAAAATTGTTTACAAATATTGTATTTTATGACTCAAATCAATTAATGAAATAAATGAATCAAATTGACGACACGATATTTCAAATTTTCCATTTTATGAAAACAATTGACTCTTTGTCTGTTATGTCTAATAAATGTATTTACAATATATTAGCTTTAGTTTATTTTTGTAAGTGCTCAACAATTGGCTTGCAATGTTATTAAAATGGTGAGGAGTGACACTTGATTTGAGCATACCGTGACTCCACTGTGGTATGGGTATCACTAGTGGTATGCAGGCTCCCTCTAGTGGTAAGAGAAAGCATCACTGAATGAACTTTTTTTTCCACTTCAGCAAATTTGCTTATTAGAGTTTAGTTTGTTTAACTTGTATGTCATACATTTACATTTCATCTTTTAAACATATATTTAGATCATTTATTTAAATTAAAAAAATACGTATGATACATTTTTATTGAATTCAAGCACAGTCAATTTTGCTGTATTTAAGTGTTAATCTTTAAACTGTGCATAATGTAACAATGGCTTACAATAATAGTAATTTTAAAAAAATGCTATTGTATCCTAATGTTGGTCGTTTTTGTGATACAGTGTCTGACTTGACTTACAAATATTAACATCATCCTTAGAAGGTTTGACAAGCCTGGAATGAATGAATCCACATTATATTAGTTCCACTGGGAGAAAAAAAAATGTTGAATTTAAATCAAATTAGAGCAACTTGGAAGCAGAACGTTCCACTTTGGAGGTTCCGCTGTCCCTACCAGAGAGCCACGCGCATGCATGGAGGTGTCGGGCGCATGTGTTTCACAGTGGGACGGTTCTGTCCTGGCTTCTTTTTGTGGCATGAAGAGAGGAACAGGAAGGTGGTCCGGGTAGGGGTCTGGGGACTATTTATCACTGGCTTGGCTTCACTCGAGGAGAATATCAAGGGAGAAGTGACAGCTGGGCTCCACATCTGCAGTCAAAAGGCAAAAAAAGTATGGCAGCTCAAAACGGGCTTGTTCGACTATAGCTTCTAACATTTTATATGGCCACCACATGTCTCGCCCGCGTTATCTTTGTGAATGCGGGAGGGGAGATCGGGAGCGGCACCGGTGCGCCGCTCGCTCGGGAGGATCACGGGGAGGCGGCGGCGGCGGCGGCGGACCTCCTGCCGAAGACGTGCTCGAACTCGTTGAGGATGAGCTCCACCGCCTGGTTCTGGAAAACCATGTTCACCGCCATGTTGCCGTTGTCGCGCTCGGGCCGTAGCAGCGTGGGCCCGAAGACGATGCCGATGTTCTGCGTTGTCATACGGTTGGCGTCTGAGTGCTCCAAAACGCTGCGGGACATACACAAGAGAGTTAGCATTTATTAGAATTGGTTTCATCGGTTTGATGAATTGTTACATTTATTGTCTTATTGTAGTTATCTTAAAAAAAAAAAAAAGCAACATTTGCAAATACTTTAGTTTTCATTTTTCATTTCAACATTTTTTTATGTACCAGTAGTCAAATTAAAAATAGAGACTTTTTATGATTCCCCCACTAATGCGCTTTTTTTATTGCCATGTTTACAATATCTTTACAGTTCAAACACATCCATTAAATCATCTAAAAATGGTACAATATGAACAAGACACTACTCTACTATTTGTATCACAAAGTTGCACGCGTGTGTGTGTGTGTGTGTGTCATTTCCTACCAAACTCTCCTGACATGTTGTTTTTGAGTATAATAAATGAGCAAAATATACATTTTATTTTGCATGATTTCCTACTCAACACACCACAGTGAAGGCAAGTATCATTGTCACACGCCTTTTCAAAGCAAGGTGTCTCAATTGTCAAAAATGAGCCAAATATGAATTAAGTCATGACAACGCTTTTTTTACACAATTCCCTAAAAAAAATTTTCTGACATGTTGAGTGCCATGTTCG
Source organism: Hippocampus mohnikei (assembly GCA_026261675.1). NCBI lineage: Eukaryota > Metazoa > Chordata > Actinopteri > Syngnathiformes > Syngnathidae > Hippocampus > Hippocampus mohnikei. The sequence goes on along the minus strand of JAKGUB010000334.1, from coordinate 19,485,200 downwards.
TGCTCGTAAACTTTACAGCCCACAGTCACGTGAGACTAAATCACCTAAAATTGAAATATTTACAAAATACTGCAGATACAATATGAAGATTAAAGCATCCAAATTTTGCATGATTTTCAACTAAATTCTGGACATCACAATTGTGATGTCCACACATACAGAATTAAATCTCCTAAAATACATTAAATGTGAACAAAATGAGCACTTCACTTTGTGTACCATTTCCTACTAAAATCTTATCGGCTACCATGTTGCTGCAATTTCCCAAGCAAGACAGTCAAAATGTCAACGTTTCCCAGAGATAGAAACAAGATAGAAACAAAACAGCACTTCATTTTTTTTTGTACAATGCTGACATGTTCTGAGTGCTAGGGTCATGCTAATAAATTTTACAAACTATTTATAGACACACACACACCCAAAACAGTCATTTACAAATGAGTTCTCCCCCTTTTGTATGATGTCTTACTAAATTTGAGTGCCATGTCCATGTTACTCCCTTTTACCAGCCAGGGGTCTCAACTGTCGAAAAATGGTCAAATGCATATGCATTAAATTACCTTACTGCCGATTGTACCATTTTAAACCATATTCACTATATATTTGAGTGCCTAATGATCTTGCCTATTCCAAAAGATATTGATGAAAAATAGTTACATATGAGCAACTTTATTACTTTTGATAAAAAAAATTGTATTCATTTGTGTCTAAAATTATCTTTTAAAAAAACAGTCAAAAAGGACTAAAACTGTATTTTTGTTTTTGTTTTTTTTGGGGGGTGGGGCCTTGGGTATGATTTCCTTCTAAATAGACGTACTTTGAGTGTCATATGCACATTGCCATTTATAAGGCTGATGCCAAAATCTTTTTTAAAAAATGCTTCACTTTTTGCATGAAATTGTATGACATGCTGCTTATGTGTTTGCCGATGAGTGGTTAATACATAAGTGCCTTTTATAACCCCGACGTCCACACACACACACACACACACACACGCACACGCACACACACACACACACACGCACACAAACGCATGCAAGGATACATAAATCAATGAATTAAAGCGTGCTTCACTTTGTGCACCATTTCCTACTGAGGTCCAAGTTCCACTTTCATGTTTTAAGCCCTTTTCAAGTCAGGTGTTGTACAATTTCCTACAAATATTCAAATGTGAAAAAGTTGTTGACATTTTGGATGACTTCCAACGAAATTCAAGTGGTGTTTGTGTACCTTTCACAATCCAGATGTCTGAATTGTCGAAATAAAGTCAAATATGGGAATAACTAAAAGACGGGTGACGTGTTGCCTTTGCGTGGCGTGCTCATCTAAGTGCCATTTTACAACCCAGATGTCCACACATTACGTGTCTAAATCCGTCTGCTTCCACCTATGTTAGTGTGCGAACTCCAGCGCGTTATGTTCCAGTGTGCGTGTGTAGGGGGACTCAGGAATGAGTCGAGGCCACCGCACCAAGCATTCTTCTAAAAATGCCGTTCCCACCGAGCCGCAGGAGCGGCCAGCAATTGCTCAAAACTTCCACATGAAACAGAGAGGGGAGGGATGGAGGGACATGGAGGAGGGGAGGGGGAGGAGGGGGGAGCGAGGGAGCAGCGGTGGTGGCGGCGGCGGCGGTGCGCCTTCCAGGAGACGAACCGCAAGGCTCCCATGGGACCTTCCCTCTCCGGGAGTAGAAAGGGAACGCATGGATAGGTCGGCGAGAGGCTGATAAAAGGACGGAGCCCACCCACCCAACATACCGCCCGTCAGATAGGAGTACAGTACTGACAAACAAACACATTTCGTGCAATGTAAAAAAACCCCAAAAAACAACAAAAAAACAATAAAAAAAAGGGGATCCTCACACAACCCTACTGGATGCTTGACATATGCGCGCGCACACTCCCACACACACTGCAAAAAAAAAAAAAAACACACCAACACACACGCGCGAAAGTGACATGAGGAGAATTGTGCCCTCTAGCGGCCACATTCCAGTCAAATCATGAAGTTCACGCTCACACTCACACCTCAGGACAATTTTGAGCGTTCCATTCACCGGCCATACATGTTTTTGGAATGTGGGAGGAAACCAGAGTACCCGCAGAAAACCAACGCGGGCACGGGGAGAGCATGCAAACTCCACACAGGAAGGCCACAGCTGGACTCGAACCCTACACTTGTGCACTGTGAGGCCAGCGTGCTAACAAGTCGATCACCATGCTGCCTCATTATTTTATATTTTATATTTTTGCCAATCCAAACTATATAGTTAGTTGTACTCAGTTATTGATAAATTATCACTTACGTTTTTTTTGCCCTCATTTATTCTTTTTAGTTACTCATTCAAATATTGTCTATATCATTGACATGTTTGTATTTAGTAATTGACTTACATATGGACTGATTTTAAAGTTGTATTGATTTTTTTTAATTAGCCATATTTTGCTTAGTATGGAAAATTGTATTTATGAATGTACATTATTTACCCATTTTATTCAATGACATATCTATTAGTTTCGTCCGAAAGGCTTTAGTGGCTCTCAGTCAGCTGTAGAAGAGATTTTAAAATGTCATTTTAGTAGGGTATAAATCACCGAATGACATTAAAGAAATGCTAATTGAATATGAAGCCAAGAGAGCTCCGAGGTTTGCAGACTCGTGTCGATTAGTGGAGCGCAGAGTTCAAAGCAAACATGGTGAAGCGGAATTTAGCTGTTTTGCTGCACATAAAATGTTGAGATGCCAACAGAGGCGAAGTCGGCCCCTCGAGTAAATGCTCTTCAATCCAGGGTAGACAAGAGCTTTTAGAGCAATTTGTAAAGGCAATTTTTTTCCCAAATCTTGTCCTTGAGCAGGATGGGGTTTGTTTTTTTTTACCAGTAATTTTAGTAAGCTACTTGTTTTTGTTTTTTTTTTACTTTGCTTTTAAATGTGTTAACTTCTGATGTATTTTTTTTTAAATTGTGAAGCACATTGAGGATCCTTGTGTATGATGCGCTACATAAATAAATCTGCCTTGCCTTACCTAAATGTTTTGTTATTTATACATTTGTAGCAATTCATTTACATTTTATTCAAACATTTTCGCCATTTTTGAAATTTGGCTGGACTGATGTTTTTGAATTTTTCATTTATTTACAAAGTTATTGGTTCTACATCTTGACCAAAATTGATTTATTATTCGTTTTTTTTTTAGATTTAATGTAGGTGAAAGACAGAATCGCCTCACAAAATACTGGATACAAAACAGCACATAGAATAGTTTTACATCAAAAAATGTGCAGGAATTGTGAATGTAGTCATTCAAAACAAAGGCACCGACTTCTATTGTCTGTCTTTTAAAATAGAGCAAAAACAATGCAAACGCATGTTCGTTTCCGCTCCGTGTTAGCGATTCCCATACCAAGTTTAGACACTTAAAAGTCTGCACAATCTTTCTTTGTTACCGTTTGAGGTGTCGGCAGATGAATTGCAGCGTGTCGTGATTGGGCTGAGGCATGCTGTGCACGACGCTCTTCAGACGCTCCACTTTCTCCGCATAGTCCGCCACCTCTGCGACAACATCACACCGCCGATAAGTCACTTCTGTTCTCTTGTGTTTTAAAAGGAAGTCAAAGCAAACATTTTCTTGACAATAATATGTTCTATGCGGCCCCACTAGTCTGATTAAATATTGCGTTTGTGGAGAATAGGCGTTAAGCAGCAAAAGCCACCCGTTTTTGTTCATCTTGGAGGTTGGCCACTTTGCCACTTGTTGTCATCTGAAAATGACATCACAGAGCCTAAAGGGCACAGCTTGCGGGGGTCACTTGACCAAATCTGGAAAACAAGTGAGCCTCGGTGGTTCTTACTTGAGCCCGTAGGCATTGTGATGTCACATTTTCATTCGACAGCAAGTGGCAGTGAAAGGCAAAATAGCCACTCCCTAAACTGGAAGGATTTTTCTGCTCACTCCCCAAATGCAATTTTAATCTGAATGGCGTGTTTCGACTAAGAGGTGTGCATAGAACATATTTTTGTCAAGAACATTTTTGACTTGACTTTCTTAACACTGTTTTACTGGTAATTATTGGATCTCAATAGTAGTGAGGACGAAAATGAATCATTCGATTTTAGAAAATTCAATTCATTGAAGACCTGAAATTGTCCATCAGTTTTCATGTGAGTGTGACTTGTTTTTGCACATCAGGGATGGGCAGCTTACATAAAAACTGGAGTGGGCCACCATTTTTCATCAGTGCGACTGGGGAGAGGGGGGGAGGGGGGCACATAAGACCACGCACTTCCGAACCAGATGTAGGACAAAAATGCGATTTCAGATATGAACGAAAGATGTGCATGTGGGCTAAATACATGCTCTTCATAAATGTCTTTTTTTCACAATACATTCATGTATAAAAGATCCACTATCCTTACCCAACAACAAAGGGTTTCAGCAGACAAAAAAATAACCAAAGACTGTAATTTGCTTTTATGTGCAAAGGGCGCTCACAAAAATAAATAAAAAAATTCAAAATGGCAATGATGGCATAAAACTGCTGAACATCCAACCCACATGAAGAGCAAATTAGGCTCATTTACCTTGCCGTTCAGGGCAGTACAAAGCCCTGGGTTAGCACAACTAAGCCATGTCTGCCATCTAGTGGTGACTAGTGATGTTGTCACTTCAAATTACAGTCAGGTAACAATGAATTCACATATTCAGATTTTTTTTTTTGACAACGATTTTTATTTGAATATATATCGCTGTTTTTCAGTCTCTCTCTCTCTCTCTCTCTCTATATATATATATATACATTAAATATTTAAATATTTTTAAAAAAATATATATATATATACATACATATATATACATACATATATACATACATACATTATATATATACATACATTATATATATATATATATATATAAATATATATAAAATTCATTCCTGTCTTGAAAACGAACTCATGGACTAAAAAGATGATTGGATGAAGTGTAATGGCCACGCCCACCATGTCCACTTACTGACGGTGTCCACCACATCGCTGAAGAAGCTGTAGGGCACCAGCGGCTCGGGAAGCTCACGGAAGAACAGTTTCAAAGCTCCCGTGATGACATGGATGTCCTCCCACTCGCTCTCGTCCAAGTTGAGCTTCTCCTCTGAGACAGGCAAGAGAGACAGGCGAGAATTTCAACTGGAGAGTTTGATCGCAAACGGCGGCCACCGATGAGGCCCGACATTGAGGCTTGCAGCTGCTGCGGAAACAAGGGGGGGGAAAAAAGATGAGTGAAAGTAAAAGACGGTGCGTGGCGACAGGATAAATATCCACACGATTATTTATCAGAGTAGCTCGAGCACTTTTTGTTTCCTCCACTAGATGGCGGACTTTACCCACTGCTTGCATGTTCTCACCGCAAATTAAGCAGAGGCCTGAGGGACAAACATATAGAGTGCTTAACAAATGTATTAGGCCCTAACCAGCCAAGAAAAAAAACATCCAGCATTATTAAGTGCTTTAATGCGAACTCTAATTTTCAGCATGCTTTTTGTTTTCAAAGTAAAATTAGAGCATGAATTAAGATGTTTTAATTGTTATTATTATAATATTATATTATATAATGTAATATTTTATATATATATATATATATATATTCTGCTTTCCCCAGTGTGGGACAAATAAAGTTTTCTTATCTTATCTTGAGAAAAAACCCCACTTGTTTCTGAAACATTGTACTGTAATCCATTTGTTAAGCACTAAAGGCTAGCAGAACAAAGAAAAACCACTGTGTGTGAAATGCATATAAGCAGGCCGGGGCAAGGAAAAAAAAAAAAGTCCTCATCCATTAAGGTCTACCTTGCACCAACTCTGCTGGGAACATGTAACGGCCATCAGTGGTCACGGCCCGCTCTGTAAGAACCACAAAGTTACTCAGCACGATTACCACCTTTCGCGATTGGATAAGATCAGAAAATACAGCAAAAAGAATCATTATTATAGGATCAAGATTGGGTGGCACGGTGATTGACTGGTTAGCGCATTGGCCTCACAATGCAGAGGTGCAGAGTTCGATTCTGGCTCCGACCTTCCTATGTGGAATATGCATGCTCTCCCCGTGCCTGCATGGGTTTTCTCCAAGTACTCTGGTTTCCTCCCACATTCCAAAAACATGCATGGCAGGTTAATGGAACATTCTAAGCGCTAAAATGTCCCTAGGTATGAGTGTGAGCACGGATGGTTGTTCGTCTATGTGTGCCCTGCAATTGGCCGGCAACCAGTTCAGAGTGTCCCACACCTACTGCCCAAAGACCTTTGTGAGGATAAACGGATTAGGAAATGGATGGATGGATGGATGGATGAAGATATGCAAGATTTATTTAAATGCATGTAGTTTTACGTTCTGTCTTTGTAGTCTTATGAGAAAAGGAACCATATTTGCTCTTATTAGCTACTGTAAACAATTATAAAAAAATATAAAGCAGTGGTTCTTAACCTTGTTGGAGGTACCGAACCCAACCAGTTCATATGCACATTCACCGAACCCTTGAAAAACAAAAATATGACTTTTTTCCAAATTCAAGACATTAAAAAAAAAACACATTTATTAAAAAAAAACACCAAAAAAGTCAATAAAATTTCAAGACATAAGTATTAGTTTTTTTTAAATTTTACGACGTACTATTGCGACAGTCACACGTTGATTCCTTGAGCGAACTAAATTTCCCGCAGCACTGACTGGACAAGCAAGTCAAGCGGGCGTGTCAAAATGAATTGACATGTTGAGTCGGGTATGTCTTAAACTCCGTGGCAGAGGCTCCGTCGAACCCGAGACCGATTCACCGAACCCCTGGGGTTCGATCAAACCCAGGTTAAGAACCACTGATATAAAGCCACCCACCCTGGAAGGAAGCAATACTAACCGTAACCTAAAATAAAGTTCACAAGTTCTAGTAGGCTTTCCCTCACTTTTTTTTGTGCTTCCTGGCAAACACCCGGAGATTTTGTGCTAACAACGACATCTTTTTCAAAACCGTTCCTAATTCCCTCCATCTTGTCAAAGGCCCCCCAGTTCCAGCTGGGCCATCAACATTTTATTTAATTTCTTGGTGAAAAATATATGTTCACTGAGGACTTGCGTATGAAGAATTACATAAGAAAAATGATGTGATGTACCGTGAAAAATCCGTTATCTAGCTAGCTATAGATTCAAAATAAACTGCCCCATTCTGACACATAAAAAAAATAAAAAATAAACAAACAACACCACCACCAGTAAACCATGTAGCATGTCTACGTTGGAATTGTACTAGCAAAACGGCCATTATTATGTGACCCAACTTGACTGTCTGTACATCAGTGAATCATTCAAGAGCAGAAATTCTCACCGTGGTTGACCAAATAGCGTAATTTCTGAATGACTGCAAGGTTGCCGGAAACTCTGTAGATGCCGTCGGTATCCAGACCTGCCACAACACAGCACATCGCACAAATCAGTGTACTTTTCTTTGTAGCTGGCATGGGAAACATGAAGGCTTTGTAGTTTTAATCTTGCAAACATAGCAGCAAACGCGTGGGATGCAAAATCACCAGTTGACAAAATTCTGCACTCGAACTGAATGTCGTTGTCGTTCACCGAGGCATTAAATATAAGTTAAAGAATTGGGACAATTGGAAGATTGCCCTTTTCTATTAATTTCTGCACTTAGAAATGATGAAAATGGACTTAGCCTACTCTAGTTCTCAGTGGCTGGATTGTCCTATAAAGTGAGCACACCGGTACATATTCAATTAAAAAGAAAAGAGAAAAGAATATCTTTTGGCAGAGTTGATTAGACCAAGCACGTAAGGGACAAAAATCCGAATATGTATTTTCTCCTACACTCTTCTGGGTCTCAGGATGTCGTCAAAATTGCCCCGCAGAAAGGCACGTCATCTATATTTCATCTCACGGTAGAAATAAAGAGAAAGCCTCTTTAGTGGACTCGTGGACCGAGGGACCGGTCGGCGGCTGCATTTTACCTCTCTTCTCAACAGTCTCGGTGCAAAGCCTGACGAAGCGAGGCACCGTGCTCTTCTCCCGTTCGCACAGCATCTCCAGTCGACAGCCGAACACCTGATCTGATGGGCAGCGACACACGCACGCACGCAACTTGCATGACATACAATACAATACAATACAATACATGCTGATTTATATAGCGCTTTCACAACAGCGGCAGCTGTAACAAAGCGCTTAACAAAGCAGTTAACATAAAGTAAAATAATAAACACAACACACAACATAAAACACAAACAAAAAGTAAAATAATGAACACAACACATGACATAAAACACGGACAGTCGTGCAGTCCTAACCACTTTTCCCCTCATACGCTTTGTTGTTAAAGCAGTTTGAGATGAAAGAGGAGAGAATCAAAGTGTCCTTTCACCAGTGGATCAGTGACATCATGCTCAAAATGTGCACATGTCGGCTACAAGCTAAGTTTCAAAGTCAACAAGAAGCTGTAGCATCCATTGACGAAAAAAGAGATTGGTTCACTTCTCCTGTCCCCTGTAAATCCATTCCAATTCCAAGCGGTGACTCTCAGTTCCAAATACGCATCGGCCAGAAGCCGACGCTCCTCTCTCCTCATCCTTAACTTCAGCAGACATCCATCCAGCCGCACCAACGCAGACTGTCCCACAGCGCCGACGTCTCCACTGAACAAAACGGGGCTGTGAAAAATGCTGCCCATTACAGGCGCAAAAAACACAAGCGCCCCGAGGCTGTCCAGCACCGACAGTCAATGGCGCCGACATTCCTCCCAATCAAAATCTGTGCTGGTACAGGCGTGCTGCCGAGAAGGCGCCACCACCAAGCACAGATTCTTCTCCTTTGACGAATGTCGTGGCCAAAAAACGCTGAAAACAGTCCACATCAAGTCCACACGACGAAACAACAAACATGTGACAAAACAAAGACAAAAACTACAAAAGAACAAAAAAGCAAGGCTCTTGAAGAGCACTTGCCGACGGCTGCCTACACGGGCGCCATCTTGGGAAAAAAAAAAAAAAAAAAAAAAAAAAAAAAGTTTCATTGAAATGTAAATTGTATTCCAACAAAATCTGAAAAACTGTTCCAAGATTAAAGACGAAAGTCTTGTGCTCAAGTTAAATACAACTGAACTGTACTTATAATTGTAACGTATTGGATTATTTTTTTTTTTAAACGCACATTCATTCCATTGTTTTATTCAATTTGAAGACAATTGTCCTGAATGTGATTTTGACGGGTTGTTGTGTGTGACTGGCTGGCAAAGCAGTGCCAGATCGTCATCTACGTAGTTTACCATTGACCCTCATTAGAACACACGTGATCCCAAAAAAAAAAAAAAAAAAAAAAAGAAAATATTTAATGTTTTATTTGTCCCTTTTATTTGTCGGGGTGCATGAAAGGGTTAATATGTTTTTATTAAGTAAAAATATTGACACATTTTGGAGAGACATTCATCTCATTGGGCAATGATTTATTTATTTATTTTTTTAATCTGGATCTACATTTTTTTTTTTTTTGCCAAAAAGAAATCACTGAGATCATGTACCTTTAATGAGCCCTTTCTCCTGCAGGGCCTGCAGAGGAGGCCTCTTCAGAATGAGTTTCTTCAGCCGGGTTTTCACCCTCTTCTTCTCAGTGTTCTCCAGGTTGGACGCCGAGCGAGGGACTGCGAGGGGAGGGGAGGATGGGGAGGAAGACAAGGAGCAGGAGGAGGAGGAGAAGAAGGAGGAAGAGGAGGAGGAGGAGGAGGAGGTCAGCGCGGAGTGGCCCAGCAGATGCGAGGGTATGGTGGTGAGGATGAAAAGCGGGAGGGCGGGGCGACGGCGCAGGTGCGACGAGGCCGGTGGCGGGATGAGCTGCCACGGCGGCCAGGCTAAAATGTAAGCGGGCTGGATGGAGGAGAGGATGGAGGAGAGGATGGCGGGGTGTAAGAACCCTGCGTGGAGGTTGAGAGAAAGCGATGATGATGATGATGATGATGATGATCATGCTGTTTTATCAGCTTCTTGACATGCCACACCTTTGAGGTGGATGGATTATCTCGGCAAAGGACAAGTGCTTAGTTGAGATGTATATGAAAACATTTGTGAACAAGATTTGAGAAAAAAAAAAAAACGGTCTTGTGTGCCTCGGAAAATATCTTCAAATGTGAATTCAGCTCATTGGAACCAAGGCAAAAGCGCTGGATTCATGTCTTTGTTCAGTCAAAGTAAGAAAAAACTGTGGAAGTGGGGGGGGGGGGGGGATTCAAACGTATTTTGGTGTTGAAAGTAAAAACGTTTGGAATTTTCATTATTATACCTGTATGTGTCTTTTACTTGCATTTACTTACTTTACTTTCATTGTTGTCGTCGATATGGTAATGGTTATACCCTATAATAACGGCACATTTTCCATTGCTAGCTTGATTTTACAAATTAGCTCAATGATCGTAAAAAAAAAGGGATACCGTATTTTCACGACCATAAGGCGCCATTAAAAGTCTAGTGTATGAGCCGAGTTCCAAAGCCTGACTGAGCGCGCTTCTGGCCGACACGCTGTTTATATAGAGAAAAGGCGGGCGTGAGTGACGTCAGGCATGCGGAAGTCTGCCAATGAGTGAAGGGTGGGCGTGCCCAACAACACAGTGCGCCGAATGGTCGTGAAAATACGGTAATTACGGTACATGTTGTGTATTTCACCAAAAAACATAACTTGGCCTCATGAAAGCACACTAGCTTAAAGCTACACATAATGGGAAATACCATTAATGAGCTAAGGAAACTAAATTGATGTTGCGGTGTTAAAATCCCTTAAGTAATGGATGTAGGAACACAAATATTGCAGTAACACATGGAGATAGACCATATAACGATACTCACAGGCATATATTCTTTATCCTCGGCAGAAATAAACAAGTACGTATGACAGAGCTTAGTTGCGAAAGTCTTTTGTGTTTCATAATCGAATTGATGCATATTATGTCTGTATGTATTATACTGCCCACCTGGTGGCCAAAATGCACATACCAGACAGAGCAGGACAAAGAAGCCTAAAATCAAGATGCACCAACTGTCTTTACATTCTATTTGATGATGTTATGATATTGTTATTTTAGTGTTATTTTTAGCATGAAAAATTGGCTGGTGATTTTTTTTTAATGGAAAGAAATAATTTCATTCATTTCGTGACTTGACATACAGTATCACTTGATGTGTTTGGACGAGGGTATTTTGTAGGCCAATATTTTTGTTATTTAAGGTGGGCATAAGAGGCACTTACTCCTTTAGGAAGACTCTGTCACGCCATTGTGATGAAGATGGTTTGGGGAAATGTACTGGAGCAAAATATACATTTTCTTTAGGAAAGTAGTGGAGTACAATTGAAAGTGCCAGAAATGTCAAGCAAAGATACATGACGATTCGACATAATCACAATAAAGCATTTGTACTGTATTTAGAAGACTGTGATCTAATGGACGGACGGACGGAGGTGAAGGCAAGGTGAAGAAGCGGCGGGCAGTCACCCAAATAAAGGCAAGCGGCGGCACTTACGAGACGATCGCCTGTCGTCCTCGTCACCACTGTGGTCCAGCATCTCCACGCTGCCGGCCCTCCTCAGGGAGTACAGCAGGACATTGTCTAGCGGGTTTTCACGGTCCTGGGAGAACCAGAATAGCATTACCAACAAAACACATTCGAAAAGATTTACAACTACGAGATGGCATGTATTTCCCGCGATTGGCTTGCCACTTTGAAAATACAGTACAAAAGCAGTCTTAAGAGGGACTTAAGAGGATGTGTTTTCCTGTCCCTCACCAGCCTGTCAATGACGTTCTGGATGGTGTGGTACCATTCCTTGATCAGAGAGTCTGTCTCTGACTGCAGCAGAAATTCGTTACCCGTCACTGTCCTCAGCTGGAACACACATGTTTGGAAACACAATGTAGCACGTACTGTGTTTGTGTGTGTGTGTGTGTGTGTGTGTGTGAGAGAAACAGTAGTGTTTATAAGCACTCCCCCTCTTCGTTGCTGACTGTACCTTGAAAACGTTCTTCTTGCTGGACAGCTCATTGGCCCAGTGTAGCTTGGCCCCTCGTAGGTCAACGCTGCTTTCTGGGCGACTGTTTCCAGGTTTCTTAAGTCGTTAAAAAAAATGTAATAAGAAACCATTCAACACAAACATAAAGTCGAATCGAACAAAAGAACTACAAGTCCCAAAGGTCCAACCCGGAGGAAGTGGAGCGCCGCATATTTACCCCAGCTCCAACGCAATTTACTTCGCTTAAACGTCAGATTGCAGACGGACAAACATGACAACTATGCAAAAATGAGCTAAATAAAGACAGCCCTGTTCTAGCAACATTTTAGCCCACGTTGTTTAAATTGCCGATTGCGAACGGTAACTGACTGTGATTGCATAGCGATCGGCAACCAAAGCAACCGATCAGGACCGAATCTAAAAGCTAACTTTACACATCTGACTTGATAAGAAGCACTCGCGAGCTTAACATTGAGCCATGCCGACGACGAAGCGAGTGTATTCACTCACGAAACAAAACGCTATTTATACATCGCGCGAACGTCACCTGTCAGTGGCAGCCCCGCCTCTTAAAGCGGCAGGTCAATCCAACAGGAGTCGTTCAGCAAATTTGTTCTTCGTCGTGTAATAAATTATAATAATAATGACAACAGACCATATTCTCAATATGACAACATTAACAATACATTTTCTGTAGACCACAGGTGTCAAAGTCAAGGCCCGGGGGCCAGATCTGGCCCGCCGCATCATTTTATGTGGTCCGCAAAAGCAAATCAAACATGGCAACTTCCACGATGCTTGCTAAAATATGTACCAAAATTTCAAATTCTCAAATGTAATAAATAAGAGAGACACTGTAAGCATTTTCTTGTTGCCAAACACCTCATTACTTCAACAATAGTTGAATAAACTGTTATTCTTCACTTCTTCATATGATTTCAGTCATAATGGCTCTCCAAGGGAAATGGTAACTAAAATGTGGCCCCCGGCGAAAATGGGTTTGACACCCCTGCTGTAGACAATGTCGTTTTTGTTGTTGTTTGGTTTGTATGGAACCATAGACTCCTTCCCGTGTCTAAATCCTGTTGTTGTCTTACTCGAGTTGATGGACAAGAGTACAGCTGCGTCTCAAGAACTGTATCTCAAATCATGTTTTCCCATTGAAATGAATGGAAATGCTAGTAATATGTTCCAGCTGTGTGATTGTTTTAAATACAGAATTTGTGAATCTCCGTTTTATGTTGAGTGTGACAGTATATTTCAACTAGGAGTGGCAATAAACAGCGAGAGGCCTCGAAGTGAGTTGAGGGTTCGCTACCACCATACGTTGCTCATATGTCAAGCTTGTGCTCCCAAGTCAAAGCAATTAAAAAAAAAAAAAAGTGGCCAAACGACAGCTTGTATCCTAAAAAAAAAAAAACTGGTCACTCATATCTCAAGGCACATTCACCAAGTCTTTTGCAAAGGCCTTACCCAGCTGCAAGGCGTCTGTGATTTTGGATCTTTGAAGAAAACCAAACTGTTTCCAACCAACACCACCCACGATGGACTCCAGTTTTTTCTACAACACAGTTATTTAAAATTTGTTTATTATTATATTTCATTTCAGGTTTTTTTTTCTTGAGTGACGGTTCATATTAAAGCAATGAGCAAGATGGCATTTTATTTCTAGTGTATAATACTATACTATACTATACTATACTATAAATCCACTGTCACCTGAGTTTCCGGCCTCCTTCTGCGATCTTGGTCTTGTTCAAGAGGCCAGCTTTCTCCAATTCCTGCAAGGGGACACATATAAATGTTTTATTTTTATTTATTTTTTTAAGTGCTTGGCTACAAATAGTTGTGTCCCTGGAATGTCTGCCCAACCAGGGCGGTTAAATGGCAAAATACAATCCTCACATACAAGATTCTTAGCCTGTGATTTGGTAGGCAGACTGAGGAAAGATCCGTTATTTTCAAGGACAAACACTGAAGCGCTATCATGTCAAAGCCAAAAAGGGTAAGCAGAGCTGCAAAGAGGAGGACATTGTGTGTTTGGCTCATGAATTGTCTGTTGGGTAAATACTGTAAATGCAATTTTCTCAGAATAATCCAAATAGAGGCAGCAGAGTTGAGTCCTGAGCATGTCTGCCACACAGTCAAGAGGTTTCAGGTTCAAATATCTTCGGCCTGCCAGTGTGGAATTCACACGTTCCTCCCGCGATCCAAAAACATGCATGTCGGGTAAATTGAAGACTTTAAATTGCCCAAAGGCTTGAATGACAGTGTGAATGGTTCTTCGGGTATACGTATCCTTCGAATGGCTGGCGAGCAGTCTCACGTTTACTCTGTCTCTCACCTAAAAGCCAGATAGGCTTACAGCTACCCTAGTGACAAATATTTCATCGAAAATGTATGGATGGGTGATGAAAATTGATTTATAGCATGGAAGAACTCTTAACATGTATTTGGTTGTACGTGCAGCAATGCAGCTACTTTGTAGGTACAATATAAGGAAAACTTTTACTTTCAGTGAGTTCACAATGACAGAGGTATCATTTGGGAGTGGGGACAAACCACAGTTCCCGCTCCCCCTTTAATGTGCAGAAGAAAAGAAGTCCTTGAAAAATATACTTCAGCATGAGAAGGAATAAACGGGACATTTGATGTGAAAGTAAAAACGTGGTTTTTTTCCCTCACCGGAGTGTCCCCATCGCCGTCTGGAGAGCTCTCGGGAGACGGCGGCTCCACGACGATGTTGGTCACGCTGCACGAGTAGTCTCGGCATGGCCGGACCAGCTGAAAGGGAGGCAAGAAATGGTGTCTTGTTGATGTGCAAGTTTGAGCACAAAAACATCGGGGTAAAAAGGCCTCGAGAGACGGGGGGGCTACCTTGCCGTTCTCAGGCAGGATCATGGACTGCGAGTGTGAGAGGTGTTGCTTGGCATCATGCGGGTGGGCAGAGTCGTGACACGGCGGGCCGGCGGTGCCGAGCGCCATCGTGCTAATGGTGTCGGAGGATGCCGCGCGCTGCATGCTCTTCACAAACACAGGCAAAGTGCAAAACAAAGCCAATAGTTATGATTGTAATACACAATAGTCTTATTGTGTATTGTGAAAATATTAAAAATGCACGAGTGCCATTAATTTTTTTTTGGGGGGGGGGGGGTCATTGTGAGTCTTCTACACCAGCTGACTGGTGAGAAAGGGACAGGACACGCTGGACGGGTTACCAGTCAAAAACAGCGCACACTTGAGTCAAAAACCATTCACCAAAATTCGGGTCGACTCAAAATTTTGACAAGCTTTTCCTCTACATTACACTTTTCACATTAAACTCTCTGTAGGTTGCCATACCAAAAGCACCCGGAAAAAAAAAAGGGGTACAATCACATACAATCATGCACATTCAGTCGCACAAGAGGAATTTTCCATGCCAAGGCGGCCATAATGAAGTACCTTTCTACAATTCCAGTAACCTACTTTTCTCAACAATCACACCATACGTCCCATAAACTTGCAACTCTTCAAGCGAGGGAGATTAAGCAACTAAGAGCTAAGAGGAGGCCTTTACAACAGAGACTTTCAACCAACTGCACCCACGCCCCACTGTGATGCAACATGTAGCACTAAGACCAGCTTTTCCTTTTTTTTTTTTTTTTTTTTGGAAACACCATGAGTTGCTATTTCACCACCTTAATATGCATAAATGCTGATCTCCTGGAAACTAAAGCGGGTAGCTGGCATTACTTGAATGCATTCCGCAGGAATACAGTGGAGATGAGCGTCTGCCGCAAAGCTAATAATAATGAGGGCTCATTGATTTTCATGAGGTGAATTGTCTCCTTAAAAGCCCCCGTTTCGGTTCTTTCCTCACAGCCACGCAAAGGAGATACAGTGGAGTGGGTATAAGAAGTAGGGCATAGGTGAAAAAAAAAAAAAGAAACACAAGCAATTCACAAAGCGCTATGTGTTCCCCAGTGTAGAAATATTTAGCATGATTACATAATTCAATAGAATGTAAATCACAGTTTGTGCATCATGATTATTTTACGCTGCAGCTCAATCTGGTGTGCGCACCTAATCCAACAAAGGGGTCGTATAACACAGCCGTCTGGTTTCCTTCCGCAATGTTCGCTTTTAGACTCCTGATAATTAGTTTGAATTACGGGGAGAACATGTCAAGCTCAAACTGGAAGGCCGGAGCACAGATTTGGGCCCATGGCCGCTGCGCTCTGAGTGCTTAGCAGTCAGGCCACGTGCCGGCCATAATAATAGAACAATAATATGTGATATGGTGACGTATTCAATTATATTAATTTAGGGCTCGGTTCAGCTACGGGTGGGTTATTTTTTCTGAAATGTGACTGATAAATGACAACACATGGTAAAATCTGGATTATGCACATTTTTATAAGCCGAAATGAAAAACAAGAAAATTCAATATTAAAAAAAAAAACCTGACGTGCTAGAAAAAGACTTTTGAAACATGTTTAGGGTCACATTATGTGATCTCTAATTAAAATTTGCTGTCGGCGAGTGTAATGGAAATAAATATTTATTTGATTTGATCTTTACAGGCCATGTGAAAAAAATGTATATACATATACCAGCATGGCTCAGCTGGTATATGTCTGTTGCCATCTCGATGATGGTGATTTCGCAAGTAAGGTTGTACGGGTGATTCAAGGCAAACTCAGAAAAAAACAAAAAAACTTAAAGGCATGCCTCAGGCCAAAAGTTTACAACATGTGGAAAAAAAAAATCACAGCTTTTGCAAGATACAAATGAGTATCATCTCTTTGGAAACGTTGAGTGCAACTGACTCATAGGTTGCCCTGCACAGAGCTCCTTTCTTGTCATATGCAAAACAAATGTCAACATGATTCGGCTCATTTCTGTTCCTTAGTCACTGAAGTCACTCGTAGCTTTTTGGATCAATAGTGGCTGAGGGAGTTGCCAACAAATTGCTAAAATGGAAAAAATTTGACTGTGCTTCGGTCCACTAGCTTCTATGTTGTTAGTGTACGCAGTGCACATCAGCAGGGATACACTTTGAAAAATAAACTCAACTTAACCGATAAAAAGTGATTCAAATCGACCACCCCCCTACTGTGGACGAAAAAGGATCCCTGCTCCGGTTTGTGCTGCAATCACAACAGGAAGTAAAGAACCTTTTCGTGCAGTGACAATTTCAAAAGTCTGAGGAGCCGCTTTTTTTCTCCCGCTGTGCAGCAAGAACATCTCACAAGCTGGCACAAAGCGTCATCTATTCTTTTATGTGCGAGGTGAAATTCAAGGTGAGACTCATCATGTTCCCATTTTACCCATGAAAGTTTGGAGAAAGACAAGACTTTCACCTGTTTCATCCGCCAGCTGCCGTCTGTGTTCCTCTGGTGGCTTCCAAACAGGAAATCAGGTGAGAGCTACAGGAAGTTTCATGATTAGATGCAATGAAAAAAAACAACCCACAGAAAAATATTATGACGCAAACTGGGGAAATACTACGACTCCAATGATTAGCCAGCTGACGAACTGACATAAGGGGGAAAAAAAAAAAAAATAATCAGCAAACGTCATCCAATTATGGCCGACAGGCTTTTTTTTTAAACATTAACATATTACACCGTAAGAAAACAACCAATCCATTCAAACATTACCCCATACAAAAAAGGCTCCGTTTTTGGCAGATTTTTCTCTCTATTGTAAAATTGAAGAAATACTCGAGGACTAAAGTATCATGATGCAGTCAAATGTTCTGCCTTTAATTCATATCTTTATTGTCGTACGTGTTTAAGGGGGCAAAAAAGAAGATATTTTATTGATGATATATTTTAAATGAATTGATGATGGCACGTCGGCCTCACGGTGCGGAGCTGCGTGCAGTGTTCGACTCTGGAATTCTTATGTGGAGTTTGCACGTTCTCCCCGTGCCTGCGTGGGTTTTCTCCGGGTACACCCGTTTCCTCCCACATTACATTAAAAACAATGCGTGGCAGGTTTATGGAAAACTATAAATTGTCCTCAGGTGTGAGTGTGGATGGTTGTTCGTCTATGTGTGCCCTGCGATTGGCTGGCAACCGGTTCAGGGTGTACGCTGGCAACTGCCCGAAGACAGCCGGCATAGGCTCCAGCATGCCCGCGACCCGTGTGAGGATGAGTGAATTTGAAAATGGAGGGATGCATGGATGAAATTAATCGGTTATGTAAATGTTCTTCTGCCAAGTATCGGAACTGGCATTAGTCTGAAAAAAAAATAAAAAATCCATACTGGTTGGACTCGTGTACATGCAGAAATGCTTCAAGGGGACATATGGAAAACGGACTTTTTAATTGCTTGTATACAAAGAGTGGGGTGCCTGCTCAAGAGTCAATGGAAAAAAAATTAACAACCCGGTTAGTCTTCTGCTACCTACCTCTGAAAGTCTCTCTGTGACCGACTCATTTGCATAATAACCACCACTGCACACCCACATGCACACACATGCACACTGTTAGGCCCACTGAAAGGCTCAGAACACAGAGAAACATCCATCCATCCATTTTCAACACCGCTTATCTTGAACAGGGTCGCGGAGAGTTGCTGGAGCTGACTTCAGACGAAAGGCAAACTTCATCCTGGACCGGTCGCCAGCCAGTCTCAGGACACACATAGAGACAAACAACCATTCACACCCACATCCAGACAGTCACTGAGTGGGAATCGATCCCACGCTGCCTGTACGCAAGCCAGGCGAGTGCACCGCGACACCATCAGCGACTCACGGCCGAACAGTTGAAATAATTCACTGCTTTTAGTTCCAATGAAATCTTACGCCGATAAAAAGACTTACTGCGAACGTATTCATCACCTAAGAGCATTTGAAACCCAAATTCTCATCGAGTTTGCCGCTTGTGGGTCCTTTATGTCGACTCATGTCACGACGATACTCCTCGTCGTGCCGCATTTCAAAAAAGTGTTTTTCGTCTCTCCTTCCTTGCTAGGCTGGTGTACTTCCCCATTGTAGGGGGAAGCTGCTTTTATCAGCACGTACAGCGGCACGAGCAGGAAGGTGCGCACTCAACTCTTTTTGCTGTGATGCCAGTGACAGTGTTTTTTTTTCAAGTTTAGACATCTCCTTCAGATTTAATACTATATTTAATATCATGGTCTAGCTTCAGTTTTGACTCAGCATTTTTCCCGATTCATCAGTTCTCTCTCTCATCACTCTGCTGCAAAATGGCAAAAATTAGTTCGCCCCCCCCCTCCAGTTTTCAGTGGATCATTTATCATACAGTATACCTTCAACCACCTGCTTGCATTTTATTGTCAAGATTAAACGTGACATTCAGAAATTTGAGTTCACCATTTTGGCACTCCAAAGAGCGCCAATCGGCATCGACTGCACAAAGAAGCTTTGCAATTATGGAACCAAAGTGTTTTTACTTCACCGCGGCTACAACTACACAAGCTTAGTGGCGGCGGCCGCTATTTCACCATTTTAATGGCAACGATGATGCAATACTTCTCGCCGTGAGGAGGCCCTTTCGAAAGCATTAATGACAGAAATTGGAACCCGTTTGTCAAGGGGGAGAAAAAAGTAAGACGGAAAACTACTGTCCAATCAATGCAATTTAGCTCAGCATTACTCAAAAATCTTTGGAATGTTCCAAACAAACCAACGTGGACAAATAACTTCTTTTATGAATTTGCACCTTGCCATTATGGAGCCCTATTTGTATAATTTTAAAGAAAAAGTCAATGGTGTTGGTATTATGACGTCAAAAATGTGACCCAAAAAATTCAGTAGAGTACTCGCCTTCATGATGTAACAAAAAAAACATTCGGACTATGAAATATTCGAAAGTCATGTGACAGTACACTGCATTTGGCTGAGCGCCCACGCGGTTGGCGCATTTCCACAATATAAAGCGCCATATATGGGTCAATGCACGTCGCACAACCTTGACAGGGGAATCACCCCTTTGACGAATTTTTTTTTTCTCATAGAATGTATTTTGGATGAGCTTTATACTCATTGATACAATACTGACGCAAGGATGATGCAAAGAGAACATGCGAAACGCTCATTCAAGACGATGAGAATCAGGCCTAGGATGATTCGGCATCGAGAAAAAAAAACGCTGGTCTGGCAATTTAACATTTTAGCCGATGTAAATGATGCAAAATCAACCCCCTAAACGCGACATTGTGTGTCGGCCTGGTGTTTAAAAGCTATTGAAAGCGGCGAATGACATCTGCGGGGGGTCAGGAGGAGGTCCAAGCGAGAGGAGTGATTTAGATGTAAGCAATATTTTGGGTTTCAAAATACCCACGGGGTCTATCTAATGGCTTTTGCTGGTCCGCATCTGCTCACGGAGGCATTACCTCGTCATTCCCTGCGGGGGGGGGGATTAACCGGCAATGCGTCACGGGGCAGTTAGAGTCAGTCAGCAATGATGGGGCAACTACAGAGATGTAATCCTACTTTTTAATTTAGCCGGGGCTCTTAATCCGGTGCGTAGTGCTCGTCCGGAGCCTCTGTGCACTCTGCATGAGCCTGAAAATTACTTGGGAGGCTTGCTAATGTTCATACTTTATCTCACTCTTACTTTCATTCTAGGCATGTAGAGGCCCGGCTATTTGTCTAAGCACACACTGGCGTATGAATTATGCTAATGTCGTTAATAACTCATGATTATTGCGAGGGAGCCTAATTAAAACATTGTTGCAACATTCCGAACAAGGCAACGAGCACACTGTGGACCATTAGACCAGGAAAAGTACTTGAGAGGAATTCTTGCATGAGAAAATAAACACAGTAAAGTATAGGAATAACATACGAGGAAAACACAGCCTTGTTGAAATGCCACGTTTTTGCAATACAAAAAAATAAATCATTTCAAACCCTTTCCCAGCATTAACATAGCCTACACCCAATACCACCCAATTGAAACAAAAGGAATCTTTTTGTGAGGGGGAAGTAAAAAAAAAACAACTCCAAGATAATGTAGCTGCACACAAGCAGGGCCTCTGCGATCCCTTTGGGTGCCCTAAACGGACATCAAATATTGATTACAAAGTAGCTTGTATGTCCGCATCGTATTTTTACAGGATTCCACAAAAGATGAGTCACTTTGAAAACTTTGCCTGTATGTGAGGCCGGCGAGACTTTGGGGTGCTGTAATGTGATTACTACGCACCTCCCAGTTTCGGAGAGATTTATTTGTTATTTCAAGTGAATTGTACAGGTTATAGATCACATTAACTACCCTAAATTTAAAAACAAAGCACAATTGAATAACTCCTGCAGAAGCCATGCAACATAGGGTTAAGGGTAGAATTATTTTTTTTTAAATATATCTTGGTCTCATTTTTTTTTTTTTTGACATCACAAAAATCTGGCGTTTAAACTAGAGTGTGCAGACCGCTCTATGTACAGTGCATCCCCTGCATATTCCTCACTTTGCGTCTCACATATTCACAGATTCACTATTTTGGCGCTCCAAAGAGCGCCAATCGGCATCGACTGCACAAAGAAGCTTTGCAATTATGGAACCAAAGTGTTTTTACTTCACCGCGCTACAACTACACAAGCTTAGTGGCGGCGGCCGCTATTTCACCATTTTGATGGCAACGATGATGCAATACTTCTCGCCGTGAGGAGGCCCTTTCAAAGCATTAATGACAGAAATTGGAACCCGTTTGTCAAGGGGAGAAAAAGTAAGACGGAAAACTACTGTCCAATCAATGCAATTTAGCTCAGCTTACTCAAAAATCTTTGGAATGTTCCAAACAAACCAACGTGGACAAATAACTTCTTTTATGAATTTGCACCTTGCCATTATGGAGCCCTATTTGTATAATTTTAAAGAAAAAGTCAATGGTGTTGGTATTGTGACGTCAAAAATGTGACCCAAAAATTCAGTAGAGTACTCGCCTTCATGATGTAACAAAAAACATTCGGACTATGAAATATTCGAAAGTCATGTGACAGCACACTGCATTTGGCTGAGCGCCACGCGGTTGGCGCATTTCCACAATTTAAGCGCCATATATGGGTCAATGCACGTCGCACAACCTTGACAGGGAATCACCCTTTGACGAATTTTTTTCCCATAGAATGTATTTTTGATGAGCTTTATACTCATTGATACAATACTGACGCAAGGATGATGCAAAGAGAACATGCGAACGCTCATTCAAGACGATGAGAATCAGGCCTAGGATGATTCGGCATCGAAAAAAACGCTGGTCTGGCAATTTAACATTTTAGCCGATGTAAATGATGCAAAATCAACCCCCTAAACGCGACATTGTGTGTCGTCCTGGTGTTTAAAAGCTATTGAAAGCGGTGAATGACATCTGCGGGGGGTCAGGAGGAGGTCCAAGCGAGATGAGTGATTTAGATGTAAGCAATATTTTGGGTTTCAAAATACCCACGGGGTCTATCTAATGGCTTTTGCTGGTCCGCATCTGCTCAAAGAGGCATTACCTCGTCATTCCCTCCGGGGGGGGCGTGGGGATTAACCGGCAATGCGTCACGGGGCAGTTAGAGTCAGTCAGCAATGATGGGGCAACTACAGAGATGTAATCCTACTTTTTAATTTAGCCGGGGCTCTTAATCCGGTGCGTAGTGCTCGTCCGGAGCCTCTGTGGACTCTGCATGAGCCTGAAAATTACTTGGGAGGCTTGCTAATGTTCATACTTTATCTCACTCTTGCTTTCATTCTAGGCATGTAGAGGCCCGGCTATTTGTCTAAGCACACACTGGCGTATGAATTATGCTAATGTCGTTAATAACTCGTGATTATTGCGAGGGAGCCTAATTAAAACATTGTTGCAACATTCCGAACAAGGCAACGAGCACACTGTGGACCATTAGACCAGGAAAAGTACTTGAGAGGAATTCTTGCATGAGAAAATAAACACAGTAAAAGTATAGGAATAACATACGAGGAAAACACAGCCTTGTTGAAATGTCACGTTTTGCAATACAAAAATAAATCATTTCAAACCCTTTCCCAGCATTAACATAGCCAACACCCAATACCACCCAATTGAAACAAAAGGAATCTTTTTGTGAGGGGGAAGTAAAAAAAAAAACAACTCCAAGATAATGTAGCTGCACACAAGCAGGGCCTCTGCGATCCCTTTGGGTGCCCTAAACGGACATCAAATATTGATTACAAAGTAGCTTGTATGTCCGCATCGTATTTTTACAGGATTCCACAAAAGATGAGTCACTTTGAAAACTTTGCCTGTATGTGAGGCCGGCGAGACTTTGGGGTGCTGTAATGTGATTACTACGCACCTCCCAGTTTCGGAGAGATTTCTTTGTTATTTCAAGTGAATTGTACAGGTTATAGATCACATTAACCCTATGTTGCATACGGGTTACTTACAGTAACCACAACTTTAACTCATATTGGTTATTCAAGTTACCAGTTTTAGTTTTTAAATCCACCATGAGATGTCACTAGCGTGCAACAGCGGAGGAAAAGGTGAAAGAGGGTCCACAAAATGTTGAATAATTTCTATCCGTGAGATGAAAAGGTCCAAATACCCTATTGTACTTGTGCAGAAGAGTATATAGAACATATAGAACACAATAAATAACAGTTTCTATGTGTTACCTATCAGTACTGCCATGTTTTTGGCAAGGTACTTGTAGTGACCATTATGCACACAAGTACCCCCTATTATGTATTTTTTCCCAAAATTGTGAATTTATTATGATATTTGGCCATAATCTACCCTAAATTTAAAAACAAAGCACAATTGAATAACTCCTGCAGAAGCCATGCAACATAGGGTTAAGGGTAGAAGTATTTTTTTAAATATATCTTGGTCTCATTTTTTTTTTTTTGACATCACAAAAATCTGGCGTTTAAACTAGAGTGTGCAGACCGCTCTATGTACAGTGCATCCCTGCATATTCCTCACTTTGCGTCTCACATATTCACAGATTCACTATCTCATTTTGGGACCTGTTATTCCAAGAAAACTCACCTATTCGCTATTTGGCTCTTCCTGAAGAGACCCTAAACGCCACAAAGGCCACTACCAACGAAATCGAAAGAGAAAAGAAGCCATGGCATCAAAACCTAGTCTCAATTTCTGTCTCATAGAAACATATTCCTACTTTTGGCCTGTGTAACGGAGCGTATTTTCTATTAGACTGGGCTTTGGCGCCTCTTCTTGCATCCTGGTGAGAAGAACTGTGATCAAACGAAATCGCAACTTTTGTACGTCAGGGAGGAGGGGGAGCAAAGTCATTGTCGTATGTACACATAGTCTCAAGGTGCATTTGTTTTTAAATTCTGCACCCACCGGCAGGTTTTCATGACAACATGACACTACCCCACGTCATTCACGTCCATGTTGTCGAACAATCCATTCACAGTTGCACGCTTGCAGGAAGCTTACCCTGTGCAATGTACCATTGGCGGCTGCAGGAAGTGGCAGCGTCAGATGGCTTGGTAATATTTTGTTTTGCACTGGAAGGACCTGCAAGGGGAAACGACAGCGGGTGAAGAAAAAAAAAAAGGAAAGAACGCACAGTTCAATATTTTTTTCTTTAAAACTTGGATGAACTGGATTTTCTTTTAACACACACCTCGCTACATGTTGTTCTCTGGCTCAAAATAATCTCACTCGTGCCGATTTTGACCGACTAAGTGAGCATAGAAATGAGACGACGCTTTCATCTTTAAACTCTGACCTTCCTCACATCCCTTTAGGGAGATGTCAATGGATAAAGCTCTTCATCTGGAGAAGACTTGTCCTGACACACACATGTTGAGAATGAACGGCGAACCTGCTTGTTGTTGCCGGTGCCTCCACGGGCTCTCCGAGGAGGCTTCCAGGATCTCTCCTTGGTGATGCTGTTGACGTAGTAGGTTCTCAGAGAAGATGGGTCCACATACTGCTCCCACAGGTCCATGACCTGCAGAGGCTGCTGGCCGGGGCTCGGATTGGGGGGTTCCATCCGCGAAGTACGCCTGTCTACTTGCGGTTGAAGGTAGAGCGGCGAGTCCTGCCAGGACAGCTGGGACAAATAGGACTCCGTCGGAACCTGGAGAAAAAAAAAGAGGCGTCATGATAAATGTTTTTTAAATGTGCCGAGATCTCGCACAAGTGATTTACGCAGGCAAACGGATGTGTGGTACATATCAAAATGTAAACGAGGCACGTATTGATCCTGTGACTTTCATGCGAAACTGTGACGATTGAAGAGCAGGAGCAAATCAATCCAACAAGCAGCGCAATAACACGTCACTGCGGATTAAAGACAAGAGGTTACTGGGAGGTCGTGAAATGAAGATCTTTTTTTTTTTTTATGAAATCAGACATCGCACGTTGCGGTTTGTATGTCAATCTCACAGCACAACTGCTTTACAGTCAAGAGGTTTTGGGTTCCAATCTCGGGTTCTGACTTCCTATGTGGATTTTGCACAGTTCAACCTGTGGTCGAATGTGCTTTTCCCAGGTACCTTGGATACACCCCGCATTCTGACAACAAGACCGCAGCAGAATCGAAATCATCCAAATGAAATGTGTCTTGTTTTTTTTCCCTTTAGATTGTTTGGCTTTTTTTGTGACACCACCATAGAAGGATTCCACTCTTGGCAAAGAAGACAAGTGTGATGGTGAAAGTGTCATGATAACCACAGAACAGGAAATGGAATGACCATTACTTGTCTTACTGTTAATAATATTGAAATGTTCTTTCAAACATTCGCCCTTACAGTTAAAAGTTTCATGATGGTTGCCATTTCAGCCTGCAAATGTAATTAAAGTCCTTTCAAAACAGCTCCGTATGTTGGAAACTATTTGCGGCATTGGGAAAAACAACCTTTGCAAAGAGTGCGAATTCTCTCCTCCGCTCTAACAAACTCTATTTGTGAGAGAGAAATTTCAAGGGATAAAGAGCAGCATGTCCTGCTTACTGGGATTAAGCGCACAATGAGTTCAGTTGAAAGGGAGATGGAGTACAGAGAGAGAGAGAGAATAAATGACTTGCGTGGACTCGATGTAATTCTGGGATGCCCTGACGTCATGACTGACATGATTGATTCTCTGTGGGGATTATTAAAGGCGCACACGGAGAATGAAACGCGCCCTTAGCTGCCATAGCTACTGAATGTCACACTGGATGGTGAAGAAGAAACAGACTCTCAACCTTTTGCTGTGTACCAGACTATTAATAGAGCAATATTACTTTTATGATGAAAGACGAGAAGCTGCTTCAGAACAGTTCCGGCGATTCAAAATTTGACACAAGTCGATTCAAGTACCGTCATTTCCGCACTATAGAGCGCACCTGATTATAAGCCGCGCCCACTACATTTTTAGAGGAAAAGCAATTTTGTACATACACAAGCCGCACCCGTATATAAGCCGCATGTGCCCACATTAAAACATGTCAACATATTTACAAAGAAAGACGGTAACACAGAGAGAGTTTTCAAAGTTTTAATAATTAACTTAACAATAATAATAATATAACTCTCTTCCGTGCCTGTGACGCGCAGTAAAACGGTAGCAACAGAATAGCAACACAGTAAAACAGGTCTGGTAAATGCCTTTCTTTTTGCATTTTCCATGATGAGGGTATGTTCACGCTAATTTAATTGATGCACAAGACAAGAAGTTGCAGTCTTAATCTTACCTTTTCTACTCGAGCGCCCCCTGGCGGCCGTTAGAAAAATGACATAAATTGGCCGCATCACTGAATAAGCCGCAGGGTTGAAAGTTTGGGGGAAAAAGTAGCGGCTTATAGTCCGGAATTTACGGTACGTATTTTATTGGTGATGGATTTAGAGATAAGACAGAGGAGAGAATTTGGACATGGGAATGGTACAACTTTGAGGACATTTCTAAGTCAAGTAAATTCTTTGGGGAAAAAATGATCTGGAAAGATGCCACTACAATTGCGATATTATTCATTCACTTCAACTGTGTTGTAATGAGACACCATTCACTCCAGTCATCACGGGGTATGAATGTACGACGCGATGAGATTAGCTCCAATTGCAATCAGACCTCATTTGCACTAATCACGAAACGAAACAAATCACTCCAACTATGTTACGGTACCTTTCATTCTTACTTCGATCCAACGTGATTGCAGTGCACACCAGAATATGACTCACTCCAATGATGACGCAACCCCCCCCCCCCCCCCCCGCCACCATCACACTCACATCCCTACCTGTAAGTGGTTGTTCTTGCCGGAAGATCCCAGCATGTCCCACTGGCTACAGGACTTCTTCGGGAGGGTGTAGTTGACCTGTCTGCTGAAGCTCCCACCCACCTCGTCATAAGGGTTCTCCACCACATTGTCCGTCAGGTTGCACTGGCTCTGGCTGCGAGTGATCATGGGGACCACCCTGCCGTTGCATGCCGCCATTTGTGAGGCGGGTGCATCCCCGGGGGCCACGAGGTGGCCTGGCGGGGAGGCAGAGGAGTTGAACGCGAAGGTGGAGAAACGGACGCCACTCAAGTTGCCATCGGTGTCGAGACCTCTGAAGGCACCGTTGGAGCTGAGGTTCTCCATGGAGCGGTAGATGGGTTTACTCGCTGTGATATGAACATTTAAGAGCAACAATGGTTGTCTAATAAGGACGGAAAAAAACAAACAAAAAAAACCACTCACACTGTGTTTCTTTCTCACTTTACCTTGGTGATGATCGCGATCGGTAACGTCTGTGGGGCTCGGCGTGAGCGCCACTCTGGGCAAGACGCGGACGTTAGAGTTGAGCGCGGCCGAGATGATGAGGCGCTGGGGCGAGGGCATGGGCGCGACAGGAACCTCGGTCACGTATGTGGCGGGCACGTACAGCGGCTTCGTTTTACTCGCGGCCCCTATCCTGCGCACCTGTTACACCACAAACACAAGCCTCTATTTAAGCATCTGCTGTGGACACAGATAGTTGGCTAATGTTACCTACTTGGCCAAACGCTTTTTAATTCATAATATATTTAATATATTATCAGTCATTTTTCGAACAAAGAAGCCTTGCCCTCATTTGCGCCTCTGTTATTTTCCAAATCTTTAAATAACTGGAAGAGATGCCGTATGTAACTAGAGCGAGAAGAACGGAAGCGCACGCCCCAAACTCATTTCCAGTCATAGAGAGAATTCATAATACATCATCAGATGCAATCAAAATGGTTAAAACCCAACACATTTATAAATGTCAGAAACTATTCCTTCAATCTTGAGCCAGATAACAGTGCACACCAGCACAAACATAATCTGGTCATGATGAGGCAGCCATTTTGACTTTCAGTCGATATATTAGCCCTTTAATTACCCAAATAATTAGTTGAAAGGACCACGGTGCAGATGCCTTTCTCCTAATTGTCAGCAGTTTGGTCGGCCACGCTTGTAAAGGAAACATGTGCCTAATTTACAACACATTTTGTTATTGTAGAGCTCAAATAATATAAGAGAAGAAAACCTTTATTTGTCTCCCAATGGAGAAATTTGCAATTTACAGCAGCAACATTTTGAAAGGAAGGAAGTAGAAAAAACAAAAAGTATTTGCATGCACAAAAATAAATAAAAAAAAAAAACTATACACAGTACAGAATGAAATATACAATATAAAATATAATATATATAACACATACAATATATATAGATATATATAATATTGGTGTAATGTTGCACCTTACACAATTGAGATGAAGTCAGAAATACAATATGTAGTACTGTCCAATAGTTCCATGCATTGGGAAAATAGCAATGAAATAAACAATCCAAATATCGAGCGAATTCAATGTGCTCAAAGTTGTGATTTTTTTTTAAGTGACCTTTCTCCCTATTTTGGCCACTATTATGGTTTGTTTTCATACATTTTTTTTTTTTTTTAACCATCAAGTGACAACTCGACGATGTGGTCAAGGCTCAATGTTTAAAAACTCCTGATTTTTGTTATAACTGACTTCAAGAAATATGAAAATATTCGCTCTTATGTCGTGGTTCTTCAAGAGTTAAAAAAAAAGTAAACGCAATCCACATTTAGTTATTCTCATAGGGTTAAGACATTTGAAATATTTACCGTAACTGTTCCCTCACCTGCCACCAGTCAGCGTTGGACTTCTTAAGGAGAATGAAGCGTTCACCTTCCCGAATGCAAACTTGCCTTCCGTCAGCACCGCGGTAGTTGTAATCATATTGGGCCTCGAGAACCACTGTGCCGCTGGGTACGCCGCACAGCGTCACCCCCCTGGTGTTGACCGCGGGCATCCCAGCAGGCTGCTGCTGGTGCCCCACTGAGCGCCGCCAAGTGCCAGACAGCATGGTTCTTCTTCTCGGCTCGTTCAGCGAAGGGTGCGCCGATGGTGGATGACGGCGATCCTGGATGGATTACAACAGGCCTGCAGCCTGGCTAGTTCCATGCTCTGGGAAAAAAAAAACACAAGGGAAATTGTAAGGTTACTAAAAATCATCGTCATGCTCTGACCTGGTGAGGTTGTTAGAATTGCAGTTTAATGGCTAGTCATCAAACATTTGTAGCAATCGGTCAAAATGTCTCAGAAATAGTTGGAAATATTATTAGATAAAGTATTGCATGATTCATGTGTGCCTACCAGTTTTACCTTCATCGGTGACAAAGATCGTGAGGAATCGCAGTTAGGCACACCCAAAAAAGACTAAAGTATTCTTCCTCAAGTGATGGGGAGTGCTGCGGCTAACTGCAAGTTATTTTTCACTCATTGTAAGAGACTCGTGTATTATTCATCCAGAAACGTTTTAAAATGGCCCATCGCTATGTATCAGAGACTGATATGACGGTCCTATGACACGGAGAAGAAGCTTCAGATCGAAAGAAACTGGTGAGTAGAATGTCACTTTGCTAATTTTCGGAATAGATTTCAAAGACAGTAAAGGGGAGCATGCAAAGTGGAACTCAATTGCTGGTTCGACGAGCTTTTAAGGGGTTGTTTTGAGTCCAAATGTTTCCAGGGTAAACCCACATGCAAGAATCGGTGAGTTTTGGGGCCCGTTCTAAGGCCCCCAAAAAGTCCATTCGAAAAAAATTCTAACAAAAGTAACGACAACAAAAGTAATGCTAGGCGCCTGAACGACCCCTGATGGAGAGGAAACGGGAAGGTGTCCCTCATTTATGTATTGATAAATTAATTTGGGGCGGTGCTAATGGTTTGTCTGTCAACCTCGAAGTTGAGAGGTTCTGGGTTTGAATCTCGGCTCAGGCCCGACTGTGAGCAGTTCTCATCACAAGACTCCCATTTGGCATCACTGGTACCTTTCTGTGGTGACATGATGTGATGATAGTTTCAACAAGCTTTGACATACGTGGTGTAGTTTTTAACAATGTGGCTTTAATTGCAAATTTGACCACTTTTTGCGGCGATCCGACTTTGGATGGTGTACCTGTATGTAAATAAATCATGTGTTTGGAGAATTTCAAGGGATGCATCAGCCCAAAATAGCATCCGTATGCCTTTCCACTTCTACTGGCTGCTTACATAAGACCAGTCGAACTTTCTACCAGAAACATCACGGCTACGCAAGCATGCACACACGCGCACACACGCACACACACACAATCACACAAAGAACACAAGCCTAAAGGGCCAAAGGTGGCATTCAAGGGCACCTCGCGACAAGGCTTGGTCCCAATCAGGCCCGACGATGCTGCAAGAAAATGAGGGGCATGAAGGAGAAATCCCGGAGAATTACAAGGCAAATGCTAAATTAAGACAAGATGGGGAATGAATGATTAAAAAAAAAAAAAAAAAGAGAATGTGAGTACATAGCTAAAGCCGGGTGCTGTGTGTGCGACAGTGGTGAAATGGGCAGGGCAGGGTTCACTGGCTCAACCTCGATAATCCCACTGGTATTAAAACACAGCGATGAAGCGGTGAAGTCCTCGGCGGCTGAGAATTAAACTCAAACCCAACTGCACTGCAGTAATGGTCATGGTTGGGTAGCACAAACTCTATTTGGAAAAAGATAACATTGAAATATCATAATCGTAATGGTCGGGACTACAATGGTGCCTTGAGATGCGAGTTGACTTGAATGAGGCAAATATCAGTTGGTGACATCAGCGCGTTGAACCACTTGAACTGGCAAGCATCCAGCCCAGTGAAGCTTTATGGGACAGTCTCTGCAGATCGGAAAATCTTACAAATCTTTGATTCTCAGTATCCCTAACCCTAACCCTCAGTATTGCTCTTCAATGTATTTTAATGAGCCGCAAAATGACTCGCAAGCTGCGAACGAAATCGCTGTTTTGGAGCCTCACTTGAATGGCCATTGTGCTCGTCTTTCCGATGTGCCGCCTTGGCCACCTGGGGATAGCATAACACAGAGAGATGGTTATACTGTTCATTATGTCTCAGCTCTTTTTAGCTCACCAGTGTGGAACTCATAGCTGTACTACACAGAGGATAAAGAATATATGATTTCTACATATGATGTTGCACCATTTGTGGCCAACCCTTGGCTTAAAGGGTGAAGTCACAGCAATGGAGATGCAGGTTTGCAATAAAAATAAGATAACAGACAGAAAAGCTAAGCCTTAAATACACAAAGTGTAATTCCTTGCTTTGTGTTGAGTTTGGCAGTACATTTCAATAAACCACGTTAAGCCTCTTTTGGGAATAACTGCTCTCTACTGACCAAAGTTCTGCTTATTGTTCACTTGAAGTGAGTTGATTTCACTGCCAGCATACAGCGCAAATTTCCCAAGTTCACTCAATTTGTTTGGAAGCAGCACCTTTTGTTTGCGTTATGTTCAGCGACAATTTTGTTGTTAAACATTAATCCCGAAGGAAATATTTTTACTAATTTGCCTACTTTGAAAAAAATTGGCTTGATATTATGGGGCAAATCTTTCATGTGAAGTCCTACCGTTTTTTTTTTCTAGCATGTGTAAAATCCCATTTCCTCTTACATTGGCGGTGGTGGTGGTGGTGTAATGCAGCTGGGCCACACTTCTTGAAAATAAATAAATAAATGAATAAATAAATGCCGAAAATGTACAGGAATGCAAGCGCTTCTCAGTGCATACAAACAGGAAGAGATTCTTTTGTTCGCCAAAGTTGAACCGATTCAGGTCTAAATGTGCCAAAACAAGTGGATATTATCGAATGACACAACAAGGCTGTGTGCAAATGCCTGTCACAAGTTTGCACACTTTGACACCAGAACAACAGCACCTCAAGTCGATTGCCCAAGAAGAAGCCGGCCGGATAAGACTCGGCTTGTGAGCAATTACGTCATCGTCAATGAATCTACTACTTTGATAGATTGGTCGTTAAAATGCCACGTGATTCTACATTTGTTGATCAAGATCCCATAATCCATTAGAAATATAGTTCGCTCACATTGCTTTGACTCTAGACCAGATAATATGATCCTATAATTTCCTATGAGGGGGGGAAATAGCACCCAAATCGGAACAATGCTTGAAACTAGGCAGAATTTGAATTGAATATGAAATGATTTGATTGGGTTCAATTCAAAGCACTTTTTTAAATCAGCTTCATACGATGGAGTGTGCTCACGTGGCCTCGCCCATGCCGTGAGCAGTCCATATGGCAGCGCACGCAGACAAAGGCACTGAGGGCTTTTGCCAAAGGCTGATGGCAAAAGGCTTATTTATCATGTAAAGGCATCCGAGCAAATGGAAAACGGGTGAATCAAACTGACGCCTCGGTTCTCGGTAAGTGAACATAAAAAAGTGATATTAGTAGGCCGTTAAACCAGCCACGCAAGTAAAGCAAATGTTCACTAGTAGTTATGGAAGGCAGTCAAATTGGGTAATAAACGCATCAGTAGTGAAAGTAAACGAGCAGCAGCCCAGCTAATTGACTTATTGATCAGTGCGCGGGGGGGCTGTGTCATGTGTCCTCATGTTCGTAAATCAGCATCGAACATTATGTGTCCTACACGTGATTATCTAATAGGAACAATGCCAATCGAGGTTTTTACACAGACCCTGCAGCAAATCACCTCTGTACAATGAAAAAATATCGACAGTCTGAATCCGCCTCGAACCACTTGTAGCGGGGAACTGCAGTCTATCCCAGCGGAATTGTGACGAGAGGAGTTCTGGACTGGTTGCCAGTCAACTTTACAAAACCGTCAATGAGCAACCAATCACACTGTAGCTGACCCATTAGCATTTTGGTGTGCATTATTTGTTTTCTTTGCTTTGGCGGGGTGTTTGGTGCCACCCACACCAGAGAGTGTGCGGTCGTGGATGTGGATGGGGAGAAGAAGAGCTTAGGCAGGAGTGTGTGAAAGCAAGACACAGCAAGACATGACAATGTTCAGTTTGAAAGAGATAAGCCTAGTTCCCTGTCTCGGACATTGCGCACAACCATTTTAACACATTCCCCATCATTCACGCTCATTTCCAGAGTCATCCAGCTCTAGTCAACTGGCTCACAGCCGACAGCACCTTACTCTCTCCAGTGTTACTCTGAGGTCTCACAAGGTGACATAGAATCCCCCTATCAAGGAATTGAAACCAACCACTTGTATCTTGGACTGGTTGCCAGTCAATAGTTATCGACTGGACCAATAGTTATCATCTTGTCGATGCTTCCCCTCGGTTGTATACTCAGCCCAGTAGGATATTTCCTTCCAATGCCGATGACAAACAGCCCCATCATACCCCAAAGAACTCCTCAGCCAGCACACTCAAATGGGAACGTATGCCCTGCAGACTAAAATCTCTTCCAAACTCCCAGAACCAAGCTCCGGACCACGGGTGACCGCCGCAGCACATCCGTGGGAGTCCCTACACAGCCACTTCAGGACTCCACAGCCCTTCAAAAACACCTCAAGTCCTTCATCTTTAAAACTTGACGTGCCCCATTGTTTTTTTTTTTACTTGTATGTGTAGTATAATTTTAACTGTGTGCCTGTAGCACTTTTAGATTCTAAAGCTGGTATCTCAATGAGCGACGGATGCTTATAAATGCTTGCGGACGAGGGTTTTGTCAGGGTTCGTAAAATGATGCAAAGATTATCATAAGACAGTTCTTACTTGTCCCGAACTGTTGAAAATGTCTTGGCGACAACAAACTAAAAACAAAGTAAAAACCGAGTACATCTTTGGAATATTTTACGCATCCTGATGAAAGCCCCAAATTTGCTATGTTCTCTTCTCAAGCATTCGCTGCTCAGTGAGCTAACACCTCAAGGGATGTAAAGTGTGATGTAAATGATTATTTTTATCATCAATATTATGACTTTAATCATTTTAATAGAATGGAAAAGGTTTCAGAATAATTGTGGCTTGGTTTCACTTTTTCATTTCACAAAAGCCTGCATTTGAACAATGATACATGCGTAGGCTTTAGATACACTGGAGAGTTTAGTCCCCCCCCCCAATGAATTATTAGCGGTAATAGTCTTCGGTTCCTCTGAAAGGTGCCATATAAATCATACTTATATTCCTGAACAGAAACATTTATTTGAGTGCTTGGAAGTTACGTTTGATTTGATTTATTTCCAACTCAGATCGGTTACAAAAAGATCAAAACGAGCTTGAAATTGCGCCTTCCAAATGGTTTAATGTTCAAAGCTCATTGGGAAAAAAAAGTCCACATGAAAGAACTTTGTAATGATGGATGCGATCTATCCCGATGAAATGTATCATGTGAACATTTCTAATTCGAACCCGTTCCATTTTGACAGGGAGCAAAAAAAAAATATATATATAAATCAATCCAAAATGGGGCGCGGCGTCATAGCCGTTGTCTTTCCATATGTTTGAAGTACAAAGAGGGCAGCTTGAATAATCAAGGTCTTCAAAGCCAGATGAGGCATGGGGGGTTGAGTTGCAGAGTGTGAGTGAATGAGGAACATCAAAGGCATCCAGGCGCTCTCTCATTTTGACACACACACATACACGTACGCGCGGTAGCTACATCTGCATGTAAAAAGCGCAGGGTTGCAATATTGGATTGATGCAATAACTGCAAACAAAAACAAATCAGGTCAAACTATCCATTTACATTGAATGAGTAAAAAAAAGGTTCTCGAAAAAGACCTGAAAAGCGAGCGCCAACTAATGGCCTGGCACGGATATTACACGCAACACGACACACGACCATACAACAATGAACGAGAACAAGGATCTCCTGCATATACTTCTCACCATGTTCGATAGGTGACTAAGGGCTCCCCTGCAGCAAAGTGGAGACTGAGGAGTTTATTGCCAGAGCGGAGTCACAGATACACCGTAAACTAGCATTTTAGCCATCTAATTCTGAAATTGTCATGTGAGCGTGCTTGATTGCGAAATCACAATGCAGCTAATTTACAAAATACCTAGGTCGAAGTTCACACGTGCTTTTTTTTTTTTAGCCTCAAGTCGCCACACTCTGGATACTGGAATAGTCGTTATGGTAACGAAAGACAGTCGTAATTGGCTCAGGAAGAGGTGGTGGTAGTGTGGGTTATATTTCCTTGATAATAATAATAAATGTTATTTATAAGAGACACGGCTGCCACCTCGAAACGGGCTGATTTCAGTCGGGCTCAAAACAGGCGGTGCATCTTTTGGTATTTGGGGGAAAATGACAAAAGCAGAAGACTGACATGTTAAGATAATAGCAAACTGCATAAAGTGTGAAAAAAATATACGATGCAAAGTCCAATGTGACGTCTTTTTACGAGCCAAGTTTCGGTGCTCCTGTCAAAACCGACAATGGCCCCATATCTTCATGATATAACCCGTTAGGTTTTTGTGATTATTTCACATGTAGCGTCTTTATACTGTACAACTGACTACATTTCAAATCAAACAGGCAGACTGTCGCTCTCCCTTCTGGCGAATACATGATCAATAACATGATTTAGTGCAAACGTGCCAAAAGTCAATGTTATTTATGTAACCCGCGTGTGTTCTCTGAGGAAAAGAGAGAGAGCGACTGCGTTGGTTCACTTTGCGCATGGATGCTACAGTTATGAGGCGTGATGTCTCTCTCTCTCTCTCTACATAAGAGACACACGCCCCGAGTCAAAACAGTCTTTCATCCTGCCAAAGCCATGCATTATTGATGATCAGAGCAAGAGCACAGAGATGTGCTCAAACACACACTGCACTTTCTTCTGTGACGGGTCGTAATATGTATGGGAATCTGTCTGTGTGTGTGTGTGTGAGAGAGAGACAGAGTGAGTGAGCGTGTGTGTGTGTGTGTGTGTGTGTGCGTGCGTGTCAGACTTAACAGGTAAGCCGGGTTCTTGAATGGCGGCCGGCCAGGGAGCCAATGAGAGGCCGGATGACGACACACCAGGCCGTCATTGGCTCACGACCGTCATGACAACAAGCGGCATCTCTGGCATGTGTTGCTCTTTGCGCCTCGCTACGCACCACAACACTTCATATGTGCGATGCCATCATTTCCAGCCGTTTCAAGCGTCAAACTGATGCAACGCCCGTGTTTACGACAAAGCCCGAGCGGCGCGCCGCCGACACAGACAAACTTCTTCAGAGAGTTCCCGCTTCCGCAAACAGGAACAAAAACCAGACAGGCTGGCGTTTGCCTGTCAGACCAAAGCAGCATCTGGATGCTCTGGAGGGATGCAGCGAGTGAATTTCCCGCCTTGTTTGACGAGTTTTTACAAGGAGGAGGAGAGGAATAATGTGAATGATAGCCTTTTTTGCGTGTGTAAATCTGGACTTGACATTGTATTTAGTAGATATGAAGATGAAAATGCAGTCAAGCTAATGGTTCGGACATCTGTCTCCCAGTCGAGAGGGGGGTGGAATGGTTGAATTTCACCTCAGTCCTCACTATATGAATAAAGATGTATTGGACTGTATTGTATTTACATGTTCCTGCCCGAGCCTCCTTGAATTTTCTCGTGGTACTCCAGTTTCCTATCACCCAGTGTTTCCCAACCTTTATTGCGCCAAGGCAAATATTTCCCATCGGAAAATATGTCACAGCACACCACTTAGCAAAAAAGTGGATACACGGGTTCATTCTGTTCTGCCTGTTACCGTAGGTGGTTGCCAAGATAAATTAAGAAAAAAATGTTTTAATCGAAAATAAACACTGTATTTTCCGCACTATAAGGCGCTTTGGAGTATAAGGTGCACCTTCAATGAATGGCCTATTTTAAAACTGTTTTCATCTATAGGTCGCACCGTATTATAACGATGCATAGAATAGAAGCTACAATAGCAGCTGCAGTTGCGTTATGCATCCACTAGATGGAGCTACCCTAAACAGAATACCATCCATTCATTCATTTTTTTTCTGATCCGCATTATCCTCACAAGGGTCGCTGGAGCCTATCTCAGCTGTCTTCGGGCAGTAGGCGGGGGACACCCTGAACGGGTTGCCAGCCAATCGCCGTGCACACAGAGACGAACAACCATTCACACTCGCACCTCGGGGACAATTTAGAGTGTTCAATCAGCCTGACAGGCATGTTTTTGTAATGTGGGAGGAAACCGGAGTACCCGAAGAAAATCCATGCAGGCCGGGGAGAACATGCAAACTCCACAAAGGGAGGCCAGAGCTTTTTTTTTTTCCCCTGGTAATTATTATTATTTGAGTTAATTACTGTTGTGAGCTGCCACTTAGCTGTTGTAAAACCAGAAATTCCCCACAGGCTATAAACATTATTGTGTGAAACCATAAACATGATCAGTGGCTTCACATCAATGTTTCTGTTGCAACTTTCTTGAATATTTCCACAAGTTCCATGATTTTTTTTTTTTTTTTTTTTTTTGCTTTTACTTTGGCCCACTACAGAAATGGATCAGTCTGGCAAACAGAAAAAGTGGATGAGCATTAAACTGACAAATGGACTTTGACTACAGAAATGGATCACTCATGGCAAACAGAAAAAGTGTGATGAGCATTAAACTGACAAATGGACTTTGACTGCCTATGTTGTATGTACTGTATAACACAATTTATTAGCAGTGACGCACCATTTCTGGACGTTGATCTGGCATACTTTAAATCGGTGAGTTTTCATATTTACATTACCCATACAAAACTAAAGCAAATGAAATGTCAAGAATGCTCTTTCCAAGCTAGGCAAAAACAGGCTCTGGCAGAGCAAGGGGAGGCCTCGCTGAGCCTCGGGGGAAGTGCCCTGCATTGATGTTTCTAATGAAGAGCGCTGAGCTCCATTGATCCGCCGCAGAAGAGAGTGAGCTGTCAAAAGCAATCAGACAAGTCAAAGACCCACTTTTTTTTTTTTTTATCACAGCACTGAGTAGCCGAAGTGAGCACGATACTGTTGGGGAGGAGGAAGAAGAGCAGCTCAACCTCCCACAGCAGCACACGCAACTTTGATGCCTTTGTAGGCCTACTGTTGTACCTAACTTGGACAATAAGATACCGCCACCATCTAACAATGAAGCGTATACACACTTTTAACATCCTATAATATTAAGTAAAATGAATGACGCAGACTCTTGTTGCACGTTTGCCACTTGTTGCTATGCAGAATTCATAGGCCTAAACCACAACTGGCCCACAGACCACAAAAAAAAAAAAAAAAGGCCAAATCTGTGTGATTATACTAAGTCAGGGCTGGTGATACAAAAAAAACACCAAAAAAACTCAACAGTGGCACCTTCAAAGCTGATGGACCAGCGATTTGTTTGAAAAAAAGTTCCCATTGGGGAAAGGAAAAAAAAAATCAACGTAATTTAAATAAAGTGTCTTAACATACAAGTTTAATTTATTTCGTGACCACGGGTGTTACTCAAAACGTTTGTATCGCAAATCATTTATCGCCGGTGAAAAACCATTAAAGGGATACTTGACTAAATTTGTAAAAAGTTCATATTTTCTCTATAATTAATTTAATAGCTTCATTATTTTTCATGTACAGTTAGCATCTTTAAAAACACATTTTAAAATTACAAAATTACATCACATGTGCTCAGGGCTCAGGTTGCAAACCAATCACTGGTCATGTGAAGTTTGCAAGCTGAGTCGTGATTGGTCATAATGCGTTTGAAAAAAAAAAAAGAAAATAGCATTCCACCATATTGTAAATTATTAAAACTTATGATTATAACAGTTTGAGCAGAAGTATTTCATTGCGATTGTGTTGCTCCTCCTGTTGTGTGCATCTTGGCCACCTGGGGCAATATAATCCATTCACTCATCCACCCATCCATCATCTGAAACGTTTATCCCCACGAGGCAGACATGAAGGTATGCATGGAGATGGTCACAACTCTCCACTAAGTTGCCGTTATATTAACCCTTTTTTTTCAGATCATTACCACAATGGTTGTTGACTCTGAGTGATTTCGATGTATAAACACAAAAAATTGTGCAGAAATGTCTTTCTACCGGATGCAAATGATTCACCCTTGTGTCAAACTGCTGCAGTATAGCACCAAGTACACCTGAGGTGGGCGTAATGTTCCCTTTTTTTTTTTTTACTCTCAGTATCGACGGCTCGTATCGGCAGACTCCATGAGTACCTGATATCTTACAATAAGGCTGGTATCGACCCAATACTGATATCACATTCTATGTGTTTGTTTACAGGTAATGTTATCTTTATTTTATGTTTGTTTTGATAATAAACGTCCTCTGTGATGGGGCATTAAACAGCTTGTAGGGTCTTTTGAATAATTCCTCACGATCTGCAAAAGTGTGGAATTAAGTTGAGTTCCCTGTTGCAAGTCAAAAGGGGGGGGGGATAGACAAACGACATCTTGCAGCGGGGTCACTTGTATCTCGAGGCATATTCGTCACAAACCAATGCCCCTTTTCTCTGAAATGTTAAGGATGAGTTAAGTAGCACATTATAATGCCACACAGCTGATCGCATGCAAGCAAGGACACTCCTTCAGTAGACACAGCGCAATTCCCTCTATTGCACAAATATCCCGGAGCTGCACTATAATCGGACTAGTGACACAGCACCATGCAAAGCACTAAACCTCTGTGACACTGCACCGTGGAGCCCACCGCAGTAATTACAGCACAAACTTGCGGGCTCCTTGCTAATACGGTGCATGGTACAATGGGGGCATTTTTAATCAGCCTGGCTGCGACTGCAGAATAATCTTTCCAGCCCAGTGACGATTCAGTGGGCTGGGAAAAAAGTGAGGGCATCAAATTTCCTCCTTTGCATAGACCTAAGAGTGGCTACGAAACAAACGCAAATTTGCAAAGCAACTCGACGTGTTTTTGTGTGTGTTTGTTTTGTTTTTGTCAGGGCCACTTTGGTTTAAACTGTTCAGAGTGTGGAAAACAAGTGAGCACCCAAAATAAAAGCCAAACTGCCCAACACAAACATGCCACCCTATCAACATCTTCACAGGTGACGTTCATAAGATGGTAACATTCATATATTGCTCACGCAAGGGCCCAAAGATTCCATTACATTAAAACTGGGGGATGCAGCATGTAATAAAGCAATATAGACTTGTCAATAAACATGGCGGTGTGGCACATGATATGGCACATGACAAGTAACCAGCAAACCCAAGTAGCCGAACATTATTATAGCCTTACTATCAGAAGCTAATGCAGGTAACACCGTTAACCATTGCTAATTTGTGCTATTAACAAAGTACATTTTGGCCGGGGCATGACTGTCTCGGCTGCTGCGTCAAAGTGTTTTTTTTCACTCTGGAACTTTGGCCAGCCTAGCTGCCAAGTCATTGGTGGAGAAATGACTAGTTCGAATGTTAATTAGCCCCACTAATTTAAAATTACCATAAGCGAGGAAGTGCAAAACATTTACTCTCAAGAACATTTTTAGAAATGTGCAGAAAAATGACCATTTTATTTAGCTGTTCAATTTCACGCTTGAGTTGTGGGCAGGCTTTTCACAGACACAACTATTTGTATTCAAACATTAAAAAGTAAATTTTCCACAGGATGTCCTTTTTAAGGATAGTAAAGTTCACATCACTGTCTGATGGGCCAGATGTATCGCTCTCGCGGGCCATGTATTGGCCCACATGAGCTTAAAAAAAGTTTTGTTCAAGTGAAATGTGTTTCCACAGGATGTGGTTGCATGTTCAAGCATGTGCGAAAATTGTTTTTCTGACATTGATGTGGAAACAATAGGTTTTGGACATTGTCTGTCAGGCAAATTTGTTGCCACTTGTGCATGTCTGACCTGGTGGTGGTTCAATAGTGGCAGCAG
The DNA here is from genome assembly GCA_026261675.1 of Hippocampus mohnikei. Taxonomy (NCBI): domain Eukaryota; kingdom Metazoa; phylum Chordata; class Actinopteri; order Syngnathiformes; family Syngnathidae; genus Hippocampus; species Hippocampus mohnikei. Next base: position 19,444,046 of record JAKGUB010000334.1, on the reverse strand, counting down.
TGGCCTAAAGTATTTTTTGGCAGTGGCTACTGTGACTGCATATTGATATTTTATCAATGTTTTAAGAGCTCAAATCAACTTTAAAAGCGTATAATGGATCTAGGAGATTTAAACAGCATCAATGTAAAAAAAAAAAGAAAAAAATTAAAAATGTCTCATTTATAACATGGATAGTGTTGTAATTACAACTGAGAATAACTGTACTATGTGGACGAATAATTGTGAAAATTATGCAACAGCTTGGAAACTAAATCTGTGTAGATCTAAAAAAAATGAAACGCAAATACAGCATATGCCACTTTTCAATAAACTCACCTAGGAGTTTAATTGACACTTAACAAAAAAAAAACCACATTTTAATGCAGTAATAATTCACAAAAAAAGTTAACACTTTACATCACAAATGTCGAGTTTGCGTGTGTGAAAGAGGCGCCAGCACTCACCTTGCAGCAGCGAGGCAATGTTTTATTTTGGAGAGTTGCTTCGGTTAGTTTGTTGCGCTCTGCTTATTAGCACATTAATCCTCGGTAGATGTCCAAAATCACTTGCCGAATATGAACAACTCCGTCTGGCACTTTCTTATTTTTGCAGATTAATAACAGTCACATATGTGAGAGCACTTACGTTGCCCGGTTTAGTGAATGTTGTTGCCTCCTGCGAGCTCTTTAAGCGGATATAAAAATACAGCTTGCGCTACATGAGTTTCCCGGTTGCAGATTGGTTAAACTCGCGCGATATGATTTTACATTCATCCAATCAGATTCCATAGACAGTCGGCGCTGTGACGCGGGCTTCAGAGGAAGGCAGCGAAACAAACACCGCCCCGCTATGCTTCTTCGTGTTTGAACCAAGCCAACCTCGCGAATGTAGTGCCGATACTAAGCTTTATGGGAAATGTGGTCCCTATATCCAAAAACTAATACACAGACGTCATTCTAAAAACTACAAACCGCCATTAGTCAGTGACGCGCGGTCGCCTTGCATCAGCGCGTGTGCGTGGATCACACTTACCGGCAAAGTTCTCACATTTTAGCCACTTGAGCATATTTGAAAGTCGACATTTCCTCAAACACGTCATCAGTCAACGGCCAAATGAAGTTATTTATTAGCGAAGGCAACCCGCACTGCCTAAAAGTGTTAGCTGCTTTAGAAGAAGCTGGAGTGCAGTGTGACGTCCAGTTTGTCAACCACGAAGGTAAGAGAGACACTTGAAGCTTAGCTCGGTGGTTATAACAAGAAAAGTGTCAGGCTCGTTTGGCATTGCGTGCGGTTATGTATCGTTTGGGCTGAGTTTTCGTGAAAGTGGCGGTTTTGGGGTCCACGTAAGCTTGTCTGGCGCGTGCCATTTACTGCAGTCATTTATTGCCTACCTCTGTCAATCAATTTCAGGTGGGTTAACCATGTGGCAAGCAGACAGACGCCTATGACGTCACGATTGCCGTGTGCATTCTACTGTGCAGTATAATGTTTTGCACTGATGAGAAATAAAGTACAAATACCTTGTTACTTGTGTAGCTTTTTCAGGTATCTGTACTTGTTTCTTTATTTCTCTTTCTCAACGACTCTTTCCCTAACTACATTTGAAACACAAATATCCTTTACTCCTTGTTCTTTTTTCGACATCTACGGAAGAGGTCAAAACAGATGTAAATGAAGAAAGTCAACTGGGGTTGAGACATTGGGGACTCATAAGGCAGAAAATAGAAGACAGCAGTGACATGGTAGAATCTGAACCGGGAGCATTACTGATGATGATGCAACACATTGGAGAGGCAAGATATTCCCCATCAATGACGTTATTCAAGAAATCGCTGTTCTTGTTGTTGGCAATTAGAAGCATGATTTGTATGCATTGTCTTGTGACAGTCTAAAAAAAAATGCCAGCTTCGAATATTAAATGCTTAACCTAACAAAACACATACTGTTAAGATGTATGTTCCCCCTCAGTTGTGAAAATGTGACAACCATCTTTATTTCTCACACAGTGGAAGTCAGTTGTGCTTCCTTTGCCAAATTCACAGTCTATAGTATGTCCATACAGTGTATGGACATACGGGAAATTTTTTATTCGAGGTGTCTGTCTCGAAGCTGCAAATATTCAGGCATTAACAAAACTTTACCTGCATATCTGACCTTTTCCTTTTTTTTCTTTCTTTTCTTTTTAACAACATATATTACATTGGAAGGCACTTATTCGGGGAATAATTTCGTTTGACTTGGGCCAGACAGTCAGTCAGTCATGTGAAAACATGTTTGAACAACATCATAAAAAAATGTGAAATGTGGAATAACAAGTTGGGCAAATATCTGCATTATTATTCATCACCCCACCCCTGATTGGACTGCTCATCCCAGATGATGTTCCTTCAACAGACAGATCCCGGTAAATAATTGAGCCGCCACCATCTGGCATGCTGCTGTGCTATATGGAAAATTAAGCATGTGCCTTTTTTTATTTGTTAAATGAGACATGTCAAATGATTAGTTTTTCTAATTTACACGTTAGTGCCATGCTGTTGACAATATTCACGAAGAATCATGTATCATGTAAAATTTTACACACCCTGGTTCTTGTCCTACTACTTACCCTGTTTTGAGGGGGGGTCACCCAGTATTATGTAAATGAGCAATGTTATGCCCTGCCCCATAAATCACTGAGCCAATAACGATTCCACCTTTCATTATAATGACAACACGAGGTGGAGCCTTGCAACTCAAAAGGCTTCTCCTTGCAGGAACAGAGCCCAGAGTGGTGCGGAAAAAGCAAGCACCATCTTGCACGCCCCTGTCAGTGTGCTGCACATGGAAGCATCACCAAACAAATACTCTCTAGCGCGTCGACAACTTCACCGAGTAATCTAGTGTTTGGCGGTTAACAGAAGCTTGCATTGTGCATCCGATCAAATTCAATGTACCGCTGATGACACTTTGACTTGCAGCAGGGGTGCCGCTCCTGTGTGCGGTTGTGGGTGTTTCTGCATGGTAGTGTTTCAGACAGTATATTTCATCCATCACTTGAAGGTGGCCCTGAAACTTCACCCAGCCTAGCTCTCCATTTCGTGGGTGTGCAAACTCATTCTTTGGGCGGTTATGTAAATTTGCCTCACTGTGGGATAACGGTGAGACAGAAGTGCAGAATGGCTCACTCAAAAAAAAAAATATATATATATATAACAAATAACATAATAATTATTACTTGAAAATATTGGTTTTATTTAGGAAGGGATGATTTTGATCATGATAATCTGCCCACGTACTACTGTATTTCTGTTGCAGATTGTGTGTTTCTTGACAGACAGCATCCTTTTAGACATTACACATTTGATGAAATGCATCATATCGAATGGGAAGCCTGGCTGTCACAGTTCACATTGCAAGCAAGTGGCCAACTGTTATTTTTTGCTACGGTCCAGTCAAAAAGTCTGGTTTTGGAAGCGTCGTGCCCTGCCGTTAAGATGTATGGGCCTTAGTACTAGAGCGACGTAATGCGTCAAGCCACACTTGCGTGGACAAATTGCAACTAAACAACACTGACATTAATGTAGTAAACGCATGCACGGAAACAAGCACAACAAAGACTTCTGTTGTATCGTAAAATTGTTAATTGTTCAACCACATTTGCAGTACATTGTGTATTTTAAAAATTGCTGACTGTTAATTTTGATTAATGTTAGTAAGTTCTAGTAAAAAAAAAAAAAACACATTTCCCACATTCTTTTTGGATACTGTTTTGCTGTTTCTTAAAAAAATGTTTAGTTTAGACTGACCCCATAGTAATATCGCTGTCATATTTTCGTGTGTTATTTTATATCTGGCGTGAATATCAAGAAATGAAATTTTGTCCATATCATCTTTACCCTAATACTTATACTAAATCATAATAGGCAAATCTTTGTCTCTTAAGTTTGACAGAATTCAAGTTTACACTTTTTTTTTTTTTTTTTTAAATAAAGAAAATCTTGTGCCATTCCTGAGTCGTCCATCTTTGCCAGCCCTGCTCCTTCCTAATGGACAGCACCTTTTCAGCCCCAATGCCATTTCCCGGTCAGTAATGTACAGTTCTCCCTGCAAAGTCAGTGAATGCATGTATTCCAGAGTACTGTATCTAAATGTTGCTCTTGTTTGTTGCTTTCTCAGATACATGTTTGAAGTGAGCGGACAAGAGTGCAGCGAGGCTTGCGATCAGTGGCTCGAATGGGAAGCCACAGATCTCCAGGTAAGACTCCTCAATGTGAAAACACCAGACTTTTCAGTTTTGCTGTAGTACAAAACACTAAACCCTCAGAAAGACGCAAATGACTTTCAGTTGCTGTGCCTGCATATTCTCGCCCGCAAAATCCTCTTATTGTGCTTCAAAATGTTGTCACTGCCAGTGGGGATTTAAAATGGTGTAAATAATCATTCTATTGTGCTTTTGGACCCAGTAAAGAGAGAAAGTAATTTTCCTCTGTTGTAAGTATTGTCTTTTTTTTTTTTGTCCCCCAGCCTGCCCTCCTGAAGGCCCTTCATATGGCGGTGCTTCAGGGGAAAGAATTGGAGGCCACCAAAGTCCTCGCAGGGCCCCTCAGCTACTTGGATCAAAGCTTGACCAAGGCGAACACACCTTATTTAACTGGGGTACAACAAGCCGATCCTCAAAGATTTGTCTCCACCGTAACAGGCTTCCTGCTATTTATTGCCACTCCAATTTGAAGTTTACTGTCAAACTAAACATAAAACAAAGAGATTTACCTACCACTGTGTAACTAGCGATGGGCATTCTGTACACCCCATTCCAAATTCTTATACAAGCTTGGGAACCAAAGATCGTCAACTTTTCGACATCCACTCCTTTCCTATGGCGCCAGGCCTCAATGGATAGAAGGCCGATCCTAAATGACTTTTGGCGAGACACCCTCGACCAGTCGCCAGTCAGACAACCATTCAGACTCTCATTCACACTTACGGATCATTTAAAGTCTTCAATCAACCTAGCATGCAAGCACGGCAAGAGTGAACTCCTTACTGAACGGCAGGAGCCAACAACTCAGAATAATGAGACAGGCTGGTAACCACGAGGGCACCGATTCCCCCAACATCATTATCTGTGGCAAAACATATATGATGATGAAATTGTATTCGGACAAAAATGGCCTCTGCTGTAATAACCGTTTGGTACTCTCATCAAATAAACGCCACAGGCCACTCACTAAACTGATGAAACATAGTACAGTATTTATCAATTTGCTTTGCATACTAACTGAGCTGTAAATGTTTGTAAATGGTTGTTTTGAAAATGATTGTGAACAGTGTGCTTTCATTGCAGCCAATCCTGTTTGTGTTTGTCTCAGGATGTTGTTTCGGTGGCCGATCTTGTCGTGTGTGCCGCGCTGCATCCGATTTTGTCCGCGCCATCGCTCGCTTCAGGTGAGAATTAACACATGTTGAGACATGTGCAGCCCTCAGTATTTCAAATCAGGTTGTGCTCGTGATCGCCCACAGAGCGATTGTAAAATCCTACATCTGGATGAAATTTCAACTTTGATAGCTCTTAAAAGTTCAATCATTGTCTTTTGTGAGCGAGACATTTACCTTTCCTTGCTTAAATATGCACGGTCCTTTTCTGAGTCTTTTTCTCCATCCCTCTCTTTGCTTTTTCCAGGTGAGCACAAGTCTGTGAGGCTTTGGTTCGACCGTGTGGCCGCCTCACAGAGCTGCGTGTCGGCCTCTCGCAAAGTGCTGCAGGGAAAAGGCCTGCAGGCAATGAAGAGCTTCATGCAGAGGCAGCCTGCGCCGCAGAGCGGCCAGTGCAGGGGCGGCACGCATCCTTGCAACGGCGGCCCTGCCGAGGTACCTGCTCGATCACTGCAAATAAACCAATAGACTTCAAGAAAGTTGCATTAGGAGGTCCTGTTGTCCTGCAAAATCAGACAAACATGAAAAAGAACAGAGGGAAAATGTGTACATTAGGCTCCGAGGTATTTGGTGGTATTTTTCCGTTGTGTTCTCCCTATTTGTTTAGGATGAGGAAAGGGAACGTGCGGTGTCAGAGGAAGAGATGGAAGCTGCTGCTCTCACCTGGAACAAGGCTTCCAACGCCTCCGCAGCAGCCGCTGAGAGGCTCCACCCGATGTATGTCATTGCATTTTTTTCCACTCTTATACATGGTTACTATGATGATTTACACTCGCTCTCCTTTTCCTTCAGTCTGCCACAGGAGGGCAAACGAAACATCTTGCTGACCAGCGCGTTGCCCTATGTCAACAACGTACCCCACCTTGGCAACATCATCGGCTGCGTTCTTAGCGCTGACGTATTCTCCAGGTGCCCAAGAGGGACAGAGTATTGGGGTCCTGGTTTCTGTTGAAAATGTGTTTTATTTTTATTTTTTTTAGGTTATGCACGATGAACTAGTTTGCGCAGCGGCATATGAATATGTGGTCACCGGTCATAATACAAGAAAGGCACACACAGATACAGCAGTACTGACTGTTTTTCCATTTAATTGTTTTGTATTTATGTCCTGTGAGGTTTTTTTTTCCCCCACACAAATATTAGCTATAATGATGATGTTACTACTGCATTAGCATTTCTGTGTTATAGAAGTGTGCGTTCCGACGCCAAACATTGGGTTACGTCGCTGCTGTAGGAATGAAACTCTTCTGTAAATGGAAGCACCCCTGCGCTCATAAATAGGCCAACTCGTCCAAGTTATTTCGACTGACCTCTTTCTCTTTTGTAATGCCGTCTTCTGCCAGGTATAGCCGACTGCGAGGCTGGAACTCGCTGTTTGTGTGCGGCACAGACGAGTACGGCACGGCCACGGAAAACAAAGCCCGTGAGGAAGGCTTGACGCCGCAGCAGATCTGTGACAAATATCACGCCATTCACGCCGGCATCTACGAGTGGTTCCAGATTGATTTTGACTTCTTCGGCAGGACCACCACCGAGAAGCAGACGGAGTAAGTTACAAGCAAGGGTTCACATCGCTAAGATTTGTCTTTCTAGAGCAGGGGTCTCAAACTCAATTTACCTGGGGGCCACTTGAGGCAGAATCTGGGTGAGGCTGGGCCACATCAGGATTTCCACAAGAAAAGCGCTGATAAATCATTCCAATGTTCTCAAATATCTTTATTTTTAACCCAAAATAATGAATTCAATAAAATAATTTAAAAATGAATGTCTGATTTAACCGTTCTTTAACTTTTAACTTTATGAACATGAATGAAACATTAAACATTAAACATGAACTGTTCTTAGCACAGGAACAGCCACCATGTCTGTCCTTCTCCATGAAGTATTTGACTTTTGCTCTCAACTCAAAAAATCTCTTCAATACGTTTCCCCTGCTGAGCCAACGTACCTCAGTGAAGTAGAGCACATCCCCATATTCTGATTTTATTTCCTCTAAAAAATGGGCGGGGCGGAATAGGGTACCTCACCGTGATCGGTTCGTTCAGCTCCGCACACAACAAGAGTCATTCAAATCAATCTTGAGGGCCGCACTAATATTAATCTTTCATATTAAGACGGGGCCGCAAATTATCATCCAGGGGGCCGCAGTTGGCCCGCGGGCTGCATGTTTGAGACCACTGATCTAGAGTATTTTAATGACGGCCACTTCTCACTCAGTTGAGCTCAAATTCAAGTTTTTTTTGTAAAACTGACTAATGAAGAATGAGATTCATTAAAATAGATTTTGTGTATTTGATTATGCTCAGTAACAATCAAACAAGGAAATTCAGTCAATTAAAGAAAATGTATGGCTTGTCATAGGTGGCATGCAACTATGTATATTGTTGAAACTTTGCGAAATGTGTTAAATTTGATATCCTTTGGAATACATTGTTCTAATGGTCATTAAAAAAAAAACATTCTACATCTTGACAGGTATTTTTTTTTTAGGACATAGCTCCTAAAATAGTCATGAATCAAATTATGTGCATTTATTGTTCCACCCCTGTATTTGTAATAATTGCAAATATAAGCTAAATAAAGAGGTCACAACACTGCAAAGTACTCACCTGAGTAGAAGGCCGTGTTTACACCGCTTGTATCAGGTATGGAACGGCAAACATGTTTTACATGATTATTCACATTACGTAACATAATGTTGTAGTAATCTTGGCAGGATTGCGATTTTGAACGTTGAGTCCTCTCAGCTATCAAAACTGCTTAATAACGCTGAATAAATCTTAGAGCACAGTTGTGGTCAACTTCTACAAGTCACCTCACTTTTTTTTTAATGTTGCTGCAATTTCTGTGATGTTGGATAAATTTCATCTGAACAGCACCATTGTGAACAAAAACACAAGAAGAGACGCTCTTCTCCCACCAAGAGCAGACATCTTGATCTGCAACAGCATCACAAAAGACATCAGAGGCACTATGTGAAGTGGAAAACAAACCCGCAGACTGAAAGACCAAAGTGGATTCATGCAAAGAGCTTTCACATTCTGACCCAAACATAAGCTTCGCCCCTCCCCTCATCTCCCGACCGAATAATATTTTAATGATCGCCAGTGGAAACCCTTCAGTATAGTATATTTCTCTAACGTCTTGTGTCTGTCACAACAATGATCCCTCTTACTCACAGAGGGTTCAGTGTCTGGTCTGTCTTAGTCTGAATGTGTGTTCAACTGTCGACCCGAATTTTCTGTCACTCAGGATTGCCCAGAACATTTTCTGGAGGCTCCATGAAAATGGCTTCCTGATGGAAGACGTGGTGGAGCAGCTACGGTGTGAGCAATGTCAGCGTTTCCTGGCTGACCGCTTTGTAGAAGGCATCTGCCCCCACTGCAACTACCCCGATGCCCGTGGCGACCAGTGCGACAAGTGTGGGCGACTCATTAATGCAGTGGAACTCAAGGTGAGCTCTTGTGCCTATGAGTTTCAGACAAGTTATGGAGTGTGATCGGCCCCCTGTTGTATTTGGAATACACTATAGCTATAACTTCCCTAGCAATTTTATTTGTCTTACCTACGAATGAGCTGGCTGATCTATCTCTTGAAAAAAAAATGCTAATGTCACCATTGAGCACAATAGTTTGCCCACCCCTGTTTTAAACCCATAGGTGTGAATCATGGCGATTGGCAGACAACCAATCTGCCAAGTACCCCGCCTCTCTCGCCCGACTCGGCTAAGACAGATCCACCACTTAACCCTCACCCTAATGAGCACAAGCATCATAGAAAAGCATTGATCAATGTTTTGAATTAAGATATGTCTGCCTGTCCCCTTTAGGCACCTCACTGTAAAGTCTGCAGGCAAACTCCAGTCATCCGCTCCTCCAAACATCTTTTCTTGGACCTGCCAAAGGTACAAACTGTCGTTTATCCTCCCATTTTGTGTCCAGTCTCTCTGTTAAGGCAGCATGAGCATGGAAAATCTATGTTTTGTTTGTTTTTCTTTTTTTGTTTTGTTTTGTTTTGTTCTGTATTCTCCAGTTAGAGGGTCAGTTGGAGCAGTGGCTGAACAAGTCCACCAGCAGCGGAGACTGGACAGCGAATGCCAAACAGATCACTCGATCCTGGCTCAGGGATGGACTCAAACCTCGCTGCATCACCAGAGACCTGCGCTGGGGAACACCAGTTCCGCACCCAGACTTTCAAGAAAAGGTCTGCTTTTTCTCTCACCAGGGATGGATTTACTCTGCAGGTCCCAAGTGCCCAACTATAATTTAATGCCTATAGTCCGTTTTTTTTTTTGACTGAATATATTTTCCAACATGAATTGCACCACAAATGCCAAGGCAACGTATTGTGTTTAATTGTTTTTGTTATTTTAATGAGTCCTTGGGTGTCTTGAAAGGCGCTTATAAATAAAATAATAAAATAAATAAATAAAGAAACAATAATGCAGAGTGAATATATTAAAGTATGGGGCTACCAACCCTTGAGACTGAGAGCTACTTCTGATTAATGCAGAGGGCTACCAATTTGAATGAAACAACACATTTGCTCAAATTTGTGCTTCCGTGATCCTAATCCAAACTGTGCCACTTGGGAGCAAAGAATCTGACTCACAGGAACCGTGCTGTGTAAATCTAGCGCAAACAAGTTGTTCATATTTTCGTCACACACCGTTGTGATTGTGGCCTTTCATGGCTCTCTCGCTGTCTCTTCAGGTGTTCTATGTGTGGTTTGATGCCCCCATCGGTTATGTTTCCATCACTGCCAACTATACAGACAAATGGGAACAGTGGTGGAAGAATCCAGGGCAGGTAACATATTCTAATGCACTTGGTTTGTCTTGATTCAGCTAGTCTACGATAAGCTCCTCATTGTGTTGCAGTGGGAGAGTGGATTTAAGATCTTACAGATAGAATGTAGTAAATATCACGTTGAGGTGTCAGTTAACCATCTTCTACATGTTCATTTAAAAAAAAAAAAAAACAAGATCCAACAGATTAAAACAAAATAAATAAATATATCCTTTGCCATCACAGGCAACATCTTCACTCACATCAACTCATCTCATCTCTCCATCTAAAATCCCAGGATTGAGCTGCGGGTGTGTGTATGCGTGTCTCCGTCTGTCTGTGTGTCAGCGTGTGTTCTGGGTGGGAGCTGAGAAGAGCTGATTAGTCCTCTTTGAACAGGATGATCTCACCATGATCTAATATGATGTCATCCTCACGTTGTAGTATTGTTTTTTTGCCGCCAGGTGGAGATGTATAACTTCATGGCCAAGGACAACGTGCCGTTCCATAGTGTGGTGTTTCCCTGCTCCCTCCTGGGAGCTCAGGACAACTACACACTGGTCAACCACTTGATTGCCACTGGTACGCGTTTATAATAGCCATCATAAATACTTGTATTACTTGTATCATAAATATTTAAAAGTGATGAATTATTCATCCGACAGTCACACCAGGCATGTTGATATTCTGACTTGTGCGCAGAATATCTGAATTATGAAGATACAAAGTTCTCAAAGAGCAGGGGCATCGGCGTGTTCGGCGACATGGCCAAGGACACGGGCATCCCGTCCGACGTGTGGCGCTTCTACCTGCTCTACGTCCGTCCCGAGGGACAGGACTCTGCCTTCTCGTGGGCCGACATGGCTCTGAAGAACAACTCCGAGCTGCTCAACAACTTGGGCAACTTCATTAACAGGTGAAGAGCTGAGTGAGGAGATTTGGTATCTCAAGGGACTTTCGGTGTGGAGCAGATCTGATAGCATGTTTTCTCACACATTAAGAAACCCGACTGAACCCTGCAAGTGTAAGCATTAGCCCTGCAGTATGGGATTGTAACAGAGATAAGGAAGCAGAGTGCACAACATGAGTTGTATTGGCGATAACAACGCCATGGTGATTAGCTGTATAATCGAATGATTACTCTTAATTTAATCGTAGAACATCTTTAAGCTGATGCTGGCGACACTTCTGGAAGGGGAAAAGGAACGATGAATGTAGTAGCAGTGTTGTTGAAGGAAGGAGTACTTACTACATCACAGGAAAAAGGGGGCGAGGTTTGTGATTAGGCAGCTTAATTAATTATTGGCTCATTCGCAGTAAAACAAAAAAATATAACCGTCCATCATCCCAGACACAGAAATGCGGCGAGTTAGTCTTATACAAACTTGGAAAAAGAGTACAGAGCTACACAAAGCCCGTGTAGTGCCTGCTTAACTTTGAACAGTGAGTCAACAGGGAGGATGCGCAAAACCACTAAGGCAGGAGTCTCACCCCATCATATCGTTATGTGTAAACAACAAATTGATGCACCGTGCTGTGAAAATGTATTTGATCCTTCCTGATTGCTGTGTTCTTTGCATGTTTATCACACACAAAGGTTTCAGCTCATCAAACCAATTTTAAAATCGCACAGGGACAACCCAAGGAAATACAAAATGCACTTTCAAAATTTTGTACCCCAGACGTAACGGGCCGCACATCTTCCAAAGTGCAATCGTTTTGAAATCAGAATTCTCGGATAGTAGTTTGTTCAACTATTTATTTTTCAAGTTACTATTAAAATGGTGTTGATAACCCCCTCCCAAAAATGATTGAAATATCGGTTATTCTTCATTCCATATGACAATTAAAAATTTGGTACAGATTTGAGCAAGAATCATGGAAGTTGATGCACATGATTTCATTTCAGGCCAGATATGGCCCCCACGCCTTGACTTTTGACACGTGCCTGAGTGGACAGGCGAGTAGTCCCACATCAGTCGTGGAAGAAAGAAAGAAAACGATGACATTATCCATCAACATTAAAATAAAACACGAGTATCATAGTTATCCATCACCACATAGTGAGCTCATCTTGTAATTGACTCATGAAGAAAGTTTTCTGTTTGGCAAAATTCATTGCTGTTTCATTCAATCAACGTGAAATCAAAAGGAGGGTAATTCCCTTCAACACCCAGTCCAATTAGGATCACAGATTGTTGGAGACGTAACTATTTCAAGAGATTCCCCCCGCGTTTTGTAAATATATTTGGGATGGTGTAATATCACGCCCAATTAGACTGCCTCTTAAATTACTTAAAAAAAAAAGATTTGGGTTAAATCCCACATCAAAGATCTTTTCCAGTGTTTTTTTTTTCTTTTCTTTTAGATGATCTTAAACTGCATCCAGCTGGAAGTGTTTGGAGGTAGACAATGGCCTGAAAAACCACACCTCAAATCACAACATAATTAGTGTCAGGATGTCCACCTTGTGAGCAAGAGTGCGAGTCAGGCAAAGTTCATTCCACTCGTACATCAAACCCAGCGCTCATTGTAAATATGACAATCTTGTCAAAGCGTGCTGGCCGGGCGGAATTCAGTCAAATGTAGATGGGCGTTTGTTGCGTCAGATCGGTCTCACCACGAGCAGCCCACTGATGCGTGCGTTCAACTCGGCTCGATTATTTGCAGTGAAGAGGCTCAACGGCAGGGCCGTTATGTTCATTTACATCAGCAGAGCGCATTACACAAAGCAACACAATCTATAATTTATCATCAATTAGTGTGGCGGCTAGCAGGCCTTCCCCCCATCAAGCACTTTCTCCCCACTGATTTTTAGCTGCCTTTCTCACTCTCTTCATGACCCCTATATTTTTTCCTTGCTTTTTTTTTTGTCTTTTCACCCTCCTTCAACTGCCCCCCACCCCATCCCACCCCACCCCATCCTCTAGAGCCGGCATGTTTGTTTCAAAGTTCTTTGATGGCTGTGTGCCCGCGATGGAGCTGCTGCAGGAAGATAAGAAGCTGCTGGCTTTAGTGGGCTGGGAGCTGCAGCAGTACATCCAGCTCATGGACAAAGTCAAGTAAGACCACTTGAATTATATACACAGTACATTCACGATGGCACAAGTGTCTGCTTTTTCCATACATGTTTGGTTTTGTGACGTCTTAAATGGTGACGGAGAACCTATTTGCGCTGGAACTGAAATGGCGCTTGGAATATTTCCACCAGAATCCGTGACGCTCTGAAGCACATCCTCAACATCTCTCGCCATGGCAACCAGTACATCCAAGTCAATGAACCCTGGAAGAAGATCAAGGGGGGAGATGCAGAGCGGTGAGATGACGATGACCAGCTCGAGCTAAACCCTGTCTATAACATCACGCGTGGTCGGTCAAATTTGCATATACAGTGCATCCGAGAATCCCTGTATTTGATTGAAGAAACAGAAATCGACCGTCACTCAGCTTTTTGGATACAAACGCAATCATTCAAATTGTAATATCACTCTGGAATTGTGAAATTCAATTTTAGAGGAACCGGTAATAAGAATCTATCATTCCCCTTCAGGCAGCGTGCGGGCACTGTCACCGGCGTGTCCATCAACGTCGCCTGCTTGCTGTCTGTCATGCTGCTCCCCTACATGCCGGCGATGAGCCAAATCATCAGGGATCAACTCAATGCGCCTTATTCTTGCGTCAGTGCCATGCTACATGGCTCGGGCGCCTTCACACGTGTCCTTGACGCTGGCCACCGCATTGGCACCGTGAGTATGAATTCACAACACATCTTGTATTATGTCAGATACATCTATTTTTTTTTTTTTTTTTTTTTTGCCCACGTCGGTATGTCAGGAGATTCCTCAGATGTACTCATTCTGAACTGAGATGGGGAGATGCCACCGGACAGATTTTATGTTTTTTAAATTTTTAAAAAAGTACTGTAAACAATTCAATTTCAATGTAATGGTAATATAATTGGAAGTCAAGTCCAAATGTTTCTTTCAAATAATATGTCCGATGCTCCTTTGCTCATCTAAACAAACAAGGCATTCTGATGAACATTACATTTATGGAATATGAATTAAGCAGCAAAATCTCCTTGGTTTTTATCCATCACGGGGGGGGGGGGGGCTGCCATTTTGCCACTTGCTGTTGACAAAAAATGACATCACAGTGCCTTAGGGCTCAGGGAACCACTGTCACGGCTTACCTGTTTTCTGGGTTTGGTCATGTGATTTTCTCATGGCCAAACTAAGCCGTTCAGTGCTGTGATGTCATTTTCAGTCAACAGTAAGTGGCAAAGTGGGCCGCCCCCTGAGATGGATCAAAGCAGGTGAATTTTGCTGTTTAACTCGTATCCCACCAACACATTATTAATATGAATACCTTGTTTACATAAGTGCGGGCACCTAGAACATATTGTTGTGGAGGAAATTTGTTTTGCTTGACTTCCTCCTTAAGAAATACAAGCTTCACGTGTCTTAACTTCCATGGCAGATGCTCCGTCGAACCCCCTGTGACTGATTCACCGAACCCCTCGGGGTTCGATTGAACCCAGGTTAAGAACCACTGCTATCTAGGGTGAAAAATGGAATTAAGCACTTAAGCCCAAAATGGCTGACTTCCTGTTTTGATACACATGATAGTTTTAACCCGTTTCGGTTGAATTACGAATTGTACAACCTTATCGACAGTTAGCATTGAGATTCTGCGTTTCATGTCACATCTCCAAAGTCGTCGGGCTGATTCTGCTGTATCTTCATCATAACTGCCATGTGTTATTTTTTTTTTAAATAACTCTTCTCTCCCCGCACCCTCCTTCAGGTGAGTCCATTGTTCCAGAAACTGGAGATGGAGCAGATTGAAGCTTTGAAGAAGAGATTTGGTGGACAGCAGGTTTGTGATAACCAAAAAGCAGGTTGACTGTTCTATCGGCGCGGGAAAATAGTAACAAAGTGGTGATGTCTAGCCGTGCAAATGATCCAGGCAGGCAGAATGCTTGCTTGCAGCGGCTTTTCTATTGCGTTATATAGCAAACAGACGATAGGTGCTTTTGTATTTGATGAATTCATCAAATAGATGAAGAATAACCCTTGTCCAAACCTTCTCGTCAACCGCCTTCGTCTAGCCTGAAGATGAATCGCCGAACAAGAAGGCACCGTTGGGGTTTGTTTGTGAAGCGTCCACACTGGCGCTGTTACCGTTGATTGCCGCATGCTTTCACGGACATTAGCAGCTCGTTTGAATGTTCTCTTATCGCCACGCGTCCAGCGTGTCTCCACATCTGTTCGTTCATCAACCACTCGTGAAATCTCGTCGACACTTTTGAGTGAGACCCGCTGTTGTCTGAAATGAAGTCGGTCGTCTTCTCTGAAATAACAGCACGCCGTACGTTCTTATTGCAGCCTCAGACGGCGACTCAAAACGCTGCCAGCCCTCAGTCGGCTGCTACCCTGCCCACCCCTGCGATCGAGGTAAACGCTGGAGCCGACCCGGAGAAAGCCCGGCAGCTGACGCAGGCTGTGGCTGAACAGGTAATGTTTGGACCCACCTTGACCTCTCCAAATAACAATTTTGTTTTTATGTAATAGTCTCTCTTAATTGCTAATTAGCTGTTTAAAAAACTTACTAAGGCACTATCTTAAACCCTACTCCCCACACCTTTCTCACCCACACACACGCACACGTGTGTGTGTATATGCACACACATACACACACAGCACAATCATGATACAATGGTGATGACAATCCGTGACGTGAAAAGCAGAAAAAAAACACTTTTTACCCTAGTGACAAGTTTAGATGTTTTTATTGCTATTTTGGTGTTTTAAGAGTAAAGATGTTGGGTGGTTTGTGCCGAGAGGTTAACACCTGACTTGGCGGTGCAGCGGTTACCAGCTATAGCTCCGCCGCACGTAGTAGCAGTCCTGATGACAGCTCACCTTTTCCTTGTAAAAGTATTTGAGAGAAATCAGTCCTGTGGTGAGTATATTCCAAATGGTCATCACTTGCTACTTTCGTCGCTGTTGCTTTTAAAACTGGCCGCGTTTCGATGACAAAAACACAGCCAGTTCCCTCGCCTTCCGTTTTCTCACAACGATCGTGCGAGTGGAGTCAGGCGGCCCATTTTTGCGATCCGTATTATCACTCTTCTCTATGCGCTTGGATATCATAATCCTGCAAAATAATCCCAATTTTTAATAAATCTATCTGTGATATGGTTATGTGGGTTTTTTTTCCCCTTTAACTGTAACGGAATACAGTTCCTTTTTCTTTTGTGTCTTGAATTGCGTAACGCACTGGCGTTATGTATTCCGTTACTCCCAAGTGTGCCGATTAAATTTATTAACATCAAATCCTACACACCATGATTTCCCAACGTTTCCAGAACAGGATCAAATTTGAAAATGTACTAAAATATACTGTACTAAAATAGGGGGTCCCAAGGCCATTACAGTGGGTACTCTTCGTTAATTTTGACTTGGGTGTTTATTGACATTGATGCAAGTCTATTGAGTTAAAAAAAAAGATAACATTACATTTTATGTCAAGGCAGAAAAAAATTGTCTTCTCCTCCCAGTCCTTTGTCTCCTCGTGAATAAATTTTTGGGGTGGGCGACACCTAATGTATTTGACAAAACTGACTCACTCAACAATTATGAATTGTATAATTTTACTGTACGACTCATGAAGAATGGACCCTCGCTATTTTTTTTTTTTAATAACTAATATGTAACGATCAAGTCCTGCTCACAGCAAATTAAAGGGCCATTCAATTTTTCTTTTTTTTTTCTTAACTGAAAAATACATGATTTCTTGCAAATTAATGCACTCCAATGGCTTTCGATGCGAGTTTTGAAATGAACCAAGACGCATCATTTATATATATTTTTTTGTTTCAGATATTTCACAATGGAAGTTAATGTTAATAGGGATCAGATACCTTCACATTACCCCAATGTAAATTGCATTTATTGACAAAGTCACTATTGAAGGGTTTTTTTTGCACAATAACTACACTGAAAAAAACATCCTTTGGACGTACTTAATTTGGACATATACATTGGTTGCGCATCATTAAAATGTGTTACAAATAACATACGTTATTTGAATATTGAGGGAAAAGTAGATAACAAATTTTAAGTCTAGTGAGTTGAATATGCTGTGATCCTTTGCGGATTTTCAATTTTATTTGAATAAAACGAATGCACATTTGAAACCCCAGTATCTTGTCTTTGCCAGGGAGAAAAGGTGCGTGCTCTCAAAGCACAGAAGGCCGACAAGGCGACAATTATGGCAGAGGTGTCCAAACTGTTGGAGCTGAAGAAACAGCTGGCCCTGGCAGAGGGCACGAGCCCCGAGCCCACACCCGTCAAGGGCAAAAGAAGTGAGACAAGCGGGGAAAAAAACAAAAAATGTGCAAATGGTGAGGGTGGTTCATGGTGGGGGGGACAAGTTGGAGGTGTAGGAGAAGGGGAACAAGATGTACATGGCGAGATGAGGCTGTTCGCCAAAGGCAAAGCCGTGACGGGATCTGAGACAACGCGGAGTTGGCACCAAGGGCTAATGAAATGCTAGCGAGGCTGGCGGGGAATTGAAAACACACAAAGGGAGCCAAATGAATTCAACAGAATGGAGGGATTTGGGGAAAAAATCCCTAGACCAAGAGAAACTGATTTGATACTCTCCCTGTGATACATTCAACATAAGAACCACATCAGCCTATCGATGTGCGCTCAAGTGTTTTTACCCGTTAAAAATACGTTGCAATTATGGTCCCGACTTACTGTGATGCCATGTATTTTTCTGTGAACTCTTAATAAAACAAATCATGCATTAACAAGTGAACCAAAAAAAAGAAATCGCTTTTATTGCAAATATGGGGTTACAGTGACATCTTTAAAAAAGTACATGAAATCCTTTATTTTAAAAAAAACATGCATTATTTATGTATAACTTGGGTGGCTTGAATAAAGTAGAAATGAACAGTACAGACGAGTACAGCAAGTGTTAGTACCGTTATATAAAAAAATAGCATGTGGATATACCACCGGTTCCAGCATTGAATAAAAAAAAAAGGTCACCTGTAGAAAGTTTAGGTGGGTGCAACCTGCTTGAATTTTAAATACACATACAGGCAAGTGACGGCTTACAAAATAGGGGGCACGGGGGGGTAATTGTCAATACTCTCAAAGCAAGGGGGCATATTCAAAACATTCCTGAGCTCCTATCTACAAATTGGGGCAAATAATCTCTGCTAGCCATATTGCAGCCCTTGAATGAGGAGTTAACAATTTATTGCAAAATGGCGGGAAAAGATGACAATTGAAATGCCCTCAAAATGAATTCCTTTCTTTCAAACATACTAATCATCAAACGCTTCGAAACGGTGTATAAACTTAACTGTTCCAAACCTTGCGACCACTGTATGCTGCGCACTCAAGAGCCTGCTTCTTTTGCTTTTCACATCCTTTTGTCTTTTCAGTTTGCCGCAGTCATGTTGCAGCTTTTCTTTCACTCTGCTTTGACTTTCATCCTCTTTTCCAAACATCTTAAAATCTCTTTGGTTTTCATACCTTCCGGTCGAAGGAGCGTGTACACACCGACCTTTTCTTCACTACTTCTTTGTCTCCGAGCTCATTTCTTGGTGTTAACAAGTCTCTCAATGAGGGCTCGCCGCGTGCGCTGCACCTCCTCGCCCAACCTTTCGATCTCCGCTTTCAACCGCTCATTCTGCTCCGTCAGCTCCTGCACTTTCCTCTCGTTCTCTTGCTCCCTCTCCTTGCGACTCTTTTTGGCGGACAAGTATGAAGACGAGGAGGACGACGACGTGGCGCGCTGCTGTGATTGGGAGGAGGCGCCCGGGGGTGACGAGGTGCCGTCGGGCCCCTCGCTTCGCCGCCGCTTGCCCAGGCGCGAGGGCGAGTAGATGGATGGGGAAGAGACCGGTGACGATGGGGAAGAGCAGCGCTGGGAAGGTGACAGCGAGGCGGACGACGAGGAGCAAGATGGTGAATCGGGGACGCAGGGCGACTCTTCCTCACTGACTGACGGAGATGCCGGATGGACACCGTTAACCTGCTGCTGCTGATGATGGTAATAATAACAACCGCTTGAATCCACCATTCCTCCTTCACTCAGGAACTCGAAGAACTCTGGGGGCAGCAGGTCGCCCTCGCTGCTCCTGGCCTCCGCTTTCCGCTCTTCTGTCAGAGTCGAGCAGGACGTGGTGGAAGATGAGGTGTGATGCAGAGGCTGGGCGTTGTGGATCTGCTCCGTCGTCCTCTGGACGCCCTCTCCCCACGTCTGACCTCCGTCTGTCAGCCACGTCAGGGAGCAACTCTCCAGCACATCCAAGAACTCTGGCTCCTTCTGTAAGTACGACACCAGAAAACGTGACGTCACAATACGCCTCTGTCATTCAAACTACCGCCCTGGGGGCCATATGGCAGCCCACTGCACAAATTTTGTTGACTTGACACATTCGAATTCCACGTCATCGGTTGATGAGGAAAAAATAATGCTCAGAAAACTGGTTTAAAATTTACACAAAAATGGAACAAAGGTTTAACGTTACAAGAAATGATACGTTATTTTAAATATACTTAAGATGTTTTAAAAAAAAACCTTTGTTTTAAGAGCTGTAAGATGTTATTAAAAAAAATAGTTTTCAGAGTATTTTAAATTATATGAATGTTAAAATGAGCACTTTATAAAAATGTCACTTAAATTTGTATATTGCAATATTAACGGATTTCTATTATGTTGTTGTTTAAATTCATGCTGAAAAGACTCACTTTTTTAACGTCAACATTTTGTCTAGTGCCACAAGATTGATTTCTTAACATTTTTTGTTGTTGTCACTTATTTATACGACATATTTAACATTGTTAGCATAATAGCACAATTGCCTACGTCAAAAAAAAAAATATCCATGAACTTGTTAAAAAAAAAAATTATTATTTGTGTAGATTCTCAGTCATTCCTCCAGGACATAAAAAGATGCAAAGGCTGAATCGAGGCAACTGGTCTCCTGTTGTATTTTTGTTATCTTGTTTTCCCCGCAAAAATATTTTGAATGATTAATGCAATTATGCTTATTACACTTACAAAATGTTTTAATGTTTCACAAAATTATAAGGCTGCTGCCCTCACAACCCAACCCTGTATACGCGGTAGAAAAAGGGTGGATGGTGAAGTGCCCACCCTTAACCCCCTCTATCGTTTTTACTTTGGACACACCTGGCTCTACATCGAACAAATATAATTTATTTTGTGGGGTTTTTTTTATAAGTGTGACCACCCAGGTCCCCTCCTCCTTAAGCCACTCACCTCGCCATACGAGGGGGCGCGTGCCAGCTTTGCCCCTCCCGCGTCCGAGCCCAGAATGTCCTGCAGGTCCTCATACCACGCCTCCAACTCTGCGCCACACAGCGGCCCCACGCCTGGTGGGTACGGCGGGGGCAGGTGCAGCCACTCGGCAGTCATCTCGCCAGTCAACTCGCAATGCACTCCACACTCGGCCACACACTTCACTTGGGATCTGACGGCACGAGAGATACCACAAATGTTAAATACCAAATTTGCTCCGGTGGGAATTCAAGTGTATAACAGCGTGATGGGAAAAACTGTGGAATAGTGCCACTCCCTTTCAAAAAAAAAAAAATCACATCTAATCACATTATGAGACAGTTGAATATGCAAAATAGATCATTTAATTTGATTCCTTGGTTTAAGTTAAAAATGCAGAATGCGTGTGGAAAAAAACATACAACACAAAGTGAATTAAATGGAAAATTAAAGCTATCGTTGTGACAAGGAAAAAATTGAAAACGCTTGTAAAGAAAATTCAGTTGAAATTTAAATGAAACTGCATTTTCACTTTTTAAGATGCAAATCGCATGTAGTACATTACAGGCAAAAAGTACTTATTTTATCTTGACGTTAAAAGATTCAAAATGTTTCAAAGTGAGGTCAGTTTAAAAATTAAAGCCCCACTTAGTTAAAATGCACAATTTCTTTTAAAATTAAGGCTACACTAATTTCATTTAAAATGCACATTGTAAATGGAAAAAAAACGAACACAAAATCAACAAATTGAAAATTAGTTACATTTACAATTTGAAAAGTCGAAATGTACGTAAAAAGTTAAAAGCACACAACGGTCAATTTACGTTGAACATTAAAGCTACATTTATGAATAGTAAATGCAGACGGAAAAAAACACATCAAAGTCAAGTTAAACTGCAAATGGGAATAACTATACACGTGCATTGAAGTCTAACAAAATTGAAAATCAAAGCATTTATTAAGTTCAAAATGCAAATTATATACATTACAAAAAAGGAAAACTGTCCAATTCTATTTAAAATGAGAAATTTTAATTTACCTTTCGAAGATCTCCCTTAATCAAGTCTGCAAATCGGCTTGGGATATTTTGCCCCTACAAATCTGGAAGAATAATTTTTCCAATTCAGTCACATATGAATGAGTAACTGAGAAAAAAAAGTGAGGCAACACAACTCTGTTCCAAGACAGACGTTCTACCCGTCAACTCTAAACAAAGACCGAGCGGATCTCAACTGCGCCCCCTGCGCTCCAAAGCGCATCACAACACCCTTTGTAATCGATAAACAAGAGGAGAACGGCGACTAGATTTTGATTTCTACCTCTCACAGCACCTGACAGTCCTACCTCTTGCTCGCCTTAAACGCGCACTGTAGCCAGAACCAAAAATTAACACGAATAAAAACGAAATGAAAGTTTTATTGTAGTGGTTGTTAAAAAAGGGACTTCATTGAATGGCATGTTCCGTTTGGCCTCTACCAAAAATGCATCAAATGCACATACCTTAACAGGTTGTCATGTTATTTACTTGACAATTGTTGCAATCTTTAGTCGAGTTAAACATTGTCAAAGGTATTTTTTTTAAATTATGATTATTGTCGAGTCCTGTTGAATTGGCCGCTATGAGCCAAGACAATTACGTCATGGAAAAAGAGGACTATCGCGTGGGTGAAACTATCGAAAACGCCAAGACGTAAAAAAACGACACCGGTAAAATATATACATTTTATTTCCTTTCAAATGAATTTTTTTGATGTAAGTCTGTAATCCCGTGTTGGTTTTGTTAAAAGGAAAACCAATACTTTGCAGCTGTGTCATAAATATTTCTCTGTCATCTGAATGATATATTGATATAATCTATCCAATTGTCTCTTCTAACTTTGACGCACGCGAATGTTGAAACTTTGCTAGAGTCGTGCGACACCTCCGGCGAAGATATATTTAGAAAGCTACAGCCTCACTTCAAAGCGACTGAAGACATCCACAACGGTTTCCAGTCTTAAAAAAGTTTCCCCCGTTGACTTTCGCCAAGATATGAGAAAAAAAGCCCTTAAATAAAAACGAAAAATTAACAAAACAACAAAAGTTGTCACCTACCCTTTTCCTTTTATTCGTTCGCCGTCTTGACTGTCGCTGGTTCGAATGTAGATATTTTAGTGGGAATGGGTGATAGCTCATGTTAACCATTGTTCAACACTTGACAGCCGAATGTGTTTAAACGGAAACTCCCGGCGCGGTTTATAAGGAGCGAGGCCAACCGAACTATGGCAGGGCGACACGAGTCTACTATATGACGTCGAAGTGTGGCGTATGAGCGGTCCAATTGCAAGGGTGCAGTTAATCTGTTTTCCTTGACGACATCCAATGAGAGCGGCGGAGATTAAGGCAGGAAGGTCGGGTTTTGTTTGGCTTAGCAAGGTTGAGTGCGCTTCCACTTGTCTGTATAGTTTGTAAGAAGCGCAGTTGTGATGCAGTCATAAGACGGCCAGGACGAATTTGGGGCGTATGGGAGTCACATGAAAGGAATGATGCAATTCTTGGCAACCGGTTTCTAGCTGGGGATAACACCGGCAGGATCCGAACATGTTTTATTAAATAGCGTTGCCTCGAACAAAAATGCATCTAAAAATATACATATATGCACGGCAAGCCAATGTCGAAGAATTGTCGTTTGATATTTAGCGTCGTGACGTTCCACGCCCACTCGTTATTTTTTACACGTCACAAAAGGAGATGCGGCACCGATAAACAGACGCGTGGCGTGTATTGAGTGGACAATTCGGCGTCTCTAATGTTTCACATGATGAACGTGTAAACAGCACAAAGGTTTAGACTTAAAAGCTTCGTCGCGTCACCGACGCGCGCCCTCTGCCACTGACTTCCGGGATCGTATCAAAACAAGACGGTGCGCGCGCGCACAAGCGACTTTAACTTGTCTCGTACAAAATGTTTTTAACTAATAACGACGAAATTTTTGCACTAGTGGTGAGGATACATTGCTGTTATAATGGATATCAAACTGGTGTTTTAGTTAGTATTCAGTTTTCACTTTTTGACCGATTTACAATAGTTTCTTCTAAATAAAAAGATGAGACACAAAAAAACCACAGAAAAAAATATATCGAGGGAGGAAAAAAAACTGGTCAAGCCAATGTCCATACTTATCCCCAAGTGAGCATGCACCATGCCTGATAAAAACGCGATCGAAGGAACCCATTTTTAAATTCTGTATCAACATTGTAAACCGGACTGCATCTGATAATATTCACACACGCACACAACACATTCAACAAATTGCAAACAAAAGGCATTTAATCTACCGGTAAATTGAAAAATGAAATTACAAAATGTATGTACTGTATTACAAAATTATAATTCAGTGGACTGCTGTATTCTCGTGCTTCAGCACCCCACACATTCATCTAATCACAGATTGTTTTTTTAATGTTAGAAAAAAACATCCCGACTTCCTCATCATTCTTTTGTTTCTATAATTTTTCATCCTTCCTGTAATCTCTCTTTCCTACCTGTCCTTCATTTGCTGTCTTCTTTTCCTGGATTCTCTCTTCCTTTCAATCCCACTTTACTTCTTTAAAGATGGAGGGAATTGCTTGGGGCTGTAACCCTTATTTTCATCCTTTATTCTTTTCTTCCTTTTTTCTCCTTTGCTTTGTTCTTTTTCATTATCCTTTATTTCCTTCCTCCCTTTTCATTACTTCCTTAGTATTTCCTTCTTTGCATCCTTCATGACTTAATTCTTCACTATTCTTCCTTGCTACCGCCATTCCTTTCTAACTTCTTGCCACCCCCCCCTCCCAGTTTCTTTGTGTCTTTTACCTTTCTATCCCTTCCTTCCTTTTGTACTATTCTTTCATACAACTTCTTTCCTGCCTTCATTTAGTCCTTCCCCCCTATCATTTCTCCCTCGCCCTTAAATAGACTTAAAAATGTGTAAACTACACCTACTTTTTCCTCATCTTGTATCACTATATATTATTTTACTCATGTCTAAATTAGTTTGTTTATTCTGTTGTAAACAAAAGCAAATGGATTTCAGTTGGAGTCGTAGTTATCCCAGGGCTGTAAAAAAACAAACAAATATGATGCAACAATCAGATAAACTTTTATTGTTTCGTAGCCTTTGTGGTTAAATGCTTTTATAACTACATATTTGTTTTGTTTTCATAACAGGAGTCGCTGATGTGGCGGTCCGTGGCCCGCGGTTTGTCCACCTATGCTAGCATGGCTATTAATCCCAATTTTCGCGTTTGGTTACGTGATTATCAACGAAATTACACAAATGATCTATTTGGCCGCATGGTTATTTATAGCCACAGGCGGATAAATTAACAGGCGTTCCATCAGACACACGTGTCAAAGAGTTCATGTAAGACATTTTTTTTTTTTTGGTGACAGAGCGTCACGTAAACAAGACGTTCCCACCCTGTAACCCGGCGCGCGCTCGGCAAATCCAAAGCCGTGCGCGCTCACGTAGCGGCGGCGGCGCGCGCGCGCGCGCGCGGCCCCTCATAGCAACAGCGGCAAGCAGCGAATCGCGAGCTCAAACACTTGTCTCCAGGACCGGCTTACAGCACCAGCAACGCGTCACGGCTCGGGTGGCTGTTGCTGAGTAGTTCGGCACACTTGGACCGCCACAACCCCAACGCCCCCCACCCCCACGCACGCCCTCCTCCACCTCCACCCGGCTGTCTGTCAGGATGGGCTCTTTTCATTAGCCAGACCTTGTTTACAACCCGGCTTGCATCATTTTCATTTGTTTAACAGTCACACACACACAGACGATGTTTACTTCATTCATTTTTCTTCAACGAGACTTCCAAGTCAAAGGGACACGAGTAAATCCGACAATGTGTTCTGATTTAAAAAAAGAAACACACATAAAATATTGTATTGAGACAGCCTGAGAGTGAATCATTTCACAAGAGCTTTGTTGGTGAATCTTACTGAGAGCTGTTTGTAATATTTGGAACCACAAAGGATGACATTCTCCTGAACCCTCGCAAACTGAACACATTTGAGCCAATTAATCTGTTCTAGTGCGTAACTTATTTTAAAACCTTGCTTTAAGTAATATTGTAACATTCCAAGTGTAAAAATGAGTTGGCCATTGTACAATAAAACCAAACGACATCTCGTGGAAACTGAAGTTGAATACAGGCAGGTGAATTCCTTGATCAAATTGTCTTATCAAACCTCCGGTTTTAACTAATCAAAGGTTTCAAAATGCCAGACAAAAGTAGAAGTTTGGTGCTGTATAATATAGTTTAAGTAAACCTCAAAAGTTGAACACAACTCTTTATAAAACCTTAAGTGTAAAGTTGTAACGTTGGAACATGCCGTGTAAGTGCAAATTGTAGTCAGGTGATGTACAAAAGAACCAAAATAATGTAAAATACGTCCTGTAGAACCTTCCAAATTGTAGTCGTGTAACTCTATTCCAGGATCAAACTGTTATAAAACCTAAAATAAGACCCATTGGGGAACCTCAGTTGAGCACAAGCGACCAAATGAAAAAAAACAAAAACAAAAAACGAAGGTGTGTGTGCATATGTATATAATTATAAAATTGAAAACTTGGTAGAAAGTTGTAACATTAAAAAAATGTAGGAAAAGTTTAAAAATAAGTGTGGTGCTTTCTTATAATACGAAAATAAAGTGAAAGACAATCTTGGCGGAACCTCATAAAGCTGAACTGTCGACTCTGGGGTCAGACTGTCATCAGTTATTTTTGCCCCCAATTCATATGGTAATATTGTAAAATGCCATAGCTGTAAAAATAAGTCTGATTCCTTCAAACAAAACTAAAAGTAAAAGAACCTTCGAAGTTGAGCTGTGTTTTATGGGTATCGTACTGAGGAGCCAGAGGATTTCCTGCATTGCAGCAAGTTCCATTTCCTGTTTCATGCTGAGAACCACACTGCCTTGGTCAAGACTCGAGCCACACCCAGTCAGCTCACCCTGCTATTCACACACACACACACACACACACGCACACACAGGCAGGCATGCACATGCACAGACACACACGGCAGCTGTCGGAAAACATCCCGACTCCAAGGCGAGACGGAGCGATACAGCTGCTAATGTGGTGATAGAATAAACCCTAAAGTCTAACATGGCTTCACAAAGTAGATGTCTAAAGTGTTTGTTTCATTTGTGGTGCTTTAAGCTGCACGGTGGAAAGCAAGAACATGACAAAATAGCATCTTTATCGGATCAAGGGAAAAAAAATGAGAGCAGATCAGGATCATTTTCAGTTTAGAAAAGTAAGCAAAATTCATTTTCTTTGAACATTATTTCAATATTTCTTAATGTTATTCATTTTTGAATGCAGTTTTGATTTTTATAAATGCATTTTAAAAAGTGATCTTTAATTGTTAATTTATTTTTTAAGTACTTTTCTAATGATGTATTTAATGTGGATTAAATTTAGCCATTTTATTTATTGTGCATTTTAAATTATTGGGGACATTGGTATGTTTTTTGCTGCTATTTTAAGGTGAAAAAGCATTTTCTTTAATGTGAATAGAAAAAAACATTTGAATGTCCCCCCCAAGTAAGTTAATGTATATGATTTTCATGTTTTTAATGCAGAATTGTCTTTGAATGTGGATATTAAAATGTGAGTAGATTCATTTATTTCAATGTAGATGTTTGAAAATATATTTTCTTTGGCTATGTTTTTCAAAAATATTTCTCTGTGGATTAAAAAAACAGTTAATGGTGATATTAATTTCATAAATCAGGTATGTCCAAAGCTTTAGTTTGCAGTGGTTGTTTTTCTTTTTTTTTGAGGGTGTCAAAATGGAAGTAAAACTGCTTGAATTGTGCCAGATTTTCAGCAATGTTACATTATCAGCGCCTACGTTGTGATGATGAAACTGCATAAAGGTCGTACCAACATTGGTTTTAAGGCAAGCGTGAACAATGTAGCATTGCAAGTGTCCCAATACTGACACACACTCCTAGACAAGAGTCACTTATCGTCATCATCAGTCCTCCTTACTTTCCAGTAACAATGCTGCGTTGTGCGATCTAATTGAGTGCAGATGGTCTTGGCAGCCTGTTAGATGAGGACACGCACGATACGGAGCGCTGTTTGTACAGTGAGGACACGCCCTTCTTGCTCTACTGCAGCCGTGGAATACCCCGAAGGTCTGTACTTCCTCTCTTAAACATGCTTTCAAACAAAAAGTTGCGGATGGATGTTTTTTCCGCCATACGTCCTTTGTGTCCTTTATACTAAGTGCTATGCTGCCACCTACTGTTTCCCATCGAGTATAACAGTTGGTAGAAATCCATAATATGGTACGTCAAAAAAAAAAAGTCGAGTTAATCCGTTTTATTGATCATATTTTCTGACCACAATACAGTTGGCAATGACAATGACGATCGAAAGTGTGTGTGTGTGTGGCGCATCCCTCCCAGTCATAATTATAAATACAAGTGACCGACTGGCGCAGAAGCAAACAAATAAGGTAAAGTAGGCATATTTACAAATTTTTCCTTCGGAGGCAACACAAAGGTTTATTTTATTTTATATACATCTTTGATGTATCCTTCCAACATTACTAAGAACCATTAAACTGCACATGGATACAGTACAAATCGAGTCTCATCTTGAATCTTGAATTCTAGTAATGATAATAAAATACAGTCAGTTCAATTAGCTTGAGGAAATTTGGTCTTATTTTCAATCGTTCCCAACATTCCACTTAGTGAAGAAGGCATAGGTGGAGGAAGAGAGCAGTAGGAAGAAGGACGGGGTGAAGGGTAGTGTTGGTCAAGAGTCAATGTGGAACTCTCATCTGTCCATGTTCATGTCCAAACGTTTTGTCTTCTTGTATTTGTTGATGCAGCTTTATTTGGATACCTTTTTCATTCTCTGGTCAAGTGTGGTGAAGTTCTCCTCTATGGCCACTAGGTTTTCCTTCATCGTCTGCTGGACCTGACGTGAGTAGATGGAGAAGACAATGTATTTGAGGAAGAGTAACTTTTTGAGATCTGATACAGGAGCTGTATGTAAAAATCTGACTTTACAAATGAGGATGATGCTTCGTTTTCATTGACACTGTCAGAGAGAAATGACTGGGTGACTGGATTCAAACTGGTATACAGGTAAGTCATCATCATAAAGGTTTTGTTGTGTTTTGCGGCAGTGCGGGGCTGGAAGCATCTAATGTTCCTTACCTGTGTCAATAGGGTGTTGTTGTCCTTCAGAGAGTTGTTGATCATCTGCTGAGTAGTGTCCAGATGTGTAAGAAGTTGGCCAAACTGCATAGCTGTGTGAGACATAAAAAGGGAGTACCTTCAGTTGAATAATTCATTCTGTGACCGTGCTCGAACCTCAAATCATGTTCCCACATTGAAATAAATGAATATGTTCTAGCCTCCCCTGAAAACCGAACTTCATATCAACAGAGAAAGAGCCTAATCAAATAGAATGTAAAGCGTTAAACCATTTGGGGATCATGATTTAATGCCGCAATCCAATTTAGTGTGCTGCTCCTTTTAGAATGCTGGGCTTGGGCCACCGAGAGACAGCATTGTATATGGTGAAACCCTTGCTTGCCGGAGAGGATGCCAAAATACACCGGTTAGCTTAGCGCTAAGATAGCAGCCTGTACGATGAGCGCACGGCTTTAAAATGAGTCCAAGAGGATAAGTGCTTCAGAAAATTGATGGGATTTTGGGTCTGCAGTTCGAAACTATAAGGTGGGAGATCCTGGTGGTTAAAGTAACTATCTTAAAGGCTGAGGCTGCTTTGCCATTAGCACGCATGTATACTAGATATTATTTTCAAGAAAGTGAATTTGAGGCTTGGCAGAAGCGCTTTGAACATATAGTGTCCATAAAGCACGATAAAATTGGATGTTACATTTTTTTTTTTTTGCACGATGACACGTTTTTTCACAAAAGTACAATTAGTAACCCATTTGAATGGATTCGGTGGTTTGATGGCTAAAGAACACCTACTGCGGAATCCAGCCCCTAAACACAATTATTTTATTTATATTGTGATGTCATGTGACACCACACCCGTTACTACTCCGGCACCTTGCATTGAACTTAATCAAGGAGGGATTGCGCGTGCACTGTTTTGGTGAACACAAGACGAAACACAAAGTTAGGAACACCGGATATTTATCAAACTTTACAATATTGCTCCGTTTCCCCATCAATACCCCGAAATGGGCCGTCGGAAGTACCCATTACAAATCCAAGATGATAAAACGGCTTCTTTGCCAATGAAATCGACAACTGCGTTGATGCATTTTAAAGTAGCTGCAATCGAATCATTTATCCCATTGTCAAGTGTTGCACTCCGTTTACGCACAATGACAACATTTCTGCGCGCTTGGAACCATTGGCCCCCCTCCCCCGCTAACCTAAATACATCCCCCCGTCAGCAAGCTCCCTTGGGTACCGCAATTCCAAGCAAGACTACGCCGGCACGTTCGCAATATTGCACGCTTTGTTGAGTCTCGTGAGTTCATTACCTTGCTCATGCAGCTCCTTGACTGTGACCAGCCGCTGGACCACCTCAGGCACGGAGGTGGACATGGCCTCCCACTTCTGCACCGCGTCATACAGCTGCGTCAGCTGCAAACAGAGTCAAACTAGGCAAAAAATAGCAAATCCTTGACATGCGAGTAAACTGAAAGTGAAGCAAAGGTTAACCTTGTTTTGTGTGTCGGCATCCTCGATGGCTGTTTTGTGTTTGGCGATCTCGTTCATTTTCCCGAGCACGCTCTAGAATGGAGGAATCCATTGTGCTCGTGTTAGCTATAGTACATGATGTCACTTTGAAGCGTTTTTCAATCTTAAGAGTGAAACCTGTAAAAGTATTTTTTTTTTGTGAGTATACTTTTATGGAGTCAACTCTCACTATTCGTGGAGCTTAGGGACCAAGACGTGCCTTGAAGGGCAAAGATTGGTGAATAGCAGACACCTTCCCCCCTTAAAAATGTATCGAAATGCCTATTCATAGTTTCAACCCTACACAGAACAGCAATAAGAAGAACATGACTTCCAGCCGAAATGAGCAAATTCAGCTATTCCGATTTTAATTTGGAATACATCCTCGGTTATTGATTGATGCACATGCACTGGTGCCAGGCATCAATTGGAAAAAAAAAAAACGGGAAGGCTGGAAGATTTCTTCCCCCGTGACGGTGGGGTGAAGTGAATTTAGAGCTTCATTTAGACAAAAGTAGTGCTCCGCCACGATTTTGTAGCTGCATTAGCAATTATAAATTGTGAATTGGACATTGCTATTTATTCACAACCTTTTCATTTTAATCTGAAAACCCTGGGAAAAAAAATTATATAAAAGAATGTGTGTTGATGGCTACTTGAAAAGACACTTTGCACACCTCTATCTAGTGTAAACCATACCTGCAGCCTGGCCTCCACTTGATCCAAAGTAGTCGAGTCCAGTGCACTGACCCTGGCCTGGAGAAGCTCCAAAGTATCCTGAAGCAGGGGGCGGGAGGGGGAAATGGGCCAGGTTACCAAGGAAATGTAACAGAAAGTGATGTCATCTCTGAAGTGTGACCTCATTCTTTGGCAATAGATTGTGGTGACAACATAATTAAGACTGGACGACTCACTGTTAGACTCACTCCCTGCATGCCGGCGCTCAGAGGACCCTGCAGTGGAAAAGCCAAGAACAGCATCGGTTAAACACAGTCAAATAAATCAAGGTGGGAGGTTTTCATAGCAACGGAAGCACGACTACACTGTGTGCGTTTGCGTGAGGTCTGAAGAGGAAAGCAGACAAATGGAATGAGCGCCGGTACCTTTTTGTCTGATGCTGAGCCAAGAGCCATCTCGAGGTCTGCCAGACGCTTCTCCAATCCTGCCATCTACAGAGAGAACGAAGTAACGCAATTAAATGCACTCTTTATTTTGACGACTGTAAATTCAATAGCGGGTAAAAGTTGCACTGAGAATGCAAGACAAGAAGGCAGGGTCCATGGAAGCCATACCTTGCATATTGCTGTCATCTATGCGTCTTCATACCACATGGCACTTTATAATGCTTGCAAATATTTTCATGTATTCAAATATGGTTACAATGTGTAAAACCGGTGTTTTAATAAGTGCTCATGTTTCAAGCGTGAGGGAAGGCAAAACTATTCACATTTTATGGAGTCTTTAAATATCAAATGTTCACCTGTTGCAGGTGAGTTTGGCATACAACCGCATTTATTTTTTATTTGTGTTACCTTGGCAGACTCATTGAACTTCTCCTGCTCTGGCCTGCTGTGCAGCTCGTAGAGGACTACCCCTTCCGGCCCCTTGGCCGATGCCGGCGCCTTGCTGTCTCCGGCAGAGCAGCTGCGACTGCCCTTGGCTGCCTCTAGCTGTGTGAGAAGGCGCCTGTGGAAGGAGAGGTAGCCAAATGGTTTCAGGGAGAGTCGTCAGTACGATGGGGGTTCCTCTTCTATGGCGGTGATGTAACCTGAATTTGAATGCAAGTCTGAAAACCCTCTAATTTATCACAAACCGGTGCTACTGCAGTACTAAAAACACCTCCACTCAATATTTGTATGAAACGTGACATGAGCATGAAACGACCCCACCCCCCCCACCCCCAAAAAAAAGGAGCAACACTATTTTTTTGTAATGACTTCATTCTCCTCCCCTATCAGGCTGTGAGACCAGAAGGCCGTACATTCGGGGCGGCTCACCTGGCCAGCGCTCCGTCCGGATCCGCCAGATTGATATGAGCCTGCGGTCCCAGCAGCGTGTCGAGGTGAGCGGAAACCAGATGCTGCTTGAGCTGAGCCGCCTGCTGGGCGAGGACCACCGGGGTCAGGCGCTCCTCCGCGTTGTTTTCCTTTGTGATAGCCTGGCGACAGTCAATGTACAACATTATGACAGTGTCACCCCAATAGGTGCCTGCAATTCAAGAACAGGTGTGAGCGTGTGAGTGAGGCTACCTGGATGGCATCCACTTCCTGACAGAGCTCCTGGATCTCGTTCACCAGGCGTTGGTATTTCTGCTGGGGCGTTTCCTTGACGCCGCTGCCCTCTCCCAGCTGCACCACAACAAGGCAAGAACACAAACAAGATATGGTTGCAAAGGGATTTCCACGGAATGTCAAGATTGGGCGGTAAAGGTACCATATTCAAACAGAGACATTTTGTTTCAATCATACAATTAATCAAAAAGGATTTCTCAGTAGTACATTTTTAATCTTTAAATGAAAAATGGTGTTTTGTAGCTACCTTCAAATTGATTACATCCCGGTTTGTTACTGTTTATGAGAGCTTTGTTTCTCTCGGCTGGAACGCCTCCAAACAGAATCAAAGGCGTGTACGGAGCAGACTGTACTCACAATTTCAAATTCTCCAGACTCGTAGCCCACTCTCCTGCTTTTGCTGATTCTGTCTGAAAAGTCTGTGCAAATTAAAACAATAGTCAAAACAAAGTCTAATTCAAAAGCCAGCGGAGTTGGTGGACTTTTTTTGGGTCCATTAATCAGGTAGAAGCTGACCCAGTCCTTTGGTGTTGACATGCTTGTCCTTGAACTTGTCGTAAGCAGCGTTGGGGTTGACCACGATTCTCTCCACACTGTCGCTGCATAATTCCTCCTGTTATTCAGGGGGACAAACAAATCAGTGTGTGTATGTGTGTGTGTGTGTGTGTGTGTGCGCAGGGGTCCTCAGTTTAGCAGCATCCAGACTAAAGGTGCAATGATTAATTGGCAACTATTGGTAATATCAACTATCAAATGAAATAATTTTTGATGACTAATTAATGGTAGAATATAAAATTGTCCAAATCCTCAGAATTTCAGCTTCTCAACAGAAAATGTCTTGAGTCCTCCATGAAATCAGACTGATCGTCTTAGTGTTGACTCAAAATAAAAATGCACTTTTACTTTGGATTTTTTTTTTTAATCCTCTTCATCAATCAATCAATTATGAAAATAATCATTACTTGCAGCTCTACTCCAGACATATGCAATGTTTTGAAGCTATGAAAAGCATGCAATGAACTCGTTTGTGCAGTGGACTAAGAACACGTTATCATGTTATCAGTTTTTTTCACTGGATAGTTGAATATTTATGGCGAGATGTTTTTCACAAGAATATTTACCGCAATGATGGCTTCTGCATTAGTGTGCATGAGCGATCGAGTGGATGCTGCATTTGGCATTCGTGTCGATTTGTCTCTAATGTAGAAATGAACGTTGTCACCGTTGCAAACCAAGGACCCCCGGTATTTATTATAGCATTAAAAAAAAAAAGAACTGGCAAGTAAACTTGATCACCTACACCCAACAAAATCCCTTTGAATGATTGTCACAAATGAAACAAATGATTGGCAAAATTAAAACAATGCAGATTAGTTTGGGGCAGGATTTCCTTGGTGATTTCAGTCTGATTAAAAAAGCAGAATTGCACGAAAAAAATCGTCGTCAATATGTTGAACTTATGGAACACCGAGTGCACTACGGTACATGAATGGAACGAGGAACCAATTATGTTGACTGGGTGGTAATTATAATGAACTGAAGACTGGATTAAAACACAAGACGATATGAAACGAGGCGACACTCGGAAGGTTACACTGATGCAGGGGAGGGTGGGCGGGAGGAAGCGGGATGGCGACAAGGAGGGTTAGTCAGGCTCTTACCAGCTCCTTGGGTTTCCAAAGAGAGTTAGAAAGAGCATAAAACGGTTGCAGGGTGGGAGAGAGAGACAACACATTAATGTGGTTATCACACACACATGTTCACTCACAAACACACACACAGTCAGAGCAGGATCAGCTGACTGGGATCAGGGAAAGAAGATCAGAAAGAAAGCAGCGAATGCTTCACTGAGCGCACCAAATTCATCGAGGATGTCTCCGGTTCTTTCTCTCTTGCCCCAGTTGTGATAGTGTGAGGTGTGGGAAGGGGGTAGGTGGTCCTCTTAACACTCTCTACACACAACAAATGCGTGGTCATGGACACCTGTGACATAACCCCACAGGAAATCTCAAAAGATTTCTATCAAGCATCCATTAAAGTGGAGCACAATTCAGCTGGATGTGCACCGCAGGTCGAAATGTCCAATTCCGAATGACCTGTATTACTCAATGTATTCGTCGTCTCTTTCCACGCACATTTCAAGTGGCATACATCCTATATGGCTGCGTTTAGCAACGTATCAGCAGAAGCTCAGAAAGGAAAGAGCCTTTTCTATAGCTAGTCCAGAACTATGGAATGACCTCACGGTGCACCATTTTTTTTTTTTTAAACCCATTTTTATTCCTTGGCTTTCAACGCGGTATGAGACGCTACCCTTGGTTTGTTGTCTTTTTTATGTACAACAATACATTTTAAGTGCTCTAAAAACTGAGTTGAGTCTACACTTTTGCTATAGTTTCAATAGAATATACAGTGGCTATCCTATTTTCTAACGTGTTAACTGTTGTTTGGGTAGATATGGATGTTTCAACCTCACTGGTGTATTAGCTCACAGTGGCGGGTATATCCATCCCCTTTGTGTGTTTATGCCTCCCTCCTTCGCAACTCTGCCATGACACATCCCAAATGTGCCTCTTGAGAGCAAATTACAATTGTCCCTTACCCCACGCAATGTATTTGGTGGGAAGTTGGTTTCATTCGACCTTTAGTTTTCGAATAAAAAAAGTCATTTTAAATACTGTATAAGGAGCATACACTATTTTTAGCCATGTTCAAAGCTCAAATATTGTTATCAAGGCGTACGATGTTCCAAATATCACACTGTTTTTAAGAATTTGCCGTTGATGAGTGAGGGTTTTTGAAAGTGGCCTCATCAGTCAATAAGTGTTGTGTAATTACAGGCCTCTCGATGCTGAGCCTCTCTCCGACATCATCTCAATGGGCACCCGTTAAAAAAAGTATAGGGGGGAGGGAACTGATTTGCACTGGGCAAAATCTCAGTTACTGCCGTACTTACGAGTGTTTTTCCTAAGAAACATTTTATAATTATTATTTGACTAATCCATGAATGCGGTTTTGGGATAAGACTACCGTGCATTATTAGTTGCATACAAATTTGGGTTATTTCACCATCGTAGGAACTGAATTGTATCAGAAACCGAGGAGTGGCTCTTGTCGTGTCGCCACACACTAACACGTTGCCACATTTCTCTCTAACTTCCCAACGTAAGCAGTGTGTCAGAAAGGTTCCAGGGATATAGCCACAAAAATACACGTTTCGAGTTTTCACCTTAAATGTGGGCCTAAGGATTAATCGGCACAATCCTGTGCCATTTGCTTTGTTGAGTGCGCGGGAAGAGGTGGAAGTTGTGGCAGGATAACTCGTGCCTGCTGAAAATACACTGAGCGTCTGACAGTTCCAAAAGAATCCTTCCAGGAGTGTAGGAAGATTTCTAAGACTCCAAAAGGATGACTTTGAAAATGTGCTGTTTGAATTTTAAATATCTATCAGATCTGCAACTTTTCTGACACCCCTTGCATCGGTCAATATAGCTCGTGGTGTCACATGCAATACGGATGATATTAAGATAAGGTGCTATTAAGATGTGGAGGCCTTGAAACAGCCCAGTTAGTCAGAGGGAGGAGTAAGGTTAGCCACGAAGCAGCTGCTCGACAACATGTTAAAGAGAGGGAGTGGAAATACAGTTTTGAGTACAGACACTCCTTTCTTTGTACACAGAGGCAGGCAAGTCATCCTATCTTTCTGAAACGTTTAAAAATAGCAATGCATAGTGAGCCCCTGCAATTCACAGTTTGAGTTTCCTAATTCCTTTCAAATGAACACAGGAAAAGTGGAAGTGTGATTATAAAACTCATGCAAGTAAAAGCACACCAATGAAGCCCACTAGAAATATAAAACACGGTCAATCTTACTTGTAAAAGCTAGGGTCCGAGGAAAGGTGGGTTAGAGTCAACACAACATGGGCATTTGGAGGGGAAGATCGGCAGGGAAGGGAAAATGCCAATTAAGTTTAAACTCTTCAAAGTTCGGAGTCCAAATGTGAAAAAAAGCCCTTTCTAGAGATCATAACCCCCCAAACCACAGCAGTGGAAATCAACACAAAACGGTGCAAGTCCAACATACTCTTGGAATCCAATCAGTTATTATAAGGGATTCATTTAGTTGTATTGACTTCCTCAAATAGTGGCCATTGTGCTAATAGAAGCCAGGCCCTAATTAATTGTAAAGTTCTTTGTCTACATTTGTCAATAAACACTGCACCAGGACAACCCCCCACCCCCTCACCAAATGTGGCAATCAATGTCATTGCAGAAGCAGACGTGGCATCTGTAAAGCTGAAGCGGTAATAAGACACTGTATGATGTTAAGCATCATGGCCTTTAAAAAAGCAGTTCATACTGCAATAAGGACCTGGTAAGTTAGCAAGGGGATGAGCTAAGAACATTCAAAAACAACAACAAATCACATTTATTTGAATTGTAATATATAGTATTATAGGAGTAACATCATGATGGTCGTGTGGAAATTGGAGCGTGTCCGAGCTGACTTGTGCATTGGTCACCAGCCATTTACAGAGCACATATCGACTAACAATGACAACGTTGTACAACGTTGAATCTTCAATTCCAGATGGCATGGGAAGTTGGGAACACTCTTGCTTAGTCACCAGTCAATCAAAGAGCACATCCATTCATTTTCTACACCATTGACCCTCATTGGGGTCATGATCTTGGCTGACTTTAGGTGAGAAAAGTGGGGTCTATCCTGGACTGGGAGCCAGTCAGGAGCAGGCAACCATTCAGAATCAGAATCAGAATCATCTTTATTGGCCAAGTATGTAGAACACACAAGGAATTTGTCTCCGGTATAACACCCTATGGTCAATTCATAGATGGATATTCTGCCAAATTGTTGGTATTGTGGAGTTTAATAAGGCCACTATTTGAGGAAATACGATATTCAAAGTCAAGGTAAAGGCTGGCGAATAAGGCCGACAAGCAACTCCTTTCAACATGAAAAGTCCAATCAGGCTGCTCCTAGCACCATTCAATTAGTCGATGGTTAATTTTCCAAAATACACTCTTCCTACTAATAAGCATTTGTCAATTTCATTTCGTAATTGAGTCGAAAATAGAAACATGATTGATTTTAATATTTACTATTGTTATGCTACAGCAAGCAACTTACCGACTCGAACTGAGCCTGGTCATCTTCCGGTAGGTCACCCGTCTCGTACACATCCGGCTCGTTAAAAGCCTATTTAAACGACAAAATAACAATTAGAACCAAAATAAACCAGCAGCAGCAGCTTGGAGCCGGGCGACGCCCCGGCTCAAGCTGCGACAACCAACTCGTTCAAACACGATACAACTTTCTCTACTTCCTCTACGATGTCTTTTAGCTCACCACAATAACAGCATTTAAAATGTGTAATCGTGCATTACTGTCATTTGTAGGTTTTAGTAACGCTCGTAAAACAGCTGAGTCAATGTTAGCAAATTCTAATCGTTTTAGCCGAAGCTAGGCTAACCAGACGAAGCAACAGCAACTTACAATTCCCGGTAAATTGGCGTATTTGGGGTCAGCCATTGTGCGTGACAGCAAATTGCAATGCCGACGCAACAACAAAGACGACACAAAGTGTTATTTATCGATCTGCTGAGTCGAACTGTGACAAAAAGGCAACCAGAACCGGGCGACTAGCGGACGCTTTTTAGGCTGATGTAGTCACTGGCTCCTTCTGACAGTTTTGTACGTTTGGTTTATATCACTGCGTCGCGCATTCGCTATGTTATTGAGGCACCGCTAGGCGTAGACGACGTAGACGGCTCATTCCGGTAAGCAAATCAAACGCAAGGCAAAATGTCGCCTCAATGCGCGTGCGCAGTGTTTAGCCAAGACACGAAAGGATTTTGCATTAAAAAAAATCACCAAATGTTATTGCTAGTCAGAACCAAAACAAAATTCAACGTTGTATTTGTTTATTTTTTGATCCTTTAAAATAACTGACGTTACTTAATTTCTAATTTGTCACACGTTGTAGCAAAAGTAGCCACGTGGTGGCGCCAAAGATACAAACAAAACACTCAAACCAACAAGTGTAAGCGGTTGCCAGGTCGGTCGGTCCCCATTCAGGTTAGGTCCATGAAACCTGGACTTCATTGTAACGCCACAAGATTGGTGCCCCTGGAAAAGTAACAATATGCACTATAGGAACTTTATCAAGCATTCTGTGCAAACATGTAAGGTAGAACTTCGAAATTAGCTATCATGTTTGATTATGGGAGTTTTAAGTGAAGGCAGTCACCAGAGTGCAACAATATTAGAAAGAGATTTAAGTAAAAAATATCAATACTGTATTGGACATAATTTATTTTGTTAGCTAAAAATTGAATAGATTTCAAGGTGTGAATCAAATAGAAGGTGTAAAATGCTTACTCTACCATATGGCTAATCAGTCATTTACTGTACAATTATAAAACTAGGAACATTTTGATATCTGTTCTGCAATTTTCGCACGGACGGATTGGACGTAATATACAAAGACGCCTGGATACTGTGCTCCAAATTGTTTTTGTTGGTTTTTTTACATTAAATACATATTTAAATAATAAATGTATATTTGATCTGAATGCAAACTATAAAATAAACAGTTTTAAGGAAAAAAAACATTCAATTACAAAAAAAGTAAGTGCCAATCATAATTATTACTTACACACCATGATAAGCAAATATGGTTAAGACGTTTATCCTACCATTCACAATCACGGGTTCATGAAATAAAATGGACACACATACCAATATTGCAGACACACTAAAGATATAAGCAGCAAGCAGGAACCAAACTAAAAAGATTTAGAACTGTGAATAGTTAAGAGACTTGTGTGTGAAATGATTTAAATGTCTGAGATATTGATAGTAGGATCCAAAATGGCGTCGGCCATCTGTGACAATGGATCACTCTGTTTGACTATTAGCAAAGCCACCATTAAGAAAATTGCATTATCTAATAAAGTAAGCTCATCAAAATGTTTCTTTTAGATTTATTCCAGCTTGATTATTAGTGTAATGGGCATTGTTTTGGAATTTTATTTCATGAACCCCTGACTGTGGATGGTATGATCATGAATGACCAACTCACACATGCCCCCCCCCCCCTCTTCTTCCTTAGGTGTTCTGTCATCCTTAATCACCCCACTGGCATCGTTCTGGTGACACCCTACCAGGTAAGAAAAAGCTGCATACTTTTGAGTTGTGTTGTGCTTACATTTCCCAGTGGCATATGCTGCATGCACTAAAAGTATCAGGACCACATACAGTGGCACTCTATGATCACAAAAATAAGCACCAAGTAAAATTAAACATTTTCTTTGCAAAACCAGATTATTACAGTACGATTTTTTCCCTTTATTTTTGGCTAGTGCAGGTGTTCTGAAAGAGCGTATTTTCGGAACTGACCTGGCAACCCACTTTAGGCTGAGTACATGCATTTCTTGAAAAATCTTTTGTGGTGAACTTTCAGATAGAATGAGCTCTAAAAATGGCAGTATCAGTGGTTATGGGGGGCGCGTAATAGTGTCGGATCGCTTCTTCATCTAGTGGTGCTGATGAGAGGATGTCGGATGCCCCACCCACTCCTATAGAGCGCGGCAGAGAGAGAGAGAGAGAGAGTGAGAGAGAGAGCCACACACACATGGGGAGAGGGAGAGATGAGGAACGAGAGATGCGAGCATGCTGATTTTGCAGACGCTGTCGACCAGACCAGTTTGGACTGTTCTCCCCCAGTGCAACTCTCTGCCATCTGTTCGCCACCGAATTGCGCCTTGGGGTTGTTTTCTTTCTTTCTCTTTTTCTAACCCCTCTTCTTTTTCTCCTCCATGCTTTGGAACATCAAATAACCCCAAGAGTACATAGTCCAAGCTTGCAAATGCACTGCCTTACGTGTGCATAAGCCAGCATCCACTGGGAACAGGTTGCAGGGAGATTGTTTTATTGTGGTTTTTTTTTTTCTTTATTTTTGTGGGGCTGTACTTCTTGCTTTCTTTTTGTATTTTCTTTTATTACTAAACAATGGCTGACAATAATGCTGAATGCAATATCAAGGTGCTGTGTCGTTTTCGTCCACTCAACCGGTCGGAAATCCTGCGTGGAGATAAGTTCATCCCAGTGTTCCAGGGCGAAGACGCTGTTCTCCTTGGGGTAAGTTAGTAACATGAATATGATTTTTATTTATTTATTTTTTACTATTAAATGGGCTTCCTCATTGTCATGTCAATTAATGCTAATGCACACTTCGGGCAGTTTAAAAGCTTCTGAGGGGGGCATGCATCAATATTCCCATCTACAAACTCAGCGAATGGGCATACCGTGTTTTATACCATTTTTGGTGTGACCTTTAGTGTCACGCGCTTCTAAAATGCACTTTAATGCTTCACCTTGTATCACAATTGATCTAACCGAGGACACACTGCAACGCCTGATTGTAAATTACGAGCGGGAGTCCTGATTATACATGTGGTTCCTTTCTGTTCAGGGAGTGTTTTTTTTTCTTTTCTTTTTTTTATGGCTGTCGATTATGCATGCTGATTTGGACCAGCAGATAGAAAAGCCACAAGAGGCTGCACATATGTTCAATTACATATCGATAGGCACAGTCTACCCGGGGTTGATGGGAACTAGGAATTGCCCATGTCACAATGAAGGCATCAGGTGGAGGATTTTGAGGGAGTTTAAATGCAAATGTGGTCATTCTTTGAATGGGAGATTGAAATCCACACCCATCTGGTGTGGGGATTGAGTGGAAGTGATAGCGGAGACCACAGAAAATTGCCACCTGGCGTCGTCACGTACACCGTCAGCCATAATATTAGGAAACAACATGTACATACATACATATACATATATACATATACACACACACACATATATATATGTATGTATAAACATTAGGGTTGCTGGTGAGCTGGTGCCTGTCCAAAGTGAATTTTGGCGAGAGCAGCGGGGTACACCACAGGCTGTTTGTCAGCCAATAACTGGGCACACCCATCCATTTTCTATACCATGTGTCCTCATTAAGGGCACATTTGAAAACTCTCAGTTGACTTTTGGCAGGAGCAGCAAGGGTCCACCATTCACCAGTCACCAGTCAATCACGGGGCTACTACATCCATTCATCCGTTTTCCGTAGCGCTTGTCCTCATTTGGGTCGCGGGTGAGCTCCAGCTGTCCCAGTTAGCTTTTGGCAAGAGAGGTGGGATACAGCCTGCGGGTCATCAGTCACTCACGTCACACATTCACACTCACTTTCACAGCAATGGGCAATTTAGATTTAGAGTCTTCAATGAACCTACACAATACATTTCATAGAGGACAGTTTTTATCTTG
Source organism: Hippocampus mohnikei (assembly GCA_026261675.1). Lineage (NCBI taxonomy): Eukaryota > Metazoa > Chordata > Actinopteri > Syngnathiformes > Syngnathidae > Hippocampus > Hippocampus mohnikei. Next base: position 19,402,179 of record JAKGUB010000334.1, on the reverse strand, counting down.
TATAAAAAGTCACATTTTTCCTTGGAAGAGTAAAATATTCGGAGTAAATCTTGCTCAAAGTTGTGGATTAATTGTACTCCAAATGATTCAAATCAACTTTTATTTGATGAGAACATAAGTTACTTACCTACATTTTACACTGACAAGACCCTCATGTACTCTGAAGAGATTTGGATCCATTCTGAAGATTTACTCCTGCTCTAGTGGCCAGGGGGAGGCAATTGTACTCCAAAAAGTTTCAATAAAACTCAATTGGAGGGAGAAGTGGGAACCGGAGTACCCGGAGAAACCCCACGCAAGCACGGGGAGAACATGCAAACTCCACAAAGGAAGGCTGGGGCCTCTGTACCCTAACTGTGAGATTAAATAGATAAATAGAACGGCGGACCAGCGTTTACATCCAGCCATCCATGTCCTTGCGCGTTTTGTAGTTGTTGTTTTTTTTGTGTGTTTTCTTTTTTTACATTTTAATACTAACGTTGTTCCACCTATTTTTACACGTGCGGTGCTAGTAAAGAATGCTAATCTGTAATGTGAATAACCTTCACATGTCTTAAACAGACACATAAAAAATAGACATGTTATTAAATTAGTCAACAGATTTGTGCAAGCCACATTTACAGTCTGGATGGGAAGTCACCTAAAATAAGTCCACATAAATTCACAAGATTAGTTGGTAAATTGGCAACACTGAATACTCGGAGTTTTGATGAATGGATGTCACATATCTTTTATTAAGACACCTAAGAATTTTTTTAAATTGTGAAAAAAATGGCATCATAAGTCTTGTTTATTCTTCATTCTAACTGTAGTGAATTTATTTCGGGGTTTGTGTACGTCTGTTAATCAAAGTTGCTTCAAATAGTGCCTGTAGAATTAGCGATGGTTTTGTGATGCCAACAGTTTAACGCTGCAACGGATGACTTCCATTTCCTTTTGCTGTTGCGATAACAATGGTTTTGTATTCCAACGCTCTGCTGTGTTATTTGTTGGTCTTCAGAGCCAAATGACTTGTGAAAGGCAAAGCAGCCTGCGACAAATTTGCGCTTTCTTCTCCATTCTGACAAAAGTCATCACAAAAAGCTTTTTTTGTGTTGTTTTTTTTTTTTTGCTCTCGTAAGTACTTTTACGGGGGAAAGGTGTGAGTGCAAGATGTGCTTAGTTACGGCAAAAAAACCCCCAAAAAACAGTTAATGTTCCTCTTCTGTCGCCTTTGGTATAATCACAGAGAAGATTTTGAAAGTGTGTTTCATGCTGCTGCCAGGAGATAAGATCAGGGTTAAAAAAAAAATGTCAGGTAGGCACATGCTTATGCTCTGAATTCATTCAGATTACAGCACACGTTTTTGGTCCACTTGGAGGTTTAAGAGGTTTAAGACACAGTGATCTGAGCTGTTGACAGCAGACTCTCGGTCGGAGGAGATGTGAAGAGTCTTGTTGTGCTCGAAACGGATGGAAGAACATCTCAGGGGAGGGTGGGGAGATTTGAACACCCAAGTGGTGATGCTTGACTGATGAGACATGTACCAATGCAGTTGTTTACTGGCATACTCACAGTACAGAAATACAACCCTAAATTGCGAGGAATTTGAGTCTTGGTTATTGGATGTGGACGAACATTGTGAGAAATGTTGGCTAGGTAATTCCCAAACCTCTTGAAAGTTTGGAAATGTAGCCCCTGAACCCAGTTTCACTTAGCAACAAGTAGTTTTAATTGAACTGCAATATCATGAGCAGACCCACAAAAAATCAAGAAGCCATGCCTAAAAAGACACGGCACCCTATTTTGGTAGACAGTAAAAATGGGCACATCTTCAAGTCTTCTTTGCCATGTCTGGGAATTTTGCAGACCGTTGCACCTCGCTGGGCATTCTGGCGGATCGAAGGCATTTGTCATTTCATGCCACCGGCGCACCTTATAATTTGGTGACAGAATGTAGACTGGAATTTAGACCACGCAGCTGCAGGTCTAAGTTGTGTCGCTGACGAATTTGGAAGCCATGCCTGAAAAGACACCGGAAGTCTGTTATTTTGGTTTAAGGTCAGGGTTTGGACAACTTATCCTTTCGTGATTTTGCGCGATTGGAACCAAATTTGAATGACATAGTCTAGACAGATGACAACGGTGTGCTTGTGGCAGGAGCACGGCGGCAAGGTTTGACAAGACAGAAGTCAAGTGAAGTAAGTGGACTCTCATTCTAAGCAGAAAGACACCAGCATCGCCATACGCAGCCTCACTTGTATTTGTATATAAGGTTTACCGTTTCAGTATTTTTAAAGGGGTTATACTTTCTCAAACACTTGATGAAGAGTGAGGAATTTCAAGAAACGAGTTCACTCCTCACCTCATTAATCAGTTTCACCCTGGAACTGATTATTAAAGCCCCACGTGTGATTATAGATTTGGATCTATGGATCATGCGGGGGTACCAGATGCGCAAGCTAAGATAGAGTGCGTTTTGAAGGGATCTTCATTCGCCAGCTTCATCTTCATTAGGGAGGGGATGAACCGCGCATGGCATGACCTTCGTACGCATGGTGGCCTCAATCCCATCTACAGTGTGTCACATTCGAATAGAATGGTCAAACTGCACTTCTAGCCTGGCCACGCCTTTCTTATTTACTCCAGTAAACCTGCCAGGCAACAGCACTGACACTATTCCGTACGCTATTCACTCAGCAAGTCTCATTATGTCAGCGATGAAAAGACACTGAAATGCCACCCGAGTTGATCGGTTCCCATCTAACCTTTCGCTTTGGCTGTAGCATTGAATATGAACTGACCTTCACTAGCCATGACATTTTTTACATACGGTATTCTGCCCATGGTGGCACATATATATCTATATATGCCACCATGGTTTGCTGTGATGAGAAGTGGTCATAATCTATACAAAATCAGGCATGGTGACTAAAATACGCGAAACCCAAATATGAGATGATATGATTTGAAACAAAAGACAGGTATTTAATAAGAGCTAACACTGGAACAGAGGAACGTAAAATAGACTTTGTTGAGTTGCAGTAACTGAATTAAACCTTTCACCAAACATTTGAATTCTTGTGTGAGGCTTTTCCGGGCCTTCACACTTTAGCAGGCAAAATGCATTCTCAATGGGGTTTATCTATCTATCTATCTATCTATCCATCGATCCAGCCAGCCAGCCAGCTAGCTAGCCAGCCAGCTAGCTAGCCAGCCAGCCAGCCAGCTAGCTAGAACGCTATTACAGTACACATAAGTGCATCACATTCGTGGCCTAGTTAATTTTTCTAGTTGTCCCGCAAGCAATGGCAACACTGCAACTGGCTATTTGTTCAGCCCTACCTGTGTGACAGAAAGGCACTGAATGTGCTTTCTATTATTAGTTTTGGTCCCTGTGTATTGCGACCGTTCTAATAGCCGTACTCGTTCTACACTACCCTCAGGCTCAGCCTGTGTTTTTTCTGCACTCCGCTGTATAGTGACACAGCTGTCAGCATTATTTCACTGCCTGCAATGATGCGGTATCACACGTGGGACCTTCTTCTGGTAAAAGGGGTTGGGAGTAGCGTACGAGTGGAGATGGGTGCCATGCTTGAAAGTGGATAAATAATAATGGTCCCCTCTCGATAGCGTTTTTTTTTTTTTTTCACCTTTCTGGTGTTGATTTATCGCTTTCGCATGCTTGCTGCCATGTGAGTGGCTACACACTATGAAAATGGATTGTATGCATCACACCTGGAGCAATACAAGACGGCAAGAATTGAAAACCGAGATGAATGTTATTTCCCGGCAGTCCTTTAACCGTCGCTGTGTCTCAGCATTCTCTGGAGTCTTTTTGCTGCGAAATGAAGTGATTTGATGGTTCGTTTGCCTGGCAATTGTCGTGGACCCGTGTGATTTAATTCGAGAGAAGTGCTTAAGATGAGTGTAACTGAAGAGGCATCATTTTTTTCCCCCCGCAGTAGCCTAAGATGAAGAAAGTGTTGGCCAACGCTTAACCTTCCTCCGTGGTATGACTCTTGTGGTGCTTTTAAAATATAGGTCGCCGGCTGTGTTCGTCGTCAGCGGCTGTGGACCATTACTTTCTCAATTTAGTAGCTTATTTTTAATGCCCTCGAGGACCTCCTCCACCTTCAAAATGACTCTCCCGTAAAATCACATTCTCAGGTACACTAAAAAAAAAAAAAATGGGGTGTTAAATGTACTGAATTTTAGCTTGTCTGTCCAATGGTTGGACCAAATAAAATAATCTGGATCCAGATATTAAAAATATATATATGGATCCAGATGATTTCATTTTGTGCAACCACTTGGCGAAATTAAATGAAGTCAATTCAACCAAAAAATTGTGTGTTATATTCTTAATAATATTGGTCCATTTAAAAAAAAAATAGAAAAGGTCAAAATATTTTTACAGGTTTTTTTTTCAGGAACGTTCGTACATTTCCCAGACCACAATATATACGTTTTCATAAAAAAGAGCAAATATGGTTGCCCTGCATAAGTCATTTTCTTTGTCAAAATGCTTTCAAAAGTAAATATCTACTACATCTTACATGTTTAGAACTATAATTAGACTGAAAATGTCCTTTTTTCATCAATTAATATCACACATGAGCTTTCGGGGATTTAAATATATTTATTTCATTATTGCTCGACATCGATTCAGAAGAACACAGGTAAAACAGTCATTTCCGAATCGAAGTTGAATTTATTACACATTTAGTGAACTTTTTTTGCCCTGCACTTGAGAAATACTTCATGTATTTAAAAAAAAACAAACTAAAACTAATAGACAAAATCAAAACAACGCCTGGGCGAAAAAGTAAACAATACATTTACAAACCTGCTCTTAAAAACTAATTACAACAAAATGTAAAAATTAAAAACAAAAGTCAACGTGAGATAAAAAAAGAACAAAAATTGAAAACCCGAAAACTATTCTAACTCTGACAAACGGTAACGTTTTTTGAAACACGCATTCAACAGAGTATATGTCAACAGAGAGTTTTCTCTTTCTTTTTGGCTGCATCCACCACATTCAATGGAACAAAGTGCTGCCCTAGTGAGTGAAACTACATTCCATGCTTCAGTGGCCTACACGGGAGCTTGCCTTTTTCTTCACACTCTGGGCTTGCGCATCCGCTCGTCTTGTCGCAACCACCGAGCTCCACCCCAGATTGGCAGGGTAACAAAAGCTGCAGCCAACATTAGCCCCGCAGTAGAGGAGTTGTAAAGTATGCTGTTATTCTTCATCTTTTTGAATCTTTTAGCAAAAGCATGTCACGGACATCTCATTACCCCACCTTGAAAGCATCTTTAATTGTGAAAAACGGTCTCCTTTCACAAAATCCGCATGGATAACCACTGAAATGACACATACAGTACGTCAAGCGAATGTTGGTTTTTTTGCATGTCTGTTGATTGACGCGTTCATACACCCTGTAATCTGTTAACATGATAAACGGTAGTAACCGCTGTCCGTAAAAGGGTGCATTTTACCCTCCTGCGACAATTTCCACCCAATCAATCCAATCTCGTAACAAAATAGCCTCAGTCTGACCAGGGTTTCAACCTAATTAAACAATTAATGGCTGACCATTAACATTATTGGCTTGTCAATTTCCCAGAGCGTTTTCCACGGCGAGAATGTGAAGTGATGGCAAGCTGCTGATTTGTTTGCCGTGAATTTGCACCGCCTCGCCCGTGTTAAAAGCGTCCACTATAAATGTGGACAACAAGAATCGTTGATCCATTATTTTCTGCACACTTGTTTACAATTCTGTGGGTTAGCTCTCCTTGGCTGTCGTTCCCCAGCGTGCTTTCAAGTCGTACAAATTTGGATGTTCACTGACGGTATTAATTGACCAAGCTCTGTTGTGGGTTGCAGCTGTAAAATAAATGTTGTGATTCTATGTAACGACTGGAGATGAGTTTCCATACCCATTGTTGCAATGGAACACTGTAATGCTGCCTGGAGGAATTGCGTCACAGCACAGATGTCGTGCAGCTGACTCTGTTTGATTATTTTTTGGTTTTTTTCCAGCAAACCCCTTTTGGCTTCGATGTTACAGTGGGTTCTCAGTTTACAATGATATTCCATCTCTATGCAACAGCATAACCTGGATCTCTAAGTGGAGACTAGCCGTACATTATAACTTATCATGTGTCTTTCCCCCAAATCAATGTTGTCATGCGTGTTGTTAAAAAACCCAACAACAAACGATTGAAATGTCGTCAATCACACAATTTCTCTCTTTGATTGGTTGTTTTTTTTTTCCCCCCCTGGCTTTAGTGGTTTATAGTGGCGCCTGAAGATACGAGTGACCGAGTGCTGCGTATTAAACATTGATGGTGGTAACACATTACGAAGTAGCCTAATGCATTACTCAATAATGACTGTTTTTTTTTCCAGTAACTAATATTGTACGTCATTCATATATTTAACATAGTACAGATGCTCGTCAAAAAATTTGAATATTATGAAAATGTTGATTTATTTCAGGAATACCATTGAAAAGGTGAAACTTGTGTCATGCATAACATTCATTCCACACAAACAGATACATTTCAAGTGTTAATTCATTTGAATTTAGATGATTTGATCTGAAAACGGATGAAAACCCCAAATTCACTATATCAGAAAATTGGAATAATACTTCAGACTATATACGAAGAAAGGAGTTTTAGAAATGTTGTCCAAACGAAAAGTATAAATCTGACAAATATGAATATGTACAGCACTCAATACATAGCTGGAGCTCCTTTTGCCTGAATTACTGCAGCAATATGACGTGGCGTGGAGACTATCAATGTATTATGAGAGCACAGGTTGCTCCGATAGCGGTTCTTCAGCTCTTCTGCATTGCTGGGTCTGACGTATCACATCTTCCTCTTCAGAATACCCCATAGATTTTCTACGGGGTTACGGTCAGGTGAGTTTGTTGTCAAGTCCATCCATCCGTTTTCTAATTTGCTTCTCCCCACAAGGCTCACGGTTGTGCTGCAGGCTATCCCAGCTGTCTTTGGGCAGTAGGCGGGGTACACCCTGAACTGGTTGCCGGCCAATCGCAGGGCACACAGGGCACACATAGACCAACAACCATCCGTGCTCACACTCACCCCTATGGACAATTTTAAGTGTTCCATTCATCTGCCATGCATGACATTAACCTGCCATAACAATAAAATGAGTGTTTAAAAAATAGAACCAACTGAAACTGCATTTCACATTTATAAAGCTACCGTAACTAAAACTTGCTATAATTACAGTATATTTTGTATACGAATGTAGTATAGTATACTAGTCTACTAATATAATAGTATAGTATAGATTATATTAATATACAATATTACTGTATTACATGATACTGTGACTTTTTATTTTTTATCATGCATTCGACAAATGCTCCATATATAAAAAACTAAAATACTTATAATACTATTAAACCCGCTCTAAAAAGTTAACGAATCTAAACCAAGTGAATTTGAAAACCAAAAGTAAAAAAAAAAATAAAAAAAAAATCCCAAACTATTGTAACGCACCTTGGAACGCAACTTACACTATCACCGTGTTAGCGTAGATATGTGATAGAGTCATAATTACTGTACAGTAAATATTTGTGTGAAAACACTCCTGGCCCATAAACGGAAAATAATCACCCAAAATAAAACTCGACTATTTCAAATTTCTCTACTACCATGCAAGCGGATTTCATTCCCAATGCATCCTGCCCATGCACTTGCCTTGCGGTGTCTGCAAACCGAGAGCAGAATCACAAATGGAATGTCCGAAGGTCTCCCCTGAGCGCACTAAAGTGCTCTAATGCTCTTGCTACACAGTACACACCCGATCCAATTAGGACACTGTAATGGGATTGCAGTGCCGGGTCAAGACGTGAGCTCATTTCTCCCCTTGAATGCCACCTCCGCCGCTGCTCGGCATCGCGGCTAATCCTCCGACTCGCTGCCCGTATCTCTCACGGTCTACAACAACTACCGCAACATGTTTTGAACATATTTCATACTGGAATAACTCATCCGGCCATGACAGGGTGGCCATTTTTTGGAAGTGCAATTCTGTTGGGCTTCAACACCTTCAAGGGGCATGCTCCTATCCATCTGGCGTGTGATTATTACGAGTACGAATCACTTGTGACTGGGAAAGGCGCACTCAGTAAAGACCAGACATCTGCCTTGGGCTGCTTAGCAGTCAATCCGAGAGTACGTCCATTGCTGCTCAACCCGTTTTGTTTTATGTTTTTTGTTATTGTAAAGTGTCCTTGGGTGTCTTGAAAGGCGCTTATAAATAAAATGTATTATTATTATTATTATTATTATTATTATTATTGATGTATTTTCTACGGCTTTATCGTCCTTATTAAGATCAGAGGTGAGCGGGAGCCTTTCCCAGCTGACTTTGGGCGAGAGGAGCGGGTCTGGTTGCATGGCACATCCATCCATGCATTTTCTGTGCATATCCTGTCCCATTTGGGGATGCGGGTGATGTGGAGCCCATGTTGACTTTTGGTCAGAGATGTGGGATCCACTCGAGACTGGTTGTCAGTCAGTCGCTTTGCGTTGAGGCTTCAATCTGTTTATTGCCACTCCCGGTTGAAAAACGACAAACACCTAGCTGAGCCTTTCAATCTGATGGATTGAACAGTAGAAAGACAATGTAGCAGTGCTCACAGTCATATATCCTTTATCCTCTTCAAGGAATGTCTTAATGTTAGCGCCGTGCTAATGAGATGAGAAAAGCTGAGAAGTCTCACTGTACAGCAGATCTGTCTGTTCAATCGATGCCGTGTGGCAAAAGCGGTGATTTATTTTTAATTCAATTGAATATTATCATTGCTGTTTGTTTGCCGTGTAAGTAAAATATGATTGTTTTATCATTAAAAAAAAATGCAAGGGGCGGGGGGCATTTGGCATTTCCATTTACTGTATTTCATGATTTGCAAACCTTTTGAGTTGCAAGCATGGTCATGGAATAAAATAGTTGCGTACCTTAAGGCACCACTGTAAATGTAATTTAACATTTTTAAAACTGCATATACTGTATGCTTTCAGTACTGCCTTATTCAAAAGAAAAACAGTTGGGTCAAAGATAACCCAAATTGGGTCAAAATGGGACTGACATGATTTCTTTGTTGAGTTTATTTATTGAACAACACAAGTGACCCAATTTGGGTTATTTTGGACCCATTCACACTCACAGTGTGAATGGGTCCAAATAAAAAAAGATGCTAAGAGGGAAAAAAAGTCTTCATATCCCCTCCCACACACCTGAGTCGAAATCGCTACCCAGCATTCCCTCTGCTTTGATAAATATTTTTATATTAAGGCTTTACGCTGCAACAACCGCTGCTTTCTCATGCTCATCTTTGCCGTCGTTGAGCCCACACGCGTGCCAGGCTCAGATAAGCTCCTGCCTGCCACTTTTGTAAACATGCACACTGCCCCGATCGCTCCCTGCAGGGCGGAAAGGGGGCATGACTCGCAGGGTTTTGAGCTTGAGGGCGCAGGAATGCATCTTCTCACCATTCGTGCAATGGCGGTGCCCGCGGAGGCAGTGAAGCACATGGCTTGATGAGCGCATGAGCACATGAGTACATCTGCTACATGAGCTTGGCAATAGGCGAAGGTGGACAGCATCACGTGAGCATCGTTGCCTTCTTAATTAATCACAGATCAATATATTGAACCCACACATGAGAGCGCTGCGTTTCAACTTAATTCCAGCCTGTGTGTGTGTGTGTGTGTGTGTTTCATTTTAAAATCCAAATCCATTAACCCTGCTTTTAGTTCACATTTGTCTTGTCTTGTCTGTCTCCCTAAAAAACCTTTTATCGCATATTTATTTTTAAATCTGTGGTCTCAGCCGACACCCCTCCAGGCTGCGGGCTGCTTGATGCTGATGTGTTGAGGCACCCAGTTGGCATGCAGAATAATTAAGTAGAAAAGAGTGTGTGCATATTTTTTTTTAAGTACGTCTTCACCTCTGTTAAATCGTTTTATGCTAATGTGTGATCCCATGCTTGTTTTTGGCCTTTTCTGATCCACATGACCTCACTTCAAGGATCGATGATCATCAGTCTTCTAATCCGCTTGTCCTCATTAAGGTCACCTGGCAATTGGAATCCTTTTCTTGTGTCCCGTTGCATGATGAATTTGTTGAGGAGGAATTTTCCCACAGACACTCTCCAACAACTTGTTTTAATAAATAAACAAATAAATAAATAACCTCCAGAGGAGTAGAGTCCATTCCACTTCACCTGTAAGGACTTTGTTTTTTCTGAACCAATTTTTACTTTATGCTAATTCCCATTGTGCGCGTGTTGTTTTTCTTCTCCCCCCGAGGCGCTTTTATAATCCAAATTAACTCACGTCACGGCTCAGTGACTAGAGCAAAAGAATAGACATGATCCCAATGCGAAATCTGACAATTGCAGCCTGCAGTGCTCTTTCTTTGAGTACTCCAGCAGCCATTTCCTCCTGACTAGCCACCTAAACGGCTTCCAGAAAAGAGTGCTACGTTTATTATTTTACGATAGCCTCTAATGGTCTTTGTATTATTCATCACTAGTCATATGCGGTCATCGGCAGGGCTCCCTTCTGATGGCAGAATGCATGGGTTTTCCTCTGGTGGTGTCACAGGATCTCTACTCCACTATGACATTTCACGTTAGAGCAATTGGCACTTTTTGCAATCTTGATCGTCCGCGTTAGTTACTGCTGCTGTGCTTGTTAAATAAACGGTAGGCACATGTTGCTTTTCTGAAAGGATTTTGAATAAAATGACATTCATTACAATTTTGCAACTAGAAACTATACTATACTATACATGTGGCAATATATGCTGTTTTCATGCAAGTGCGTCTGGGCCTAAACTTTATTTAGCCACGGCACATTTTACTCTCGATAAATCTGTGCCACGGATGATTGCACCTTGTTGTTTAGTGGCTGGCTTTACGCATTCGTTTTACACACTCAGTGACAATCTTAACAAACAACAACCTGAGGGTTCTAACTTAAGAGCTCTTGTCCCGCAACAAAATCATTTTATCGTACAGCCAAATTAATCTCGTGAATATGCGGCACGGGATGAAAGGCATACGGCGAAGCCGTCAGCCGTTCGACGATGTGTTGGATGCTTTGGAGTGTGCCAACATCCGATACGGGAGTTCCTATGTGGGCGCCTCAAGTTGGAATCAATTGGGAAGCATGGGAAGTGACCCATTTCCTTCTTGGCTAAATAACACGTGTAGGCTTTCTATAGGCATGGCAGTGAATGTGTGTGCGTGCGTGTGCGGCTGTGAACATGCCGGTAGGCTCTATCAAATGTGACATTGCGGGCAACCCTCCACAGTCACAGCAAGTCACAGCGCTGATGGGCTGTGACTTTGAGTGACGAAACATCTTAGTCATCTCTGTGACTCGTCACCATTTTGAAGCATGGATGGACGGATAGGTAGAGAGATGTTCATAATGACGTTTCTTTTTCCTCACCCACTGAAAGTAACAGACTCTTGTTTACCACGTTTCCTCGTAAATGAATGTAGTTGACATTTACTTACGCACCTGCTGAAACCATCAGGGTTTCTAATACAGTTCAAATGTTTATCTGGGTTGATTGATCTCTTGTGGCAAGACATCGTATTTCCTCCCAAAAGTGTCTCAGGGCATTTATGCACTCATCCGCAGAAAGTAGGTGAGGTTGATTTGGAGGAAGACCTTTGTTCGTAGTTTTTGTGACATGGGATACTAGGAAGGGCTGAGAAGATACGAGATCCACTTGGAGATTTTCTAACGGAGGTTCAAACTCAGATCTCTTGACAGTGAGGCAGACATGCCAACCACTATGCCCGAATGCACATGATATTCATTAAAAAGATTATAAGATTCCAGGAGCGGAAATCTAGCCAGCTTTTAAATCTTTTTCTCGTCTGGTCACCCTTGACTAAATGCCTTCTAATTATTCTCTCCACCGTCCTCTCCTATTCATATGTTAAGCGCATTTTTGTGTGTGTGTGTGTGTGTGCGTGTGTGTGTGTGTGTGTGTGTGAAGTTACTAAGGAACAATTCTGGCAACTCGTTTTTCCACTTGTAATTTGTCAACGGGGAAAAAAATACCTCAATGTGATAAAAACAAGTCAAATTGAAACTGCGAGTTGACTTTTTAACGGCAAATTCTCGAAATGATCATCAAACACTAGCATCACGCTCCACCACATGACACAGGCGAAACATTTTGGGAATTTACCGTCATCCATCTGTCTCATAGGGGTTGAAAAAGTAACTATGTTTTTTTTTCTAGTTGACTAGATTGCGATGTTGAGCAGTATAGTACAATACAATATAATACACTACATCCTGATTTATATAGCGCTTTTACAAAAGCTGTAACAAAGCGCTTAACGAAACAGTTAACACAAAGTAAAATAATAAACACAACATAGTCCTTCACCTTTTTTTTTTTGCGGCACTGATGAGTTTCTTGTGTACATACAGGATTTCAACAGAGCAGCATAGAACCGAATAAAAACAAATATTTAAAAATTCAACACACTTTGATCCCGATGGACTCTGACATTAGTGTGTGTTGTTTTCCCGTTTCATTTTTCACTCTTTCTTCACAGGACTCATAATTAACACAAGGATTCCAAGAGGGATCAACACCAGTGTATTTTCCCCAGCACACCATGCATGACTACGACTACGCAATCTGCCCTCAAGGCTGTTTGCCAGTCAACTGTGCTTTGCTGAACCTCTCAGAGGAGTGAATCAGGGGTAACACCCCCCCCCCTCCAGAATGTTCTGCTAATACACTTTGACTCGTAGTCATAATGAAGAGAGCTGCACATGAGGTTGTCTGTTGTGGCTGCAAGCTTGACGTGTGTGTGTGTGTGTGTGTGTGTGTGTGTGTGTGTGTGTGTGTGTGTGTGTGTGTGTGTGTGTGTGTGTGTGTGTGTGTGTGTGTATGTGTGTGTGTGTATATATATATATATGTGTATATATATATATGTATATATATATATATATATATGTATATATATATGTATATATATATATATGTATATATATATATATATATATATATATATATATATATATATATATATATGTATATATATATATGTATATATATATATATATATATGTATATATATATATATATATATATATATATATATATATATATATATATATATATATATATATATATATATATATATATATGTATATATATATATATATGTGTGTGTGTGTGTGTGTGTGTGTGTGTGTGTGTGTGTGTGTGTGTGTGTGTGTGTGTGTGTGTGTGTGTGTGTGTGTGTGTGTGTGTGTGTGTGTGTAAATGTGACTAACGCAAAAAGCGCCAGTCGGTCAAGACGAGGAGACGAGCCACTGAGCGGCCTCCTCGTCTGCCTCAGAATGTGTGGGTGGCTTCGTCTTTTTATCTCGCATAGCTCAGCCTTTCAAATATTTGGCAATGTGTCTTGAGGGAAAGTGGAAAGTGGGAATGCTTGGTGTCGAAACATTCTATCCAACAGTGAACTAGATGTCCATTTCAGGACAGTGGGTCCAGCTTCGGTTGGTTTTTACTTGAGATTTTTTTTCAATCCATCCAATTTCTTCACCGTGTTCTCATTAAAGGGTTCTGGGTTGACTGAAGCCGATCTCCCCAATAACCTTTGGCGAGAGAAGCAGAATCCACCCTGAAGTGGCGGCCAAAAAGTAAACTGCACACAAAATGAACAATTCATGCATCCTGAGTGAGGAGTAGCGCCCCAATTGTTTTGTCCATTGATCACATGACTGTCGCTCCAAGCCAATATTTGTGCGTCTGTGTGTGCTCACTGTAAGTGACATTTCAGACTCGTGTAATTTGTCACCCATTTACACTGACGCATTGGCCTTTCGTTAATAAGTGACCTTTTGCGGCTCAACAGATGGAAAATAGCTTGTCAGCAGATTCTGATGAGTTTATTTGTAATTACCTCAGATACTTCCATAGTATAACATGCATTTTAACTTTAACCGAGATTGAAACGGAGACATAATTAGCGGTGCAACAATTCATTGATTAATCGGCAACTAATCAACTATCAAATCAATCGATAATTAGCTTTGATAATCGATTCATCGTTTAGATGCCGTTTTTTAACTTGACATTGTCCAAATCTCAGCGGTAAATACTCTCCCATTTCTTTAGTCCTCTCAGAGAGCAGATTCTTCGGCCCTCAGTGTAAAAATGGCAGCATCCTCAGAATCATTGTAGAAATCAATTCATTGCACAAATTATCATCGTTATCATCTAAAAAAAACATGTTAACAGCAACCCCCTGACCACGTAGCACAACTATTGGCGAGGGGCCGCACACGGACACACAGTCGTGGGTGCAAGGCGGTCTCCAATTGCTGACCTCACATGCACGGACGACTCCCATCTTCTGCGAGGGGAGATCTTGCAGTTTATCTGCCAATGTCACTCCCTGACCCGAGCGAGTCTGGTTCTGTTTCCGCAATGTCAAGCACAGTGTGCACCTTTTGAGAAAACCATGAACTGAATAATCATTCGTGTGTGTTTTTTTTCTGCACTACAGTATCCTGTTTTTTTTCTTTTTTTAATAAAGGGATGGAAATCAAAAACATCCTATTTTAAAATCCAGTTCATATTTTAATCAACAAAATAATTGACAGATTAATCATGATTAAAATAAGTATTTGCTCTCGACATAGTATTGCCTTAAAAATACTGTAACGTTAACAATTTTGTCCCCTTTAAAATGTTATGTCATGGTGTCTTATATCTTGTCATGTTTCATTTATACTCCATAATGCTTTAACGTCTCCTGCCTCGTTTGACTTCTAACATTTACATCTCATGTTTCACGTCATCTCAACTTTCATTGCTCGTGTTTCATGCCTCTACTTTCATTTCTCATATTTTCTCTGATTCTTCATGTGTAATGTCTGCTGTCTCCAATCTCGTGATTCATATCTCCTGTCAGGTTCAGAACTGAACCGAATAATGTCTTTGAAACACAGAAATGCAGGCTCAGATAATATGCGATAACTAAAAATATATAGCGACTATAAATAATATCGAGAGTTCTAGAATGCAACACTTGGAGCACGGCAGCGAGCAAGGTCAATAATCCGACAAGGGGTAGCAGAAGTCCGAATCCTTCAATACAAGGCTAATGATGACCAGGAACAGGTGTGCTGACTGGAGGGAAACGCCCTCCACTCCAGCTGAGGCAGAAAATTGAACAGGCTCTTCAAGGTTCATGTTTCATTTTTCATATTTCCTGTTTTAGGTTTTCATATCTCACATTTCCGGTCTCGTGTGTCATCTTTACTCAAGATGGACCTTTTTATGTTTTAGGTCTCATGTCTCTAGTTGGATTTTTCCATGTCTCCTTGTGTCATCTCTTCTGTCTCATGATTTATGTCTCATGTTTCAGGTTTCGTGGTCCCCGTCTCCTGTTCCATATCTCGTGTTTTAGATTTCATGACGGATTTTTGAAGTTTTCAAGTCTCATGTTTCATCAGTGACATCATATAGTGCTGTCATAATGATTGACATGTCTCTCTTTAATCGCTGATGCCACAGTGGGGACTATAAGCGTTCCTTTTATGGTCGGTATACTGAATACACCTCCAAAAGATTTTGTTTAAACTGCTTTGTCAGGTGCTTAGCTGAGATTGTCGCAGGTCTCATATTATGTTTTATTCATTTGTACCTGTAATGCCTTCAATGACAGCAAAAAAAGCAATTCAAATAAGACTTGCTCCAGTGCTACGTTCCACCTCCCTGCTCTTTAAACACATTTCTCCAGCTTGATGATTCCTCACTCGCTGTCGTTCTCTTTTTGGCAGCCGCATGCTCTTTAATTGTATTGATTATTCCTCTCACATGGGACTTTATCCCCCCAAAGAAAATGACTTCAGCAAGATTATGCATAAAGAATCAAATGAGCAGGCTGTGGTTTCCCGAAAACTCCATTCGAGGGGAAGACAGATCTTCATTAAATCTGGAGGCATATTTAGACATCTGATTCATTTCAGAGAAAGTGTGACACAGATGGTTCTTTGTGTCCGACACTTCTTTTCTCTAATGTCTGTTTCGTGGCTTATGTCATCATGTCGCATGTTTCATGTCTGATGTCTAATTCTCCTCACATCAAGCATCTGCATTATTTTATTATATTTTCCCCTTGATTTCCTTTAACCCTCCTTCCATCTTCCTGCATCTTGTCTTACACGTCTTATGGCGGACAGCAGCAATTGTGTTGGTCCGTGTGGACACAGGACTTAGTGTTTATCTGAAACCCTCCATAAAATCCGAATCCGAATCATCTTTATTGACCAAGTATGTAGAACACACAAGGAATTTGACTCCGCTCGCACAGGCTACACTAGTATTATCAATAACAAGCACCTACGATAAACAAATAAGTATGGAAAGACTTTCTGTCATGTAAGGGGACCATTGTGCAGTCGTAGCAAATGTTAGCTGTGCGACAATGTGCCGAGTCACCCTGCAGAGATATAGTGATCAGCGGTGCGATATAATACTACGACGGTTGTGCAGTTGGCGCAGATAATCGTTGCGCCATTTTTTAAGTGACACGCTGCAGGGTCTGTCTGGACCGGAAGAGCTCCACGAAGTGACTTGCGACGGGTAAATCAGGGCTTCTTTGCTAGGGCTACTGCCTCTGTGACGCCACCCTGGCTAAGTGGAAGAAAATGAATGAATGGATGGATGGATGGATGGATGAATGTTTCAATTGGCTACCAATCCCGGAGGTTTGCCACACTTCCCTCCCCAAAAGTCATTTGAGATAGGCTCCAGCTCATCTGTGACGTACGGTATGCAAAATGGATGGATCGTCGCTGTGAGGAGTGCTGATCTGTCCAGGGTGGACTTGTTGCTTCTCTCACCAAAAGTCATCTTAGGTTAACTGAAGACTCTAAGATTCTGCCTCCAGGTGTCAATGTGAGTATGAAAGGTTCGTTGCCAACATACGCTCTTTGACGGGCTTCTAAGGGATGGATCTGATGCAGATGGATGGAAGTCATTTTCACAGTATGAACTGGAGCGTGATTAACTGTGTAAAGGGAGGGTTTTTGATACACCGGGTCTCATTAGATTGTGCAAGTACAGCTAATGTTGTTGTCGGGGAAAAGCCGCCGCCCCCTCCCTCTGTAACAAGCATCAAATCCCTTTATGCAACGCGGCAGCTGTAAAGCGGGAGGTCATTGTGTTATGCTGCTCCCATTCTACGTCTAACTCATTCAGCTGAGTGGAACAAATGACCTCTTTTTTTTTTTTAATCGCCCGCCATGCTTGGTGTCAGCATTTCTTGAGGAAATGTCATAGATGAACGTATTTTCACGACCATAAGGCGCCATTAAAAGTCTAGCGTATGAGCCGAGTTCCAAAGCCTGACTGAGCGCGCTTCTGACCGACACGCTGTTTATATAGAGAAAAGGTGGGCGTGAGTGACGTCAGGCATGCGGAAGTCTGCCAATGAGTGAAGGGTGGGCGTGCCCAACAACACGGTGCGCCGAATGGTCGTGAAAATACGGTACGCCCAATCCAAAGCAAAGCAAACATTCTGCCTTTATAAAGACAAATACGCAAAATGTTGATGCGGTCGTTTAATAATATGTTTGCTATTGTGGTTGCTGTCGAACAGGCATGTGTCAGTAACATCCTTCGAGTGGAACCTCGACACGGCAGGGCGCGTGCCGCAACTGGAGCAACCAATCGGCTCTTCGGGGAACGGCGGGTCATGTTGAAAGGACGGCAAACAGAACCTCGTCGGTTCAGGGAACTTGGGGAAAAGAGAAGATTGATAAGATTAAGTAACAAACATCCGTTGAGAGCTTTTGCGGAATGTTTGCCAGAGTCAATATAAAATCACTCCGTACCGATAGAAACCGATTCTCTTGGCTTAGAGGGATACATTTGATAATGTGATGAGGAAGATTCAAACGTCAGTGGTCATGTTTGAGGGGTTTAACTACAAAATAGGGGAAGCTTGTTTAGAAAGTAGCACTGAGAAATGTAACCGTAATGATAAACTGCATACAGGGCAGATATTACTACCTTGTTTTATTTGTCATGCCTCATGCCATCAGCGCCGTGTTTCGTTGTCTCTTGCTGTGTTATGGGTCCTACCTCGTGCCCTTGTGTCTCATTTCTCCTGCCTCATGATTCCTTGTCTTGAATTTCATATCTCGAGACATTGTGTGTTATCGCGTCTCCTTTTCCCATGCTTTGCGTCGTGCCATCGCATCCCCTCACCTCACGTGTCATGCCAGCGCGCATGATCACGCCTTCTTTCTCATTTCTGCTTCATGTTGTCGTGTCTCATGCCTTCCAGTCCCATGTGTTCACATCTCGCGTTCCATGTTGCGTGTGTTATGTTGTTTCACGTCATGTTCCATGTGCCGTATTCCGTCTCTCGTTTCAAGTCTCCAGTCATCATGTATTATTATTAGATATAATGTTGTAGTAGATTCAATTTTTGCCGACTTGACTCCAAAATAATTGTCACGTCGACATGAATCAGTGCCAGGCTGGTGGACGCATTTATTATAAACAAGACAAATGTCCCTTGTGACAGATTTGATAGATGAAACCTTTTTTTTTGTGATTGAAAAGGCTAAATATGACTCTTATTCTGATATAAATCACAATTGAGACTCAGTTGCCACGTGCTGCCTTTCGTGAACTGCGTTGTAGAAGAAAAAAGACAAATGCCGAAAAGCAGTCGAGCCCCTCTGTAGTACGACTGCGGGGGGATTATTGAGCGTGCGCTTGATCTCAAAGGATGTAATCTTGGCTCAACGTCTCCATGGATTGTATGGCCTTTATAGAAAGCATCTCTATATAGTAGATTATGTAACACTGAAAACGATGGAACAACTGGGGATGCATAGTACACGGCTAATTGATCTACACTGGATGAGTGGCAGCAGAATTTGAATACTTAAAAGCCTATATTGTTCGGATTATGTTGGGGATTTTAGTGTTTTGCATTAACAATGGGAGAATGTGGTCGTTAAGGAAAATGGAAATCATTTTTCCTGATATAGCTTTTTTCTCCTGGCACTCCTTACTCATGATAATCACGATGGAAGTAGAGAGCCAATGTATCTGTGTACCACTATATACTGTACATCATGTGTGCTACTACGTACATCATTCGCCTTGGTAACCCAATTACTGACTAACTTACAAACCATCTAACTAAACACACTAACAACTAAATGACTGACCAACTAAAAAAAAATGATAAAGCATCTGAAACTGACGGACTGACCGATCGACTGAACTACTAAAAACTGATGAATGGACGAATTTTGTTCACTACTGAATGACTGAGTAACTCAATAATGGAAAATGGTTGACTGACCGACTGACTGACTAACCAAACAACTCACCAACCGACCGACTGACTGACTGGATAGGTAACTAACTCATCTGGCTTGGTAACCTAATCACTGACTAATTTACAAACTGACTAACACACGAACAACTAAATGACTGACCAACTAACAAACCGATAAAACCTCTACGACCAATCGCCTGACCGACCAGGCTGAGCTTTCCTCCCGCCCAAAGCATGCATATTAAACCGCTTTAAGATGGAGAAAAAAAACCCAGACAAATCGAAAAACATATCTATCATGTTTGTTTGTTTGAATTGTATTTATGTATTTGGTATCCAAAAGTAATCAAAAGTATCCAAGTTACATTACTTTAATAATATAGTATTTGGATTCGTTTTAGGATTAGGATGAATTGAACTAACTACATTTTTTAAACAGGTACCTAGTAACTAAGTCATCTGAATACATTTTTTAAAGTAACCCAACCATGGTTAGGTAGCAAACTAAACAAACCATCACTTACTGTAGCTTCACCGCTTACTTCTTGGTGATTAAAAGAATCTGGAGTGACCAAAATATTGGGTCAACAAAATGTACTGGTTGAAACAGAATGGATGAACAGATACGGTATCTATTTTCCGTTTTTCATACGAGTGCTCTAATGGGCTTTTGACTGACAAAGGACTCCATTTTGGTTGCTTCCCACAGCTCAGCTATGCCGTTTGTTTGGCTGAATGCGTTTCTCCGCCTTGCGACAATATTTGACCTACTCGCTTGACTTGGCTCAGCAAGTCCTTGAATGCTGCCTTTAATGGCTTCACCTCCTTGCCTCTTGCTCTGTGTGGACCCACAGTTTGCAGCAACGAAGGAAAAAAGACACACAAGCGCAGCGTGATAACACGTGTGTGTGTGTGTGTGTGTGTGTGTGTAGATGCCAGGGGATACATCCTCCATAAAGCATGTCAGTGGCAATATATACTGGCAGCTTTTATAGAAACACCTTTTTATTGATGATGGCTGATGATGGGCGGGTGCCCTTTGCTTGGTGAAATGTAACAAAAATGGTGTGTCACTCTTTTACAGGGGAGGTGCTTTGTGTTTGACCAGGTGTTCCCGACAAATGCCACCCAGGAGCAGGTCTACAACACTTGTGCCAAGCACATTGTGAAAGGTGAGTTCGCAGAACTAAAATGTCGCTTTCTTGTAATCTGGAACGGCTTAATCGCAAGGACCTGGATTTGGAAAAAAATCGCAGTGGTTTTCGGAGCGATGCAGCCGACTGACATGGATCAATACACAAAAGTGGGCACATCAGTCGGTCAGTCATCCTTCTGTTATTATTTTAGGCAGGCCCAGTCAGTCACCATCGGCGACAGTCAATTAGTGTTGAGAACATGCTATGTCAAACACACGCCCCCACCCCACACTCGAAAAAAAAACAAAACAACAATACACAGCATGGTGATTGGTGAAATACAAAAAAATACGGGACAATGTCATTGCTGTCTGTGGGACCGAAAGCTATACAACAGCAGTGGTGCGCAACCTTTTTTTTTCCGAAGTCTTTTCAAGCCAACCAACCTTTGCGGTAAACCGTTACTGCACGTGCACACATACACACACACGCATGCGCGCGCATTCATGCAAACATGCGCATATGCATGCACACAGGCATGCCACGATGAGCAACAGCCATAACGGCCCCCATAACATGAACGCAACAGAAAAATAAAGGAGATACAAGAGTTTGTGAGTTTTTGAAAAAGGAAATCACCGCCTACCTTGGTGGCGGGCCTGACGCGGAGGCACGAGACGAACTTTAGCAGCGTGTAAAATGCATGGCCATCACTATCGGAGCTCTCGTGCACTGTTTTAAAATGCTTCTCCTGGCGCTCCACGTTCCCATTCTTTGCCAGTGGCATCGGTGAATTGCAGATGAAACAAACTGAATGAGGATAATAATTCGAATTTTTTTTAAAAGATGTACCGCAGTCGC
Organism: Hippocampus mohnikei; assembly: GCA_026261675.1. Lineage (NCBI taxonomy): Eukaryota > Metazoa > Chordata > Actinopteri > Syngnathiformes > Syngnathidae > Hippocampus > Hippocampus mohnikei. The sequence continues at coordinate 19,380,787 of JAKGUB010000334.1, read as the reverse complement.
TCTGATCGAAAGTTGCAATTGTGGACTGCTGACGGTGATGGAGGCCACACCCCTTTTGATTTTTTTTTTTTTAAATAAAGACTTTTTGGGTGAAAGTGAAACGAATAGGATGACACACAAATGTTTTTTTTTTCCCCATTTCCCCCGATACCCCTCGTGATCGACTTGGGACCAGTCCGCGGGCTCCCGCTCAATCGCGATCGACTGGTTGGGCACCATTGGTATCCAACATTGTTTTGTTTTTGTATTTTTTCAAAACTTGAGTCTGATTGTGCTGCGCCTGCGTGTGACAAGTACGTTCTCAACGCCAATTGCTTGTCGCCGAAGTTGACTGACTGGGCCGGCCTATATAATGATGGAAGGATGATTGACGGACTGACGTGCCCGCCTCTTAATCCAAATTACTTTTCGCCGTATTCTCGATGGGCTTTGTAAAACCCACCGTGCATGAAAAGTGAGCGGCGATGTTTTGTTTCCAATTCGTCACTCAGTTGGTTTGTTAGTTAGCAGCGGTAGGTAGGCATTTTACAAAATGTTGCCGGTCAGTCATTCGTCATTAATCAGTGGTCTGTGTTTCCGTCCGTCCGTCCTCAGTGTGTCATTTTACAGCTCTTTGGTGCATACCGCCACCTGCTGTACAGGAAGTGCAAAGCGTTTTCATAAATACTCAAGGAAAGATCCACTTAATCAGATGTGGAGTTGAACATTGTAGCTCCTCCCTCAATTGACGATATGGAGTTGAAAGATCTCTGCATACAGACACTCCCCGAGTTATGAACAAACGGTACATACGAACATTTTCACGGGTCTGTCGAAAAAAAAAAAAAAAGTTAGATTTTGTATTGCGCGCCTTTTTCCGAGTGCCGAACGGGGCGGAGGAGGACGGCGGAGGTGACGTTCGAAGGCGGCCGCGGGGAGAGGCGTGGGGGGCGGGCGTGTGACGGTAGAACGGCGGGGAGGCGTCCGGCGCGCCGGTCGACGACCGGTCGTCTACTCTCCCCCGCTGAAGCCGCTGCTAGTTTATCGGGCAGCTAACCCTCGAGCCCTGAAGAACGTGACGAAAAGCTCTCTCCCCGTTATATGGATGTCAATATAAGCCTTAAACATACATTCCAGACAAAATAGAGCACTGAAGCAACTTACGAACGAATTCACCTTATGAACAATCGTCCGGAACGTAACTCGTTCGTAACCTGGGGAGCGTCTGTAGTAGCCATTCGTTTTCCTCGATTTCATGATTGCCTCCAGGACTGCAGTGGACCAGTATAGTTTTGTCCTGTTGTTAAATTTTTCAATTAAACAAGGAATGTTAACAACATTATGGCTGCTCTGCCTTAGCAGTGTTCTGAGCAGAGTCCATTCACTGGCTATGGCAATAAGCTGCTTCTTCCAACTAAATGTGAGGGAAAAACAATTCCAGTCACACGCACGTTTCCAAAAAGCACACGGCGTGGCTCACAGTCAGCTATTATCCGTGACAGTCTTTCGTCTGTCACCTCCCCTCAACAACCCGCATCTATTATTTTCCAACTTCAGGCTCACATTTTTGTGCCACGTTTGCATCAAGTGGGACGCTTGAACAGACATTTGTAAAGAGCATACCGAGCTAAGTAATGTAATGTACGAGCTCGTAAATGCAAGTGACATCACAACCACGGGAGCGATTTTTGCCGGCTAAATCAACATATTGCAGTAAGCCTGGTTTGTTAAAAAAGTGGTCAGTAGGAACAGCAACCGTGCCAGGCTTTCAGCATCAAGGTGCAGTCATTTACGTTTAATCAACTGCCTTTGTAAAGTCCTCCGGCAGCTCTCCCCTACCCTTCTAGCAGCTAGCTAGCACGCCGCCGGCTGAACAATGGCATCGGCGCCGTAGAATGCTGTGTCAGCGTAATGAAGTCTATTCTGGCGCCCGTAATCAGCGATTGCCCGTTATTTCAGGACGCAGTTGTGTTGTTAAAAGTCAGTAGTAAGTAGCAATAGTTTGTGATGGCAATGGCTCAGGGTGTGGAAAAAGGAGTCATGTCAGCCGTTGTGACAGGCTACCGGGAACAGCTACAAATAAAAGCTTCCTGGGGATTGATGTCTGTGTATCATTTGGTTGGGTATGGTTGATTTTGAAGTTGGTCTTATTATCGTGTTGGCAGCGTGACATATATATATATATATATATATATATATATATATATATATATATATATATATATATATATATATATATATATATATATATATATATATATTGTTGCTGTGGGGCCTTGGCACTGCGGCACTGGTTAACATCAAACCTTTGCGTCATATTAACATAATACTTGATTGATGATCATTTTGGGGGGAGATTTCAGCTTTTTTTTTGTTGGCTCACCAGTTCTCTCCTTTCTCCCACTTCTCCCAGATGTACTGGGCGGATACAACGGAACCATCTTCGCCTACGGCCAGACGGCCTCGGGAAAGACTCACACTATGGAGGTGCAATCGCAACTCATCAATGATTTCAAAGTGACACCCCTCGGGGCGGCAAATAGAAGCAGACTTTTTTCACGGCTAAAACGAACTGTAAACGCGCTTTTCATCATGTCCCCAGCACTCGGCGCAGACCACTTTTTCCACTTCCTATGGGAAACAACGCAAAGACCCCCCACCATCCCCTTCTACCTCTTCTTCACTCACATCTCATCTCTTACAGGGAAACCTTCATGACCCCCAGGGGATGGGCATCATCCCCCGGATCGCGGGAGACATTTTTGAGCACATATTTGCCATGGACGAGAACCTGGAATTCCACATTAAGGTCGGTTTCGACTCGGCCGACCGTTCTCGCTTTGTCACACAGACAGTACAATATGTGCTCGGACCTGTGATGTAATAATCCGGCTGTAGGCTAAGCAGCCAAGCATCAATAAATCACCATGTTTAGAGTGCACTAATCCCCCAGTATTTGTTACGCTGCCGTGGGAGAACAGTTGAATCCAATCTCAATGTGCACGTATCACTTGCAAATGTTTTTTTTTTTTTTTTTGGTTTACTTGCAGGTATCATACTTTGAGATCTACATGGATAAGATTCGGGACCTGCTAGATGGTGCGTGGTTTTGTTCAAACTCTTGCCATCATGAAGCCTTTGTGAACTGTACAAGCAGAATAAGAATTGAAGTGAACCATTCAGCCGTCCATGTTCTTTGCTTTCTACATTATTCTCATTACAAATTAAATTGAAATTGTGGGCGGGTGAGCTTCTTCCCATGCTTTCATTGTCCTCCAGCTTCCCAAAACACGTTCGGTTCTCGGAATTGTCCAACGGTTTACATGTCACTACGATGAGTCGGCCGCCATTGAACATTCGACATAGACCGTAGCAGTAAACGCGTTGGTTGTTTGTCTTTACGTGCCCTGTGACTGACCGCCGACCAATCCAGGTGTACCTCACTTCTTTTGCCAAAACTCACTTTGAATTGACCCGCCCACGATCTCAATCAGGACAAGTGTTGTAATAAATGGAGGAATGCATAGCTGGACGGAACTTCAAAGTATCACTGCACTTCATTTCCAATCAACGGAGGCCCAAACAGACAAGAATTGCCGACAGAGAGCCCAATCAGTATGCCGAGGAGCAGATCAGTACCATTTTAAATGAAGTGGCACCCAAATGATGGATTTTACAAGCATCACGCAAACACAGGCTGTTGCGCGCATCATTGTGCGGCGAAAAGTAATTACGAGTGAGGAATGTGAGCCGGGAATGTGTGGAAATGAGCACAGCGACTCCACTTAACCTCCTGCGATTTGCCCCCAACAAAAAAAAAGTTAATAAGGGAGAGCCACACTCCCGCGAACCACACCGCACTCTGACTCGGGCTCGCGGCGAGGCGGCACGGAGCAAACGACAACCACACGAGCAGACGGATTGTTCGATTAACGCGATGCGCCTTCAACGACCGCTCGTATATCTGTCCCTAATATTTTGTCCGCCACTTCTCTGCAGTGACCAAAACCAATCTGTCAGTGCACGAGGACAAATACAGAGTCCCTCATGTGAAGGTGAGTCGCCCTCCACTCGGTCAAATGTGGATTTGATTTCACCACCCCTTCATCTGTGCAATACCGTCTTGTGCAAAACTCATATGGGGCCAAATGTTATTGGGCCTAAAAAAATTAAATTTAGCATTAAATTACGACCAGACCGACTTGGCCAGTGAAGAATAATCCACTTCTTCGCATTCCAAAAATGTTTCTTCAAACTTTTGCATCACGCATGATTTATTTCCATGCACGTGTGTTTCTTATGAACCCCTACTTGTGTGTGTCTGTCTTGCCCCCAAGGGTTGCACCGAACGCTTTGTCACCAGCCCAGATGAGGTCATGGACGTGATAGACGAGGGCAAGGTCAACCGCCGCATCGCCGTCACGAGTGAGTTAGTTACACTTCTCCCGTTACACGCCGTAAATGTCGAACCAAAGCCGCGAGATGACGCGGCGGCCAATTCGTACTGTTCCTCAGACATGAACGAGCACAGTTCGCGCAGTCACAGCATCTTCCTGATCAACATCAAACAGGAGAACGTGGAGACGGAGCAGAAGCTCAGCGGGAAGCTCTACCTGGTGGACCTGGCTGGGAGTGAGAAGGTACGACGTCAGTTAACCATCCGTAAAGGGGATAGATGTGAAATGGGAGGAATAACTATTTTATTCCGTGATGAATTTGTCACTGTGCTCACTTCAAAAGAAATGAAAACTAAAAAGTGCTTGAACCACATGCAAAAAAAAACCAAACAAGTTCGCACTCAATAGATATAAGAAACACTTGTTGACAGCACATTCATGAGATGTTTCTCGTAGATCGTCATCAGGTTCGCACAAAGCTCATGAAGGATTTTGGACAAAAACTCTCCAAAGTTTCTTGGCTGGCGTTTGGGAATGTCAAGCTTCAGCTTCAACAAGGGGGGGGTTCCCATCTGGTTGAGGTCTAGAAATTGTTGAGATCACTCCATGACGTGTATATATGCTTCTTCTGGAGCTACAGTCCTTTGGATCACTGTCATGCTGGGAGAGCCATGCATGATCCATCTTGAGTGCTCTTGGGAGGTTTTCATCCGAGATTTTGCACTAAATGGCTCTTTTCATTATCCTCATTGGAGAAGTACAACCCCAAAAGACAATATTTCCACCTCCATGCTTTAGTTATCGTGTTAGAAAGGTCATACTCATTTTTTGGGGGGGGAATGCGAGATTTTGGTCTCATCTGACCACAGCGCGATCTGGCAAATTTAAAGGCAGGCCTGGACTGTACACGTGCCTTCTATGTTCGCGGCTGAAATCAAAATTGCCTTCAAATTCAAGTCTTGCTGTGCACTTTGAGGCTTTCTCAAGATCACCCTCATTCTACAAGGCCGGACGATCTTTCAGACAAAAGGGCAACTGATGCTTTTTGTGCGTCGTCCTCTTGAGAATCGTGGCGTCCATAGTTTTGCACCTTTCGGTCTTGTGTGGATATTTTGTAAGCCATTGCAACCTCGTGCATGTCCCTGGCATCTTTTGACATCTTTTAACCTTGCCTGTGGCGGAATAGAGATTGGAATACCAAAGAATGGGTTCCTCAAACACATGTGCTTTCTGCACACGGACACAAACTAATCTGTGGGACCCAGAATTTTGGTTTAGTTTTAAGGGAGCAACTCACTAAAATGCACCCCGTTTTATGACATTCACACTGCATGTCTTTTAGCATAATCAATAAACAGTCATTAGAATTCACAAGTGAGCAGACTTTCAAATTCAGCAGCGAAGAATTCCTCATTGTAAATCGCTTGATATTTGAAATGACTCGCTGGCCTATTATTTGCTGCATTTTCCATATAAGTGCAAATGAGAAATATATGTTTTCACAGTGAAAATCCTTTGCAAGATGTTGCCTCGGTTGCATTCGAGGTCACGTTGCCTGCTCTGGCATCAATACACAGCTAAACAACATCTCTGAACTTCAACCTCCAAAAAGCCAACACTTTGCAGCGGCGCTGTCAAAAGGATTACGAGCGACATTTCTTCCTTGCCCACACATATACACCCGCACTGAATGGGCGGGAGGGGGCCGGGGGGGTGCGGCTGCTCATGCCTCCCTGTGATGCAATGTCATGTTCAGTCTTTTAGCAATCCAATCGGTTTCTCTGTTGGAGACAAAGAGATTCCTTTTTTGGAGGGGAATTTGATTTTTTTTCAAGCCCCCCCCCCCAAAAAAAAGCTCCTTTCTGCTCAGAAAGTATTCATAAGAAGAATGCTAAATAAGCCCCTATTTACTGTAAGAAATAGGCGCTGATGCTGCACCTTTAGCTTGCCTCTGGGAATGAATGAGCAAGTATCTCTTTTCATCAAATGTAAATATGAATTAATTGGACTGCATTTACAGGAAGCTCTGCTGATCTACCCGCTTTTCTGGCAAAAAAAAACAAAAAAAGAAGCCTCTCGTTAATATGTGTACGATGTGGCATAATGAGACGTTTCATTCTCAATTAAAGATAAAGAAAAAGAAGATGTCTCGCAGAAACACTTAAAAGCCGCTTGTTATTTTGCTGCTGAAATGTTTGGTGGACAATTAACCGTTTTGTTGTAGCACCAAATTCCTTAGTTATTACTGGAAAATGAGCAAAGACCTTATAATTACTTTTTGTCTGAAATAGATAATGCAACCCGTGGAATTCAAAATTATACAGAGAAAACCAAACTTCCCTACTTTTTATCAACACAGATTTGATGTCCATATGCGTTTAGATTTGACGTCAAATCTATCTATTTGTGTCAGGTCAGCAAGACGGGTGCCGAGGGAGCCGTACTGGATGAGGCCAAGAACATCAACAAGTCTTTGTCGGCCCTCGGCAATGTTATCTCGGCTTTGGCTGACGGAACGGTACGGCTGGAGAACTCTTCTTTCACATTAAAAATATATACAAGGGCTACTTATTCGCCCCCCCCCCCCACCCCCCCATGGTTCAACACCCTTACAATGATGGCCATGCAGGGCATCCATTTTGACTCAAGTTGCTGCGCCGATATTTGTCAAGTAACCGCACTCACATTCAAAGCAGTGAGCAGCCAAATCAAAACAACAACAAAAAGAAATCGCCATAAAACAAAATACGAAAAATCAACCCGTGATTCTCAAACTGTGGCACAAGGGCCGCTATATGGTACTCAATAAATAAAAAATATTTCACTGAATCAAATGTTCAAGCCATGCAAAATTTGACAGCGACTTCAAATGTATTTATTTTTTTTATTTTGTTTATGACAATTCAGTTGTATTTAACTTTTAAAAACAACACTTTGCCTTGAGTCATTTAGACTTTTTTAAAAACATTTATTTACATGGCCCTCCATAATTATTGGCAACCTTGGTGAAGATGTGTTATTTTATTTTATTTTATTTTTATTTTTTTAAAGGGGAAAATCCAATACAGCCAATTTAATTAATTCAAGTGCATTTACGAAGCGGGGGGAAAAATACGTTAAGAAATAATTGTTTTATATTAGTGCATTTGTGCCACGATTATTAGCAGGCCTGATGTTTATACTTTGTATGTGGAAAATAGAGGAAAAGGGATCTTCCACCATTCCTCTTTGCACAATCTCTCTAAATCATTCAGCGACCTTGGTCCTCTCCTCTGCACTCTCCTCTTAAGCTCACTCCACAAGTTTTCGGTGGGCTTGAGGTGTGAGGACTGAGACAGGCCATGGAGGGAACTTAATTCTGTGTCTGCTGAACCATTTCTACAATTTTCCATATGAGAGTGTGTTTCGGCAATAAAAATGAATTCATATGAAGGATTTTAAACAAATCTTACCCGGGGATGCCAATAGGCGGGGCAGGCACTGTCGGTACACTTTTGTGTTATCTTTTATGTGCAATACAATTTAATCAAGGCTCAAGTTTTTTTATTTTGATTTTACAATATATAAGCGAGGGCGGCACGATGGTCGACCGGTTAGCACGTCCGCCTCACAGGACAGAGGTGCAGGTTTCAATTCCGGCTGCAGCCTTGCTTTGTGGGGTTGACATGTTTTGCATGGGGGGGTGGGGGTGTGTTAAATGGGGGGAGGTGCTCAAAATGTGTCATTTTTGTCGCAAAATTCACAAACATAGGTAACGATTCTAATGAAAAGAAAATTCATGCAATTTTTTTGAAAAGAAATCAAATGCGGTGTAAAAAAAAACTGAATGGATGGTTGGTAGAAAATGTGCCTTTGGATCTCTTAAACGGAATCCTCTCTATTCATTCCCTCCCGTCTTTGCAGAAGTCCCACGTGCCGTACCGCGACAGCAAAATGACACGCATTTTACAGGATTCCCTGGGGGGCAACTGTCGCACCACCATGTTCATCTGCTGCTCGCCCTCCAGCTACAACGATGTCGAGACCAGGTCCACGCTCATGTTTGGCCAAAGGTAACAAACAACAACCAGCGGGGCCTGCCCCTTCTCGCTTGGCCGCCCATTTGACACGCTGCTCGCATGTGATTGCCTCCAAAGCTTTTGCAATAGCTGCTCATCGGAACGTGGCCATATTTGTTTGTCAAGTCATTCATTGAAAAATATAAACTGTGGAAAAAAACTCACACTAATCTCTGGACGCATTTTGTTTTTCTAATTTGATATACAAAAGCTCATCGCACCCAATGCGAAATAACGACTCCGAGACTGAAGGTGAGACTTGAGGTATCAATTATTTGTCACACACTTGCGGGCTCACTCATCGCAGGGACACTCCTGCGTCTAGGTGCCTACTCGTTACCTTTTTACCTCAGAAAAAACACCTTGTCCGTAATGGTGTTAACACTCAGAGCCGTATTTTGATAGACGGCGCACATGCGCTTGGACGTAAAAACTGTGGCATCTTGATTTTCGTGCTGTAAGATTAGCTTAGCATTTTAGGAAATTTGGCAGACTGCCGCGCCACGCCGCGCATTCCGGTGGACCGAGGGCGTTTTCTTTGCCACGCCGTCGGCGCATCTGAGCAATTTATTGGCTGAAAGGAGAGTCAACTTTCCACCAGCTATAAGCAGGTCTAAGTTGTGGCGCAGGTTGTGTCATGCGATTTTGACGGATTTGATTGAGGAGCAGGGAGACAGATTCTGTGTGGTAGTTGTCATTGTACTTCATTCACGGACAAACTGTCTGGGTGGTCTTCTCGTCGATGGCATGGCAGCAGCCAACTTTACATCATACACAAATGGAGATCTTGCAGTTGCTTATAAATGTACATCGGGCTTGTTGATCTCCTGCATGGACTCCAGCGAGTGCTCAATTAAACCGCGCTTTGCGCTAGAGTCACACGAGGCGCAAAAATATAACCCTCAATGTTATCGGTTAGACATTTTTTTTTGTTTGTCTGTGATCAGTCAAGTCAGCCTGTGAATGTGTGACAAATGAATAACGAGTCACAAGTAAAGCCTTCTGTCTCTAATTTGGTTGTTTTGTCACAATTTGAGGATGGCCAGGAACTCCAGAGACCCAACTATTTGTACACAAACATTAAAAAGTCAATATTCCATAATAATTCGGCTTTATCTGCAAGCGTTTCCTATTCTCGCCCCTATGAAGTAGTTGTTTATGAATCCTGAACCGGCTGTGTTAAACATTCTCACAGCCAACTTTTTTTTTTTCTCTCTTCTCGGCATGCACCGTCAAACATGGCGAGCAGAAAGCCAATTTGCATGCTAATTAATGCCAAGCTAGCTCATTTTAATTGAACAGCTCAAGCCGGAATAGCTTTTCTCTTCTGTTCTCCTCTGATCTTCTATTCTCGCCCCACTCCATCCCCTTTCCCCTTGATTTATTTATTTTTTTTTTACACCATCTATCCCTCCAATTAGGGCAAAAACCATCCGAAACACTGTGACAGTGAACCTTGAGCTCACAGCCGAGCAGTGGAGGAGGAAGTATGAGAAGGAGAAGGAGAAGAACAGCTCACTGAAAGAAACCGTGCACAGACTCGAGGCTGAGTTGAGCTGCTGGAGGAATGGTAATACTTGACTCGTTTAACATAAAAAGCAACACGTTTCTCCTGCAATGTTAAGGAATGGAAAATGTGTGCCCATTCGATAATGTACAATGAAATAGTTCTTTTCACATCATGTTCCTTAGGGATCTTCTTGGCCGTGACACGGGTTGATATATGGAAAAACATACTGCACTCTTAAAACTGCTGTGTAAAGCAAATGGGATGAAATAGCTAAGTCAGGGCTGGGTCAGCTGTTGGGTTATTTATACCCAGTTGCATTGGGTTGAGGATTTGACTCAACACATCGGACAAGATTTTGATCCAAGAACGGGGCCAAACTACCCATATTGATGAGTTCAGCATTGTGAGAAATGGTTTACGGAGTCGCTGTGGTAAAAAAAAAAAAAGAAGAAGACGCGTTTTGCTACCAAGAAACAACTTGACACAGCAAATCCCTCGCATGATTTGTTTGGCTCTTCAGACTGCCCAGACTTCAATCCAATCTTCAACCCTAATCTGCCGTGGTAAAACAAATACCCCCACTTTTAGTAAAACGAACTCAATACGCTCAAAAACCACAGCTGAGGGTAGCTACAAAATGTAGGAACGTTAACTCAACTGAACTTTCAAGTGATCCATAGCTATCGCTTGTAATACCTATTCATTCCCTTGCTTGTTATTCTGTTTTTCCAATCCAAATTTCATGTCAAACTCTGCACACATGACATCACAAATGCAAAAAAACCAAAAAATACAATTATTAGCGCCCAGAAGTCAATAGAAGAGCGCAATTTGTGTTGAAACAGAAGGTCTCACAACGACTGTTTAATTCTTTTTAATTCTGTTTCATTTTGCGATTACTATTTGTTTTGATGAAGTAGAGGATTAGAGATTGCCATTTTTCTTCAAAAAAAATGTGCGTTGTTTTTTTTTTTGGGTGAGCCTGGAACAGATTAATAACGTTTCCTTTCAATTCAATGAGCAAAGATGATTTGGCATGTGAAATGAAATGTTTTGCATCTCAAAGCACCACTTTAATTCATGAAACTGAAATCCGACCCATTAAAGCACTCCATGAATCTGGATGCTTTCTTTTACGACGGGCGGGTCGAGTCAATTTGATCCGCGCTGCATATAAAGACTGTGCTAAAGAAAATTTATTGGAGTGCCTGTCATAAAAAAAAAAACAAAACCAAGAGAGCACCTTCCATCAAGCGCTTTCCTGCGGACTCTTCAATTATAGCGAGCTCGCTATGTTTTACAACCTTGAACGGGCGCGAACTTTGGCCTGCTTGAAATGTTGCCTTCTTACTGTGACTTTATGATATGTGTTTAAGCTTCATAGAGCTGTACAGGTTAATCGCTACATTGCCCCCGCGGCATCCCCCCCCCCACACACACACCCACACAAACAGTCAAACTCGGTATGCACTTTTATTTATTTCCACCCTCGCGTGAACACCTTTGACTTCAAATCAATGGCAGCGTGGAAGTCTTGAGCGGTAGTTAGCCCCGGCTCGACATCTCGGTTGTTCAAGCGATCCTCTGCTTTCTTTCTACGCTTGAGCTGCGGTACATGTTTCACCTTTAAGCGTGGGAAGGTTTAATCGCCGCCGCTGGAAGATAATCAGCGGCAAATTAATTGTACACAGTCATCGATATTCCCCACCGGCGTGTGTGTCAATGTCCTGAGTAGTTGTACATTATTCGTGTATGTTTTGAGAAAGTGGCAAGGACGAGCCAAATTCCATTTTCTCTAGTGCTTTTGTCTATAGTCTGTCCCAAGTGACTTTGGCTGAGAAAAATCACCATTGCCGGTCAAGTGGCATATCCATCCGTTCATTTTCGAGAGTCCATGTCAGTCATGGAAAGAGTAGCCAAAACTTGTACTGAAGTAAGAGTGCTGCTATCTTAGAATATCACTCAAGTAAAAAAAAAAAAAGAAAATGGTTCTCCAAATAATTACTTTGTAGTAAGAGTAAGATAGTAGTAACTGATGAGTGACTCCTGATTTGTTTATCTTATTTATTCAACACTTAAATACCAAATAGACATCCATCCATCCGTTTTCCGATCTGCTTTAACCTCACAAGGGTCGCGGGGGGCGCTGAAGCCTATCCCAGCTGTCTTCGGGCAGTCGGCGGGGGACACCCTGAACCGCTTGCCAGCCAAACACCAAATAGACAAATATGTAAAATGGGAAAAAGTGAATGAAAATATTGTCCATCTATATCATTTTATGCCAATATGTTTTTAAATAAAATTGAATAAAGCAAATTCATTCATTCTTTAATTCGCACAACAAGCTCACCAGGCAGAGATAATTATTTATAGCATCTTATAAAGGGCGGCCCGGTGTTCTAGTGGTTAGCGCGTCGACCTCACAGTGCAGAGGTTATGGGTTCGATCCCGGCTCCGGCCTTCCTGTGTGGAGTTGTGGGAGCACGTGGGTTTTCTCCGGGTGCTCCGGTTTCCTCCCACATTCCAAAATATACATACATATATACATATACATATACAAATTGACCCTAGGTGTGAGTCTGAGCGAGGATGTTGTTCGTCTCTGTGCGCCCTGCGATTGGCTGGCAACCAGTTCAGGGTGTCCCCCGCCTACCTCCCGAAAACAGCGGATTGGATAAATGGAAAATGGATGGATGATCTTATAAAATTGTATTTTATTTGATTAATTTTATTCCGAAACACTGAGATCTGCTAATTAAAATCTTTATCTTCAGTGCTATGCATACATTTCACGTTGTGCTTTTTCATTGTGTTACTTATGTAAATGTAAGAGAGTAAATGTGGCTCGTAACTACCCACCTTTAGCGCTTGTCCGGATTTGAGTTGAGCTGGAGTCTCTCCCAGGTGACTTTTGGTGAGAGAAGCAGGGTCCACGCTGGACTGATTGCCAATTAAGTAAATGTTTTTTGGGGGGGTTGCGGCCTTTATCACAAACAATTCCGTTTTTTTTTACTAGCATACCCTCAGTGTTATATTGTCTCGGAATGAAAAAAATATGTCGCAGAGAACGCCACCTTTTCTTGGCAGAGGTAATAAATCATAGAACCGACAGCATTTTTCTGTATATCTTATTCCTCCGCGTCCCTTTCCCGAATAGGAACACTTTAAATTTCCATATTGAATCATTTTGACAGCGTGTATGGCAAATAAACATCATCTGTGTCTACTTTTGACCTCCATCGTCAAGCGTGTTGCTGGAAGTCATCCGTTGACCTGTTGCCTCTTAATGGATGTTCCCTCCTTCCACCCAAGGTGCATTGTCATTGCTATTGATCGCTTTGAGCGCATCTCACACGACAACTATCGCATCAATCGTCCAGACGGACATCAGTCAACACGTGTGCCTCGGAAGAAGGAGGCCACAGCTAAGCGCTGCTGAAAAGGCGGCCCCAGTTACAGCATCGGGAAAAGGGAAAGCTGCACAATCATGAAGTGTACAAAAGCAAGCCATGAAAGCCTCTTCATGGCAATGGACACTCCGACCAGCCGCATCTCAGGGAGACCACACCGCTGTGTCATGAAGGGTTATTTTGTGAATGCCGAGCAGTTAAATGTAAAGCGAAAGCAAAGTCAGTCAAAGCAGCATTGATTTGCGAGGCCCCGCGGAAGTAACCTGAAAGAAATTGAGGATTTGGCTGATCGGCGCCAGTGAAGGGATACAGCCACGGACTCAAGGCCACCTGGAATCGTTGGCGGCCGTCCCAAAACAAAACAACGCTATCTGGACCTTTTCCCCTGAAAGTACGCATGGAAGCTAGTGTCCCCACCATCACCCCCTCCTTCTCGGCCAAGGACTGATAAGCCGGGACTGTCTCCATGAGCAGACCTTGACGATGCAGCGGCGGCCTGCCCTTATCATCAACGCCTTTGTTGTTCCTGTTGTTTTCCCCCCGTGACGTGGCCTTGATCTGCGGAGCGCTCGTCTTGGACTGAGCAGCTGGTCGGACGGGCCGCATCGCGTCCCCCCCGCCTTTCCATCCATCCCCTCATTATATGTTATGTCTTGTGACTTGTTGTAACTGTCATATGCTTGTTAAATGTGCTTGGGTATTTTTTTTCTCCTAGTACTCTAATTATCCTCAGAAGAGTATAGTTCGAGCGTGGTTTTTTTTACCCCTCCCCTCCCCTTGTGGTTTCCTTTCTAACTAAGATCTCGGGGCGCTTTACAGCGAGTACCGACAGGCCCTTTGCACTGTATCCCATGTTCGTCATTGTTTTTTTCATGTTTCTTGTGCGGAGCGTGCCTGTTAAGTGATGTTTCGTTGCACGAAAGTGTAATGACAATAAAGATCCATCCATCCATCCATCAGCAGCTTATTTTTACTAAGATGGCACGTCAAAAGTGTACATCTAACATCCATCCATCCATTTTCCAATCCGCTTTATCCTCATAAGGGTCGTGGAGGGTGCTGGAGCCTATCCCAGCTGTCTTCGGGCAGTGGCGGGGGACATGCTGGACCGGCTGCCAGCCAATCGCAGGGCACACAGAGACGAACAACCATCCACGCTCACACTCACACATAGGGATAATTTGAGTGTTCAATCAGCCTGCCATGTATGTTTTTGGAATGTGGGAGGAAACCGGAGTACCCGGAGAAAACCCACGCAGGCCCGGGGAGAACATGCAAACTCCACACAGGAAGGCCGGAGCTTTTTTTTTTTTCCCTGGTAATTATTATTATTTCAGGTATATAATTACTGTTGTGAGCTGCCACTTAGCTGTTGTAAAACCAGAAATTCCCCACAGGCTAATACGCATTTCTTCCATGATCCCTTCAGGTGAGGTTGGAGGAGGCTCAGAGGACGAGGACGAGCCACGCAACTCCGAGGAGCCAGCACTGGACATATGCAGCCCGTGCTCCCTGACCTCCTCCATCGTGGTGCACATCTCTGAGGAGGAGCGTCACAAGTACGAGGAGGAGATCCGGAAGCTCTACAAGCAGCTGGACGACAAGGTGACAAATTTATTGCAGGGGCTACAATTATGCACCGTCAGCTGCAGTTATGACTCTCACATCATCCTATATAAGTGTAAATAGGATAGCATATACAGTGTATCCAGCCAGATTACATTCTGTTAAAAATTCCACATCATTTCCATCGGTGACGAAAGAAAAAGTGAAAAAAAAAACTTTATTCGACATAAATAAAACATTTTAAAAACCACATGCGAGACACATAGTGAGAGCCGCAGGAGCTCTCAATATTATGTAGGACATCACTGCAAATTCTAACCGCAGCAATAGAGCTATTCTTACATTAATGCTAATCTGTTAGACAGTAAAAGCTAACTGTTATTATCTTGCAGTTACCTGTATAGCTCGATAGAAAGAGAAGACGTAGCTAATAAAGTGTCCAGTGAATGTTTTTCCTCAATGGGTGTTTTATTTTTTAACGGCCCTGTTCCTCCATTAACAAATAATATTTCTGCATTCGGTGTCTTTCTCGCTGAAGGATGCTGAGATTGACTATCAAAGTCAGATAGTGGAGAAACTGAAGGATGAGATGCTGAAGCAAGAGGAGGTAAAGAGAAAAAAAAAAAAAACAATTCACCGTTTTCAAGTGATGTAATGAGATGTCTGTGGCATACTTTGGTCGAAATACCCCAAGGATGAAGAATTACTATAGCGCTCGTTTTGAAAGTCAAATGAACCAGCCAAAAAATGTGAGCGCCTGTAAAGACAATTGAATACATTTTAATTCATGGAGGCAGCAATTGATGATGATGATGATATAGTTGCTTGAAAGTGGCTCTGAATGTTACCCCACCTTAGCTGATCATGTCATTGGTTGAGGACCGGACCAATTATAATGTAAATGTTTACCAGTTTACCAGAATGTTTCCCGTTGTTTTTTGGAATACTTTTTTTGTTTTTCATTGGCCATCAATTCTATTCCGATTTTTGCTCGTAACAAGCCAGCCCGCTCTGTATTTTCCGTGAATAGCGTGGGTTCACTCAACATCCATCTATTTGCAACACCGCTTGTCCAGGGGTTGCTGGAGCCTATCCCAGGTGACATTGGGTGAAAGGCGGACCACCCCCTGAACTGGTCGCCAGTTCGTCGCAGGGCACTTATAGACGAGTGCGCCACTACACGATCAGCAACATATATTTCATTTTCATTCAAGTCTTATTCAAGGCAGCTGAGCCGTAGGACAACGGAGACAGAGAGAGACCGGAAGAGTCACTGAAAGGCATAGATGTGGAAGTGCTAGGAAAATTATTGCTCATAGACCAAACATGGTTTTTTTGTTTTGTTTTTTTTTGCCATTCAGCTCCTTGCTCGATAACAAGTTGCGCAAATGGGCCTGAAACATTGAACAGTTGGACATGGATATTCAAAGGTTTAGAGAGGGTGAAATGAAGTTCACCTGTAAAGGTTAGAATACAATTAACAGCAAGTTCATTCTGCTATTTCACCTGAAACATGCCTAACCTTTTGTGAATAGACGTCACCTTTGAATACATTTTCAAATCGGAGACGCTCGGCACTTTTTGATTGCCTTTCACCAAAGTTTACATCAAGCGCTCGGCGTCCAAAGTCTCGAACAATATCAATGCTTCAGTTGTTGCAGCTTTGACAAGCACGAGCGCAACTCCACCCTGCTTGGGCTTACTAACCACCCGAATTAACTTCAATTTCTATCCATTTGGCCATGCAAACGAGCAGTAAATGACATCCCATATGCATTCATTGAAAGGACTCTCTGCTGGGCGGCAAGCAAACAACACCATATGTCTGTTTGCAGACTGTTAAATGGCTGCGCAATTGTGTTTGCATATAAGGCTCGCCATACGCAGACATGCGATAAACCGTCTAATTACGCATGAATAATTAAGGGCTTTAACTATATGTTCCAATATAGCAGCGTCTGACAGCCTGCTATAAAAATCTACACAATCGAAACCACGCGATAGAGTTTTTTTTAGTACCTTGTCAGTTCTTTAGAAATCGGCAGTAGACCATGGGTTGGTTTCACCCCCAAAAAAATGTTTTAATGACCAAAAAGTAGATAAAACAAGCTTTTTTTGCAAACACAAACACAAGCGAGCACGACAGTGACTTTGCCACTCATATTTTTTTTTTTTGCCTTTGAGACACTTCATAATATAAAACATTAGAAACAAGACTGAGAAAGCGCCCGGTGGGAAAATAATTTATTTGCTGATATCCAACTATTATCAGCAATACACCCGCGTTATCAGAGTCTTTGCAAAGCTTGCAGAGGAGCTGATCTTTTGAATCCGGTGTGTTGGAGGAGGGAGATATATAAAATTGGCTGGGTAGGGGCTCTCATTCACCGGACTTGCACCCCAGATTTAGGGTATGACTCGTTCGTACATCTTGTATGTATGGATATGTTCATACACATACCGGCTAATTTTTGTAAAGTATTTTTGTCTTGATCGATCTTGATCGATGTGCAAAATTCGACGAGTTTTCTGCCAGGTGCAGACACTCAAAAACGGCATCTTTGTTTTTTTTACTTTTTTTGCAAACAGCACGTTGCCACGGCAACAGGGTATGACAAAATAAAAAGCTTTGAACAATTTAACATCTTAAAGTCTTTCATTGCCAGGGATGTATTTTTATGTCTTGTAAGAATCCAAAACATTCAAATCCAGCTATGTACTTTTTACGACTTAAAAAAAAAATCACTTTGGCAGGGTAACGAATTGTATTTGCACACGTGTAGAACTGATACTGGAAGATCTTTCCAATATTTGTCGAACGTATGTGTTTTTAAACATTTCCTTTATTTCTCGCTGCGGTGTCGCCCAGTTCCTGGCATCCTCCAGGGATGACGGGGAAAAGGTGCAGTCAGAGCTGGGCCGCTTGCAGTCTGAGAACGAGCGTTCCAAGGCAGAAGTGAAGGAGGTGCTACAGGCCCTGGAAGAGCTGGCGGTCAACTATGACCAGAAGAGCCTGGAGGTGGAAGAGAAGAGTGCGCAGAACAAGCTGCTGGCCGAGGAACTCGCCCAGAAAATGGTGGGTGGAGACTTTGCACTCACCACCACAATGAGTGGGAGGAAATGTATTGAAAAGTTACACTCACTCAAGCTGAGGGAGCCAATGCAAGAGCTGCCTGGGCATGAGGATCAATGACTTTGTGGAATTGATTGTGAGCTAATCATGTCTTTCGGGGAGACTACACCGAGGTGCGCTACATGGCGGTGTTGCTTCATGCATCTCACTGGGCAGCAAATCCTTCCATTGGTCGCAATTTACTGGATTTTTCAACTTTTATAACGAATGTTGGCGAAAATCGTCCCCCCCCCATTCCGACACACACAGACACGACCCAGTTGACATGTTTTTTTTGTTTGTTTTGCGATAAAATGCCTGACAGTGATAAGAACGCATCTGCAGTTGAAAGAAAACAATCGGCTTGCCAATATTATATATTAAAAATATTATCCATCCATCACAAGAGTCGCAGGGCGTGCTGGATCCTATCCCAGCCGTCTTCGGGCAGGAGGCGGGGGTGGACACGCTGGACCGGTTGCCAGCCAATCGCAGGGCACACAGAGACCAATAACCATCCGCGCTCACACCTCGGGAGAATTTAGAGTGTTCCATTAACGTGCCATGCACGTTTTATGAATGTGGGAGGAAACCGGAGTACCCGGGGAAAACCCACGTAGGCACGGGGAGAACACGCAAACTCCGCACAGGGAGGCCGGAGCCGGAATGGAAACCTTCACCTCTGTAACCGTGAGGCCGGCATGCTAACCAGTCGACCAGCAGGCCGCCCATATTATTTTATAATATCAAAAATATGATTTTCATATCCGGGTCAAGTGCCTCTCATGGCTGTTTAATTAATGTTATTAAGAATCTATCGATATATAAAGACTAAATTGAATTTTTTCTACACCTAATCAAGAAATTGTTGGTTATTTAATACGCCTAAAGCATCGGTTTGTTTTTTTAGATTGTATTTTGCAGTGGTGTAGAAACACCATATAACACAAAGAGCTCTTCCTAAAAATGTGTCCGCTCTTAAATTGGCTGTCATTCTGTGGTGTGGCGAAGGCGTAGATGGAAAAAGTTCTCCCACCGAAACTCATTCATCTCGTTGGAAAAGTTTGTTTGCAGCCTGAGCTGTTCTTAATTTGACTTCCCCGCCGCTTATCTCTTCGCAGCCCCGCCGAACGCAATTATGAACAATATCCAGCTGCCACGAGAGGAGCCTTTTCTCCCTTTATTTCCACGTAATGAGCAGCGATAGTCGCCCTCATCCCATCACGATTTAAATCGCGCATCGAGAAAGGAAAAAAGCTCACAACAGGACGTTTCGGTTTGAACGCCACCGCTGCGTTTTGAAGACACTGATGGATGGGAACGAGTCCTGACTGAGCGTGGGCTATTATTGACAGCAACCCTTTGAGTACCTATTCCAGCTCCTTTTGTAAATTCTGCAAAAGATGTCCTCGCTTCAGAATCGGGTGACAACGAGTCAGCCGCGTCACTTTTTCTAACGCGGTCACGACATCGCCACAGGTCTTCACCAAAAGTGATATTTCACCTTCAGCAAACGAGTGCTGGGACTCCATTAAAACAAAGGCAGTGCAGTAATTAGAGGCTCAGTTAAGCACACTTGAATTGAGGACATATATTTGATACAACAAGAAGTGGTTTCTTTAATCAAATTATATTTTGGCCAGTGATTCAGAAGATTCAGGGCAGCATGATGTACAAAGTGGTTGGCGGTCTGTCTTTCAGTCAAAAGGTCGAAGGTTCACATCCCTGCTCGGTGGGGTGTTTGCATGCTCACCCCCGTGCGACATGCACGGCGGCTTCATTGACTCGAAATGGGCGTAAATGGCCGGTGGGACTGACGACTGATGGCAAGTCAAGAGGGGATTGATTGTCTTGCCTTATCAAAAGTCAGCTTGGATAGGCCACTGGTTACCAACAACTCCGTTGAGGATCATTCTGGCTCTACCCCACTTCTCTCACCAAGAGGGAATTGGAATAGGCTTCAGTTCACAGGCGACCAGAATGAGGACAAATGCTGTATAAATACGTACAGCACTTATACACTGGATAGGCCTGTACAGTATTGCAAATATATCTTAAAAAAAAAAAGTTTTACCAAATATTTATAATTGTTTGAATGTTTAGTCCAGTAGACTACATTACAGTCATATGTTATTTTTACAATTGAATGACAGTATACATATTTTGAAAAATGTCATCTTCAAAGAAATAGAAGCTTGACTTTTTGTATAGAAAACGATGTTCACATATAAGTCTTACAATGAATTGGAAAACAAATACAGTTTGAATCTTTTTCCAAATAGCTCAAAGTTTGAGTTTTTTTTTTATTGTATAGGCCCCTCCCTCTTCACCTCATGTAAGTAAAGAAACTATATCACATGCATACTGTGGATAAATATTAAGAACGTCATTGCCAAAAATACCAATGATTTACGTATATTTTTTTAAAGCCCCTTTTTCCCCCCTTGCATTATCCCCCTCAGGCTTCTCTACGTGTCACGCAATATTTTTTTAAAAATCACATTTAGTTATATGCAATATTAATGCGCTCGTCACCAGTATCTCCACCTGTCGCTTTCGCCTCAGCTGGCTCCATCTTGTTCTCACGGGGCGTCATCTGGTGTAGGAGGCCTCGCCATCCCTCAGTGTCACTGCCAGTTTGGTGCGCCTCCAATCCGCACCGATGGCCCGACGGCGCACCTCATTCATCATCATCCTAGTCTTGCATCACCTTGCATTCATCTCTTCTCTTATTCAGTCGTCTCAATTTCAGTTAATTATCAATCCGCTGAGTTTGATTTTGTGTCCTGATAAAGGGGGGCAACCTGTAAAAAAGACCCACGATGGAGGTGAACTGGTTAAACATCGCTGCAGATGGATGATGATAATGCTTTGGGATGGTAAAAAAAAAAAAAAAATGACAGTATAACCTTTTAAATCCGTTCATCCTGCCCTAATTGATGCCCAGATCTAGACTAAATGACACACCGTCAATAAAAGGAGGTAGAATGTCCACAGCGAGGCAATAGCCGACCGTTTCCAGCCAGCTCCTTCATCATGTGTGTTGTTGTTTGCTGGGTCAAATCATTTGTTTATTTCCATGTAATTTAGTCCCGAGAGTCCTGGCGCCGCAGCCTAGATATTCCATCAAGTACATGCAATTAGAGCAAGGCCATTGGGTTCTGTAGAGTCAGTTGCATATTTTTCGATTCCTCTGCACGGGACGACTAATATAAGTGCCGTGCTGATGAGCTCAGAGAAGAGATGAGATGTTATTGTGCATCTCAGCTCGAGACAGGACACCCACTGCGGCAATATGATTGGCTGCTGCAAAGAGGCGGCAGGAATGATAAGAACACCTCAATGAACAGTATATCCGGACATCTGGCTTATACTCTAAGCCAGCTACGTAGGTGTTTTACATTCACAAGGTGTAATTGTCTTTCTTTTATGTTTGCTTTGACAGTAAACATCAACTGGAAGTGGCAATAAACAACTTGAAGCCTCTTTTTGGAAGATTTGTTCACTCATTGCCGAAGTGCTGTTTGTTGTAAAAGTGTGCTGAGTTGAGTTCACTGCCGCTGTATAGTGCTCGTACTATGTCAAGGCGCCCATGTAATGAGGTTTATGAGATATGTAGGGGCCCCTGAGAATCTAGGGGCGACAGGCAACCGCCGGTGTTTGCCTAATGCTATGCCCACCTCGGCGTATGGTCTATCCTGGCTAAACCGCTTGACATCATTCCCTATCTTGCACGCTTGCAATCTTGATTTTTCTGTTAAGTGGTCATAAACTTTGGCCGTTCGCATTTCTAGGAAGTTATCGCTCTTCATTTTCATTTCTGGTCCGGTTTTTACCGCAGCAGGCAGGAAGAAAAGAAGGACAGGGGAGAGAATTGTGCAGAGAGTATGCAGAGAATGCCGTAGATGAGATGTTGGCACTCACACCGTGACTGTGATGATAAACATACAATTGTTCACAGCTCCTTGGAACAATGCTCACGAAAATAACCTTGTCAACTATTTGTGTGTTGTTTGTTCAATTATTGCTCAGGTGAGTGTAAATATAGGACAGCAAAATGATTGCAAAATCTCAACGTTATTTATTACACATGACGATTTGACATTTTGAGACCGCTTTCAGCAAGCATCATCAAAATTGACACGCATGATTTGCTTCCGCGGGCCACATAAAATGATGTGGCGGACCGGATCTGACTCCCCGGGTCTTGAGTTTGACACCTGTGCTTTACCGTGTCTAAAGACATGATTAACTGATCACATGTAACATGCTCTGGAAACTTCCCAACTCCAACTGTAATATTAGAACGCATTATAATGTAACAGCAATAATGACAAGAAAAACCATAATCCACTACCACTAGCAGTAGAGGTAATGGTAACTATATCCATAATTATATCAGCATCATATCTCTCTCTCTCTCTCTCTCTTAAATAAGTGAAGGCAGATTCATATAAATATTTTAAAAATACACTAATAACTTTTTCATATCGATGTATTTAAAGTATTGTGTTACTATTTTTAATACATGATAAATATATTGTTAATAACAATGATAATTATATGCATAATTGTACATGATAATGACATAATTTTGTGTCTTGTTATTATTGAATATATAATAAAGTGCAACAATGTTTTGCGAATATGTAATTCATCAATAAAATAAAGCTGTTATTATCAATTTATGGTATTATTTTATTACCATTGATAATGATACAATGATACTAAAACAATACAAAAATATTATTTTGAAAAATGATTATAAATATTAGTAATAATAATAGTTTTAGTAAATAAGTTATTATTAGGATTGCAATAATATGTATATCTGTTTGATTCTAGTTTAGTTTGTATTTCACACTCACTGTCCCCCACCCACTCCCGCAGACTCACCTGGTGGCGTTGGAGGCGGAGCTTTCTCACATCCAGGAAGCGAGCCGCCACCAGAGGAAGCGCATCGCCGAAGTCATCAACGGGCTGATGAAGGACCTGAGCGAGTTCGGCGCCATGGTGGGCACTCGGGACATCAGACTGGTGGGTGCGGATGCGCGTGTGCATTGGAGGATGAAAGGAAGACACGGGCATTTCAAATTCTCCAAAAGGTTTCCTATTTATAGGCGCGCTTTTCAAATATTCATCAGCCTCATGCACGTTAAGCACTTGGAGCCAAAGTTGCACACATTTTTATTATTTAACATACTGTCTTTCCTCTTTTCCCGGCATATGAACACCATGCCACGATTACACTGTATGCAACAAAGCTTCAAAATCACAATTTGTGAACAGATGGAATGCATAACAATGAGTGGAAACAACACTATTGGTGTCATTTTATGTACTGTACTGTACCACTATATACAGTATACGGTATATGTATGTGTGTTCCAAAAATATGTCATAGCATGACAACAATTGGGCTTATCATTGAGGCTGTTTCTCTCTCGGAGACCAACCACCGTCAATGAAATGCTGCAATGTGCACTTTTGATTTCCAGGAGCTCTTGACATTTACAATTATATATATATACAGTATACACAGTGCTTTGGGTATTAAAAAGCTGAATTTTCTTTATCTTCAAAACTCTCAAATGTGGCAAGGTCATTAAAATCAAAAGCGTCTGCTTGGCATGAATGTACTCGTGCATCATATAGAAGATTTATTATTTCATAACTTGAGCTTTTATTTAGGAGGGTAATGATTAGTTCAGTGCTCTGCAAACCTGTGGAGCCCAGGCTTCTGTTTTGCATAAGAAAAACCTGTCGATAAATCACCGAACAAAAACAATCAAAAAAAAAAAATGCATACTGAAATAATGAACTTGTCTCAGTTTAGGGGCGGAAGGAAATTTGCATGATAAGCAAGCAAAGCTTCAACGTGACCATCAAGTTTCTCGAAGTTGGTGCGCGGCGTCCTAAAATATCCATGATGAATGAAGTCATCTTTGGCACGCAGTCGTATATTATCGGACATAATCTGGCGACTCAAGAGTCACTTTGCATCGTTTGTTCCGTTATGTGGTCCAGCTGTTATGAATGTAAAGCTGGCGGCGATCTGGCGAGCTGACACGAGCGACGTGAGGCCTATCCTGACTCATGCCTATTTGAGTTTCAATTGTTTTTATGTCCCTATACCCCAATGCGTCTTGCTCGAGTTTTCTTTTTGTGTTACCATGACATCCTGTGCCCCCCCCCGCCCCCCAATGTAGAGCAGAATTATTTCAATGACAAACAAAAAAAAAAGGAAGAAAATAAATACAATTAAAGAAAAATCTGTGGCTTCATCCTTTGCGCTTGTGCGAGTGGATGAAAAAAAAAATCTTTGCATATTTTATTGGCAAAATGGGAACATTTAGGGGCAGTCTGGAGCCCTGTTAAATATATATCAAAGTTGTACTTGAATAACGATTCACTTAAAATCTTTTGCACATAAATGTTAAATAAAAAGTCTACCGACACTTTATATACAAATCTTTCATGCAAATGTATCATACACAAAGGTTACATGCAAATGCAAATGAACTACCGAGTACCACAATTTGAGAATCACCACAATGATGGACCAGTCAAAATCAAGGTGGCTTTAGCTTGGATAAAGAACAAAAATCATAAAACTTTGAAACATATCATTGGCAAAGTCACACACACACACACCGGCTTTAATCCTCTGCCAACCTTTATTATGGAGGATTTAAAATTAATTTGAGTTTGAATAAAGTGGGTTGAGAATGGCCATCTGTGCGTTGCTCTGTGGACGGATGCCAAAGTGCTTGCCGTTACGTTCAGGCAACAATGATTAAACTCATTATAAAAGGTGAGCGCAAGCCATACTTTTTTTTTTTTTTCCCATCAATGTATTCGCCGTCATGTGAAAATGGATTTTTACCCTTTCTCTGCGGTGCAGCTCAACTAACCTTCTCACTCAATCACCTTCACGCGTGTGCGCAGTCCACAGAGATCACGGGTGTCATCGAGGAGGAGTTCACGCTCGCCCGCCTGTACATCAGCAAGATCAAGTCAGAGGTGAAGTCCATGGTGAAGCGCTGCCGGCACCTGGGCGGCCTTCAGGCCGAGTGCCGGCACAAGATGGAGGAGACGGGCAGGGAGCTGTCCTCCTGCCGCCTCCTTGTCGCACAGGTGGGATGCAAGTCGATGTCGCCACATAACCAGCGCACTGCAAAATTGAATGCGTCTCCTCTCACTCGCATTCCTTTTGGTGATATGAAACAACCCGCAAGTATACACGTTTGAAACACAAGAGAAATGCACTCTCTAAAAGGTGTTTGTCATGGTGCAATTTCATAGAAAAACATCTTTTTTTAAAAAACAGAAAGGGTCACAAAGCACCAACACTATGTTTCTAGCATGTACACAATCATCAACCCATGTTACATAAACAACGGTATTCTGTAGTTAACGCAAATGACTCTCTTTTTCCATTTGGCTCATCAATAGCATTACGGTAATTTCTTAAACCTCATAACCGCCGTCTGATAGCTGAGTAGCTATCCTTGATAGCTTTTCTTTGTAGGTACTGTACGTGCAATAAGTCTCCCAAAAGTGCTGATAGAAGACGTCGCTTGCACGCATTCAAGAGCAAAGCATTCTGGGAGGTCTTTTTTTTTTTTTCTACAGCAGCCATCTTGGGAGGTTACACTAGCATAATTGTCTTCGGAATCCAAACGAAACATTGATCTGTTTTCTTTTAGCGTTCTGAATTGGAATTTTGAATTCATCCTTTTATAACTAAATGATGCTTTTAATTACCAGTGCTGTATATTTAAATTTGGGATATATATTGATGGCATAAACTCTTTGTTATAGTTTCACGTGCAGTTACAGTAGTGCTAGATCAGTTGTGGTTAAATATGTGTAAATCCCGTCAAGGTTATGGTTGGGGGAGCGGGCATGCAAATGGTTGGCTCGCCCTGGGCATTGGCAACCCACGCCGCAGCCAGGGAAGTGAACATGCGCATGCATCAGTTTCCATATTTAATGGTTGATGCACCTCTCAGCAGAATGGAGGAACATAACAGCCTTGTGTGTCCGTGTGTCAAGCATAAGTCGGTGCTCCATCAAGCTGATTGTCAGCACGCACGCCATCCGCCTGATGCAGGGCCAAAATACTATGTCATCCTGCAAAGTGGCTAACGCACGGGAAAGGTTGCTGATGAATGACAGTGGAGGCATAACAAATACTTGCGTTGCGACAGGAGCAAGTGTCTCTTTAAGCGGAAAGTGTTTGTGAGAGTCCCAGTCAGAAATAGGAGTCCATTTGCAAGTTACAATCGACCATACACTAATAGTGGCCTCTACTCCAAAAATGGCCACGCTTCCTTTTATTGCCAGCTACGTTATCCCCTTAAGCATTTGCACACTTCACCGCAGATGAATGCCTCCTTCAAGTATTTATTTATTTTTTGTACTCTGCAGTTGAGTAAATAGCATGATCATGATGGCACTGCACTGTGTATACCCTGTTGGGCTCATTATAGGACTCCGAGGCGACTGTATTTCATGTCGTGTAAAGTTTATTGGACACATTTATTCCTCATTCATGTTCAAAATGACAAACCAATTTGTGCTCACTGAAATGGAAAGCACCCACGATAAAACGCCTTATACGACTGGATTGTCTCCTTCTAATGGCTGGTCTAATAAATGTCATAAGCGCTGTATCGTAAACAGGTGAGAAAACTTTGCACAGAACCTTTATTCTTGAATCCGATTGCTCTATAATGTTTGTTGAAATGACCTGTTCCCCTTAAAATTGGTTGACTGAAATTATTATTTTTTTTTATTTAAAATTAATATTCAAATGTATTTTCTTATTGAGTAACCGGTCGATTTACAAATCATATTCATATTATTCATTTTGTCATGTTCCCCCTCAAAATTGGTTCACTAAAATGTGTTTAAACATTTTGGAATCATTTTTAAATTCATTTTCTTACGAAGTAACTGGCTAATCGATTTAGTCGATTTCCAAATCCCGTTTGTCAGGATTCTTCTTTGTTTTGGTGTCAGTCTCTAGCTGGAGAGTGGGCATTCCCTCGCGAGCCACACCCGACACGAATCATCCTTGTCTTCTGTCTGCCTTTAAAAGTCGCGCCACGCCACGCCAACAAACTCACATTCAGTATTCAGCACCGAGTCAAGTGTTAATTGTCCCGCGCGTACAAGATAAACACTTTTTTAACCGTTCTCTTGAGGGCCTCTCAAACTCTTTCCGTTTCTCCCCAGCACGAAGCCAAGATCCGCTTGCTGACCGAGTACGCTCAGGACGTGGAACGCGAGAGGAGACAACTGGAGGAAAGCTACGACTCACTGGCGCAGGAGCTGGCCCAGGTCAAAGCTCGAGGTACAGAAATGTATCGAAGTTGACAAAGATGGATGTTCAATCCGACAGTGTAATGGTAGCAAGTGGAATGTCGCGGTTTTTGAAGACGCAGACAGTCGCGGAACGGAGAGGCTTAACAATTGTCAAGGAGGCTTAGTTGTAAATATTGATTTTTGGGGATTGCGCAGAATCTATTTGTAATGAGCAGCCAGATCCACTCGTATGTCACAGTAACTTGCATTTGGTAGAGTTAATGCGGAAGATGTTTTGGAATCTCTGATCAGAATGATAGTTGTTCAACTCCCAAGTTGTGTTGGACTTTGTGACCCAAATGTGATCCCAGCTCTCTTTGGGTGTTGCTGGATTCACCCTGGACCTGTCACCAATGAATCGCAGGGCGCATAGAGAGACAAACAACCATTCACGCTCATATTCACATCTTTGGAAAATATCGTTTTCAAGCAGACCGCCTTTATAAGGAATATATAAAAAGGATGTTACGCTGACTACATCAAAACGAGACATCATTAGACTTATTAAAGCGACATTTGTTTTCTTCAATACAGCTCTTACTCATGCTCAATAGACGGCGAATGCCAGACAGAAGGCCAGTGAATATAAAAAGTGCCTTCTAAAGCACAACACTGCAACTCATGAGTCACTGAAAGGCGAATCTAATTAAATGCGAGGGCATATCAACATTTACTTTTCCCGTGCTGTGGTTACACATTCTCCTTTCTTGCTGGCTCTGCTTGATGCCTAATAAAAAAACGACAGCGCAGCAATCAAACGCGCGTTTACACTCTATGGAGAATGAGGGTCTTATCGATATCTGCTGGGTAGAAGAGCAGATTTAAGGTGTGATAAATAAGCGCTGAGAGCCAATCCAGTCCAGGCAGACCTCCAGAGAGAATAGTATACCTACGTTCAGCACAACGTGTGACATTTTAGCGAGCGCTGTTGGCAAGCAGGCAGAATTAAATGTAGAAGACAACAAAAATCTAAAAAGAAATGGAATGGTGACGGGGAGCTGCACAGGTTGACTCGCCTGAGGCAATGCGAGCACTTGTTCCTGAGGGCCTCGGCGTTGGATTAGTTCAAGAGGACCAACTACCGTATTTTCCGCACTATAAGGTGCTTGAGTATAAGATGCACCTTCAATAAATGGCCTATTTTAAAACTGTTTTAATTTATCGGGGTACCGCATTATAAGGCGCATAGAATAGAAGCTACAATCGTGACTGTGTTTACGTTATGCATCCACTAGATGGAGCTCCGTTAAAGGGGATACAATACAATACAAAATGCCTTTATTCATATAAAGGTTTCACAACCGCTGCAGCTGTAACAAAGAACTGTATTTAAAATTCTACGTCTGAGAAATCAGAATATTGATCATAGAGAAGGCACATCAGATTATGAGGCTTTTGAGGAAATTGAATGCTTTTCCGTGCGCCTTATACTGCGGGAAATACGGTAAATCAATATGGTATCGACTATGACCTCAAAGGTCAACTAAAACTTCAAATCGTCATCGTTTGTGAAATGTTTTGATTCCTAATTGGCTTATTTTTTTCTTAAAAACTTTTTTTTTAATTTTAAATAGAATTTAGTTGATACGACAGAAATCCTTTAAGTGTAATTGTGCAAATTTTGGTGAAACCTATCCTCTGTCAATCGCTGGGAAAAAAAAGTTTTGTGCTAAAAGCGACAAAATGATTGCCGTAAATGTATTTCTTCTTCAAAATGGAAAAATAAAATCTGTTTTAACGTAACTAATTATAACTCATCAGACCACGCGGCATTTTATTCAGAAATTGAGGTCATTCCCAAGGGCTCACGTACTTTTTCTTGAACTCTATGTTTGGTTCAAAAAGACTCCACATCCTAGGAGGTCGTCTTGTGGGTGGAAATGGTTGTCAGTCAGCTTGCTTTGACCTCTTTTAGCCACAAGACAGAGAGCTTTGTTATGTCTTAGTGAGTGTATACGTGCACCTGTGTGTGACACAGAAAAATCCCAGAATCCCTCCCGGGAACGTGCAGATAATGCTACATGCTTGCAAAGGGGCGGGGATACACACTCAAAGCCGGGAGCCATGTCAACAATCAGAAAATCCAGTCATTCTGTTCTGTTTGTGTGTGTGTGTGTGTGTGTGTGTGTGTGTGTGTGTGTGTGTGTGTGTGTGTGTGTGTGTGTGTGTGTGTGTGTGTGTCTTATAGAGACCGTGTCACAGTTGGCCAGCGAGCAGAATGGCTCTGTCCGGGGATGCCGTGACATCCAGGTAACCATGACAACAACAAGACAAAGTAACCTCGCGCAGCAGCCATTTTTCACGTCGCTATCAGCTAACTGCAGACCGTCAGTGTTTCTGCGCGTGTACGCTTTGCTTTACTACAACCGCATGGGCTTTGTTTGGAATTCCATATTTATTCCGTGTGTCGCTCCGCTGCTCGAGTAAACCGATTGGCTATTTGTTCAGCATCGTGTGACAGACACCACCCCCGTCACGGTGAATGCGAAGGGACTTTTAAAATGTTCGAGACCCCCACACGCGATGAAGAAGAAATCGTACGATTACCCCACGCACGTAACGAGTCTCATCCCCCAAGCCAGATGTCCATCATAGCAGCAAGAATGACATGTGAGAGACAGCGTCACGATAGTGGTCGAAAAACTAGAAATTGCTTCAGCTCACTTTCCGATTGCTTCGTCTTTGCTTTCACAGCACAATCACTCAAATCTGGGTAATCTAGACGCATGAAGATTTGCTAACTTGTACAATTGTCGGTCCTGAATGTTTGGCGTAGCAAATCAGGGACGTCAAGTCCCTCCTCTCTTTTGTTCCCTTCAAACTGCATAACTGCCCCTTTCACCGAGCCTGTCCAAGCAGAATTTTTTCCCATCTTTTTTCGGTTCTGCGTGACTAATCACGGTGTGAAGGTGGCTTGTATGCCAAATGTGTAGTTTGTTTTTCCATTATTTTGGTACCTTTTCCAACATTTGACCATGGAAACGCAGTTAAAACTTATGTGTGCGCCACAGACCTAATTTACCATCATAATTGGAAAAGGTGCTTTAGTCACAATCATCTTGATTGAAATATTTTTTGGGGTTCATACAAACTTAGTGAAATCGCTTGTTTTTGTTTCTCGCTGTACTGGTGCAGAGAGGATCGGTTAACCTTGAAAACTCGTCATGGACTTCGTTGTGTACTCAAACAAACAATACCCAACTGCCAATTGGTAAGGGGACTTTTTTTTTTTTCTTTCTCTCTCAGAGGGCTCTGGAGCAGCGGATGGAGGCGCACCGCGCGACGCACAACGATCAGCTCGGCCACCTGCGCGACAAGATCAATGAGCAGCAGAGGATCATCAACGACTTAACCCAGTCAGTGCCTCAATCGTGACGTTCATCGCCTTCTCGTCATATAAATTGGAAGAACCAGAAGTGCTAATAGAGAGGGAGGAGTCGGCTTTAACTCGGAAACTCATTTAAGTAGTGCCGGTGAAAGAGTCACAGCAGGAGTTCATTTCTGGCCCCCGGGGGGGGTGGGGGGGGGCATTAACCAGCCTCACTCTTGGACCCACATTTTCCCATGGCCATTGAATGACCCCCACGTACACGTTTGTAAGTCGAGCCACACTTTTTTTTTTTTTAATGACCTTAAAATGTCAAATTGGGTTTTATTTTATTTAATTTGAGGTTTTATTTTCATTTTCAACAGTAGCCTTTAATTTAATTCAATAAAAATTCATGAACAGGACATGGGGAAAAAAATAAAAAAATAATCCGTTCCTCTCGTATTATTTGCATCCACGGGGAACCTGTGAACATTGTTTCATTTTAAAATATGATGTCAACATATTTAATAAGCTTCTTTGTTTATTCGGCGACTACCGAGTAGCTCACGCGCCAAGCAAGCGCTCACCGTCGAGACTTCGGGGATGTTGATGTTCACTCATTTTCCTCAGAGCTCTTTTTGCAAAGTAGTATCACAAGTGTATACATATATATATTATCGTATGCGTAGTATAAAATGTCCTTGTGTGTGCGCGCATCCATTCAGCTGGAACCAGAAGCAAGAACTGGAGCTCGAGCAACTGCTCGGCGACTTTGAGCGTCTCCGCGGTCGAGAGCATCAAAAGAGCAGACAGCTGGAGGAGCTGACGTGAGTCGCCGCTTTCTTCTTTTTTTTTTTTTTTTTGGCCGGCGTTCAAACTCTCGCCCGCATGGGAAAGCCTGCGGGCCACCTGCCTCTTTTGTTTCATATCCTCCATCTTGGTCTCATTTCATTTTCCATCTTTCTATTGGGATGACGATAGAAATGATTCTATCATGTCATCCCCCCCCCACCCCTTTAATGGCTATCAAGAAAACTGCATGTTATGAGACTGTAAGAAAATCTTAATTTGACGGAAAAAGCCTTTGACTGTGTAATCTTCTGCCACCTAGTCGCCACTGGATGATCCATCTATATATCTCCACACTATAATCTATCAATCACCCTTCTATCGTTTGTTCATCTGTCACTCCGTCCATCTGTTTGTCCAATAATCAACTGTATCATCCAGCTATTATCCATCCGTCCGTCCGTCCGTCCGTCCATGTATCCAATCTGGTAAAAACAGCTGTTCGTTATGATCCCGCGCTTGTATGGGCAGTAAATTTGACACAGCCTTTGTATTGGACGTGTCTTGTGTACCTAATGAACCGGCTGGTGTTCCAGACACACTGATGCAATCGGTCATCTATATTAATATTGCATCTCTGTGAAGTCTGGGATTTTCCCCCATCCGTTTCACAGCTGCCAAATAGGCTTTGCGCTGACCTTTGCATCACATTGCATCACCTGGCAGATTTGTTCATTTCTTTAAAAAAAAAAAAAAAAGCCCCAGACAAGCTCACACTCGAAGTCGAATGGAAGTTGACTGTGAATGTTCCCTCTTCCTGGCAACCTTTAGATTTCTCCACGAGAGACACGAGCAGTCCAAGCAGGACCTGAAGGGCCTGGAAGAGACGGTGGTAGGTCGCTACTCGGATCACTTCCGGTGTCCGTGGACTGACCATATGCTGCCGATTGCGCTTCACCCCTTGCTCCTGTTGTAGGCCCGCGAGCTGCGCACCCTCCACAATCTGCGCAAGTTTTTTGTCCAAGACCTCACCACTCGCGTTAGAAAGGTAAAGCCACACAATTCAGATGTTGTTAATTGTATGGCTCAGAAGCTTTCCTTTGTCACAGTAACTTTGATTTCCTGTTCCAAGTCGCTTGTGGAGTTAATCGTTTACACGCCAGATACTTTCCTTTGGGCGTTTGCTTTCCTGTTCTCTGGTAGAGAGGATGAAAGGATGATATGAGGGAGGGAGGGAGGAAAGGTGGAAGTTGGGAATAAAGGATGGATACAAAAAAGGAATGGAGTTAACGAGGATGGAATAAAAGGTAAGAAGGACAGAAATAAGGCTAGAAGGAACGTGGGAAGAATGGCAGGATGGGAAAAAGGGCTATGGGCCGTGACCGAAAGAACGAGATCCCGGATACAAGCGGCCCAAATGAGTTTTCTCCGCAGGGTGTCCGGGCTCTCCCTTAGAGATAAAGGTGAGAAGCTCGGTCATCCGGGAGGGGCTCAAGAGTCGAGCCGCTTCTCCTCCACATCGAGAGGAGCCAGATGAGGTGGCTCGGGCATCTGATTAGGATGCCTCCTGAACGCCTCCCTGAAGACCCCGGGGACTAGACTAGAGTCTCGATCATGCTAAACACACAAAGACAAACCTTATGTTTGGACTTCAAACCCTGCGACTGGCCTTGAAACCCAATTTCGAATCCGTCTTGAAACCATGAATCAAAACCCAAACGACAACCCCTGACCCAGGTTTTGAAATCCAATTTTGAACCCCGAAACCTGGCTTGACGCTCCCGATTTTCACTGCCAGAGTGCAGAGATGGAGCGTGATGGCGGCAGCGGGTACATCAGCCAGAAGCAAAAGATTTCCTTTCTGGAGAATAACCTTGACCAGCTGACGAAGGTCCATAAGCAGGTAAGCCCAACCAACCGGCGCACGGCGAGCAACAGCAAAAGAAGGCAGACTAACAAAGTCATTCGCTGTCATCTGTTCAAAATGAGAATGTCGTGTACCGTTTGTGTTCACAACCAAGCCAGAAACGACTTCTTTGGAAGGCAAGCCAAAAAAAAAAAAAGAATGAAAAGTTAGCGCGGTGTGCAGTGTGCGACGCTGTCGTTCTCCTCCGAGTGAAAGCATCTCTCAGGATTATTAATCACCCGTGCGTGCGCAGCGACTCCACACAAGCATCTCCTTGGGAAATTAAATAAATAAATTCATTAAAAACTCAAATAAAATGAAAAAAACAGCAGCAGCAAGGTGCCTTCGGGGAAAGCAAAAAGGATTTTAGTGACCGCAAATGAATTCATCATCATCATCATCATACAGGCACACACAAACAAGGTTAGAGACTATTTCTTCTCTGTGGAAATAAGGGGACGAATCCGTTTCACCCTCAGGCTACTCCCCCTTCCATTAACCTTCATGAAGGACATAATGTCACTGTCAGAACGCTTAGTATGTTCACGGTTTAACGTAACAACAATGAAACAACAGATGACCTGCACCTCCATTTTTGAGACTGCCTTTTTTTCCAATATGTGTCTATGAAAGAAAAAAAAAAAACAGGCAATGAAAAAGCCAAGTTTTCATGTACCGATTATGGCTCGGCGACATTCCAAATGGTCCAACTTCCAGTATGGCTGAAGTAAACAAATGTAGTGGACTTGAGGCTAGAGTTGTTCTTAATGACTGCTGCGGTGATCTAATCGTACCGTGGCTTGCCTCCTTGCTGATGCTGGAGGAGTTGAGCGCAAACTCAGTGCTCATTAATCAACAAACTCCACGTTAGAGGTCTGTGCACTGCAGTTACGCCAAAGCCGCAAACCTCTTTCGCGCGATACAAACTCACGACACGGCACACATGCACTCCACCGTGGCTCCAAAGAGGATTTACCAAATAGATACTGTAGGTTATATACCAGAACTGCAATGACTTGTACAAATCCCCCATTTACTCCAGGCCTTTCCAAAACACAAGCAAAAATGTTTCTAATAAGAATAACAGTCTACTCCACAATAATGTCCTTTATAAAGAAAAATATCGTAAGGGTAAGAGGGTGGGTAGAGTAGGGCGCTTCGGACTATAAGGCGCATCTTCAATGAATGACCTATTTTAAAACTGTTTTCATATATAGGGGACATCGCATTTGAAGGCGCATAAAATAGAAGCTACAAAAGTGGCTGAGGTTGCGTTATGCATCCACTAGATGGAGCTACGCTAAAGTGAATAAAAATACAATACAATTTATTTATATCAAGCTTTCACAAGCGCTGCAGCTGTAACAAAGTGCTTTACAGAACATTTAAAATACTACGTCCAAGAAATGAGAATATTGATCTATATATAAGGCACACCGGATTATAAGGCACACCCGTCGACTTTTGAGGAAAATTGAAAGCTTTAGGTGCGCCTTATAGTGTGGAAAATGCTCGACTTAATTCAGAGTATTTTTTCCCCTTGTGTTTTGCAGTTAGTACGTGACAACGCGGACCTGCGTTGTGAGCTCCCGAAGCTGGAGAAGCGTCTTCGGTCCACTGCCGAGCGAGTCAAGGCACTGGAGGGCGCCCTGAAGGAGGCCAAAGATGGAGCAATGAAGGACCGGCAATGCTACCAGCAGGAGGTGGAGCGCATCAAGGACGTCATGATGAGGGCCAGGAATCCCTTCCGCCGGCCTCATGCTGCACATATAGGTACGGCGCCACCTTACGCTTTAGAACGGGAACTTTCTTGGATTTTCACTTCGGCTGGGGTCGAATGGAGAGTAAAGATACCATCCACCCATTTTCCGATCCGCTTGATCCTCACAACGGTCGCGGGGGGTCCTGGAGCCTATCCCAGCCGTCTTCGGGCAGTAGGCGGGGGACACCCTGAACCGGTTTGCCAGCCAATCACAGGGCACATCGAGACGAACAATTAACCGGGCTCACACTCACACCTAGGGACAATTTTGAGTGTTCAAACAGCCTGCTATGCGTGTTTTTGGAATGTGGGAGGAAACCGGAGCTCCCGGAGAAAACCCACGCAGGCCCGGGGAGAACATGCAAACTCCACACAGGGAGGCCGCAGCTGGAATTGAACTGTGAGGTCGACGCGCTAACCACTGGACCACCGCCCGAGTAAATATACAAGTGTTTTAAATAGATATATGACTCCATTTTCTGATCAAATCGGTGATCGAGTATCATTTTTTTTTTCCCCCAAACCTGATTGCACCAAAAACCCTGAGCACATAAAGCCCAATTAATTGGTTGCTCAAAAATGTGTAGTCCTGCCTCAACGGAGCTTAAAAATATTAAGCTAAGTGTCAATACACACATACAAAACAAAATGCAAAGGGATGCAGCGAGCTTCAACTAATTGCTGTGTGGATTATAATAGAACATGAACGAGGACAAGTAATTAGCAACTTTTCACATGTCACGCCTGCTGTCTGTGTGTTTCATCACCCTCACAGCTGATAATTGCTCCTGAATTGCACCGTGAGAAAGCTCTCGCAAGTTCCTGCTGCGACGTGCGTGTGCGCGCGCGCGACCCTCGTTATTCTGTCTCTTCGTGTTCTGACTTTTAATAAGATTTTCAGGGGAAAGGCGGTCAAAACTCCAAATTGCTTTTTTTTTCCCACGACGCTTCAAAGATGGACTTGAGTGTTGTTGTTTATTTTAAGATGTTATCCATCGCGTATTTTATTTCCTTACAAACCACTGGCGGTCTGACAACGCGGCCACCCATGAACACGTGCTTTTTCGATGTCAAATCAAAAATGATTGTGTTACGTTGACCATGGATGCACCGCAGCTTAGGTAGCTTGGGCTATAGCAAAGGGACTACGCATTTATTTGTCGAAGTGGATGACACACGATTGAGGTGCTGTGTTTTATTGATGGTGATTGATTTTTTTTTTTTAATGAATTTCCTTCTCGAACAGCCAAACCTGTGCGTCCCGGCCACCCCTTTCCCACGCACGCCATCTTCACCCGAGGCCTCGGCGAGCACCCGATTTCAGTCAGCGACGACGCTCCTCGCAGCGACCCGCCAGCTCCGCAAGCTCCCGCTGCGGCACTGGAAAGCAATCGCCCTGACACTGAAGCGAACCAGAATCAGCCCGCCGGATGCTTCGACCACCAAAACAACGCTCAGAATATGTGAGTCGCTGGTTGTGTTTGTTGTGTAATATTTGGTCAAATTGAGTCAAGGGACGGGAAGTGCGACCGTCTCACACGAGGCAGACACGCCGCCGCTCGTCTTCTGGGTAGTGGACGTCATGACTCGCTTTGGGCCGTACGTCAGACTTGTGAACGCATTTGAAACGGCATCACGCCAACGTGAATGTCAGTTTGCCACAAACCATTACATCCCTTGCTGTTTGGTGTTCTGCTGACGCCGAAATCCAATCTTTTAATTGCTTTTCTTGAGCCCCTCTTCCTGCTTTTTTGCAGGCCTGCGCCGAGCCAAGCCAACACCGCCGAGATGCTCGATTCAGAAAACGGTGAGCTTCCGCCTCGCAGAGCCCGTTGAGATAATAAGACGTCTCCTATCTGTCAGTGGCGGGAGGGGACCTCACTTGGGAATTTCTTCCCAGCAACGTCACCTCGTTTTTGTTTTGTTTTTTTTTCCTTTGTGGCCTTCGTTGCTGTGACTCATGTGGTTGACTCCATACTTTCGCATCATGCACGCATCTCACCCAGACACATTCCGTGGGTGACGTCCATAATATGAGCTTGATAAAGCTCTCTGGGCGAGACAGATAAGGCCGACTGTGTAGGTCCATGTCAGACTCGGAAGAAATGATGGCAGTTACTCGGTGACTGTCAAAATTGAGGCAAAGCTGGAACGCCGCAACTGGATTTTGCTGAATGCTAAATGGGCTGTCACTCGTCAGAGTTTTTTTTAACCCGGACAAAGTTAAACAAATGACTCCACACCCAGGGAAGATTGTCTTTCTGATCGGCGGAAGCGGATTTCTTGGAGTGAATGACGACCAGTTGCTCCGTGATCACGCTTAGAGATCCTTGTGCTCCTGTCGGACTTTTATTGTTTACATATGCAAAATACAGGAAAAACACCGCCCCCGATATTTGCATACCACGCCCCCCAGTCCGGCCCCTCGGTCGTGATCTGATTAGCTTGGTTTAAGCTTTGAACCACAGATACGCTGACACCTCCCAGTCTGCTCTACAACGAACAAGCAAGTCGTAGACTCCGCAGATGACAAATGTTCGCCTGGGCGCGACAGCCGTTCCCAAACCGTCTTTTGATGATCTGCAACACTACGTTCCTAAATTGTTTATTCCCACTTTGTGACCGAGTCTAGCCTTCTTGCATCTGTTCGCCCCCCGCCCCCCCTTGCTTTAGCGTGATTACTGTTAGCTTCAAAAAGCCCTCCGCCCAAACGGCCGACACCTTTGCGCACGGGCATTTGGGGGCGCTGAATACGCACCCAAACGTCGAGATGTGCCCAAATTAAATGAAACTTTAAACATGATATCATTTTGCCCGTAGATTTCTCCATCACTTGTACGAGCACTGTGACATCATTCACATTCTGATGATGCAGCATCAGGAGCAACTGGGGGTTTTGGTATCTTGCTCAAGGTCACTTCGACATGGTCACAAAGGTCAAAAAAACCAAACTCTGGGTTGGGAAACGACCACTCTTACCAATGAGCCATGCCGCGTCTTTTCCTGTAGCTAGGCTATTAGAAATAGCCCTCGGTGGAAGGCAGTGCATTCTGAATGCATAGCACGGCCACAACAGCAAACCGACGAGTTGAATGCCCCAAAGCTGGCGATATTTTTTTTTTGAAACTTGAAATGATATAGATGTGCCACTATGATTTAAATTAATACCTCCCTGACAGCATCCATAAAAAAAACTGAGTATTAACATCGTTGTAAATATCACATTTTTGGACGCCATTTCTAAAGTAGCCGTGCTGCAGTGTCCTGGTTCTTTCCACTCCCTCGGACGCATATATTTGGACCGGTGCGCCATGAATTTCAATCAGAGCAGTAAAAGCTGGGAATGCGGTGTACCTCCAAAGTGCTCTTTTGGTACATTTCACGAAATGAAGATTCCTGGTGGGCGTTACAGCTTCATCTTACCCGCCGTATATTTTCCCTACAAACGACATAAGCCGAGACGGTCTAACAATCTGGACACCCGGGAGGTTCCCAGACAATAGCCGTGTCGTTACATTTGTTTAAAGTGCCAGGAAATTTACGACGGCTGCACACAATGAATAACAATCAGCCAAAGTCTATTATTGTCCCCACAACACTGCGGACAGTAATATTACGGTCACCTTTTTAGCTACATGACAGGGTTGAAATACTTAAATCACCTGTGTCAATGTTTTATTGATCTAAACTGACTTTGAAAAAAAAAAAGCTAACTGGGATATAATCTGCCCGTGCTCTTAACGCCTAATAATAAAGCGCTAATTTCCTTTTCGAGCCCATGTGAAGTCAAAATGGTGATGATTCCCCCCACCTGAGCAGTTCAGGGGCCCAAGATGAGGCAGCAATTCAATTACAACCTTTCCTGCAAGCACCCGCTTAATTGAATTGACCGAATTGTTCTCCACAGACTGAAGCCACAATGCCTCGAGAGCGCTTCTCTGTTTAGTTAGCAAGAAGCAATATGACGCAGATTCGATTGAGTGGCCGCTGCCATTTCAGAAGAAAATTGCCGGCAAACTTTTTTGTGCAAATGTGGAAAATGACAAATGACCTCTAAAAGTTTAGATGATCTAAAAATTTTAAAAAAAAGAACGCAGATAGAAAAGCAATAAGTGCCAAGTTCTCTCACTGGAGTGTCGGGGAACATCATGTAATCGGAACAAAAGCACGATATTAGCTGTGGGCTAACCATATAAAACTAATATCCCTTTGCCTCAAATCAGTCCAGAAAAGTGATGGCTGCACTTATAAAACATACTGCATGTTGTCCATCAATGCTTTATTCGTTTTTCGTCACAAGCCTGCTGACACACTGCTGCGGAGTGAGCTTCCACTCTTTCATCAGTCATCACCGCGCCAACAATATGGCCAAGTTGTCGTTTTCAGTTCAAGAATTTCAGTTAGCATGAAGACGAACCATTCACAGTCACCGAAGCCTGGCACATCATACTGGTCACACACTGTTATGGGATGTCATTCCACTCCACATTCAAGAGTCGTCAGCCAAGGTGGTTGTGTCACTGGCAATTGCACCAACGGCATGTCCAAGCTTATCCGACAGGTTTTTTATTTGAAAGAGCCTCGATTGCGTGACACGGAAACATACGTAAGCCACAAAAGCCTTGGCGCCTCATATTGCTCACACAGTGATGTTAGCTGGCTGTTCCCTCAACCAGCTGTCATAACAATTCAACCACCACCAGAGTTGTTTTCGTTCGTGTAACACGAGGAGAAGACTCGCGCAGAGCCACGCAATCCAAATACCTCTTTTTTTTGCGAGTCACGCTGCTGCGGAATGGTTTTCCCACTCCGATGATGTAGCAAGTCAGCCAACCTGTGCTTGTGCTGCTGGTCTACCAGGAGGAAACGCTAGTCAATTTGGAATCGGTCACTGTCGCACGAATAACCTTCCACATTGGGTAATAGCGTAATTTGCTGCTCACAAACTGCTGTGGGATGTCCAGTACTCCCCAGCCAGATTGCTGTTATCATGAACAGTATGCCCAAGGCAGTGTCACTAATGTTCAGTTAAATTGAGTTCTTTCTGCTCTTTTTACCGGGATTTCCAAACAGTGGAGGTAGTCTCTTCTAAACACCGTCCTGTAGGGGGGCGATTGTGGTCATTTTGGTGGATGGAGTTAGGACCGAACGCACGTTTACAAACTTTATGTTTAGTTTTTTACATTCTAAACTCCTCACGGCCTAAAACAGATGTGTTGCAGCCCCCAGTATTCTGTGTAA
This sequence comes from Hippocampus mohnikei, assembly GCA_026261675.1. Classification (NCBI taxonomy): domain Eukaryota; kingdom Metazoa; phylum Chordata; class Actinopteri; order Syngnathiformes; family Syngnathidae; genus Hippocampus; species Hippocampus mohnikei. The sequence continues at coordinate 19,340,375 of JAKGUB010000334.1, read as the reverse complement.
TCCACTCGTTCAAGTGTATTGCATGTGACAAAGCTGCTCACTGTGCATGAGCCTGCGTCCTCCCCTCACACCTCTCTCTGCCCACAGGAAACACCGCAGACATCAATGACAACAGGTAAGACTGAGCACCCGGACTTAAAAGACAATATGATGTTAACTCTCGGAGAAAATTCTCACTCTGCTGACACTTCTGATTCCTTCATCTAATCTAGTTCAAACGCTTCTGGCGCATGTGCTATTGGCAAAGTAGGAAATCATCAAGACAAGATAAACGTCAAAGATAGCTAATGTAGCAACTCACTCTGTGCGAGTGTACGTGAGTGAAACCTCACTTCTCTCGGCCTTCAAGGCTGCACGGTTTTTAGCTTCGCCGTCAGCACGCTTGAGCTTGCTGTAGGTGCGCGATTGGTTGGAAAGCACAGGATCGCCACTATTGCTCTAAGCTACACTAAATTAATATGAATTAAGCTAGGCTAACGCAAGCAAAACATAAACGGACATGTTGTAAACGGACAAATATGCTCTCAATTATTCCCCGTTTTACTTTGAAGGATCTTTTCCAACTTCCGGTTTGTCCACTATATATGCTGTGTGTGTTATACTTAACTACTGATTAATTCTAATAAAGCAAGTGACGTGTCACGCAGATTTTTCCTCCGTTTATCCAGCCGCCTTGAGGGGTGTCACGCAGGTATACTGAATAAGTAAGCCGCTGACAACAGGACAAGACAAACTTGACGTAACCAGGACAAGCTAATGTAAAGCAAAGCGTTAGCCTTTTCTCGCTCTTGTTCGTTCTTGCGTTCTTGTGATATCGCGAAACGTCATCAGTCATGGCCCAAGTCCTGTTCCAATTGAAAGTACAAATAATTCAAGAATGTATGGAATGCCCGGATATTATCCCCGTATACTGGTTTAAACCAAGGAAGCATTGGTTGGCGCCTTGTAAAGACTTGTCTGGGGAAATATCTCAAGATGCATTTCATGCTGCTATCAAAATGGTTAATTCAACAGGAAAAGACAGGAGTCGCGTTTGTATTTTTTTTAAATTCAAATATTAGTCACGTGACATAACTGACCAATTATTCAATTTTGTCATCAACTAAGTAAACAAGATCACAAGTACACAACCGTTCCAGTTAAAAAGAGGCTAGCGTTTTTTGGAAGTACGTTCTTTGAGACCAGTCTTACCAAGTTCACAAAATCACACTCTGCCTTCTTGATATTGAGAAATAGCTATAAACTAGATTAACACAGCTAACCACTTTACAACAAGGAGCTAGATAGATAGATAGATAGATAGATAGATAGATAGATAGAGCACATCCATGTATTCAGCATGCACTGCTTGTGTTTTACCGTCACTGATCTGCTTCCCTCACTGGGTCACTCTCAGCCCCATCAGATGATGATGATGATGATGATGATGATAATGATGATGGTGATGGTGATGGTGATGGTAATGTTTGTTCTGCGTTGGCCAGCATGTGTATGAACGACAACAGCGCATCCACCGGCGACGTCTGTGACAATCGGGATCGAAGCAAACCGGGCAATTTGCACGCCGGAGGCCGACGCAAGCTAATAGAAAAGCCAGCAGGTAAGAAATCTTCAGCTCTCCTCGATAAGGTCTGTGCCATTTATTTGGCTCTGACCGAACTCCTCGTTAATGAACTTCGCCCGACAGCACATCTTTTCTCTCGAGTGCATGAAACAAGGCTTTGTTTGTGCGTGTTATTTTGTGTTCTCCGTGCTGAAGTGCATTATCGCAGTCAGTCATTTGCAGGATATGCGTACAAAGCATACAAATAACAGCAACTGTTTCTTATTACCGGCCTGCCAACGGAGCGGGTTATGTTTTATGTAGGTGACATTGAGCGTGTTGCTTCACTGGTAACACATGGAGAAGTTATTTTACTGTTGGATTCTGCATTTGGATCATAAATCCATATCCAAATGCAAACTTTGGCTGCTATGTGAAGAAAACATTTATGATCATGATCTGGAATCATTTTTCATACTCCAAAACGGATTTAGGTGAAGACTGACGTTTATTGTCGGTATAACATTCATGAACTTGGGATTTATTATCATTAGAATCAGGAATTTGGTTCAGGATCTCGAGCCACGCTTTTTTAAGGACAAATTGGAAAATGTATCCTTTACAATGACAATCATTTTACATACAAGCAGAGGACAAAGCGAGTAACTTTAAATGGTCATCCAGATCCAAAATCAGGTCAAGTGTGAACATTGCATTCATAGCAACATGAAACCGTGATTGCTTTTGATTAACATCCAAATCAGGAATTTGGTTCCGTTTTACACACACACGCACACACACACACACACACACACACACACACGCACAATCATAATCTGTATCTATGTTGTATGTTGGCTTTGATATGTAGACATAAAAAAAAATCAATCCAATTTTTCATTAAATGTGGTGTGCAATTTTGGTATAATCAAATGAGACGGATTTCATTGCTATTGTTTCTTTACAATCCAAATGCAAATGTACCGGTATACGTTTGGTGGTCATATAGCTACAGATCCGCATTTTAAAATTCGTCCATATCCAAATCAGAACCATGTTTTTCTTTACATGACTTGTGAATAGATATGTGTTTAGTTTCTGTATAACCAAAGCAAACATTACAAACATCTTTTATCATACAGATTCAGATCAAGAATTTGGCCAACCATTTTAGACATTTTTTTTTTTAAACCTGGTCACAGCCACTTTTTTTTTTTTTTTTTTACTGGCATGCTATTGACTTCATTACTCCATTATAAGTCAAGGACAAAATGATCAATTTTTGCTTCATATTCAGGACTGGATCAGAATTTGACTTTGAACCAACTCATGTTCTGATTCCACCTTTATTTATTTATCACTCGAAACCTGAATATTTATTTCAACAACACTCCCAATTTCTTTTCAGTCACTGACTTTGATTGAAATACTTGACATAGAATCGTGACATTTCCTGAATTTGGGGTAGAATTTCACTTGAGTTAGTCTAATTTTTTTTCTGCTGCACTTGACACTGTGGACCCCCCCCCCCCCCCCGGTACGCTCTGTGCACATCCCAAGCACACCTTGCCATTTTCCCGGCAAATGCACGACAGTTGACACGTTCCCTCTGGCAAAGTGAGCTCATTCGGTCACGTCTCTTCTTCTCTGCCATCTGTGTTTTGCTTCACATTGATGTCGCTCACTGATGCTCTTTTGTTCCAACCTCTCTCTCTCTCTCTCTCTCTCTCTCTCTCTCTCTCTCTCTCTCTCTCTCTCTCTCTCTCTCTCTCTCTCTCTGCATCTGTATGCAGCTGATCAGCCGCCTTTGTAGCTTCGTCCTCACCTGCTGGAACAAGCCTCCATCTTCCTCTTCCCATTTTGTCATGTCAAAGAACTGCGCGTCAAATACATGACTCAAAAATCGATGGAAATGTGCAGTGCTGGAGGTAACCACCAGCTGGCGCTGTGTCATAATTGCCAATTATTGTCATAATTGCCCCCGACCCCCCCGGCTTCCATCCAAAAGCTAAATTTGTGCTAAAAAGATATAAAAATACAGAGTAAATTAAAAAAAAGACATATTTTTCAATGTACAGTATATAAAATGATACAAATATATGAAAATATTATAGTTTCTTTTGCACTGCTGGAACTTATCAGGAGTAAATTATACATCTGTTAAATCTATTTTTAGCCTTGGATGAATGCATGTTTTAGAGGGTACTCCTAGCAGTGTGAATACGTGTATGCCTGTGTGAGTGCATTTGTGTTTACCCGTGACTTGTCAGGAGGATCAAAGAACATATACGTGTATAATGTATCAAATAGGATCAGTCTTATTCCCAAATGTGGATTTTGTAATGTTGCCAGGTTCACAACACTCACCCCCGCCAAAAGGTTTCAATCACAATGTTCTCAAATGACCTTTTCTTTTGCCGCAAACGGATTGCATTTTTCTATTTTTCCAATAAATCATGACTTTATACGGTAACCTTATGAAGAATATTGAAACAACCCCATTATCTTTATACTAGCATTCGAGATCAATCCTTTTAGAAAAAAAAAGCACTTTAAATCTTGATGCTTTGCTTGCCATTTTTAAGTCGTCTCCCTCACTCTCTCTTTTATATATATATATATATATATATATATATATATATATATATATATATATATATATATATATATATATATATATATATATATATGTGTGTGTGTAATGCGCTTCAAGCATTTGCCATCCATGAAAGAGTCAAAGAAGAAAATGAATAAGTAGAAAAAGAAAAAGTAGGTATGCATCACTGTCTGTGGCCACCCTCCTTATAGCATATGAAAGAGATGGCGGTAATGCAGCAGCCCATCAAAAGGAAGTAGAAGAAGAAATGGAAAGTTTCATCAAAGCGGAGCTCGTTTGCTCCTGTCGACACGGGGGGGCGTTCAGGAATTCACTCTAACGCCTGGGCACCACTATGTGTGTTCAGAGAGGCAGCGTGATAATGATAAATCAAGCAGCAGCTCGTGCTGCAGGCTGACCCACTGCGTTCCGGCACTTCTTTATTGCGGCACTCTGAATAACTAAATGGCACATTAGAACAATGCTCTGAGTTGCCAAACGATCGGAGTGAAGCAAAGTGTTCTTACAGTAGATTACCAAACGCACCTGCGATAAGGGAACGGGGATTTTGGATGTGACTGTGCGCTCTATTGTTCTTGGTCTTGTCAAAATAGTTTCCGCCACATTTTGTTCTTTTCTTTTTTTCCCCCTAAATGATGTGTTTTTTTGACTGGTAGGATTTATAATCCAAAAATACAGTAGATACGGTATTTACAAGTGAGCATACATGCCCAGTGGCGAGGATTGATAAAATGAGTATTTCCCATGATGTCACTTGTTGCTAGACAGAATCCAGTATTTGTGACAACATAACATCAACGAAAGGACCGGAAGACCAGTTCAGGGTGTAACCCGCTTACTTCCCTGCAGTTTCCTCCCACATCCCCAAAACATGCTTGTTTGGTTCAGGGAATACTCTCATTGTCCTAAATTGGAAATATATAATAATAATACATACCTAAATTGAGTGTGAATTGCTCGTCTTCAGTGGGTGTGCCCTGACATTTGCTGGTGACCAGTTCAGGGTGTATCCTGCCTGTCAGCTGGGATTCAACTACTTTGGCCTTATATTTCAGATTTTTTATTTTTAGTTTGGTTTATAGTTTTTAGTAGCCCCTGTGTGACCTTCAGCAAACTTTGCATAATCAATGGCAATGTGTTGACAAAACCCATGAGTCGAATGGGAACATCCTCTCAATCACTACCAAAAAATAAAGAAAAAAAACATCTGTGTGTCCTGACATGCACTGTGATTGTAAAGCGTGCAGTGTGCAAAACGACATTGATTTGTTTCGGGTCTTCTTGCTCTGTTTATCTCTTAAGAAAATATTGCGTCAGATGTAGCGCTAAATATGCAGAATTAGAAGAGTGACATGAATGTTGGGGAAGTACTGTACAAAAAAAGGGAAAAAAATGGTAACAAATTGTATGTTTGTATCATGGTGTGTTGTTGCGTTTCTTTCTGCCGCGTGATGTCGTGCATGCGGGGCTTTCCCTTTGTAGCAGAAGCTGACAAACACACGTGTTCTCCAATTCAGTCTCTTTTCAATTAAAAAAAAAAAAAAAAGGGACCGCGACCGTATACGTTGTGATTGTGTTTGGTTTGCCAGCCATCAGCCGCACTGATACAACAAAACAAATCAATAAGTAGAGCAAGCTAATACATTCTGGCTGTAATTAGTTGGTGGCTGTAATTAGCTGCTGATCTACTTGCACCCATCAGTCAGTCGTGTTAATTAGATTAAAGTAAAAATAAATACATAAATAAATAAAGCAACACTTATATTCTAGGGCACTCATTAAGATACTTATAATTTTGTTCAGACAATAAGTTAAAAAAAAAAAGACGATAATAAATATACACGAGCCCGTTGGTCCAGCGGTTAGTGCGTCAGCCTCACAGTGCAGAGGTGCAGGGTTCGATTCCGGCTCCCCCCTTCCTATGTGGAATTTGCCTGTTGTCCCCATGCCTGCGTGGGTTTTCTCTGGGTTTCCTCTCACATTCCAAAAACATGCATGACAGGCTGACTGAACACTCTAAATTGTCCCTCGATGTGAGTGTGAGCGTGGATGGTTGTTCGTCTCTGTGTGTGCCCTGCGATTGGCTGGCAACCGCCCGAAGACAGCTGGAATAGGCGCCAGCGCGCCCGTGAGAATAAGCGGATTAGAAAATGGATCGATGGATGGATAAATGTTCACATGCACACCACATTTTTTTTTTCCTCATTTAAAAAACGTAAACACAAGATTCTATTTCTAAAATAAAATAAAAATTCAAAAGATTTTCCAGACATGGTTGAAGTTGGCCCAAATTGTGACTCCTTCAGAGCCCCTAAAATCCTCATGCTACCAATACCTATGAGGGAAGGACAGGGGGAGAGAGGGGTGTGTGTGTGTGTGTGTGTGTGTGTGTGTGTGTGTGTGTGTGTGTGTGTGTGTGTGTGTGTGCGTGTGTGCGTGCGTGCGTGCGTGCGTGCGTGCGTGCGTGCGTGCGTGCGTGCGTGCGTGCGTGCGTGCGTGCGTGCGTGCGTGCGTGCGTGCGTGCGTGCGTGCGTGCGTGCGTGCGTGCGTGCGTGCGTGCGTGCGTGCGTGCGTGCGTGCGTGCGTGCGTGCGTGCGCGTGCGTGCGTGCGTGCGTGCGTGCGTGCGTGCGTGCGTGCGTGCGTGCGTGCGTGCGTGCGTGCGTGCGTGCGTGCGTGCGTGCGTGCGTGCGTGCGTGCGTGCGTGCGTGCGTGCGTGCGTGCGTGCGTGCGTGCGTGCGTGCGTGCGTGCGTGCGTGCGTGCGTGCGTGCGTGCGTGCGTGCGTCGCGTGCGCGTGCGTGCGTGCGTGCGTCGCGTGCGTCGCGTGCGTCGCGTCGCGTCGCGTCGCGTCGCGTCGCGTCGCGTCGCGTCGCGTCGCGTCGCGTCGCGTCGCGTCGCGTCGCATCGCGTCGCGTCGCGTCGCATCGCGTCGCGTCGCGTCGCGTCGCATCGCGTCGCGTCGCGTCGCGTCGCGTCGCGTATCGCATCGCATCGCATCGCGTCATCGCATCGCGCATCGCGTCGCATCGCATCGCATCGCATCGCATCGCATCGCATCGCATCGCATCGCATCGCATCGCATCGCATCGCATCGCATCGCATCGCATCGCATCGCATCGCATCGCATCGCATCGCATCGCATCGCGTCGCATATCGCATCGCATCGCATATCGCATCGCATCGCATCGCATCGCATCGCATCGCGCATCGCATCGCATCGCATCGCATCGCATCGCGTCGCATCGCATCGTCATCGCATCGCATCGCATCGCATCGCATCGCATCGCATCGCATCGCATCGCATCGCGCATCGCATCGCATCGCATCGCATCGCATCGCATCGCATCGCATCGCATCGCATCGCATCGCATCGCATCGCGTCGCATATCGCATCGCATCGCATCGCATCGCATCGCATCGCATCGCATCGCATCATCGCATCGCATCGCATCGCATCGCATCGCATCGCATCGCATCGCATCGCATCGCATCGCATCGCATCGCATCGCATCGCATCATATGCATCGCATCGCATCGCATCGCATCGCATCGCATCGCATCGCGTCGCATCGCATCGCATCGCATCGCATCGCATCGCATCGCATCATCATCGCATCGCATCGGTCGCATCGCATCGCATCGCATCGCATCGCATCGCATCGCATCGCATCGCATGCATAAGCATCGCATCGCATCGCATCGCATCGCATCGCATCGCATCGCATCGCATCGCATCGCATCGCGCGCATCGCGTCGCATCGCGTCGCGTCGCATCGCGTCGCGTCGCGTCGCATCGCATCGCATCGCATCGCGTCGCGTCGCGTCGCGTCGCATCGCGTCGCGTCGCGTCGCGTCGCGTCGCGTCGCGTCGCATCGCGCGCGTCGCATCGCGTCGCGTCGCGTCGCGTCGCGTCGCGTCGCGTCGCGTCGCGTCGCGTCGCGCGTCGCGTCGCGTCGCGTCGCGTCGCGTCGTCGCGTCGCGTCGCGTCGCGTGCGTCGCGTCGCGCGCGTCGCGTCGCGTCGCGTGCGTCGCGTGCGCGTGCGTCGCGTGCGTGCGTGCGTGCGTGCGTGCGTGCGTGCGCGTCGCGTCGCGTCGCGTCGCGTCGCGCGCGCGTCGCGTCGCGTCGCGTCGCGTCGCGTCGCGTGCGCGCGCGTCGCGTGCGCGCGTGCGTGCGCGCGCGCGTGCGTGCGTGCGTGCGTGCGTGCGTGCGTGCGTGCGTGCGTGCGTGCGTGCGTGCGTGGGTGGAACCCAGACCAGAAGCCAAAAGGGCAAAGTGCAAACTCGCTGAGAAATCCTCGCTTAATAACACAGCGGCGTGACACTCTGCAGTAAAGCTCTCCGCAGGCGGCGCCGGGTGAAAACGTGTCCCCCCATCCTGAGGACCTACCAGCGTTAGATCACTGTGAGTATATTCTTTGAGTCAAAATGATGATATTTCGATGTAGACAACACAACCGGCATCAGTAATGTCATAAAAGAAGAGCGCGTTGCTGCTGTCATCACTTTTAAAAAGCATTTTTTTCAAACAGGAAATTGCCATCGATTTTGTGGATGGCACAATGAAATGTCACAAGCCTCCTTTTGAAGATTTTCCGGGGGGGGGGGGACTATTTCCACTGAATATGAAAAGTTTGGTTTGGCTGAGGAGAGCTGATTTTGTATTCTGACATCTATTCAATTGCAATCTGATGTCTGTGTTGCACGATTTCATCTTCCTTTGACTGCACACGAAATTGCTTGCATGCGCAGAATCTTGGCTGCCCCAAATGTGAACTTTTAGAGCTGTGTCCAAAATTTAAAAAAAACAACAACAACCAAAAAAACCGCCTTGTCCAAATACACTACCGGTGCATGTACGTGAATTCATGATTACATTTTTGGGGGGATCATTTTTAGGTTCTTCTTATGATGCCTGTTAGCTTTAGCATGCAGTGCTGCAGTTTGTACTTGTGCAGACTTGATTCAACCAATTGCAATGCAACATCCAAAAGCCACGAGTTGAATGGGAACAGCTATAAAGGAAAGTGAAACTATCAAAAGTAACGCAATGTTATTATTGTGCCTGTAGTTTGCGCTGCATCCTATTGGGGGTCGTTTGAGGCAGTCTAAAACATATGAATTATGAATGAATTATGTTCGATTCATACCATGGAGAGTGTGAAACAAAAACAATTACATAAAATTGGCAGGGGTTTTCATATATTTTCAGAAAATGTGTCCCCCTGACGAACAGGGCAGAGCTGACACGTGACGACGCGAGCGGCTCTTTTTCAGCGACGATTAACAAATGTTCTGCCATTTAAAATGAACGAATTACCAAAACTGTTTTATGAGGTAAATTAATAAATATACAGTGGCCAATAAATGAATTGAAATGAACCAATTGTTCGATTTATGTCGGGTTACTTGACCATATTGTGCCCCTTTTTCTATACACGAAAAGAAATATTCCAGCAGCAAAATTCTGTTGCCATTCCAATGTGAACTACAATCTGCCGGTGGGTTCGGATGCATCCGCTTTAGTGTGGGCGCACTATTATTTAGCTGAGTCACTACTGATAGCAGCCTTTATCTATAGGTTACCTCAGTTCAACAACCCTCGACCTTTTCATGTTAGGACACTGATTGCTCTCTCTCGTTGAGTCACCGTCGCGACAGTGGCGCGTGATCGACCGTTAAGTATACACAGCAATTACTGAATTGTTTCTACTTTTATATGAGCAGGATCCACCGGCGAAACCGCACCCGGTGTTGGTCGTCATGGCGAGCGCACAGCCAAGCAATGCTGACAACTTGAGGCACAGGAGCATCTTAGCCCAGACGCCGGATGATGAGATGTCCAATCCCGGTATGATAGCGCAGTACATGATAAATAAGATAGGAGAAGAGAAAGAAGGTAATCGTGCTCACCTGATTGACACGGTTAAAGAGGTGTTAACCCTTTCGTGCACCCTGGAAGCTGATAACATGAGAAGCTGTAGTAACCGCTGTGGATGGATGGATGGATGGAGTTTTGTTCGCATTTAGCACGTCGGCGCATTGGCATGACTGTAGTTTTAGCCTTTTAGTCAGTTTTAAATAGTTTTGCTTCTAAAAATAAAACCAACTCATTTTTGTCGCGGGCCACATTGTAGTTCCGGTTTCCCTTGGTGGGCCGGAATGCATTTTGGGAAACCATGTCAATGTTTAATCACTTCCGCATATTACATGCACGGCGCACAACAGATGGATAACTTGTTTTGGAATCAGAAGTCAAGAATAAGAACTGTTATTGTGGATTACATATGACAATTTGAAATTTTGGTTGAGACTTTAGCAAGCGTCATGGAACTTGACGTACTTTCGCGGGCCACATAAAATGATATGGCGGGCCAGATCTGGCCCCCCGGGCCTTGACTTTGACACCTGTGTTTTAAAGTGCTCTATAAATACAGTTGAGTCGAGTTGAAGTGGGAATATATAGAAACCTATCAAATAATCTCAATGAAATCACTTTTTAAATTCTTTACGGCTGATGATAAGCAAGCACGCTCTTTCTCGTACAGCTGGGAGCGGCGACGGCGCAAAGTGGGAGGATGTGGAACATTGGCACGAACATGCGCAGGTCAACTCAAACCATCAGTCAACATGGAATATCATACACGCCTTGTATTTTAAAATATGAATGTGTCACCCTCGCAGAGGGTGAAGGTGAAGATCCTGCAGCAGGTCCAGGATCAGCTGAGTGACATTCTCGACAAGGAGCTGACGGGGCCTGTCCACGCGTCGGTCAATAGGAAGACGGCTAAAGTGGCTACATCCAGGTAAGAATTGGAAATAGGTGAGTGATGGAGGATAGCTTTCTTTCACCACAAAAAAAAAAAAATAATTGCAAATACACAAATGAACTTTTTGTGACATTTTTTGTTTGGTGTAATGTTGTCATTTTTTTTTTCCCTCAAATCCAGGCCTGGGTTCAATAAAGATTGGGAAAAACTAGGCTAACTAAGATGAGATATCTCTTCCATATGTGAAACATGTGAGTGTGTTTTTAATTTTAGATCTCACAAGATGGACGACGGCAAAGTGTTTATGGATCGAGCGTCGCTGCTGGAGTAAGCACCATTTCGCCGAACTATTGCATGCATGTTTCTAATTTGACCGTGACGGTGAATTTTGAATTGAAAGACATTCCCACACATGCACAACTTGACTTGAGCAACAAACTTGGCCTCTTTTTTAAAAAAAAAATATTTCAATTCAGTATTTACTACCGTTAGTGCCTCTGAACTGACAAAGTATTAAAAAAAAAAAAAACGAGTATTCCGACAGACACGTTTGGATGTGGAAATCAATAAAAGTATATCCCCCCCCGCCCCCGCCCCCATCTCTTTGCCAGTGAGTTGTTCATGATCAGCCACATCAGGACCATCTACCACATGTTTGTAGCTGTGCTGCTCATCTTCTGTGTGAGCACGCTGGCCGTGGACTACATCGACCAGGGCAGGTCAGTGTGAAGCACAAACATGGCCCAAGAGTCTGTTTTATTTTATTTTATTTTATTTTTTAAGGGCCATATCAATCTGAGTACAGTCAGTCCGCAATTTGTATTCTGTTTGCAGATTATAGGCTTTGCTCACCCGCGGGCATGTCCGATACACTCACCGATATGTGATTGATTGTGATGTGGGAAAATTGCTGGGGGGGGGAAAAAAAGATGGTAGATGACCTTGGTGAATAGTATTTGTAAAAAAAAAAAAATGAAGATAACTACTTCATGGATTTCACCTTCTCACTTCTTTTTGGAACGCAAACCCGGCGATAAACGGGACGAAAAAGCTAATCAATTGTTCATTGTTTAAGAATAAGACTTTTGTTCGTCTCACAATGGAGAAATTCCAATTTACAGCTGCAAAGTTATAAAGGGAAGAAAGTAGAAGAACAAAATGTATAGGCGCTGCTGTAAAGGCAGCCACTCTCGCGGCGCCATCTTGAAATCATAATAACAAAATGATACAACACAACACGTGAGACACAGACAGTCATTCAATCTTCACCACTTTTCTGCATTCTGTCATTTATAATCGTCATATTTGTCATCCCTTCAGCTCCATGGGGATTAAGCTGCGAAAAAAAAGTGCTCGGCAAAATTAGAACGTTGCTCCTTTCAAGCCATGCCTGCGATATGAGTGACTTATTGATCCCTTTCGGGCAGGTTGGTGCTGGAGTTTGATCTGCTCTTCGATGCCTTCGGCAAGATGGGAACGGTCGCCTGGGTGTGGGCGCTCATGTTCGTCTACTCCCTGCTCATTCCCTACTACGTGTTGCTCTTTTGGGCTGCTTTGTACCACCGCTGCGCCTCCAAGTTGGGCTCGTCTCTGGGCACAGCTCTGGTCCTGGCCGCCCTCCAGATTTCTGTTCTGGGACTGTTTCCCGTCCACATGGTCATGCGGCACCAGCTGCCGCCGGCTTCCCGTTTTATCGTTGTGCTCGAGCAGGTCAGTGTGCAAATATTGTTGGACTCAGAGTGATTAGATGAGTCAAGAGATAAATGTTGGAGAGGTCATTTTTATCACACTGTTGTTTTATAACCAAACTACTTCGTTGGCAAGTCAGCGTGACACAAGAGATCATTCAAAGTGGTCAGATAATGATGTCAATAAAATTCAGACGTAGAGATTTGTCTATTGGCTGCCCTTGTGATGGTGCATTGGGACATTTTACCCGCACTTCCATTACATTCATATACAGTATGAAAAGTTATTTTTTTTTTCCCCCCAGATTCGATTCCTGATGAAAAGCTACTCGTTCATGAGGGAAACGGCACCCGTCATCATGAAGAAGGCACTAAAACCAGGTAGTGTTGGAAACAACAGCACGTGACCCACGGCCGTTGTTCATAATCCCGCGGGAGCCCCAAAATAGGAACGTCCCCAAAAGCGGTCCAATTTAAAAAGCTAAACCAAACTTTAGAGTCCAAACCATCATCATGTGTTGCCTTGCTTTTTCTGTTTCACCATCGAACTTGCTGAGTACAACATGCGCAAATCATGAAAATAATTTCACTAATGCTAACATTTATACAGACTATTTCACATCCTATAACGTATTTATTCAAACCAGTGAGTAGTTTGAATTTAATATACCGTCATTTCCGCACTATAGAGCGCACCTGATTATAAGCCGCACCCACCACATTCTTAGAGGAAAACCAATTTTGTACATACACAAGCTGCACCCGTATATAAGCCGCATGTGCCCACATTAAAACATGTCAACATATTTACAAAGAAAGACGGTACACAGAGAGAGTTTTCAAAGTTTTAATCATATAACTTAACAATAATAACAATATAACTTTCTTCCCAAACGGTGCCTGTGACGCGGCAGTAAAACGGTAGCAACATGCTAACAACACGCTAGCAACAGAATAGCATCACAGTATAACAGGTCTGGTAAAAGAACATACCGGTACTTGTAAAAATCACGGTGAGCCGTCGTTTATGCCAAGTTTACGTGCAGCAGCTCTGTTTCCTTCTTTATCGGACAGCTCGATTGCTTTTAGTTTGAAAGCTGCGTCATATGCCTTTCGTTTTGCGTTTTCCATGATGAGGGTATGTTCACGCAAATTTAAATTGATGCACAAGACAAGAAGTTGCAGTCTTCCTCGACGCATATATTCCACCGGTCTTAATCTTACCTTTTCTACTGGAGCGCCCCTGGCGGCCGTTAGAAAAATTACACAAATTGGCCGCATTACTGTATAAGCCGCAGGGTTGAAAGTTTGGGGGAAAAAGTAGCGGCTTATAGTCCGGAATTTACGGTAATTTTATTAGGCCACATTGGGGTTGACGATAAAATAAAATAAAACTTAAAAGTCAACTCAAGTTTATGTGGAAACCCCTTCGTCACAAGACTCTCTCAAGGGCTTCACAAGTCCAGAATGACAATTATAAGCAACATCCCCTGATCTTAAGCCCCCAACAGCAGTTGGGGGAAAAAAAAAGGTGCTATGGTTTGGATAAAGTCACGTTCCATCATTTCTTATGGGAGACAATTATTTTGAAATGAGAACAACTTGGAAGCTTGCCTACGTTACATAATTTTGGTTGGGACATTCTGTCTGTAACAAAACAAAACCATCTGGTGTTGGAGAATAATAATAATAATAATAATAATAATATCATGTTATGCGTGGGCGGCCCGGTGGTCCAGCGGTTAGCGCGTTGACCTCATAGTGCGGAGGTACAGTACCGGGTTCGATTCCGGCTCCGGCCTCCCTGTGTGGAGTTTGCATGTTCTCCCCGGGCCTGCGTGGGTTTTCTCCGGGTACTCCGGTTTCCTCCCACATACCAAAACATGCATGGCAGGCTGATGGAACACTATAAATTGTCCCTCGGTGTGAGTGTGAGTGCGGATGGTTGTTCGTCTCTGTATGCCCAATGGCTGGCAACCGGTTCAGGGTGTCCCCAGCCAAAGACAGCTGGGAGAGGCTGCAGCACCCCCCCCCCCCACTCCCTCGTGACCCTTGTGAGGATAAAGCGGATCAGAAAATGGATGGAATGTTATGCGTTGGTACCTTTCAGAGCACTATTGGACACCATACAAACATCATACATTCTGTATATGTTTATAGGTATTGAGATAAGCCACATCATGTATACATATTTGATGCTCTTTCAATAAACAAACACCTATGTTTTGTCAATATCCCCAAATACAGAAGATAAAAGGTTCACTGAAACGTCCATAAAAGACAATAAAGCCCTTCAGCGGCGTTGATAATTTGGTGCTAACTGCACAGTAGTTTCAACAATAAAGGCTAAAATTCCCCATTATGGTACCCTGAAGCTGAAGGATTCACAAACGTCTGGAAATGTTTTCTTTTTTTTTCATTGTTATTTTTTTCTACAGCATCAATAGCGGTCTTTGATGTTTTTGATCTACTGCGTTCCAGGGGAGAAAATCCACTTCCCGACATTTTCCAGTTACCTTTACTTCCTTTTCTGTCCCACTCTTGTCTACAGGGAATCGTATCCCAGGTAAGACGGCTGCCGTGTGTTTTCACATGTTCCAACGTTTGGCAAACTGAAGCGCTATTCCCACAAAATGCATTTTTTCAGGGAGGGGGGGGATCATTTTGGGCAGCGTAGTGTTAAGAGTGGTTTGTGGGTTCCAACTTCGGAAATGTCAGTGCAATTCTCTCCTGCCTGTTCAGGATTTGGCGCACAGCTATTTGCTACATTTGTTCTCTTTCTGAAACAACCCAAAACTGCACCAAAGCATGTCTAATATAAAACGAGTGCTTTGGCGCCATCTTAGTGCCAATGGGACTATGTTAAAATGAGGGGCGGAGCTTCTATTAGATGAGATGGGTCAAAGCACGAATAGAAATGCGGGACTTTTCCACCATTTTGTCACATCACAATTCTTTATTTCGGGGAGCGATATTTGCTATTGGCAGCAGAGCTCCATCCCCACCCTCTGAGATTTACTCGTAGGGAGTAATTAAGTAATCTTCATTTGAGTAATCAACGCTTCTCGTGTCCAATACCAACGTGTATTTCCTTCCAGGAACACACACATAAGATGGAAATACGTCGCTGTCACTGTGACCATGGTGAGCTGTGTTCATTACCCAGCATGCCCTCTGCAGTCTGATTGGCGCCATACCGGATATTGATTGGCACGCAATTCACAGATCCTGGGCTGCCTCTTTTATGGCTACTTCATCCTGGTGCGCCTGTGCGTGCCCGTCTTCACGTCGGAGAGCCAACAGCCGTTTGGCAAGCGAGCCATGGTCCTCGCCGTGTTCCACTCCATACTACCAGGTTTCTGCCCGCTCATAAACAGCACTACCGTTTGTTTTCCCTGGTTGGAAGGTGGGCGCCGATGAACCCATGGCTGTTTAGTGTTCGTCCGAAGCCGTTTCAAAACGTCGCTCGCCGCTTCGCAGGCATCATGCTGCTGCTGCTGTGCTTCTTCGCCTTCTTGCACTGCTGGCTCAACCTCTTCGGGGAGCTGCTCCGCTTTGCTGACAGAATGTTCTACAAGGTCAGCAACACCATCACCCCCCCCCCCCCCCCCAAAAAAAAAAGATCAAATTGACAAACAGCAGTGACCTGATGTACATTTTCATCAAATTCCATTGATCCAACGGGAATAACTGCTTTGAGCAACCAGTCCAACACGTGCCCCTGCTTTGTGATCAATACCAATAGGATTTGAAATCACCACCACAATCAGCTATCAGAAATAACCATCTTGAATTTGAACGTTGCTGGGTGGGAGAGCAAGACATTGACTAATTTTGCTGTCTAATTGTTGACAAGAAATCTTCTTGTCGAACGTTTGTTTTTGTTCTAAACAACGCTGTTGCGTGGCTTTTCTCCGGGTACTCCGGTTTCCGCCCACATTCCAAAGAAATGCATTTCAGGCTGATTGAAAACTCCAAATTGTGCCTGGGTGTGAGTGTGAGCGCGGATGGTTGTTCGTCTGTGTGTGCCCTGCGATTGGCTGGCAACCGGTTCAGGGTGTCCGCAGCCAAAGACCCCCCCCCCCCGTCCCGTGACCCTTGTGAGGAGAAAGGGGATCGGAAAATGGATGGATGGATGGATGGATGGACAACGCGATTGATTTTAAAATGTAAAGTTTTGCTGATCTTTCACAGAGAAGAGCTGACAGAACTAATTGTCCCTCGTCCTCCAATTTCAAGCTATACTGTGAACGACTCGGCAAATTGTTTGGGAGTAATGAACTTGCTTGCTTTGTTGTGCTAACTAACATGCTTGCTATAAATGTCAATGGTCCATATTTTCCGGTTATTACAACTTCAATGACCATTTTAGCTCCCCAAAATACAAGTTGTTTTTTTTTACAATGGGAGGGCAAAAAAAAAAAAAAAGTTTTATTGTCAGATGGGTTTTTTTTTGTTGTTCTATAGAATGCTAGTCATTTTGATAAGCGTCGAGTAGAAAACAGGAACCGTTTTGATCAGCATTTTTGTAGAATGAGGGGGGAAAAAAACGTGACCTGGTGTCTGCAAGACCCCCACTTGATTTTGATTATCGTCTTCCTGTTGCACAGGACTGGTGGAACTCGACGTCTTTTGCCAATTACTACCGCACGTGGAACGTGGTGGTGCACGACTGGCTCTACTACTACGGCTACAGGGACTTCCTCTGGGTAAGGCTCTGCCACTCGAGATCATCTCAAGAGATAAACGTTGCATTTTCGGGAGATGGGAAGATGGATGTATTCGTTGTATCATAATACTTTGAAAAGGGGGCGGGGGGAGTTTACAAAAGTTGACATAATTCAAGTTGGATGTTAAAGGTTGGAATGTTATGACAGATGTTTTATTGGGGGGATTTACGAGATTAAAATTTAATTTTTGAAGTAATTCAATTCTGTGAGATTTGAGTTGTGGGTTTTTCATTTAAAGAAAAAAAATGTTTTATAAAGATAAAATTGTATTTTTGGGGGCTGAGTGGTAACTTTGGAGAAACGATGTTCTCTGATGAGATGAAAGTACCGTAGTAATTTTGGGAGAAACTGTCATAATGTTACAAAATCAAAGGTGAATTTTTATATAATAGAATATTAAAATTCAAATATTTTGGTGGGCAAAAAAATCGATTTTGTGAGAGATTTTTGGATGGAAAAGTCATCATTTGGTCAAGTTTTATTTGTTGGAAAAAAGTATGAATGCAAGAATTAAGTTGCATTTTTTTGAACAAAACAATTTTACAAAATAATGAGCCTTTTTTGTAGATCAAAAACTGTAACCGAATGACTTTGAAACTTTATATTGACAGTAAAACGAGTCCTAATTGCACAAAATCGAAGTCTGATTTTTCAACAACACTCAATTATTTAGCGACACAAAGTCATTATTTCACTAAATTCAGGTTGTATTTGTGGAGAAAATGTCACAAGATTAAAGTTGCATTCAAAAAAAAAAAAAAAGAAAAGCTGCTATCATATTCATGCGATCGATGCAAGTCACAGACGGTCACGTGGGCACGTCCATACAAGCGTAAAATGAAATGAACCGCGATGAACAGTAAAAACAAAGAATTGTGTATTCACCGTCTGTGTACGACGACCAAAATTGAATAATGACATCACGAGAGGGCTCGGTGAGTCGCCGTCTCCTATTTCCCATTTTCAATCTCCGCAGCTGTCGAAAAAGAAGTTCCGCACAGCCGCCATGTTGTCTGTCTTCATCGTGTCGGCCGTGGTGCACGAGTATGCCTTGGCCATGGGCTTTGGATTCTTCTATCCCGTCATGTTTTGCCTCTTCGCCATCTTCGGAGGTAACCCACAAATTTCATTTTAGGAAAGTCGGATCGAGTACTGCATTGATTTGTTTTCTAAATAGCATCGAATGGAAGGCTGCGAAATTGGAGCGAATAATAATCATAATCGGCGCCTTTCAAGATCAGCTCACAGAAGATAACGAAGCTTAATTCGTTCTAGACGACTTTAATTAATTTCACTCATTTACAATAATTGAAAAAAAAGAGAGAAAAAAAACGACATTATTATGACATACAGGAAAATAAAATGAAGAATGCAGACATAAGACTACTAGACTGTATTATCATATATTAACAATACCAATAATAATGAGAATAACGGGAGCAATAATAAATGAAAATATACATAATCAAATCAACCTTCAAATAATACTTTAGACAATCAAAAATATCTATTATGATTATTGTTATATTATTTGGAGTGTAATTATTTATATTGAATTGTTATTAGATGTTATTATTAAATACCAATGCCAGTAATAATGGATAAAAAGCATGTTATTGTGCAGGATTTATACCAGGGGTGGGCATCTGACATGATGGAGGGGCTATCATTTTTCACTAGCGTTACTGGGAGCCCACATCAGACCGAGGACTTTCTAACCCATTTGAATATGTGCATGTCTATTTTTTTTAACCAATGTATGTCATAGATTTCATGATGTTCAATATGCATTTCCCATGCAAAACAGTGTTTGGCTCCCTAAAATGAAAATACATAAATGAAAAAAAATTATATTGGGGAAAAAAAAATCCACAGCTGACGATCCGTGCATCACTTTTGTAGAAGAAACATGTTTATAATCCGACCCTACACCAAATATATTTTTTTCAATTAAGTGAAGGAGCCCATTTATGATTTATACTAGCACCATTAATAATTAATAGCGTGGCAGATTAAATGCATATTGCACAAATACATTATGTAAATCAAGGGTACACAGCTTTCCTGCAAATTGCAAGTAACAAGGTCTTGAAGAAAATCCGCATCCGTGAGATTGCTAGATTGTCATCATTATGTTTGATACATGGCATGCCTCTATAATATTGCTATAAGGAGAACATACAATAAAGCCATTATGGTTGTTATTAGGATTATTATCCCATTAAAGTTTGTTTTGCTTCGAGAATTGGTTTTGATCATCGTGTGCTGTCGTCCTTTCAGTTGTCTTTAACTTCACCATGAATGACAAGCGGCAGAACCCCGTGTTCAACATCATCATGTGGGCGTGTCTCTTCCTGGGGCAGGGCGTCCAGGTGTGCCTCTACTGTCAGGAGTGGTACGCTCAAATACGGTGTCCTCGCACTGGGGTATGAAACACGCTCACACAAACACATTGTACGGTACGGTACATCCTGCGGGTGGCGCAATGCCGCAGTCGGCCTTAAAATGACGTTTTAACATTCTTAACTGTTGTCGAACCCTTTTATTGACAAAACGTCGGCCTACCAGATTTGTGATGCTACAAGACTGAAGTTGCTTTTTTTTTTTTAGATTAAAATTGAATTTTTGGGTGGAGAAAAAAAAATCACAATTGTGAGATTGTTATTGCTGTTTGCTTTTCTTAATTTTACAAAAATAAATTTGTATTTTTTAGAGACAGAAAGTGCATTTAAAAAAAATTGGATTGCATATTTGTCTTTTTATTTATTTATCTATCTATCTATCTATTTACTTATTATTATTGTTATTTTTTTAAGTCACACTAAGAACCGGTGAAGGTTATCCTTTCACTGATCAGTGATCTGAACTCTTGCCCACTGCTTGTGGAGCATTATTGATCAATGTCAGTCCAATAATCAATCCTGCCATATTTTAAGAGCTTCTATTGGCAGATGACGCATCTATGAAACACAATGACACGTTCAGTATTTAACCTCGGAAAGCCTCCAGCGTTTGATGAAGTTGAGGATTTACTGGACAGATGGCGTACTTAAAGGCCTTTAAGTACGGCCGGCCCCCAATTCATGGTGAAGGCGTCCAGTGGTGCGCCGTCCCTAAAATTAGATTAAAATACAACGTGCTAATAAAAATGAAAAGCGGCATTATGTGTGTATGAGGTTACTAGAAAGAGTTTTTTGGTTGTTGTTTTATTTTTATTAATTTTTTTCTGTAATACAGAATAGCTTTTGGGAGCTGGTGACGCCTCGCTCCTGGTCTTGCGGCTACCAAGGACGAACAGTGGAAAGCAGCAAGCCATGAGGGTCAAGAAGGACCGAAACATCGGAGTTTACAATTATTCAAGTCACTCGAAGGCAGGGCTGGGGAGCCTTCTTTCTATCAGGGGCCATTTTCTTCAAGTCATAAAAAAATTAGGAGAATTAAGACATAATTACGACAACACATTGATGTTTTTTCAAGAAAAAAAGTCACGTGAGAATACAGTGTTATTTTTCAACTCATGCAAGATTAAAGTCATTTTGTGGGACTGAAGTTGTTTTTTTGGGGGGGGGGAATATGTGCAGTATAATTTCATAAGAGTTAATTCAGATTTTTTAAGTGGATATAAGTCATAACGTCATGAGGCAAAAATTGTTAGACATCATATTTTTGAAAAAAAAAAAACATTTGTAACAAGTCATAATTTTACAAGACTAACGTAATAGATATTTTCTCCAGGAAAAAGTGTGAAATCTTAGCAGTGTCGTTATTTTGAAATTTTTTTTTAAAACTGCCATTTTTTTGGTCTGTCTTTTTATTTAGCAGGAAAAAAAAGTCAATCTGTCATGAGATGTGTTTTGGAATTTTCCTGGAAGTACAAAAAATGTAAAACCCTTAGTTTCATGTTGGTCATATTTTTTTTCCAGAGGATAAAAAAAAGTTTTCATTTTACACTGTGTAAGTGTTTTTCTTTTAGGAGAGAAAAAGAGCCAGATTCAAATTGAAATTTGAGGAAAATTTGAAACCATTGAAACATTCGGCCATTCAGTCACCTGCCGAAGTCCTCCGAAAAAAATATGACACAACAATGGAGCAAATCTTTAGCGTTGTAAAAACATATCTTGTCCCCTGATCTATCTACATTGTGCCGCATGATCACTGCCTTTACTTTTGTGTCAAGTTTACTGAAGACAAATGCACTGTATATACTTGAAGGTCTCACTTGTCACTGTGTACAAAATAAAGTTCATTCTCAAAGCATGTTGTGAGAATAAAACATTTTCATTGATCTACCTACTTTATTTGCATTAACCCTTTCATGCACCAATAATAACCTGTAATCTGACAAACTGTCCACTGTAGGTTAATAACCGCTGTCCCTGAAAGGGTTAAACATCATCTGGTGAGCCATTTCACACACACACGCGCACACACACACGCGCGCGTGTGTGTGCACTTGTGTTTTTAATCCCACTGTGGTGAAGGTCAAGCAACAATGCGCTATCTGCTTTCTTATCGTCTGTCACAAAGCTTGTGTGTGTGTGTGTGTGTGATGTCATCATACAGGAAGAGTTGGATTAGCATTGGTGCACTGTTTGCTTTTGTGATGTAACGCTATGTACACTGATACGGTCTTAATTCCAATTCGCTGACACACACGGCTACTCTCAGCTTGGCTAGCATCCTCCTGTTGCTCACCTCCTCCAGAGTGTCCAGGGAACAGCCCAGGACCAGGACAGAGCTGGCCGTCTGGCGGTCCAGTCTCTCTCAGTCCTGGGCTGAGATGCTGCCTGACCAGATGACTATGCCATAATGAATGACTGAGGTCGCCACAGAGTCGTAGAAGGTCTTAAGGAGTGACCCCTGAACTGCAAAAGACCTCGGTTTTCTGAGCAGCTCTGCCCCTTCCTGATCAGTGCGTCCGCGTTGTTCAAATGTATCGTGTATCATTTTGAGGTTTGAAAAAGTATTTTCAAAAAGACTGAACATTATGAGAATAAAGTCACATTAAAAGAGATGGAATAGTCAAAGATCATGGATTAAAAAAAAAAAAAAACTTTGGAGAAAGTAATGGTTTTATGGAAAAAGTCACATTTCAGGATTAAAAATGTTGTCTTTTGAGGGAAAAAGTATGTTGTGGAAGAAAATGGTTCCTTTTTTATGTGTGTCATTGCTGCCAAAGGAAGGGCACGTCTTTATTTTTAGGGGCAATCAGCTAACACTTTATTTGACATACTCTATGTCAAATTGGCCCGAAATGACCCAAAGTGATCAGGTGATCATCATCGGAACTGATCGGAGACGGCGGGAAAGAGAGCAGGAACCAGGAAGGCATGCAGCCCAACAGCGGGGATTGAGGGGAAGGGCGCCAAGCGCATTTTCCGACAAAACTATTAATTGGAAGGGTTGGGAAAATGACATACACAAATGAAATGAACACCAAAGGTTAATTTTTAAGGATTTTTATTGATTTTAGAAGCTTTTCCTGAAAATTAAGGACAGTTAAGAACATAATTTTACAACTTTATGGATTTTTAAATGAACTTTAAGGACCTGTGGGAACCCGGTAGAGTGTTCATGACCTGCCTGGTAGTCGACTGGTAAGTGCAGCGGTGTTGTGGTGCAGGGTTCGAATCCGGCTCCGGCCTTACTGTGAGTTCTCAAAAATGCGTGTGGCCGTGCATTTTCTGATCCTCTTCTCCACACAACTATTCGTGCTCACACTCACATCTACGGACAATGTAAAGTAGTTGTTCATCACCTGACAGGTTCCTGTGTGTTCTCACAAACATGCAAGGCTATCCATTTTTTGATCCTCTTCCCCGCACAACTATTCGCACTCAAACTCACACCGAGGGACAATCCAGAACAGGGGTCAGGAACCAATGGCTCGTGAGCCAGATATGGCTCTTTTGATGATTGCATTTGGCTCGCAGATAAAACAAAATATTCTCGCTTGTTTAATCCATCGCTGCATCGACTTTTCACTGCTCCTGTTCAGAGCTGCAGTTGGCTATCCATGGTCGTTTTTTTCATCTAAAAACGCCTTACTATACATGGTCCTTTTTTTCGCCTAAAAACGCCTTACTATACGTGGTCGTTTTTTTCGGCTAAAAACGCCTTACTATACATGGTCGTTTTTTTCGCCTAAAACGCCTTACTATACATGGTCCTTTTTTTCGGCTAAAAACGCCTTACTATACATGGTCCTTTTTTTCGGCTAAAAACGCCTTACTATACGTGGTCGTTTTTGTCGGCCCAAAACGCCTTACTATACATGGTCCTTTTTTTCGGCTAAAAACGCCTTACTATACGTGGTCGTTTTTCGCTAAAACGCCTTACTATACATGGTCGTTTTTTCGCCCAAAACGCCTTACTATACATGGTCCTTTTTTCGCTAAAAACGCCTTACTATACATGGTCGCTTTTGTCGCCCAAAACGCCTTACTATACATGGTCGTTTTTTCGCTAAAACGCCTTACTATACATGGTCGTTTTTTCGCCTAAAACGCCTTACTATACATGGTCGTTTTTCGCTGAAAACGCCTTACTATACATGGTCGTTTTTTCGCTAAAACGCCTTACTATACATGGTCGTTTTTAGCCTAAAACGCCTTACTATACATGGTCGTTTTTCGCCAAAACGCCTTACTATACATGGTCGTTTTTCGCTAAAACGCCTTACTATACATGGTCGTTTTTTCGCTGAAAACGCCTTACTATACATGGTCGTTTTTTTTCGCTAAAACGCCTTACTATACATGGTCGCTTTTTCGCTAAAACGCCTTACTATACATGGTCGTTTTTCGCTGAAAACGCCTTACTATACATGGTCGTTTTTTTCGCTAAAAACGCCTTACTATACATGGTCGTTTTTTTTCCTAAAACGCCTTACTATACATGGTCGTTTTTTCGCTAAACGCCTTACTATACATGGTCGTTTTTTCGCTAAAACGCCTTACTATACATGGTCGTTTTTTCGCTAAAACGCCTTACTATACATGGTCCTTTTTTCGCCCAAAACGCCTTACTATACATGGTCGTTTTTTCGCTAAAAACGCCTTACTATACATGGTCGCTTTTTTTCGCTAAAAACGCCTTACTATACATGGTCGTTTTTTCGCTAAAAACGCCTTACTATACATGGTCGTTTTTTCGCTAAAACGCCTTACTATACATGGTCGTTTTTTCGCCCAAAACGCCTTACTATACATGGTCGCTTTTTCGCTAAAACGCCTTACTATACATGGTCGTTTTTTCGCTAAAACGCCTTACTATACATGGTCGTTTTTTCGCTAAAAACGCCTTACTATACATGGTCGTTTTTTCGCCCAAAACGCCTTACTATACATGGTCGTTTTTTTCGCCTAAAACGCCTTACTATACATGGTCGCTTTTTTCGCTAAAAACGCCTTACTATACATGGTCGCTTTTTTCGCCAAAACGCCTTACTATACATGGTCGTTTTTTCGCTAAAACGCCTTACTATACATGGTCGCTTTTTCGCCCAAAACGCCTTACTATACATGGTCGCTTTTTCGCTAAAAACGCCTTACTATACATGGTCGCTTTTTTCGCTAAAAACGCCTTACTATACATGGTCGCTTTTTCGCCCAAAACGCCTTACTATACATGGTCGCTTTTTTCGCTAAAAACGCCTTACTATACATGGTCGTTTTTTCGCCCAAAACGCCTTACTATACATGGTCGTTTTTTCGCCTAAAACGCCTTACTATACATGGTCGTTTTTTAAAAACGCCTTACTATACATGGTCGTTTTTTCGCTAAAAACGCCTTACTATACATGGTCGTTTTTTCGCTAAAACGCCTTACTATACATGGTCGTTTTTTTCGCTAAAACGCCTTACTATACATGGTCGTTTTTTAAACGCCTTACTATACATGGTCGTTTTTTCGCTAAAAACGCCTTACTATACATGGTCGTTTTTTCGCTAAAACGCCTTACTATACATGGTCGCTTTTTCGCTAAAACGCCTTACTATACATGGTCGCTTTTTTCGCTAAAACGCCTTACTATACATGGTCGCTTTTTCGCCCAAAACGCCTTACTATACATGGTCGCTTTTTCGCTAAAACGCCTTACTATACATGGTCGTTTTTCGCTAAAAACGCCTTACTATACATGGTCGCTTTTTCGCTAAAAACGCCTTACTATACATGGTCGTTTTTTCGCCTAAAACGCCTTACTATACATGGTCGCTTTTTTCGCCCAAAACGCCTTACTATACATGGTCGTTTTTTCGCTAAAACGCCTTACTATACATGGTCGTTTTTTCGCTAAAAACGCCTTACTATACATGGTCGTTTTTTCGCTAAAACGCCTTACTATACATGGTCGTTTTTTCGCTAAAAACGCCTTACTATACATGGTCGTTTTTTCGCCTAAAACGCCTTACTATACATGGTCGCTTTTTTCGCTAAAACGCCTTACTATACATGGTCGTTTTTTTCGCTAAAACGCCTTACTATACATGGTCGTTTTTTCGCCTAAAACGCCTTACTATACATGGTCGTTTTTCGCCTAAAACGCCTTACTATACATGGTCGTTTTTTCGCTAAAACGCCTTACTATACATGGTCGTTTTTTTCGCCTAAAACGCCTTACTATACATGGTCGTTTTTTCGCTAAAACGCCTTACTATACATGGTCGTTTTTTCGCCTAAAACGCCTTACTATACATGGTCGTTTTTTCGCCTAAAACGCCTTACTATACATGGTCGTTTTTTCGCCTAAAACGCCTTACTATACATGGTCGTTTTTTCGCCCAAAACGCCTTACTATACATGGTCGTTTTTTCGCTAAAACGCCTTACTATACATGGTCGTTTTTTCGCTAAAACGCCTTACTATACATGGTCGTTTTTTCGCTAAAACGCCTTACTATACATGGTCGTTTTTTTCGCCTAAAACGCCTTACTATACATGGTCGTTTTTTCGCTAAAAACGCCTTACTATACATGGTCGTTTTTTCGCTAAAAACGCCTTACTATACATGGTCGTTTTTTCGCTAAAAACGCCTTACTATACATGGTCGTTTTTTTCGCTAAAACGCCTTACTATACATGGTCGTTTTTCGCCTAAAACGCCTTACTATACATGGTCGTTTTTTTCGCTAAAAACGCCTTACTATACATGGTCGTTTTTTCGCTAAAACGCCTTACTATACATGGTCGTTTTTTCGCCTAAAACGCCTTACTATACATGGTCGTTTTTTCGCTAAAACGCCTTACTATACATGGTCGTTTTTTCGCTAAAACGCCTTACTATACATGGTCGTTTTTTTCGCTAAAAACGCCTTACTATACATGGTCGTTTTTTCGCTAAAACGCCTTACTATACATGGTCGTTTTTTCGCCTAAAACGCCTTACTATACATGGTCGTTTTTTCGCCTAAAACGCCTTACTATACATGGTCGTTTTTTCGCTAAAAACGCCTTACTATACATGGTCGTTTTTTCGCCTAAAACGCCTTACTATACATGGTCGTTTTTTCGCTAAAAACGCCTTACTATACATGGTCGTTTTTTCGCTAAAACGCCTTACTATACATGGTCGTTTTTTCGCTAAAACGCCTTACTATACATGGTCGTTTTTTCGCCTAAAACGCCTTACTATACATGGTCGTTTTTTCGCCTAAAACGCCTTACTATACATGGTCGTTTTTTCGCCTAAAACGCCTTACTATACATGGTCGTTTTTTCGCTAAAAACGCCTTACTATACATGGTCGTTTTTTCGCTAAAACGCCTTACTATACATGGTCGTTTTTTCGCTAAAACGCCTTACTATACATGGTCGTTTTTTCGCTAAAAACGCCTTACTATACATGGTCGTTTTTTCGCTAAAACGCCTTACTATACATGGTCGTTTTTTCGCTAAAAACGCCTTACTATACATGGTCGTTTTTTCGCTAAAACGCCTTACTATACATGGTCGTTTTTTCGCCTAAAACGCCTTACTATACATGGTCGTTTTTTCGCCTAAAACGCCTTACTATACATGGTCGTTTTTCGCCTAAAACGCCTTACTATACATGGTCGTTTTTTCGCCTAAAAACGCCTTACTATACATGGTCGTTTTTTTCGCTAAAAACGCCTTACTATACATGGTCGTTTTTTCGCTAAAAACGCCTTACTATACATGGTCGTTTTTTCGCTAAAACGCCTTACTATACATGGTCGTTTTTTCGCTAAAAACGCCTTACTATACATGGTCGTTTTTTTCGCTAAAACGCCTTACTATACATGGTCGTTTTTTCGCTAAAACGCCTTACTATACATGGTCGTTTTTTCGCTAAAACGCCTTACTATACATGGTCGTTTTTTCGCTAAAACGCCTTACTATACATGGTCGTTTTTTCGCTAAAACGCCTTACTATACATGGTCGTTTTTTCGCCTAAAACGCCTTACTATACATGGTCGTTTTTTCGCTAAAACGCCTTACTATACATGGTCGTTTTTTCGCTAAAACGCCTTACTATACATGGTCGTTTTTTCGCTAAAACGCCTTACTATACATGGTCGTTTTTTCGCTAAAACGCCTTACTATACATGGTCGTTTTTTCGCTAAAACGCCTTACTATACATGGTCGTTTTTTCGCCTAAAACGCCTTACTATACATGGTCGTTTTTTCGCCTAAAACGCCTTACTATACATGGTCGTTTTTTCGCTAAAAACGCCTTACTATACATGGTCGTTTTTTTCGCTAAAACGCCTTACTATACATGGTCGTTTTTTCGCTAAAACGCCTTACTATACATGGTCGTTTTTTCGCTAAAAACGCCTTACTATACATGGTCGTTTTTTTAAAAACGCCTAAAACGCCTTACTATACATGGTCGCTTTTTCGCTAAAACGCCTTACTATACATGGTCGTTTTTTCGCTAAAACGCCTTACTATACATGGTCGTTTTTTCGCTAAAACGCCTTACTATACATGGTCGTTTTTTCGCTAAAAACGCCTTACTATACATGGTCGTTTTTTCGCCTAAAACGCCTTACTATACATGGTCGTTTTTTCGCTAAAAACGCCTTACTATACATGGTCGTTTTTTCGCTAAAACGCCTTACTATACATGGTCGTTTTTTCGCTAAAACGCCTTACTATACATGGTCGTTTTTTTCGCTAAAACGCCTTACTATACATGGTCGTTTTTTCGCTAAAAACGCCTTACTATACATGGTCGTTTTTTCGCTAAAACGCCTTACTATACATGGTCGTTTTTTTCGCTAAAACGCCTTACTATACATGGTCGTTTTTTCGCTAAAAACGCCTTACTATACATGGTCGTTTTTTCGCTAAAACGCCTTACTATACATGGTCGTTTTTTTCGCTAAAACGCCTTACTATACATGGTCGTTTTTTCGCTAAAAACGCCTTACTATACATGGTCGTTTTTTCGCTAAAACGCCTTACTATACATGGTCGTTTTTTCGCCTAAAACGCCTTACTATACATGGTCGTTTTTTTCGCTAAAAACGCCTTACTATACATGGTCGTTTTTTTCGGCTAAAAACGCCTTACTATACATGGTCGTTTTTTTCGCTAAAAACGCCTTACTATACATGGTCGTTTTTTTCGCTAAAAACGCCTTACTATACATGGTCGTTTTTTCGCTAAAACGCCTTACTATACATGGTCGTTTTTTCGCTAAAACGCCTTACTATACATGGTCGTTTTTCGCTAAAACGCCTTACTATACATGGTCGTTTTTTCGCTAAAACGCCTTACTATACATGGTCGTTTTTTCGCTAAAAACGCCTTACTATACATGGTCGTTTTTTTCGCTAAAACGCCTTACTATACATGGTCGTTTTTTTCGCTAAAAACGCCTTACTATACATGGTCGTTTTTTCGCTAAAACGCCTTACTATACATGGTCGTTTTTTTCGCTAAAACGCCTTACTATACATGGTCGTTTTTTCGCTAAAACGCCTTACTATACATGGTCGTTTTTTCGCTAAAACGCCTTACTATACATGGTCGTTTTTTCGCTAAAACGCCTTACTATACATGGTCGTTTTTTCGCTAAAACGCCTTACTATACATGGTCGTTTTTTCGCTAAAACGCCTTACTATACATGGTCGTTTTTTCGCTAAAACGCCTTACTATACATGGTCGTTTTTTCGCTAAAACGCCTTACTATACATGGTCGTTTTTTCGCTAAAACGCCTTACTATACATGGTCGTTTTTTCGCTAAAACGCCTTACTATACATGGTCGTTTTTTAAAACGCTAAAAACGCCTTACTATACATGGTCGTTTTTTCGCTAAAACGCCTTACTATACATGGTCGTTTTTCGCTAAAACGCCTTACTATACATGGTCGTTTTTTCGCTAAAACGCCTTACTATACATGGTCGTTTTTTCGCTAAAACGCCTTACTATACATGGTCGTTTTTTCGCTAAAACGCCTTACTATACATGGTCGTTTTTTCGCTAAAACGCCTTACTATACATGGTCGTTTTTTCGCTAAAACGCCTTACTATACATGGTCGTTTTTTCGCTAAAACGCCTTACTATACATGGTCGTTTTTTTCGCTAAAACGCCTTACTATACATGGTCGTTTTTTCGCTAAAACGCCTTACTATACATGGTCGTTTTTTCGCTAAAACGCCTTACTATACATGGTCGTTTTTTCGCTAAAACGCCTTACTATACATGGTCGTTTTTTCGCTAAAACGCCTTACTATACATGGTCGTTTTTTCGCTAAAAACGCCTTACTATACATGGTCGTTTTTTCGCTAAAACGCCTTACTATACATGGTCGTTTTTTCGCTAAAACGCCTTACTATACATGGTCGTTTTTTCGCTAAAACGCCTTACTATACATGGTCGTTTTTTCGCTAAAACGCCTTACTATACATGGTCGTTTTTTCGCTAAAACGCCTTACTATACATGGTCGTTTTTTCGCTAAAACGCCTTACTATACATGGTCGTTTTTTCGCTAAAAACGCCTTACTATACATGGTCGTTTTTTCGCTAAAACGCCTTACTATACATGGTCGTTTTTTTCGCTAAAAACGCCTTACTATACATGGTCGTTTTTTTCGCTAAAACGCCTTACTATACATGGTCGTTTTTTCGCTAAAACGCCTTACTATACATGGTCGTTTTTTCGCTAAAAACGCCTTACTATACATGGTCGTTTTTTCGCTAAAACGCCTTACTATACATGGTCGTTTTTTCGCTAAAAACGCCTTACTATACATGGTCGTTTTTTCGCTAAAAACGCCTTACTATACATGGTCGTTTTTCGCTAAAACGCCTTACTATACATGGTCGTTTTTTCGCTAAAACGCCTTACTATACATGGTCGTTTTTCGCTAAAACGCCTTACTATACATGGTCGTTTTTTCGCTAAAACGCCTTACTATACATGGTCGTTTTTTCGCTAAAACGCCTTACTATACATGGTCGTTTTTTCGCTAAAACGCCTTACTATACATGGTCGTTTTTTCGCTAAAAACGCCTTACTATACATGGTCGTTTTTTCGCTAAAACGCCTTACTATACATGGTCGTTTTTTCGCTAAAACGCCTTACTATACATGGTCGTTTTTTCGCTAAAACGCCTTACTATACATGGTCGTTTTTTCGCTAAAACGCCTTACTATACATGGTCGTTTTTTCGCTAAAAACGCCTTACTATACATGGTCGTTTTTTCGCTAAAAACGCCTTACTATACATGGTCGTTTTTTCGCTAAAACGCCTTACTATACATGGTCGTTTTTTCGCTAAAACGCCTTACTATACATGGTCGTTTTTTCGCTAAAAACGCCTTACTATACATGGTCGTTTTTTCGCTAAAACGCCTTACTATACATGGTCGTTTTTTCGCTAAAACGCCTTACTATACATGGTCGTTTTTTCGCTAAAACGCCTTACTATACATGGTCGTTTTTCGCTAAAACGCCTTACTATACATGGTCGTTTTTTCGCTAAAACGCCTTACTATACATGGTCGTTTTTTCGCTAAAACGCCTTACTATACATGGTCGTTTTTTCGCTAAAACGCCTTACTATACATGGTCGTTTTTTCGCTAAAACGCCTTACTATACATGGTCGTTTTTTCGCTAAAACGCCTTACTATACATGGTCGTTTTTTCGCTAAAACGCCTTACTATACATGGTCGTTTTTTCGCTAAAACGCCTTACTATACATGGTCGTTTTTTCGCTAAAACGCCTTACTATACATGGTCGTTTTTTCGCTAAAAACGCCTTACTATACATGGTCGTTTTTTCGCCTAAAAACGCCTTACTATACATGGTCGTTTTTTCGCTAAAAACGCCTTACTATACATGGTCGTTTTTTTCGCTAAAAACGCCTTACTATACATGGTCGTTTTTCGCTAAAACGCCTTACTATACATGGTCGTTTTTTCGCTAAAACGCCTTACTATACATGGTCGTTTTTTCGCTAAAACGCCTTACTATACATGGTCGTTTTTTCGCTAAAAACGCCTTACTATACATGGTCGTTTTTTCGCCTAAAACGCCTTACTATACATGGTCGTTTTTTCGCTAAAACGCCTTACTATACATGGTCGTTTTTCGCTAAAACGCCTTACTATACATGGTCGCTTTTTCGCTAAAACGCCTTACTATACATGGTCGTTTTTTCGCTAAAACGCCTTACTATACATGGTCGTTTTTCGCTAAAACGCCTTACTATACATGGTCGTTTTTTTCGCTAAAACGCCTTACTATACATGGTCGTTTTTTCGCTAAAAACGCCTTACTATACATGGTCGTTTTTTCGCTAAAACGCCTTACTATACATGGTCGTTTTTTCGCTAAAACGCCTTACTATACATGGTCGTTTTTTCGCTAAAACGCCTTACTATACATGGTCGTTTTTTCGCTAAAACGCCTTACTATACATGGTCGTTTTTTCGCTAAAACGCCTTACTATACATGGTCGTTTTTTCGCTAAAACGCCTTACTATACATGGTCGTTTTTTCGCTAAAAACGCCTTACTATACATGGTCGTTTTTTCGCTAAAAACGCCTTACTATACATGGTCGTTTTTTCGCTAAAACGCCTTACTATACATGGTCGTTTTTTCGCTAAAACGCCTTACTATACATGGTCGTTTTTTCGCTAAAACGCCTTACTATACATGGTCGTTTTTTCGCTAAAACGCCTTACTATACATGGTCGTTTTTTCGCTAAAACGCCTTACTATACATGGTCGTTTTTTCGCTAAAACGCCTTACTATACATGGTCGTTTTTTTCGCTAAAACGCCTTACTATACATGGTCGTTTTTTCGCTAAAACGCCTTACTATACATGGTCGTTTTTTCGCTAAAACGCCTTACTATACATGGTCGTTTTTTCGCTAAAACGCCTTACTATACATGGTCGTTTTTTCGCTAAAAACGCCTTACTATACATGGTCGTTTTTTTCGCTAAAACGCCTTACTATACATGGTCGTTTTTTCGCTAAAACGCCTTACTATACATGGTCGTTTTTTCGCTAAAAACGCCTTACTATACATGGTCGTTTTTTCGCTAAAACGCCTTACTATACATGGTCGTTTTTTCGCTAAAAACGCCTTACTATACATGGTCGCTTTTTCGCTAAAAACGCCTTACTATACATGGTCGTTTTTTCGCTAAAACGCCTTACTATACATGGTCGTTTTTTCGCTAAAACGCCTTACTATACATGGTCGTTTTTTCGCTAAAAACGCCTTACTATACATGGTCGTTTTTTCGCTAAAACGCCTTACTATACATGGTCGTTTTTTCGCTAAAACGCCTTACTATACATGGTCGTTTTTTCGCTAAAAACGCCTTACTATACATGGTCGTTTTTTCGCTAAAACGCCTTACTATACATGGTCGTTTTTTCGCTAAAACGCCTTACTATACATGGTCGTTTTTTCGCTAAAACGCCTTACTATACATGGTCGTTTTTTTCGCTAAAACGCCTTACTATACATGGTCGTTTTTTCGCTAAAACGCCTTACTATACATGGTCGTTTTTTCGCTAAAACGCCTTACTATACATGGTCGTTTTTTCGCTAAAACGCCTTACTATACATGGTCGTTTTTTCGCTAAAAACGCCTTACTATACATGGTCGTTTTTTTCGCTAAAACGCCTTACTATACATGGTCGTTTTTTCGCTAAAACGCCTTACTATACATGGTCGTTTTTTCGCTAAAACGCCTTACTATACATGGTCGTTTTTTCGCTAAAACGCCTTACTATACATGGTCGTTTTTTCGCTAAAACGCCTTACTATACATGGTCGTTTTTTCGCTAAAACGCCTTACTATACATGGTCGTTTTTTCGCTAAAACGCCTTACTATACATGGTCGTTTTTTTCGCTAAAACGCCTTACTATACATGGTCGTTTTTTCGCTAAAAACGCCTTACTATACATGGTCGTTTTTTCGCTAAAACGCCTTACTATACATGGTCGTTTTTTCGCTAAAACGCCTTACTATACATGGTCGTTTTTTCGCTAAAACGCCTTACTATACATGGTCGTTTTTTCGCTAAAAACGCCTTACTATACATGGTCGTTTTTCGCGCTAAAACGCCTTACTATACATGGTCGTTTTTTCGCTAAAACGCCTTACTATACATGGTCGTTTTTTCGCTAAAAACGCCTTACTATACATGGTCGTTTTTTCGCTAAAACGCCTTACTATACATGGTCGTTTTTTCGCTAAAACGCCTTACTATACATGGTCGTTTTTTCGCTAAAACGCCTTACTATACATGGTCGTTTTTTCGCTAAAAACGCCTTACTATACATGGTCGTTTTTTCGCTAAAACGCCTTACTATACATGGTCGTTTTTTCGCTAAAACGCCTTACTATACATGGTCGTTTTTTCGCTAAAAACGCCTTACTATACATGGTCGTTTTTTCGCCTAAAACGCCTTACTATACATGGTCGTTTTTTCGCTAAAACGCCTTACTATACATGGTCGTTTTTTTCGCTAAAACGCCTTACTATACATGGTCGTTTTTTCGCTAAAACGCCTTACTATACATGGTCGTTTTTTCGCTAAAAACGCCTTACTATACATGGTCGCTTTTTTCGCTAAAACGCCTTACTATACATGGTCGTTTTTTCGCTAAAAACGCCTTACTATACATGGTCGTTTTTTCGCTAAAAACGCCTTACTATACATGGTCGTTTTTTCGCTAAAACGCCTTACTATACATGGTCGTTTTTTCGCTAAAAACGCCTTACTATACATGGTCGTTTTTTCGCTAAAACGCCTTACTATACATGGTCGTTTTTTCGCTAAAACGCCTTACTATACATGGTCGTTTTTTCGCTAAAACGCCTTACTATACATGGTCGTTTTTTCGCTAAAACGCCTTACTATACATGGTCGTTTTTTCGCTAAAACGCCTTACTATACATGGTCGTTTTTTCGCTAAAAACGCCTTACTATACATGGTCGTTTTTTCGCTAAAAACGCCTTACTATACATGGTCGTTTTTTTCGCCTTACTAAACATGGTCGCCTTACTATACATGGTCGTTTTTTCGCTAAAACGCCTTACTATACATGGTCGTTTTTTCGCTAAAACGCCTTACTATACATGGTCGTTTTTTCGCCTAAAACGCCTTACTATACATGGTCGTTTTTTCGCTAAAACGCCTTACTATACATGGTCGTTTTTTCGCTAAAAACGCCTTACTATACATGGTCGTTTTTCGCTAAAACGCCTTACTATACATGGTCGTTTTTTCGCTAAAACGCCTTACTATACATGGTCGCTTTTTTCGCTAAAAACGCCTTACTATACATGGTCGTTTTTTCGCTAAAAACGCCTTACTATACATGGTCGTTTTTTCGCTAAAAACGCCTTACTATACATGGTCGTTTTTTCGCTAAAAACGCCTTACTATACATGGTCGTTTTTTCGCTAAAACGCCTTACTATACATGGTCGTTTTTTTCGCTAAAAACGCCTTACTATACATGGTCGTTTTTTCGCTAAAAACGCCTTACTATACATGGTCGTTTTTTCGCTAAAACGCCTTACTATACATGGTCGTTTTTTCGCTAAAAACGCCTTACTATACATGGTCGTTTTTCGCTAAAACGCCTTACTATACATGGTCGTTTTTTCGCTAAAACGCCTTACTATACATGGTCGTTTTTTCGCTAAAACGCCTTACTATACATGGTCGTTTTTTCGCTAAAAACGCCTTACTATACATGGTCGTTTTTTCGCTAAAAACGCCTTACTATACATGGTCGTTTTTTCGCTAAAACGCCTTACTATACATGGTCGTTTTTTCGCTAAAACGCCTTACTATACATGGTCGTTTTTTCGCTAAAACGCCTTACTATACATGGTCGTTTTTCGCTAAAACGCCTTACTATACATGGTCGTTTTTTCGCTAAAACGCCTTACTATACATGGTCGCTTTTTTCGCTAAAACGCCTTACTATACATGGTCGTTTTTTCGCTAAAACGCCTTACTATACATGGTCGTTTTTTCGCTAAAACGCCTTACTATACATGGTCGTTTTTTCGCTAAAAACGCCTTACTATACATGGTCGTTTTTTCGCTAAAACGCCTTACTATACATGGTCGTTTTTTCGCTAAAACGCCTTACTATACATGGTCGTTTTTTCGCTAAAACGCCTTACTATACATGGTCGTTTTTTCGCTAAAAACGCCTTACTATACATGGTCGTTTTTTCGCTAAAACGCCTTACTATACATGGTCGTTTTTTCGCTAAAACGCCTTACTATACATGGTCGTTTTTTCGCTAAAAACGCCTTACTATACATGGTCGTTTTTTCGCTAAAAACGCCTTACTATACATGGTCGTTTTTTTCGCCTAAAACGCCTTACTATACATGGTCGCTTTTTCGCTAAAAACGCCTTACTATACATGGTCGTTTTTTCGCTAAAACGCCTTACTATACATGGTCGTTTTTTCGCTAAAACGCCTTACTATACATGGTCGTTTTTTCGCTAAAAACGCCTTACTATACATGGTCGTTTTTCGCTAAAACGCCTTACTATACATGGTCGTTTTTTCGCTAAAAACGCCTTACTATACATGGTCGTTTTTTCGCTAAAACGCCTTACTATACATGGTCGTTTTTTCGCTAAAACGCCTTACTATACATGGTCGTTTTTTCGCTAAAAACGCCTTACTATACATGGTCGTTTTTTCGCTAAAACGCCTTACTATACATGGTCGTTTTTTCGCTAAAAACGCCTTACTATACATGGTCGTTTTTTCGCTAAAACGCCTTACTATACATGGTCGTTTTTTCGCTAAAAACGCCTTACTATACATGGTCGTTTTTTCGCTAAAACGCCTTACTATACATGGTCGTTTTTTCGCTAAAACGCCTTACTATACATGGTCGTTTTTTCGCTAAAAACGCCTTACTATACATGGTCGTTTTTTCGCTAAAACGCCTTACTATACATGGTCGTTTTTTCGCTAAAACGCCTTACTATACATGGTCGTTTTTTCGCTAAAAACGCCTTACTATACATGGTCGTTTTTTTCGCTAAAAACGCCTTACTATACATGGTCGTTTTTTCGCTAAAACGCCTTACTATACATGGTCGTTTTTTCGCTAAAAACGCCTTACTATACATGGTCGTTTTTCGCTAAAACGCCTTACTATACATGGTCGTTTTTTCGCTAAAAACGCCTTACTATACATGGTCGTTTTTTTCGCTAAAACGCCTTACTATACATGGTCGTTTTTTCGCTAAAACGCCTTACTATACATGGTCGTTTTTCGCTAAAAACGCCTTACTATACATGGTCGTTTTTTCGCTAAAACGCCTTACTATACATGGTCGTTTTTTCGCTAAAAACGCCTTACTATACATGGTCGCTTTTTTCGCTAAAAACGCCTTACTATACATGGTCGTTTTTTCGCTAAAACGCCTTACTATACATGGTCGTTTTTTCGCTAAAAACGCCTTACTATACATGGTCGCTTTTTCGCTAAAACGCCTTACTATACATGGTCGTTTTTTCGCTAAAAACGCCTTACTATACATGGTCGTTTTTTCGCTAAAACGCCTTACTATACATGGTCGCTTTTTCGCTAAAACGCCTTACTATACATGGTCGTTTTTTCGCTAAAACGCCTTACTATACATGGTCGTTTTTTCGCTAAAAACGCCTTACTATACATGGTCGTTTTTTCGCTAAAAACGCCTTACTATACATGGTCGCTTTTTCGCCTAAAACGCCTTACTATACATGGTCGTTTTTCGCTAAAACGCCTTACTATACATGGTCGTTTTTTCGCTAAAACGCCTTACTATACATGGTCGTTTTTTCGCTAAAACGCCTTACTATACATGGTCGTTTTTTCGCTAAAACGCCTTACTATACATGGTCGTTTTTTTCGCTAAAAACGCCTTACTATACATGGTCGTTTTTTCGCTAAAACGCCTTACTATACATGGTCGTTTTTTCGGGCTAAAACGCCTTACTATACATGGTCGTTTTTTCGCTAAAAACGCCTTACTATACATGGTCGTTTTTTCGCTAAAAACGCCTTACTATACATGGTCGTTTTTTCGCTAAAACGCCTTACTATACATGGTCGTTTTTTCGCTAAAACGCCTTACTATACATGGTCGTTTTTTCGCTAAAAACGCCTTACTATACATGGTCGTTTTTTCGCTAAAAACGCCTTACTATACATGGTCGTTTTTTCGCTAAAACGCCTTACTATACATGGTCGTTTTTTCGCTAAAAACGCCTTACTATACATGGTCGTTTTTTTCGCTAAAACGCCTTACTATACATGGTCGTTTTTTCGCTAAAACGCCTTACTATACATGGTCGCTTTTTTCGCTAAAAACGCCTTACTATACATGGTCGTTTTTTCGCTAAAACGCCTTACTATACATGGTCGCTTTTTTCGCTAAAACGCCTTACTATACATGGTCGCTTTTTCGCTAAAACGCCTTACTATACATGGTCGTTTTTTCGCTAAAAACGCCTTACTATACATGGTCGTTTTTTCGCTAAAAACGCCTTACTATACATGGTCGCTTTTTTCGCCTAAAACGCCTTACTATACATGGTCGTTTTTTCGCCTAAAAACGCCTTACTATACATGGTCGCTTTTTCGCTAAAACGCCTTACTATACATGGTCGTTTTTTTCGCTAAAACGCCTTACTATACATGGTCGTTTTTTCGCTAAAAACGCCTTACTATACATGGTCGTTTTTTCGCTAAAAACGCCTTACTATACATGGTCGTTTTTTCGCTAAAACGCCTTACTATACATGGTCGTTTTTCGGCTAAAACGCCTTACTATACATGGTCGTTTTTTCGGCTAAAACGCCTTACTATACATGGTCGTTTTTTCGCTAAAAACGCCTTACTATACATGGTCGTTTTTCGCTAAAACGCCTTACTATACATGGTCGTTTTTTCGCTAAAACGCCTTACTATACATGGTCGTTTTTTTCGCTAAAAACGCCTTACTATACATGGTCGTTTTTTCGCTAAAAACGCCTTACTATACATGGTCGCTTTTTTCGCTAAAAACGCCTTACTATACATGGTCGCTTTTTTCGCTAAAAACGCCTTACTATACATGGTCGTTTTTTCGCTAAAAACGCCTTACTATACATGGTCGTTTTTTCGCTAAAAACGCCTTACTATACATGGTCGTTTTTTCGCTAAAACGCCTTACTATACATGGTCGTTTTTTTCGCTAAAACGCCTTACTATACATGGTCGTTTTTTCGCTAAAAACGCCTTACTATACATGGTCGTTTTTTCGCTAAAACGCCTTACTATACATGGTCGTTTTTTCGCTAAAAACGCCTTACTATACATGGTCGTTTTTTCGCCTAAAACGCCTTACTATACATGGTCGTTTTTTCGCTAAAAACGCCTTACTATACATGGTCGTTTTTTCGCTAAAACGCCTTACTATACATGGTCGCTTTTTTCGCCTAAAACGCCTTACTATACATGGTCGTTTTTTCGCTAAAACGCCTTACTATACATGGTCGTTTTTTCGCTAAAACGCCTTACTATACATGGTCGTTTTTTCGCTAAAACGCCTTACTATACATGGTCGTTTTTTCGCTAAAAACGCCTTACTATACATGGTCGTTTTTTCGCTAAAAACGCCTTACTATACATGGTCGTTTTTTCGCTAAAACGCCTTACTATACATGGTCGTTTTTTCGCTAAAACGCCTTACTATACATGGTCGTTTTTTCGCTAAAACGCCTTACTATACATGGTCGTTTTTTTCGCTAAAACGCCTTACTATACATGGTCGCTTTTTTCGCTAAAACGCCTTACTATACATGGTCGTTTTTTCGCTAAAACGCCTTACTATACATGGTCGTTTTTTTCGCTAAAACGCCTTACTATACATGGTCGTTTTTTTCGCTAAAAACGCCTTACTATACATGGTCGTTTTTTCGCTAAAAACGCCTTACTATACATGGTCGTTTTTTCGCTAAAACGCCTTACTATACATGGTCGTTTTTTCGCTAAAACGCCTTACTATACATGGTCGCTTTTTTTCGCTAAAAACGCCTTACTATACATGGTCGTTTTTTCGCTAAAACGCCTTACTATACATGGTCGTTTTTTCGCTAAAAACGCCTTACTATACATGGTCGTTTTTCCCGGCTAAAAACGCCTTACTATACATGGTCGTTTTTTCGGCTAAAAACGCCTTACTATACATGGTCGTTTTTTCCGGCTAAAAACGCCTTACTATACATGGTCGTTTTTTCCGGCTAAAAACGCCTTACTATACATGGTCGTTTTTGTCGCTAAAACGCCTTACTATACATGGTCGTTTTTTCGCTAAAAACGCCTTACTATACATGGTCGCTTTTTTCGCTAAAAACGCCTTACTATACATGGTCGTTTTTTCGCTAAAACGCCTTACTATACATGGTCGTTTTTTCGCTAAAACGCCTTACTATACATGGTCGTTTTTTCGCTAAAAACGCCTTACTATACATGGTCGTTTTTCGCTAAAAACGCCTTACTATACATGGTCGTTTTTTCGCTAAAACGCCTTACTATACATGGTCGTTTTTTCGCTAAAACGCCTTACTATACATGGTCGTTTTTTTCGCTAAAACGCCTTACTATACTGTCACGCTTGCGTGGTGGTGGTGGACCCCAAAGAGCAGGCAGGAGAGAGGAGCAAGGTGTACTTGACGAATTGTATTTAATAAAACACAGAAAACTAAGTCCAAAACAAAGTCCAAAATCATGACTGAAGATAAAACATAACAGTAACTGAAACATGACAAACCTGATGGCAGCAAACAAGCAAACAACAGCAACAATGACCCGACACTGAATGCTCGGGAGGGAGTCCTCTTATACTACTAATTGCTAAACGACCAACAGGTGTGCAGCTCAGGGAGAGCCTGCAGTGCCACCTGTTGGTCCCAAACCGAATTATGACACTTACTATGCATTGTTGTTTTTTTCGTCTAAAAACGCCTCACTATATATACATGGTCGTTTTTTTTCAGCCCAAAATGCCTTATTATACATGGTCGTTTTTTTGGTCTAAAAACGCCTTACGATACATGGTCGCTTTTTTCTGCGTATTTGGCCGAAAAAAGCCTAATGCTGTGGCTAATACTGTGGTCTGTGGGTACAGACATGCTGCATGTCTTTTTTTTTTTTTTTTTAAATAACGAAAAGCAGTCCACTAACTGCTGAGTGACGGTTTGGCTCTTGGGCGGCTGTCTAAATCCTGTTTGGTATCCAACAGTGAATCTTTGACTTGGATTTGGCTTTGGTAGATGACCCCCCGCCCAACCCCGCAATGTTTTCAAAGCAGTATCCCGCAGCGCTCCAGCAAAAATGTGAAAATCTCTTTCGCAGTGCTGCTTTGAACACACAAAACGCCTCGGGAAGGACGAGTAATCAACACAAGCGCATCATGTGTCGTTTTTCCAAGAATATTCAGAAAGGCGCACCAAGGAGACTTCACAGCATGTGACATACGCAGAGTTGGGTAGAATTCATTGCATGAAAAGCACCATGACAGACATTTAAAAATGCATTTTGGGACAGAGCGAAAAGACCATGCAGTTTTAAATGTGCGAACATTTTGGAGAGAAAAAAAAAACACTAATTTA
Source organism: Hippocampus mohnikei (assembly GCA_026261675.1). Lineage (NCBI taxonomy): Eukaryota > Metazoa > Chordata > Actinopteri > Syngnathiformes > Syngnathidae > Hippocampus > Hippocampus mohnikei. The sequence goes on along the minus strand of JAKGUB010000334.1, from coordinate 19,298,882 downwards.
ATTTTTCAGAAAAAAATTGAGCAAAGGTGAGAGCAAAGTTGCATTTTTTTTCCAAGCCAAAAATATGTAATTTTAACACGTTTGCTTAAAGTTGACTTGATTAGATTAAAGCCACACTTTATTAAGATACAGTTTCAAGGTTGAAATAGTAATTTTTGCAGCAAAAAAAATTGTAATCTCACCATACTAAAAAATTTGATTAAAAAAACATTCACAATATCACATTTTTTTTCAAAAAAAATGTTGGAAACTTACAAGAGATAACTGAATGTTTGCTTTTTTTTTTTTCTAGGAAGCAAAAAGGTTGTATAACTTTACATGAGTGGCATTTTCTTTCAAGAAAATAGGTCTTCATTACAAAATATCTGAGACATTTTTAATGTGGCGGCCGGGTAGTCCAGTGGTTAGCACGTCGGCTTCACAGTGAAGAGGTACCGGGTTCGATTCCAGCTCCGGCCTCCCTGTGTGGGTTTTGAGTGGGTTTTCTCCGGGTGCTCCGGTTTCCTCCCACATTCCAAAAACATGCATGACAGGCTGACTGAACACTCTAAATTGTCCCTAGGTGTGACTGTGAGCGTGGGTGGTTGTTCGTCTCTGTGTGCCCTGCGATTGGCTGGCAACCGATTCAGGGTGTCCCCCGCCTACTGCCCAGAGACAGCTGGGATGGGCTCTCGCACCCCCCGCGACCCTAGTGAGGATCAAGCGGTTCGAAAGATGAATGAATGAATGAATTTTTAATGTTGCATGATAAAAATCATAGTTTTTGGAAGAACAAACAAAGGGTTCATTTTTTTAATCAAGAAAAAATGTGATTTCACAAGATTCTCAGATTATTTTAGGACAAAAATTCTGAATTTCATCAGATTAAAGTGGAATTTTTGGGGGAGGAAAAAAATACAGTATTTTAGAAGATTGGTTGGATTCCTTCACAACAAAAATAAATAAAATAAAAATGAACACATTTTTCACCCCCTCCCCCTCCACAATTAACGTAAGATTTTTCATATATAATGTATTCATTGTAGTTTTCATTTATGACATTGAAGTTTCCCTGAATGGGTGGGGGGTATACAATCTGTAGGATAGTAAGTGTATTATTTTTTCCACAAAAAAAATATATTTTGGGAAAAAGTTCATTCCTTTTCAGATTTTTTTGAGAAAAATGGCTGATATATTTTTTGTTGTTATTAATCTGTAACTTTACAAGAATAAGATGCATTTTTTTATCTTCTAGATTTTACAAAATCATTGCATCTTCTCCGACACCCCATCTCAAAAATAACATTTTACAAGACAAAAAAAATGATTTTGCCAACCACTAAAATCTCTGGCTACACAGCACGACGCACGGCTCTTCGCCGGTGGAAAACCAAACACATTCTTCATTAGCACTTGTTAAGCACCGACTAATACGGCACTGAAGGAAAAGTGGTGTGAGCGAGACATGAGAGCAAAAGTGACAAATGCACGATCATTTTTTTATTTTTTATTTCTCAAAAGCACCATGAAACCTTTTAAAGACGCCTTCAGGGACAGTGGTAGTTGAACACCATGCAAAGGACTCAGGAAAGGGTTTGGCGTGTTAAAACACTGGTGGGGTTGGGACTGCACCGTTCTAAAGTGGGATTATCACCCACAGTCCAACCAGGCTGTGCGTGCTCACGTATCTGTGCCAGTGTGGGCGGGGGGGGGGGTGCGAAAAATCAGCTTTGAGTGCTTGATCTGGAGCAAAGTGGCTCAGGATGCTGCATTTTTGTTTTTTTTTTAATTCCCCAATGTTCGTGAGCAACATTTATAAGCAGGCTTTAGGAGAGGATGCCAAAAATTATACAGCACAAGCAGAGAGGACCAATTTTGTTTTCCCCCCTCCGATGGGAGTCTCACGTTCGTTTTCATCCTTCATGTTTTCAAGAGTCGACAGAGGCTTTCGACGCAAATTTCCAGTGCAAGACACAACAGCCTCTCCCTGACTATTTTTGTACGGCAATGCGCACACACACACACACACAGACACACACACACACACGCGCGCATGCTTGCACACACACAAAGGGAATTGTCCTTTACAACAGTGTTTGTCCATCTGTGTCACTTGTAGCCACCCAGAAAAACAAAAACAAAATAAAATGTGCGCGCACACACACACACACACACACACGCACACATACACACATACACACATACACAAAAGACAATTTCAAGTGAACACAAAGAAACGCGTATTTCCTCAAATAGTGGCCTTATGTAAGTCATCTACTTTGAGAAAATGTGTGTTATGAAAATTATTTACTCCAGATGTACTGTACAAAGTATGCTTTTGTTTCAGGGGAAAGAAAAGAGTTAGTGTTATAAGAACAAAGTCATGGTACAATTAAGCACTATTTTGAGGACGGGAATAATATTTAGAGGAAAACTAATATGAGATCAGTCATTCTCGAGGAAAAAAAAAGTCATAAAAAATAAACACTGGATGGATGGCTGTGATATAGACCTACGATGAACTCAGTGACTGCCACTAATGCCAAATATGCATTTGAACTGGGAGGCTTGGCAGTGTTCAATTCATTTTTTTCCCCCAAGAAGAAAATTGGAATATTAAAACAAGAAACAGTAGTAATTTTTTTTTTTTTTTTTACCTAATGCTTACAGTCCAACATTATTCAAATTTTCCTTGAAAAATGTGCCTTGTTTTCTGGAAGAACGTTGCCAAAAGAGAAACTTTTTTGGGGGCCAAATCTATCCTTAAGAACTTGGTTAAAAAAAAAAAAAAAGCTTGTCACTTGGAGCTGTGCGGCAAGTGCAGAGGCAGAAACACACACGACTGCTATGTTCAAACTCCAGCGTTGTTTGCACAAAGATACTCTCAAAACACCGAGCACCAGCTGCAAATAAACAGCCACTACTTGAGCAAATACAACGAGTGGTTTTGGTCCCATTTCTTTTTTTCTCGTTGTCTGAGTCCTTGAGAAAGAATTGGGAAAAATTAGCTTCTTTGCAAACAAAATGAAAACACACTTTGAGCTCAGTGCAGTTCATGTAGCGCTTCCATATTTCTCGACGTTAAGTCCGCAGCTGCTCATGTGGCTTGTTAGGGAAAGAACATCTGGAAGAAGTGCAACTTTTTGAGTTCATGAGGAAAATCAACATCGGGTCAGCGAAGCACAAACGCCAATCGATGGAGAATGGAGATCACTTTGAACAGAGCGCGCGCTGGTGGTCTCGTAACGCATTTATATAAAAAAAAAACAAACAAAAAAAAGTTAAAACAACACATAGAAAAGGTTTGGCATCTCGAAGGTCATCCGCTCCAAATGGCGTGCCGGTGGCTATGGCGAGTACGGCGGCTACCTCCGAGCTCGCTGTTTGGCCAGACGCTTCATGAAGCAGCAGGTCACCGCCGCGATGATGACGATGCCCACCAGCAGGGCCGACGACACGCCGACGACCAGCGGGATGAGGAGGAGGTCAGCGACTAAGAAGGAGCCAATGGGAGTCGTTTTACTTGTGTTTTAGTATATTTCTAGTGGTTAACTTGACCTTCTATACATGTATAGGGCCCAATTTAGACATTTTCACTTGGGGGAGGGGTCTACTCACTTTTGTTGCGAGCAGTTTCGACAGTATCGGCAAGAGTCAAGAAAGGTTTCATGACTGTGCCACTCTGAGCTTCAACATTTTCATTTGCTTTCCGTTATTTCGTGAGAAAATGTGTTTGAAAATGAGCCAAATTAGGGCGACCGCTTGCCCAAGGGTGGAGCGTGATCTCGCAAGAAGCAGTGGAAACAAATGCAACAAAGACACGTAGAATGAGTGTCTCACCTCGGGCATACAAGTAAACGGTGACTGCATTGGACTCGGCCGCGACCCCAGAGTTGTACCAGCCTCCGTGCGGATCCTGGCCCCAGGCCTCGGCGCGGCACGCGTACAGGCCCTGATCTTCAACGGTGGCCGCGTGGACCCGGAGACGGTAGCTGACGGCGGACAGCCGATCCACGCTGACCTCGCTGCCGTTGCCGTAGATCTCTATGACGCCGTCGTACGTGAGAGTGGCGACCGGTTTGGGTTCGACCGGGAGAGCCGGCTCCGGCGTGGTGTTTTTTGGGGATCTGCTCTGCGGCTCGGGGAGAGGCCATCGCCACCATTGCACCTGAGCCTGGGCGGGGCCCGTGGTGGTGACGGTGGCGGTGCAGAGGAGGGTAATGGTGCTGCCCCTTTTCAGCAGAGGGCCTTGGGCCAGCTGAGCCTCTGCTGAAACTACGACATCTACGGAAAAGAAGCGCGTATTGAGCAAAACTTGGTGCTGGAGACGGCATGATAAATAAGTTCATTTAAAAAAAATAAAAATAAAAAAAAAACACCTCGGCATGTGGAATTCAATCAATCCAACAACCACGGCAACGAATTCAGACCCGACCAGTTTGCTGATTTTGAGCTATTATCGTTCGTTCACTGCATCGAGGGACTTTTTTTTCTGTTTGGGGTTTGAAACGTCCGACTGTACATGAATGCATCTCGTGTCTCGCCGAACGCAAGGGTTGTCAATGTTTAACGTCCTACAAGTTGACAGTTCGAGACCCAAACATCCCTACACATATCGTGTTCTTTCAACAGGAAGTCCCAACAGCATTTATAATTCGATATTCACCACTGACAAGAGACAAGGCAGTCTCCATTGCCAAAATGCAGTGCGGGTTGTAGGCGCCTCAGCGAGTGGGGGCGAGCTGAATCGGAAGTCATCTTTTATAAAGAAAAGAGTCGGCCAAGTACACATCCAGCCTTGGATATTTATGTATGTATTTATTTATTTTATACATGAAGGGTATACCCTGACGCGCATTCTGTATTCTGTGTGCAGTCTGGCAGACAGACACAGAGTTGGAGCGCCTTCGCTGGATGTACCGATAGGAGCTTAAAACATGCACTTGCGCTTTGCAAAAGGATCAAATGTTTTTATGAGCACACGGGAGCAGTTGCGAGCATAATCATGACACTTTCGAGCCCTGGAAGGCATACCTGGCTGGCTACTACCATATTGGCCCGAATATAAGACGGTGTTTTTTTTGCTTTGAAATAAGACTGAAAAAGTGAGGGTCGTCTTATATTCGGGGTCTAGACATTATACCCATTTGCGACGCTAGGTGTCGCCAGATATAATTTAAGCGAATGCTGAACTTGACTCACCAGGCCAAAGTGAACTAAAAATAGCGGTAGCACAAAGAAGAAAAATAAAAAAGAGCGGTAAGAAAGGAAAGAGAAGAAAATAATTGAAGAAATAACAGAAAATGAAGAAACGTAGCCACAATCTGGAGAAAAGTGGGTCAAAGATTGGCCAGGTTAACCGGCAGCTGAGGACAAGTTAGGATGTACATTTACGTTTCAAAAACCACAAGCCATTCATTTACGAATGTGATTGCACTTTAGTTGACATATTTAAATGTTCAGATATTAAGATTTGAATGAGGCAAAAATAACATGCTTTTTCTCTCAAATATATTGTTACAATCATTTGTTTCAAATGTACTGTAATTATTTTCTGTATAAAAATTAATTTGGTGTTCAAAGTCTGTTTTCAAACTTGAGTCTTGAAAAAGAGAGGGGGGGGTCGTCTTATAATCAGGGCCATCTTATATTCGGGCCAATGCGGTAATCCAATCCAGACCCAACTACTTAGCTCCGGTGCACAGACAAAAGTAATCGTGGTGTCTCTCTCACCTTTCGTCTTGAGATTGACTGTGACACCCTCGGACCTCTGCGTGAGTGTCGCCGGCATAGAAGGAGCGGGGATCATGCGACCGGCGTACACGCTGACCACGCAGCGATAAACGCCGGTGTCGGAGGGGCGGGCAGAGAACAACTTCAGGGAGTACTTTGCATCTTCCACTTTCTCCATGGAGCCACCACTAGCTCGGCTGACGTCGTCCCCCCAGCTCACAATGCCGTCTGGGTTCATTCTGGCCACCTCCACCTGAGAAGATCATCAATAACAACCAAATTCGTCTCAAAAACTATTTCCTCCTTAGAAGGCAAAGTGAATTTTTTGAAAATTCAGCACACTATTTCTCTCAGCAACGTGAAGTTTTGTTGCCTTTTCTTTCATGAGCAGGCCCACTAAAAATGTCTCAGGAAGCCATGCCTGAAAAGACACAGCAAGACGGCCACTTTGATTGGACGCAGCCATTATTTAGGCAATTTCCTGGGGTCCTTCAAATGCAAATCTTGCTGAGGGGATTTCTTAAAAATTCAGCCCCCAAGACAGTTTGACTTTGCAACATGAAATTTGGGGAGCAGCTTCAGTATGCAGAGGTATACAAAACACATTGAGAATTCATTCATTCATTCATCTTCCGAACCGCTTGATCCTCACTAGGGTCACGGGGGGGTGCTGGAGCCTATCCCAGCTGTCTCCGGGCAGTAGGCGGGGGACACCCTGAATCGGTTGCCAGCCAATCGCAGGGCACACAGAGACGAACAACCATCCACGCTCACACTCACACCTAGGGACAATTTAGAGTGTCCAATCAGCCTGCCATGCATGATTTTGGAATGTGGGAGGAAACCGGAGCACCCGGAGAAAACCCACGCAAGCCCGGGGAGAACATGCAAACTCCACACAGGGAGGCCGGAGCTGGAATCGAACCCGGTACCTCTGCACTGTGAAGCCAACGTGCTAACCACTGGACTACCGGGCCGCATTGAGAATTCATGCTCTAGAATTCACATTTGCTGAAGCAATTTGATTATTCCCAGTGGCTCTTTTTATTTGCTTGCTGAAAATTTAGAACCACAATAGAGATGAGGTGACTTTAGTTTAATATTTTGGTGAGGATCTGGAAAAATGTGTGAATGCAACAACAAAAAACTGAACAACCGCTTTTGAATTATTCCAGTAATAAAGGCTATCATGCCGACAGAGAATATGTATTATGTAGAGGAAGCCATCAAGACTTCTCTAAATGAGAATTGTAAAAGAATTCCGACCCATTTTTGTTCATCACTTCTCTCATTCAAATCCAGCACGAGTAAGAGTCTTACCTCCGTGCCTCCAGACCCAATGAATTCACCACCCGCAGAGCCCCTCTTCATCCACTGAATCTGCAGGCCCGAGTTGACGTCGGAGGGCAGCCCATTGACCTCGCAGGTCAGAAGGAGAGGCGAGCCCACCTGCAGGGTCACCTCCCCTTGGGGTTTTGACGTCACACTCAGAGACTCGGCTGTAGGGCAAGAGAGGACACGGCTTCAGACCAGGCTGCATTAATCAGCTTAATGCAACAAAATGACAAGATTAAGTTCGCTCAAGCTCGCAAGTTAGCAAGTAGGCTATCATAGTTAGCACACAGGCTAGCACAGTTAGCTTGTCTGTGCTGGATGGGTGCCTTTTTGTTTCGTTGCGCTTGGAGTACACCTTGCGTGTGTTCCCAGCATGGGAAAAACCTTTTTCCGACGTGTCGCTGATGTCAGGCCAAACCTTCGTATGTCACAATTTGGTAAATTGAACATTTTTAAATATTTTTATTTGTCAGTCCACACCTGTGGGTGTTGTTGTTACAAATTCTTGACCAATTCAAAGTGTTGAAAATGGACGCTTTCAGGTTAATTGTTGAATCAACATGCTGTTTTGGGGGGCTCCTGAAAAGTGATGATATTGGACGTACGAGGAATACACCAGACACCAGCGATAAAATACAATTTTAAAACAAAAATGGAAAATACTCGTTCAAGACGAGTTCCATTTGTTCTGTGACCAATGGTCATAACTCAAAACAGTTCACAAGTCATCTTTTCCCATTGAAATAACAGGAAACGCCATTCATCCATTCGAGCCTTCCTCAAAAAACTGTGTCATGCGTATTTATAGCAAGAGCAATCCATAATATTACAATTTATAAAAACGTACAGTAATTACACAATTAAAAGCAATTAAGCCGTTTTTGTATCACTGCATCAACTTGAAAGGCTCTTGTTCCGCTCTTTCTGGTGTGCATGTCTTGATCACCTGGGGGCAGTATAAGCCAGATGGATATACTGTTCATTGAGACCTCTCACCTAAGCTGAGCTCAGTATGGCACTAAACAATAACAATAATAATAATAATAATAATGCATTTTATTCATAAGTGCCTTTCACAAAAATCAAGGACACTTTACACTTCGAGTGTCTGTCTACATGTGCTGCGGCACTATTTGTGTTCTATCCATTGCTTAAAGCGGTAAAGCACCTCAACATCAATGCTATTTAGTGTTTACATGAAGCTAGCGGTCTGAAAGGCAAATCTATGCAGCTGTGCTGTCAATCCAACGTGGGCAACGGCTAAACTTAAAATAATCAAATAAACCGTTCAGGACTCCCATAGACGATCTAGGAAATTTGGCGATGCATCCGCTGCATGCGGCACACGCATAGATTCATATTGCAGTCTAGGCTCACACGCCAAACATTTGTCGAGCTGTATACAAAATTCAGTTTTGATTGGACGGCATTCTTGGTGCAGGTGTACCGATTGAAGTGGCTTGTGAACATATATTCTGGTGAAAAGATACTCGGCCCTCATTTAACCACAGCTGATAACAATAGATGCATTGTCTTTGCAGACAAAAGGGGAAGGTGCTGAGCGAACACACACCAACATAATGCAGGCATTGTTCCACATTCAACTCCCATTCACTACGTTTTATTAGTGAGGGTGCAATTGCGTCTATGACCTACATCTACTTAATGCTATGCAATCTAGACTGAAGTTCCACGAACACATACGCTTACTCTGATGCCTTTTAATTTAGCTGCAAAACTTGAAGGAAAGAACAAATCCCAAATGTCGGTAAGTGCAAAGGATGGAAAAAAAAAAAATCCGCGTGAACGCTTTCAGGCATAAAAAGCAAGCCGGGCTGCGAGGCAACAGGCTGGCATCCGGCTGGTATCGATCGACCCACCACATTCAGTTGGATCATCATCAACGAGAGAAAAGAGCCGAGTTTGGAGCATGTCAGGGATTCACGCTGGCAATTCATGAGCCCACAAAACTAAACTTGCCAGGTAGGCAAAGAGCTCAAGGAGGAAACTGTTTTTTGGCTGCCTGATAAACAAGCGGCAGGCAAAAATGAAACAAACGTGCACGGCTTCACTCGCAAGTCTGGAAAGTGTCCAATGAAGCCACCAGCACGACAAGCCCGGGCTGACTTGCCCCACAGGTACAAATCGTAACACGTTAGTAAAACACATACCTTAAATAGCTAAGCAGGACATCTTTTGTGTCTTCAGATCTGCTGTCACTCTTGTGAAAGCAACATTCGTCACACTATTTGATGTCAGAGTGCAACACAGACTTCAGGTATCAATCCCGATCTTGTCTGACGTCTAACTGTACAGCGTGGCCCTGACAAATGTTGTGTTTGACGCTTTAGTGTAAATTTGGGAACAACGTGGCATGCAGACAAGATCAAAAATACCTTTACAGCATGAAGTTGGGATGAATTACTTTCATCGGGTTTCATGAATGAAGTAATAACTTTTCACAAGGGGCCTAAGGTGGATTCATAAAATACCCAACACGACTGAATGTGGCATTCCAAATTCTGACCCTACCTCCTGAACATCTCATCAGGAATTGAGATGCGCCTCAAACCCAAGACTAGGAAATGCATTTCCAAGCGAGCCCGTGTGAACCGCAGGCTCGATTTCCCATGCTTAGAGGTATTTTACCGCTCATTTCCATTCAAGTTTGAGGGATTAGTGGCTTCAGAAATGCTCTTCCTTTTATCTGGTCCAACCACTGCAGCATTTTATTGGAACCATTTACAATAAATGCGATAGATTTTTGTAAATACTCAGACCACCCAGCCTGGTAATAACAGTCATTAGCAACTTCAAAGTCACTTCACCAGTGCAGTGTTCAAATAATAAAAATTAAAAAAAACAGCACTCTAAATTCAGAGTGCCTTGTGGTGTCGTCGTATTGACCGAAATGGAATTGGCTCTTCTCTATCAGAGTTGCGTCAACATTTCCTGTTCTATGGCTGTCCTCCTAGAGAATACTACTTTGAGCGTAGTCGCATCTTGCTATTAACGAATTCACCTATTTGTGTTTTTTCCCTCCCTATCTTCTGCTAGTCGTTGGCAAAAAATCCCATTTGCGGTTTTGTGCTCATTCTGAAACGCAGTAAGATGCCAACTGCCTACACAAGAAACTAGTGACTGGTGTCAAGGAAGTATGCTGAAGTAATAAAGTTCAAGTTTAGTTGTTTCACTTGAAAGTTACATTGGGTAAGGTTGGCTTGAAATAACATTAAAGGTCTCGGGATCATAATTTGACTAGTAAGTCAGTCCAGCTCTTGTACAAGCATTTATTTTAAAAATTATTTGCGTCATGGCCAGGCCTCTACCCCCATTCACTGGGCAAGACTTCCTGGAAAAGGATGTCATTGTACTCACAGAGTTGCTTAACCGTCAGGTTGCCAATGTCCAGCGTCCTGTAGGCAATCTTCTGCCAGGACCGGTCCGGGTCCCGAATCCACTGCGCGGCCTCACAGAAATAGGCTCCCGTGTCATTGGGCTGCAACACCTTCATCTTCATGATGTACAGGTCCTGACCGCCCTCTCCGTTTCGCTTCTCCAGCGTAATGTCGCCATCATCGTAGCGCTTCTTGTAGGCGAGGCCCGGCACGACACCCAGCAACTTGTCAATGGAGATGATAACCCGAACGGTGCTGAGCTCCGGCCCCACCGTGCCGCCCGAGCCCGCTTGGCCGCTGCGCTTCCCGAAGGTGATGGACAAGTGGGTGAGTTGCTCCGAGCGGATGCTGGCCGAGCACGTCAGAGTTAATTCGGCACCTTCTGGGAGGGGCTGCCCGGTCAGGGAGCGGCTGTAGCTGATCTGGAGTGTGTCAGGGATCACTGCGGGCGGACAAAAAGGGGACATGTTACTCAATGAAGCCGCTAGAGGAAGAATGCAATACTGTATTTGGATGATCTGTCAGCAGTCAGTTTGGCTAGCGCGTCTGCCTCACAGTCAGGAGTTTCCTCCCAAATCCCCAAAACAAGCTTCTTAGGTTAACTCTAGAGTGTGTGTGTGCGTGTGTGTGTGCACCATGTGATTAATAGTCCAGTGTGTACACCACTTGCCTTCACCTGCGATAGACTCAAGCTCAACTGTATCCCTAATAAAGACTGCTACAGTGTAAAAAAAAAAAAAGGATAGATGGTTAAGAACTAAATGTGGCAACTTTATACAGTACGTGCCAACTTGATTTGATGAGCGCTGTTGTTAAGTTCTGTTGTTAATCTCCCTTTCCTCAGCATGTTTTATGATAGTATCATGTTTTCTTTTTGTCAAATACCAAATGACCTTGCAAAATATCATGTGCAAATCAGGCCTCTTGCGTTTTCATTTTGCCGCATACACACTTGTCCTAGATTTGCATCTTTACGTCAAATTGCTGTATTGCTTTTGTGATCGCAACGAAAGGTACAACTAGGCTTGCAAACATTTGCATATTCGGAATGAGGACGGACCTGGAAGTATGCACTCCCTCTATCCCGGCGTTTGGCTGCTGTTCTACAAGGACGACGATGGCATCTTGCTAGTAATGTGGACTTCCTGGTTTCAAGTGTGCTGAACAGGAGATCACACCATGTCGAATTAAACGAGCCAACAGACTTGTTCTCCACTTAACATTGCAATCACAGTAATGTGCCTGTTGTTAGTGAATCAATAGAGTACTCTCTGTCAGAGCTACCGCAAAATGATCTCAGTGGGTAGGCTCACTGTGCTGCACAAGATCGTCATCTAATATGGTTTAATTATTTAGAATTTTTTTTAATAATATTTTGTATGTTTTTGCCATGATATTTCTGTACTTTTCATAGACTATTTGGGTATTTTCTGCATGATTTCTTGGGTTAGGCTCGCTGTTTGTGTACTTGTACTGAACATGTGCCTGATGACCAAATGACGTGTCTGATGGCACACAGTATGGGCACAGGGTGCGCACCGCTTGTTTTGACAATTTACCTTGAACGACCACAGAGCTGCTGTAGGATCCCAGGTAGGCGTTGTCTGTGCTCGGTGTGTAGCACTCATATTTGCCCTGATCGTCCGTGCGCAGCCTCTGGACCACCAACCGCACGTGGTCGCCGGAGTCGCGGTCCACCCTCACCTCGCCATTCCTCACCCGTGCTTGGTAAGGGGCGTACGGGAAGCCTTTGTCTTTGGTGGACACAACTCCAATTTGCCTGTCGCCCGAGTCGTCCCTGTACAGGAACCACTCGAAGTCCTGCATGCGCGGGCCATCGTAGCCGGAGACGGCGCAGGGCACGGAGAGGGAGAAGCCGGCCACGCGGTACAAAGGTCCCGTGGGAACGGTCACCTCGCGGGACACGGCATACTGGAGAACTGTGAACAGAAAACATAAAAGACAAAGAGCGTGACGTTGCAAAAGTATTTAGCACACTGAAAAGTGTGTGCTTTTTAATGTTATTCAAATCATGATACTGGTTGATAGAGGTTTAATGAAGCGACCATCCAATTTCAGACAGTTAATATGACAGGTTCATATGGTAAATGTTGTCAACACTATATTTAGCCTCTCAGGAGAAGGGTCTTTTGGCTCCTCCCACCATTGTGTGCAAACAAAAATAACATGAACCATAAAGACAACAAAGAAGAGGAAGACATCAAAGAAGTTGTTATAGTCCTGTGAAATTTAACGCTTTTGTTGCATTCTTGCCTCAGTGTTTTGTTTTTTGTATGTGTCGATTATGTTCTAAATGTTAAAATTTTACTTGAAGGTTTTATTAGTTTTCCTCCAACATTTAAATAGTTCACCTCTAAAACAACTCATTTTTTTTCTTTAATATTTTTAGATTTTTCGCTTTAATATTTTAGACAGTATTTCTCTACCCTAATTAATCTAATGGAATGCAAAAACATTTTTGTATTTTTCAAATGTGTTTTTCAAAATTTTTTACATCAAGTTTTTTAATTTCATTTTACTAATATGAGTGTCTGTTGTCTAAACTGTGCATTTTTTTTTCAATTGCTTTGGTTCCTGTTCTCGACAGAGCAAGTTATATAGATGTATTGCATTGTACTGTATCGAATGCTCTCATCCGCGCCTCTCCTATGAGAGAATCCCTATTGTTTTCTTGGCAGTTTTTTTTGTTTGTTTTTGTTGCAACAATGTTTCCGTTCAGAGAGATGCACATTTTTAACAGTGGCTCTCCGCCCTGTAGGCGATTTTAGTCTTAATCTGCCAGGAATGGCAAAAGCAAAGGAAAAAAAAATCAACATTAGTGGATGCCATACACTTTTTCGCGCTACCTTTGACCTAACCTAAAATGGATTACTACCTGAACAAACCTGAAAGACTGGACGTGTGTGTGCAAGTGGGTGTGGGTTTACACACACACAGCAACTGTCGGGCGAGCCGCTGCGTCACCGCGACACGCCCGTGGATAATGACATGGGGCTGAGCGGGAAGGCTTAAGCGGATCGAGACCTAATTAACATTGGACTCGAGAACTGGGACTGATAGGGACGCCACAGCTTGTGACAATACTCACCACTGTCTGGATTAGACAAACCAAGATGAAGGGTGAGGGGGCAGCTGTGTTCTCTTCAATAAATATCACAAATCCCAAGAATTGAATTTTCCATAGGTCAAATTTAAGCACGTTATCGATTTCAAATTAGTTATTTCAGCATACTGCTACCACCGAGCCTCCATGAAGCGCTTTAATGCAGACTTTAGATTTCAGTGAGCTGACGACCATCTGGGAAAGGAATGAACAACTTCAAACTGAATCCACCTTTTTAGAAACTGATAAATATAAACGGTCATTTTAAATCTGTAAAATATTAATGTAATATTACAATTTTCAACTTTATATCTTGAAAAAAAACATCAGTCATATATCAACTTTTTATCTTGAAAAATTATTACTTATTCTCATTATAGCATGTCTTGAAAATCTCCAATATTCTGACTTTACCTGGAAAAATATGTCAGAATTCTTGCAATATCAAAACGTTTCATCACTAAACAATATGACATTCTATAATCTGAAAAAAGCAACTTTATTCTTGTAATATACACCTCTGTTATTGGAAAAAATATGTTATTGGCGACTTTTTAATCCACAAAAAAAAGCTAAATTGCAAGTATATTCTCCTAAATATATTTTTTTCACACAAGATTAAAGAATCCTGTAATATTGGAACTTTTGCAACTTTTTAGCTAGGAAAAATTCAAACTTGTTCTTAAAAAAACAGTGGCCTTTTCCATCTTTAAATAAATGACACTATTCTTATAATATCCTTTCTTTCCATGAAAAAAAAAATCCCATATTAAAGCTGTCTGTATGCTTTCATTTTTTTTCATTAATATTTCAAGTATTTGAAAGGACCTTATTAAAATTTGAAAATTCAAGCTTTCCCAGCATAAAAGAAAAATCGTGAAAATTTAAAGAGCACGGATCTCGACCCAAACTACTTAGTACCAACCAATGTTGTGCAATGTGACACACCCATCGAACCAATTTTGGTCTGATTCGACCCGATAAATGTTACATAATATTTGCAAACAAACACGCCACTGCTTGGACAACAAGCATCCTTGTCATGATGGCTGCATTATATGACAAGTGCATCAATACACCACCATGCAAATGCGCGTGGCCGATGAGTGGTGATACGTGCAAACACACACATAAACGCACTCAATAATCAATTTCAAAGGAGCGTTGCTCACCATAGTGCAGACAGACGAATAGAGTACTTTTTATCCCAGCCATGACGCTCTTCATGTCCCTCCGCGGATTACTACCGTCTCGGGTGTTCCTTTCCCAGTGGTTCGGCGCCGCTCATCCCGCCGCGAGTATCACGAACCGCCTGTTGACCACATAACAAAAAATGAATGACATGAAGATATTGGCGCCTTCTGATTCGCACCGCCATGTTTTTATTTATTTTGACAAAATGAATCACCTGAGTCACACGTACCGACGCGCAGACGTACCGTAGTAAACAATTATCCAAATGTAAAAATATTTATATTTCGCCCAAATCAAAAAGGTATCTTATTCAGTATTAGGCTTCGATACGTTTGGTTTCGTCTCCCAGTGGTACGCATCTTCATCGTCATAGTGGGCTTTACTGAGGGGAGGAGCCAAAACAAAGCTTCAAAGACGACGACAATCTGGAACCATTGGTTGGAGGAGCGATCATCCCAGACTGCAGAGGGCGCCCTAAAGCTAAAATAGGACATACAGCAATCCCCGGAAGTTATCATACTTCCTTTTCCGTAGTGGAGTTTGTGTTGTTCACTTTCGATTTGTAGCTTTAAGTAATTCATTACGGTAAAAGTAACGGCACGTTTTTATTATTTACCATGTTTATAATTCCTTGTCACACAGGATTCACCATTATACTTCGTTTCATTCATATTCAGTTGCAGTTTTATTTAGATCACGCCAAATCACAACAGATGTACACCGATGCACTTTACATACAGCGCAGTGCATTCCTTCAAAAAATAATAAATGAAACGTCTATGTAACAAAATAAATCGGCAACAATGCAAAATAGGCATGGTTATAGAAATTGTCAATAAAGAAAGATTAATTTAAAAACAACAACTCAAGAGTAATAAAACAAAAAAATGAACTATTAGCTTTACATTTTAAGATAAACCAAACTGTTTCTGCTCTAAGTAGGTTTATGAAGCGTTTTCCCCCAAAAAGTGTTTAAGGAGTACATTTCTCTTGTTTTTTGTTTATTTAAATAATATTAAGTTGTTGTGGTGTTTACCCCCCTCCTTGCAATTGTGTGTCTGTGTTCTCGCCACGAGAGGGCAGCAAGATACAGTACTTGTCATTCAAACAACCTCCATATCGAGACCAAATGAAATACTGTACATCCTGATTTATATCGCGCTGTCACAACAGCTGCAGCTGTAACAAAGCACTTAGCAAAAAAAATTAACATAAAGTAAAATAAAAAACACAACACATAACATAAAAAACGGACAGTCGTGTAATCTCACTACTTTTCCCTCAAATCAAATCCATCTATCAATCTAGTCCCCCCTGGTTCAATATGTTCATAAATGATCATCTAACACAAAAATTAAATTTCACAACTCTAGGTGGAGACAGTCAACAAGCCTGAAAGCACAAAGAAATGTTTTGATACGATTTCTGTGACAAGATTTCCTCAAAACATTGACTAATGTAACAGCAATGACTAACGTTGAGTTGTTTACTACGGAGCCCCGAAGGTGACATGGAACAAAAAAAAGTTTGCGAGATGATGCAAAGGTTTTGAAGTTTGACTATAAAAGTAACTAAAATCGTCATTTATAGTTACGTCTACAAAAAAAATATCCACATGTGGCTGTACCTCATCTTTAATTCATAAGTATTAGTAAATATTAGTTACATATAATAATAATTATATAATAATTATTATTATTATGAACACCTACAGAAAAAAACTAGGTAATTTTGAAAAGTTTACTTGCATCTCTGTTAAAAGAATTGTTGACCAAGAATATCGCTTTGTGAAAAAAAAAAAAATTAATTGACCAAATGCGGACCTAGGTTGTTGCCTGACAGTGATGGTAGTTTAGCGTCCGAGTAGGGCCATACTAGGTTTGATGTTTGACATTTGATTGTAAAAAAAAAAAAGAATATTTCCACCAAAAACTTCCAAATGTACCAATGTTGGTGTGTTCCACGGTACAGTGTATCAACCCAGGATCAGATCCTTTCCATTGCGGCTTTTCATATAGGACACTTAATGAGGGCACGCTTCATGTGTTCTCTCAAGGAGGATGTACGCCACCCGAGAATACCTCATTAGCGCTTTGTCTTGTTCCCTTTCCGTTACTTTCCCAACCTCTGACGCTCTTGCTCTTCCTCCAAGCCTTCAAACTTGAAGCTACATGGAAAAGTGGATGACTTCACTCAGCAGAGAGCAAGCGAGGAAGTCATTAGGGTGTTCTCAGGTTGATGAGGCGGCTGGCAGAATATGCAGACTTCAGCACAGGGGACGGCACACATGGAGAGT
Organism: Hippocampus mohnikei; assembly: GCA_026261675.1. NCBI lineage: Eukaryota > Metazoa > Chordata > Actinopteri > Syngnathiformes > Syngnathidae > Hippocampus > Hippocampus mohnikei. The sequence continues at coordinate 19,281,823 of JAKGUB010000334.1, read as the reverse complement.
CGAGTAACTTGTGTGGACACAGAAGTAAAGCTTCATTTGTTTCACCTTTCCTACAGTCATTACTGAGACAAACATTATCAAAGCGGGGGGAACACAGACCTTAAGTGTGCAGTGTTATATTTCTCGAGATGACCATATCCTCGACAATCATCCCCAAAACAGATCTGGCGTTGCAGCAACTACTAGCACTGACCTGTGAGAGGCAGTATGGTGCTACGAGGCATCACAATTGCCCAAAAACGAAAAAAAGATGATGATAAATTGGCTTATACATACCGTATTTTCCTCATAAAAGGCGCACCTAAAAGCCTTCCATTTTCTTAAAAGCTCACAGCGCCCCTTAAAATCCGATGACCTTGTGTATGGTCATTCCGGTAATATTTCGACCCCCAAATGGCTCCTTGCTCGAGAAATGCTGACAACACAGAGTTCAAACTTAAGACGATTGGTTACGTAGTTGAACACGGAAATAGCGCAGCGACAAGAGAGTTCAATGGCAACGAGTCAATGTTCTAACTTGCTGTTGGTTAAGTGAACTGTGTTGCTGCTTTATTAAACAAGTTTTACTGACATCTGATCGATCTGTTGCCGTTTCCTTGAGCGTAGCTCCATCTAGTGGATGCATTGTGGATTGTGGCTTATAATGCGGTGCGCTCAATGTATGAAAAAAATTATAAAATAGGCCATTCATTGAAGGTGCGCCTCATAATCCCGTGCGCCTTTTAGCGTGGAAAATACGGTGCATATAAAACATATAGTCATATTTATGACATAATACAATTTGGGATGTCACGACTGAATATTTTTAGAATTGATTATTCTGTCGAATAATCAGATACAATTTTATTTTGCATTAAAGTGTATTACAAAAAAATTTCCTCCAAGTTCTAGTTCTATATCTATTCAAGATAAGATAAGATAAGATAAGATATCCTTTATTTGTCCCACACTGGGACAAATTATTAATCAATTATTGTTGCTTGTTTTTTGTGATGAAAAAAAAACTAAACAACAGCTAAGCAATGTCACACATGGTCATTATTTTCCAAAGCAGATGTTTGCAAATGTCTTTTTTCGATTAAACACAAAAGATAATCAGTCTTCTTTAAAAAAAAAAAAAACACAGAAATTAGACAACAATTATGGTCAAGAGGCTGATATCGGAGGATTTTGGACACTTTAAAGTCAAACAGTGGCTATAAATGACTACTCAATTATTAAAAGAGTTGTCAACTAATTTAAACATTGTTAAGAATGAAACATTTCCAGCCTCATGATTAATTCATTGCAGCTCCATGGCCACTGGGGGGCAAAATAATACAGTCATACAGACAAGCAACGACGGATGTAATAGCTGTCAGGAACTGATTTAGTAAGCTGTAATATATTTGTTTATAGCAGAGGATAAAGAATATATGCCTGCGAGTTTTGTTATATGGTCTGTCTGCATGTGTTGATGCACTGTCTGTGTTTCACTATTCGTTGCTTAAAGGGTTCAAACCTATCAATCATTAGCTTGTCAATGGCGTGTTGTGCTGTATTGCTTGTTACCATTAAGCCAATTTGCACAAGTGATTGTTTTAAATACACGATGTGTAATTGTCTTCAACTGGGAGGGGCATAAAACAGTTTGAAGCCTCTTTTTGATGAATTGTTCACAACTTCCCAAACTGGTGCCTGTTGTAAAGTCAGCTGAATTTGATTGGCTGCCACCATTCCAAACTTGCATCTCAGATTATTGCTTGCAAATCAAAACAAACAAACAAACAAACAAAAAATCGAATGAACAGTTTACACCGTATCAAAAAAAAAAAATCCAGTCACTCGTATTGAATAGGTTGAAGATTTATGATGGGTGGCCCGTTGGTTTTCGAAGTAGATCTAAGTAGGGGGAATGGTTACTTATTACGCCACACTAAAGGAAAATTACTTAAGAGACAGCTGCTAATCACCGTTTTGCTGATTTAGACTACAAACAGTAGTACAGTATGTTGTATTTAATATTTTGATGTTTTAAATTTCATTGGTGCTTGATTTGATTTGATTCTGTACTCCATAATCAGCCGCTCACTGTCAGGTAGTTAGTTGAAAATGTAGCTTTAAAAGCTGCCAATTGCTGCTGCTGGAAATAGTTTATTGAGGGTGGTGTTTGCGGCCCAAACCCACATCGAAGAATTGCAGGGTGGGAAGACCAAATCGTCCATTTTTATTCACTGTAAGAGTGACACTGAATATTAGTACAGTTTCTTTGATTGTTTTTGGTCGGTGTTTCGACACTTAACCACTTAACCCAATATGTTATTTTAAAAATGCAAAAAACAAAAAAAACAAAAAATCTCCTGGCCATGTTATTTTTATTGTGTATCTTTTAAGAGGGGTCATATCGTGGAACATTTACTTTACAATTGTTTGTATACATATAGTTGGGTCTCGGGTGTCCACCCATCTGTCATGCGTGAAATCAAACAACCAAGTGAATGTTCTCATCTATTTATTCAAATATGTCTCTCAGTGTGCCACTGGGCACTACCGCCAACGCTTATGTAACAGTGGGGCTAATTTATATAATAACCGAGAATATCCACCTGTGACATGATCAGCTACACTCGGCTCGTGTGATATCCCTGCAATGACATCAAAGTTTACCACTAAGCAGAATGATTTGTATCTTTATATTGAGTTTTGTGAGGTGCACAGATTAGCGTTAGTCAAAAGCATTCATTTCTGCTAAGCGGCAGAAAGGGCTGAAAATCGTCATATCCCGGCAACTTTGAATGTACAAATCCGGATATATTTTGTGGATTTAAGTAAGGAGCTTAAGATAAAGAAGATATGCTCACTTCTAATAAAACGGGACGTATTGACATCTTTGGGATGAATATCCGCGAGTAACTGACACGCACCCAAAAAATGTCAGTGCCACAAGATGATGGTAAAGCACATTTTTCAATTGGACAAGGCTATGGCTTGACTATTAAGGCCCTCCTTTTAGTTCAACACAGGACAAATATGCCACGACATGGCGCCAAAGTGTTATTTTTATATTAGACATAGCCTTGGCCTGAGTAAAAAAAACCCAAAGCAAACAAAAAACAAAAAAACACCAAAAAGGTGAGCTTTTCAACAAGTCTTCCGGAGAACGTCCCCACAACCCAAAATCAGTAAATTGGTAACCTCGTGAGTATTGTACTGTTACATCTAATGTATATCATCCCAGTTTCAGCAGACATTCACCATATAGGTTGCCCAGCAGGACCAAATGTACTGGCCAATGGTTTCATTGATAAAATCCGAACCCAGTTCACATGAATTTAAAACTCAAGGTCGAAACGTGGCTAACCATACATTACTGGCTGACTATTGCCACTATGTCTCTTTTACGGCCACTATAGACTAAACTTTGACCAAGTAGAGATTGCCTCCAATTACTTTGTTACAGTCACTCCGGTCAGACAGACACAAGCCCCCCTCTCCCCAATATCATCGACGGACCTTGCACTGTGTGTGGCATTGCTTCATAGGTGTTGTAAAGCTATTTGGTTTGTTTCTTTATCTACATCCATGAACACGGTGTCTGGCTATGACCAATCCATGCCGGGTTTTTCTTTCCGTCATATATAAAAACACATCCTGAAAATATCATCCTCTCAATGCACAGTGACAATATACACTTAATATCACACACTCACTCAAGCTGCTAGACAAAATAAAGAGAGCGAGTGAGAGTGGGAGCGAGGACACGGCTAATTTACTGCTGGAACTATAGTGCTGTTCTCTCCGAGGGTTTTGGTTTCCGCTCTATAATAAAAAAAATGCGACGGCAAATGTTTAGCTAAGCTTCGAAGCGTGTCGTTAAGGAACCGGGATGTAGAACGTGAGAGGCTCCATGAGGCCAAAACCAAATGTAACACTGAATTCACCTTTCTATACCCGAATGCGTCAAGCAAAACATTCAACCACTCAAACTGATTTTGCCTGCTCATGAAAACAAGTCCAGTTGTACTTCGGCATACAAGCCAATGTCGTCGGTTTCGCTGGGGTAGAAAATACTCCTAAAGTCTGGATTGAAAAGTTGATTTAAAAAAAAAAACTTTTTGATTCATTGAATAAAAAAAATTTTTTTTTTAAATCTGCAAAGCACTGAGGCCGCAAAATGTGAACCGCAGGACAGCGAAGGACGACCGTGCAATGCTATTGAAGCGCTTGATGAATTTTAACAGCTGCCATCTGGTTTTGGACTTTTTTTTTTTTTTTAAGTGGCTTAGCTTACTGTATTCATGTTGTGGCATTTTTTCATGCTTGTCCGCAGTCAAACCAAAGGCGGAATTCATACATTAGTCATGAATGTTTCATCCAAAACGTTTGTCTCGTCTGTAGCACGTGTGCATAAAACAGAATCAGTTGGAACGGCCTAAGGAGGGAAGAAGGAGAGATTTGAATACAGGGGTGTCAAAAGAATGGGGGGTGAGGGGGGGAGCGGAGGAAGGAAGTGTGGGCTGGGGGTCGCAACAAGAGAAGGAAAGATTTAACTGATGTGTTGCATGGGCGCTGGAGGGATGTCACGGCTGGAGGGAGGGGAGGAAGAAGGAACAGGAGGAGAGGGACGGAGGTGGTAGCGGGGTGCTCATTAACCAGCGCGAGATTGGAGCCTCCGTCGCTCGCTCGCGTTCAACCACACTGGCGCTTTGATGAGGTCTGCATCCTCCAGCCTCAATCAGTCCCACATGAGACCCGCTGAGATGCCAGAGAGACTGGGGAAGGGAGACAGAGGGGGGGTAGTGGTAGGGATGGAGAGGCAGTTTGAGTGTGGGGGGGGGGGTTGATGACAGGAAAAGAGTGAAGAGACAAGAAAGCTTTGAAATGGCCCAGCGGAAGTGAAGAGGGCAATGAAATATATGGGGAGGGGTGGGGAATTGTTTTCGCAGTCCAAATGTATTTTAGCAGACACATGAGTCATTGTGAGAGTGGGACTGATAAAAGACGGGGGGGGGGGGGGCAACACACAAGAATGCTGTGACTGCGCATATATTTGCGTAACTGCGGACTGGAAGCTCATTCCTCATCCCGAGTCTGTCTGCTCGCCAAGTGCGATGTTGTCAACTGTTTTCCCGCAGCACGGTGGCTAGAGTGGTGAGCATGTCTGCCTCATAACCAAGAGGTTCTGTGTTTGAATCTCAGGTTTGGTCTCTGCTGAGGCCTTTCTGCGTGGACTTTGCAAGTTAGGTTCATTGAAGGCTCTAAAATGTCCCGAGGCGTCAATATGAGTGTGAAAGATTGATTGTACAGTGTGTGCCTGAGAAAGACTCCAGCGCACCCACCCTCTTAATGAGAAGAAGTGATGTTGAAAACGGATGGATGGACTTTTTAATTTTATATGTATGCAAGTACTTGGATCTCTAGACTGTCTGCTCAGTGCCCACCCATCAAAAGTGCAATTAACCAACCAGGTAAATATTTTGTTATCTGCCTCTTTCTGAAAATGCTCTTTTTAATTTTGTGAAATGACTAATTTACATCATAGCGCCCCCGTCGAATTTCTCTACCCGTGACTTGGCAGCTATGCCAGGAAAAGTCAACATTTTCGGGCAAAGTTAAATGCAAACACTACCATGTCAAACCCAAAACACAACCAAGCTGCACGCAAAGGCATCGGGGTATTATTAACTCCAGTTGTGCTCGCTTTAGTATTAAATCCACACTGAAAAAAATAATTGAAGTACGAGAATGTAGCTGTAATTTTATGAGAATTATTTCTTTATTTTCAAATGATTAGATTCGAATATATGCATATGTTTTTAAAGAACATTGTTTTATTTGATTGATATTTGATTGACTTTTTTAAGGAGAATAATTATTTTGGAGGAAATATCTTTTTTTTAAATTCTTCTTTATCAAGTAATTTCTTTCTAAACAAAAACAGTTTTTGCGGAAAATGTATTTTTGGAGAAACAAAAGTTGCATTCTGTCATGATCAACTATGCCCTATACATGGGGCCGCACAAAAATTGGCAAGAGTATTTCAGCAGATGAAGTGCTGCCTCCGAGACAGAAAACCCCATGCTTTAACTGTCTTCTGTTTGCACTTGCTCAACGGGTACTTACGCTACCAATCGTCATGGTAACAGCAGCCCTACTTGTAATTGGCCACGCAGTAGAGGGGGCTGCGAGGTGAGCAGTGGCTCATCTGCATGAGAACAGGACCGCCGCCCCCTTAAAACAGAAAAGTGAAGCAAGAGTGCCGTCATTCTTGATCCTTGTTCTTATTTTATTTTTTTTCCATGAAATAAGAATAAGCACAGATGTGGGAACCGTTTATGCATGTGTCCTTTAGTAATTATTGCTGTGGTTGTAGTGTGGTTGACGAGACCTAACCTATTACATTTTCATGTAGCAAAATCTTTGAACCACCTTTCAGTATCTTGCCGCGTAGGTATACCTAATAAAATGTCCAGTGCATGAACATTTTACAGGTGAATGGGGCACCATTTAGTGGTATTCTCAGGGCAGGGGTCACAGTTGTGTTAAACCGGATCAGAACATGTTCTTAAATTGTGTCTACACCATGTCCAGCTTTTGTAGGGTCAAAGAGAACAATAGCGCATGCTTAAGAATCAAACCAAAATACCCCCCCACCCCACCCCCCCAAAAAAAAACCCCAACACAACTGTCTGATGTTATCTGTACGTTTACTCCAGCCTGAATGTAACTGAAGCCTTTTCCAGTCTCAATCCCCTTCACCACTTGGCAAATGTATAGAACTGAGGTTACTTTATTGGTTTCCCTAATTGGTGCCAGTTTCCATTTTCATTTCCAGAAACTCGCAGCGGCCCAGCGTTGGGTTTCTTTTCCGCACACGCACACACACACAAACCAGGGGGGGGACAGATATCAGGAGCAGACACACACCATGCGCGCGCACACACACACACACACACACACGCGCGCGCACACACAGACACACCACCGTGCTGCATATGTAAACATATTCCCAGACTGTTTGTGCTTTGTTGTGTTTACGTGCGTGCACTGACTCATCAGCGATTGCGGGCTGGGGGGAACACTTTTACAGTAAGTGAATCAGTGGAAAACAAGAAGAAGATCGCCATATTTCTCCAGTTGTGGAGTCAATCGCACAAGGAATATACAAACACTCACCACAAAGTGAGCACAAAAGCCACCGTGACGGAGGAGCAGAAGAAAGAATCGGGGGGAGTGCGCTGTGCAAACACATGTGTAGTGGATGCGGGGGAAAAGTCAACAATGCAAAGACACAGTTGGGTTTGGACATACAAAGCTGGTAAACATGAAGGTAAAAACTGGTCAAAAGACACGCGTGGAGAGAAAACACCCTTGCTGGTACAAAGTCTCTCCGTAAGAAGTGGTCCAAAAATACTGTGTCGTACAATCTCAAATGTTTTAAACAATTTTAAGACTCAAAATTCTCATCATGGTGGAAAACGAGGTTTTGCGATAAAAACGTACAGTGCTACCTCTAGCAATGGGGTCATATTGATGGAAAAAAAGAAGTACAGGAATATGGTTGTAATGTTTTGACATATTTTACAGAGAGACAAAAGGTTATTTTCTTTGTGTCCTTTAAAAAAAAAAACTTTGTTTATTGAAGAAAACATTCACAAAAGGCAAACTTGATCATCTTCACAAAAATATATTTTTAAGTCATTTTCAAACACGTCTTACTATTTTAAAGATAAACATTTTAAAAGGAAGTCGTGATTTTTGAAAAAGTAATTCTTCATGATGAAAAGTTGCATTTTTCAAGTGATATTTGTAAAGATTTTTTTTTAAATCATTATTCTTATTTGAATTAAAACAGCCACAATTTTAAAAGTCATGTTCTGCATTGAAAAAGGGGTCATGTTTTTGGGAGCACATAAAGATAATGACAAATCGTGTGTGTTTTTTCAAACGTATTTTTCAAGAAAAAAAAATGTCATTGCTCAATCACATTTTTGAAACAAAAAAGAAAAAAAAAGCTACATTTTGCCCACAAAAAATAATTTAAAAAGTTTATTTTCCCTCCCAAAATGTTAATTTTCATTCAATCAAGAAAGTCATTTTCAAACCGAGAATAAAACATTTTGAAGCAATTTTCTTTCTTTCTTTCTTTATTTATTTATTTATTTATTTTTTACAACAATTGTTTGCCGTCCAAAGTCCAGTCCCACTTATGGAAAGAGTCACTGTTCACATGTCACCACACTAATAAAAGGCATAAAAGAGAATGCTGTCAGGATTCTCCCTTGTGCACGCAGAGACATCTACACTGGGAGGGAGGGACCCAATCACTGCGATGCATTACCCCTCCAAACACACACGCGACCCATTATTCAGCAACTGTTCCTCACAAATGCGATAATGATAGGCTTTGGCCCTTGACAAAACAGCACCAACACACAAAGCGTGTAGCTTCTGTTTACTCTCATCCCATCCCTTATTATTATATATAGATTATAATTATACATACATTTATCATTTTTCCCCAACACTGCTGTCTGCCAAGACCAGTAAGCTTTTTTTCTGTACACACTCTACTACATCCCAAGCACAGTCTTTTCTGGCTTTGTTCCTCAGTCTTGCTGCGTGTGACTGGAATTATCATCGGCTGGCTTGTTTGGACCCGGTTATTGAACGAGAGACTCAATCATTATCACGGCACTATGGAATGGTTGCGATGTCAATTTGGCGTGTGAATAAGTCAGATATGTCCGGGTACCGGTACTTTAAAAAAAAAAAAAAAAAAAAAAGGTTTTTCGCCTGTAATATGTTGTTTTGGGTTTGATGATAATCTGGGGCTACTTTTCTAAAACCGACGTTTTGGAGGGTACAGTGAAATCTCAACAAGACTATCAGGGAATTCTGGAGTGAAGTAAACAACCGAAATCTTGGTCCCAATAGTGTTCTAGGAATGTTTTGTATTCTGGAGAGAAATGATCTTACCATCATAAAACTTGCTCTCAGACACAGATCATGGGTCTTGCAACAGAACTAGGACTCCAAAACTGACAGCTTCAGACATATGTCACTGACTACTACATTTCTGCATTTTTCTCTCTATCACTGTGCTTATCATTCTTTTTCTTACAAAAAAAATAAAATAAAAAGAATTTGCCATTTGCACCCTAAAACTCACCAGTTTTGCATGTCCCGGTAGAAATGTATTTCAAGGGTTCCTAAACCCAACCCCCCAAAAATTCACATGACTGCACATGAAGGTGAGAAAAATTAGCCACCAATACCAGTTTCACCGATCAACGTGGAATTCGGTCAACATGTCTATCATGACAGGAATCATAAAAAAGTCTCAAGGACACTTGCCTGAAATGGATTGGGAAGTCGTCGGCTATTATGGCTCAAAGCAGCCATTGTGCACAAATTCCAGGGTGTGTATTTTACAAACTCCAACTTGAGAATTTGCCCAAATGAGCCCCACTTGGAAGCAGGTAGCCTCGCCAGATGGGCGATTCCAGCTTTTTTTGCCTTTGCCACCTAATGTGTGCGGGTGTCAAAGTTTGGAGGATTCTTTATATGAGGAAAAAGGAGCGCCAGGGCCCAGTTTGAATTGAGATTACATTTGTCAGTTTCAAGTTATTCAATGACCATTGCGGGTTTTTCCTCTCTCTAACGAAAGGCTACACCAATAATTTTGTCCATGTGTGCAACTAGTGACTTTCAAATGACAGGAATTGCGTCTTACATTTTGACACCGTTAATAAATGGCGATGAATTTCAAGCAGCGTGTCGGTGCACAGGCGGTGCACGTGTGCGTCGAGTGCGTGTGAGTTGGCAGGCCGAAGCCCCATTGTGCAGGGAAGGCCACAGGGCCTCCTTCTCCCCCTCAGCCCCAACCCCAACCCGCCCGCCACAACAAAAGGGCAATTAAACGCCGCCGCGCTGCCAGCTGAAGAGCTGACCGCCAGCCACACTTCCACAAACAGGCCCGAACCAAAGGGGAGAAGCAATAAAAGCCAACCTATCCAAAAGTAAACCCCCTCGGAGCCCTTTTCTCCCCCGCTGATTCGAACCAGAAGGTGACTGCCTGCCTTTTTAGCCGTATCGTTTACTATTGCACTCAGGCTGCATTATTATCACATCTGCACATTTTACATGAAGAAGTTAACCCACACGGTGAGGAATTGCACACGCACGCCTATGGTGGTCGGCGGGTGTGAAAAGGCGACGCGATCAGAAGATTTGGTGTTTGACTCAAGAGTGACAGGAGCACCATCCAGCATTTCGGCTTCTCCACTGACTGCAAACAGACCAGATTCGCCATCATGTCTGGGAATCATTCTAAAAGGCTTTAAGACCATCAGCATTAATTATCTAAGTGCTTTTAAAAATACAAAGTACAGCAATAGACCGAATTAGTGAACAGCGAGTGTTTTCGAGTCACAAAATGGACCAGCAGAGTACAACAGTATAATCCAAGTTGTGAATTTTGATAGATTGAGTACCTTGCTTTAGTGCATCTGACATGCACTTGTAGGTCAGGGTCAATGATTAAAAATAAAAAAAAGTCTGTGCAGGATTTGTTTTAAATTCTTTTTTTTTGGATAGGCATACTAATAAGTCAACTATCAAATGTTATGCTTATTTTTTGTGGAATTTTGATTATTTATTTAGTCATTTTTTATTTTGCACATTTAATTGAATGTGTGATATTTATTCATTTATTTATATGCATTTGTTGACTTGTCAACTATTTAACTTTACGGATGTATTTAAATTTTATGTATTAATTTTATTTTATTTATGCGATCATCATGCTCAGAAATGGAACATTACATCAAAACTTTATTTTGAACGTAAAGACAGAAATCAAAACAAAACAAACACAATTAAAATAAAACAAATAAAATAAAAAGTTGATGACACACGTTTGAAAAGGAGGCGGTAGAAGAAAATTGAGAAAACTTGGAAAACGTCGAAAACGTCGGAGTGTGTCATTTTTTCAAGTGCCGTTTTAAATTTCTTGGAAAGGCTTCGCTAGGTTTGACTTCATTTAAAGTCTTTGCCATCTTTCGTGAATAAATAAATGAGAAATAATATTCATAATTAATAAGAAATAATTCATCTGAATGTTTTGGTTTCATATTGCAAACTTAACCATTTGACAGCTTTTACTGTAGTGGACAGCTTATCGGGTTATCAGGTTGCATGAAAGGGTTAAGCCAGCTGTAACAAATATATTGTGAAAACTATAATACCTCTACAAATACTTCTAACGCTACCAATATACTTTTTTTTTTAATACTTTTGAAGTTGTCGTTGAGTCGATATGTTGCATTCTAATTGGATCTACAATATTTCGTTTTATCCTTCTTTCTGCCCTGTGACCCCAGCAGAGGGCAGGAGCGAAGGGACCTTGCTGCACAGACGTCGAAAGCCCTTTCGACAACAGCGCGGCGTTGACCTAAGCCCAACCCACCCTGGCCCGGCCTCAGCCCGGATTCAGCGTGGGCCGCATCGCGGTGTCTCTGGTCAGGCAGCCTGGAGCCCTTGGGCGCTGGCAAGGGGTGCGGGCGTCCGGGAGGGGCCCCCTCAAAAGCCATCTACGAGGGGCCACACCCACGCGGGGCCATTACGGTAGAGGCTGTTCTGGGTTTCACCCGAGGCCGCCCGACTTCCATTTTTAGCGCAGCAGCAGAGTAGACCACATGCTGTGGCTTCGGGCTAGCGAGGGGAAGGACGCTTTCTTTCTTTATTTTCACTCAAAGCACCAAAGAGCTTTGGGGAAGATTTCGACATTTGCACTCCGGTTGACTCGGCCAACGCAGACAAATTGTTCCTCTCCTACACGCCACCGTTTTTAGCGTGAAAACAATTTTAAAGAGGGCATTTAGCATTCATGTTTAATCGTTCATTGTCATTTCATTCAGTTTTATATTCACATGGAGAAGAGCATAGACGTGTTCAAGTTGTGCAATAGTGTCATCACCTTTGTGCAAAACGTGCTGCAACGAGTGCAGACACCAGCGCTCACATTAGCGTCAACCTTGTCAATGTCATGAGGTTCAGGGTTCAAATCTCGGTCTGGGTTTTCTCCGGGTACTCCGACTTCTGCCCACATGTCAAAACAGGTTCAGCGAAGACTCCAAATGTTCCCTTTTTTTTGGTGTGTAAATTGTATCTTCACTTGACTTCTTGCACTGACAACTGAAATCAGATTCTGCTCACCTGCATCTCTAATAGATGAGTCGGGAAGGTAGGTAGGTAGGAAGGGAAGTAGATAGATCTATCAATAGCTCATTAGCTGGATAGATAGACAGCTTGACAGCTGGATGGACAAATAGATCAATGCATAGATTGATAGAGAGAAAAGTCATGAGGGGAAGACATTTTGTTATGGATGTTACTGTATTTCTTGTCTGTAAATATACAAACTACAATGCATTGTAGATTCTGCCCAATCAAAACATCTTTTGCACTACCACGTGCCATTGTCTTGAAATAAGTTCTTTCAAAATGCAACTGTTTACATGAGCCGTTTTGCTTGTTTCTCGCCGTTCTGAAAGAATGGCACGATTGCAAAGGATTCATTTTGGGGATCTTGTGAAGCATGCCATGTCGGGTCCTGCACAGTCTCATTTGAGGAGGCAGCATGTGGGCAGGAGCACTGGGTGGTCTGACAAAAAGAAGTCAGGCTTCCTCTTCCACACACATATGCTGAAGGCTTGGCCTTTTTTGTGTTTGTTTTGATTTTTGGGGTTTCAGGTTATAAGTAATAAAAGTCCTCATGAGCTATATGCTTATTTTACCTTGCTTATAAGACCATTTCTATTTCACGACTGTGCTCTTACTCCACCCGCCTTGTCTTTTTTTTTTTTTTCGCCCCCAATCTGAGCTTCTTGAACTTGACAGCCTCTCCAATTTTTGTTCATCTTGATCCCCTTTTCTCATCTTGACCAGGAAGTGCCCACACATCAGTCCCCTCTCCTCAAAAGGAAATACAAATCAAGCACACTTCACTTGGGTTGCACCCAATCACTCAATAAAAGACGGGGACATCCGATACTCTCGGTCACCCGACTCCTGCAGACGAGGAGACTTGATGCGCTTGAAGATCCCCTCACGCCGCCAGCTCAATATGTCTCTGATAAATAAACGACAGCTCCCCAAAGACCTCACCAAACCGCACGATTGTGGGTGCAAGAAGGCATCGAGTGTGAAGCTCTGAAAGATCCTCAATGAACGCAAAAGGCGCTTGGGGGACAGGCATATTTTTTTTTTTTTTTTGTCTTGAGAGCTGTGGACCACAGTGTTGAAATATTCGCAGCACAGCCATGAGGAGTAAAAGGAGACAATTGATGCCATTTTTTAAAAACAGTCTTAATTCAAGGACTGTGACATTCTTCCATCAAAATCAAACAAATGAGAGCGTCCGTGTCATCGTAACGTGCCAACAGAAATATTGATGGAAAAACAACGATCCGACAAACAGAAAATACTAGTGACAAAAAGCCAGGGGAAAAAAAACATGGACAGAAAGCGCTTGCAAAAAAAGGCAAGGTAAGAGCAAAACCCAAAAATACACAAACAAACTAGCAAGAGCCCATAAACGTGCAACCAATCCCAGCCAAAACCTCTATAACAAAAATACTTACAAAACCGGAATCTAAACGGGCAAGAGCGACCATGAACATGAGCAAGCTAGGTCAACAACCCGACAGAGACGTGGCAACTTGGCAGTCCTTAAACTTGGTCAGGCTTCATGGGGAAACGCGGAACGGGTGCGCCTGCTGGAGGGAAACGCCCTTCACTCCAGTTGAAGAAATATCAGAATAAATCTTGTAGCTGTGCATTTTGTCTTTTCACATGACAGAGTACTACATTTTGTACTTTGAGTACAGCATATCTTTTTTTAGTAACGTTCAGTTATATTGAACTTTTTAGTACAGCACACTACATTTGCATTTGGTATGTTAAAAAAAAAATTAGATACAATTTTTATTTCTCTTATGAGTCGTACATTTTAATATAATTTTTTTTTTACCTTTTAAGTTTATGTTCAAACTACATAATGCTTGCAGTTTTGGTTGATTAATTAATTTGATTAATTAAATTAATTTGTTGGACATATAAACACAACATGAGAGACATAAACAACAAAATCAAAGAAAAAGTATGAATACATGTCTTGGTTCAGTAGAGTTTAGATGCTCAAAGGGAGTAGGAAGAAGTCGAAAAACGTATCAAGTCCTACCCCTTGTTCTCTAGAAATCTATTAGAATTACCGGTACATTAAAGGTGCACTCTTTTCGGAATAAAACCACTGTCTTGCTTTTCATTAACACTGTTGCCTTCTACGTTGCCGTATTTTAATGTTGGTCATGGTGGTAATTGAGAGGGCTACGTCTTTAGGCAGGAGGTGCCCGGTGTAACAAGTTTGAGAGCCACTGATTTTAACAAATAGATTTCAAATGGCTGAATGGTCTTCACATTAATTGATAGTTCACAATGAAGGATGATGTCGGAGAAAACCCGCACACGCATGTGGAGAACACGCAAATTCCCCACTGGAAGGCCAAAGTCAAGACTCAAGATTCGTCCATAGTATAGCTCCTTTTGACGATGGGAGCAAGTCTTCCACAAGAGTCCGTTTTTGGACAAGTGAGAGGATAAATGTGTCAAGAAAAAAAAGAAAGAAAAGTGAGGCCTTTCGACCAATTGGGCTGTTTCGGTGCATCCAGGATTCCAAAAACGGAAGTTAATTTGAGTTAAATTGGGGAGGGGGTGGGGGGATGTGGGGCGGTAAAGATGACTGCCGGTGGCACACGCTTCACACATGGAACAGATCACAGCGCATATAGCGCTAAGATTTACCCATATGAAATCAAGCAGCCCCAAAAAAGAAAGCCTCCCTAACTTTTGGCTAGGCTCCACCGCGGAGTAATGAGCTCCCACCCAAACCTCAGCAGCAGCTGCTGTCAGGGTCTGGGGGCACTGACTAAATATATAAGAAGCTGTTAGACAAGAGGGGAAGGTGCAGCTACCGCCCCCCCCCCACCCCCACCCACCTCCCCAACCCCTGCTGCAAAAAAAAAAAAAACATTTTTGTGCCTTTATTCCTGTTTGGGATAAACGGCACTGACACAAAACGAGAGGCACACAGTCGGAATTTTCCACCTTTGGAGGTAGTATCAGAAGATGCTATATAAGGATATACCATGACAGGACTTGTCCACATATTGTGGAAAATTTCCTTTTGAATTGCTTGGATAGAAATAGGTGGGTGAATGGAGTGCCCGCCCACCAATCAAGTGGGCAATTAAACAACCAAATAAATCTTTTGTTATCTGCCTAAAAATATTCTGCTCTGAATTTGGCCCGAATGTGGTGTAAAATTGTGGCTAATTTAAATAATACCTCCCGCCCTACTGAGTCCACCCCTGCCATGACTGAGAAGCTACATGAGGCTCTGGACGGACTACACGGAAATTAATACTGTCAAAGGCAGAAGGTCAGCAGAGTTGCGGCCTGCAAAGTTCATGGTGAGACGCTTTTGGTGTTTGGTGATGCCAGCTGCATGCGCCACATACACGGATCCAAGTCATATTTGGCAGCTTGCTCATGAAATGGTGTGGATGCAATGGATGTTTTTTATTGTCTTCACAGTTGACAAAAAGCATGCTCGCAGTTGTCTGCGCGGTGGGATGCGGATAAGCAGGGACTAATTTACATGTGACAGAACAGCCCCATTAAAACGAGCTGATTTCTTGAGGCTCAAAAAATATTGCGAAAATAGTCCATAGTCATCCGTGTCATGTTTTGGCAAAAGCATGTCACACTCGTATCCACGCTACGATAATTGTGGAGAAAAAATGAATAATATGACTCATTGACAGATGTATGCACATAAATCATTTTGGACCTTTGATGTTTCTCTATTGTGTGTGGTAACACTGTTAAAAATGGAATTTCTCCATGGATAGACTTATTTCGCTCTATTTATACCAATGTACGGTAATACCAAATGAGTGAATGAAAATTTCTCGTCGTATGATGAAGTGCAATTCTAACATGACACATATCAAGACAAGGAATCATACGCGTGTCTCTCTCTCTCGCTTAACTCACAGATGAGTTATTGTCGTCCACGGGACCCCACCGCACTCAGCTTCACGAGCTGCACTGACTACTCATGTAGCGGTTTTCTTGTGTGTCTGGCTTAGCGAGTGCAGCCCACCAAGTTTACTGTCGAAGGGAACAATGACTGTCATTTTGCTATTTGCGGGTCTCAAACCCACTAGAGAGACTTTTGAAAAGGGTGTGCAGGGTTACCTCTCTCATAGTCTGCAAAACAAAAGAGTTAGGAAACGGGAGCACGCTGCAAAGAAGTGGGGGGAAAAAAAATGATCAAAGGCAATGGAGATCAACAGCGTTAAATGCAATGCTAGCTACCAAATCTTTGTGGATGCTTGCATTTTATTTTTATTTTTTTTTAGGTGTTAAAAAGCTCAAGATAGTCAGTCTTGTTTGGCCTGTTGTTCTCTTACAGCAATGTATTTGAATTGAATTGTGATCATAACAGCAAGTTTTGTACGACATCATAGTTTTAGGTCTACCATTCTACGCCAAAAAAATTGCAATGGTGGTGGGGGGAGGAGTCATTTTCGGAGTCCTTGTCTATTCATTGCTACCAATCCACAAATCCATCTATTCATGTTTTTTTTTCTTCTATGGAGCCTCACTAACAGCTTTTGGTCAAAACTCACCTGTTTATACCTACCCAGGCAATTTTGTGCTATTTTTAGTACGTCCAAAGATGTAGACAGAATGTCACGCTAAGTATTTTAAGGAACATAATAACAATAAGGTAATGTAAGATGAGTTTGAAATTATATGAACGTATTTTGGGGTAGATTTGGGGTTTCTAATACTAAAAGAGGCAATTAGATGAAAAAAGCGTTCACGGTTCGGAAAATGGTTGACGAATGCTTGGTTTACTGCATACGGCAATACCCTTCTCGCCTACAATGCAAATGGCGCGAGGTTCCACACCAGGCTGAGTTAGTGCCTCAACGGGTCTGCAGTACGTGTAAACCGCTTTGATAAACTGACACGCTCATACATTATTTCTCAAGAAAACGCTTTTCATTTTATTATGTTATAGTTGGCTCGCACACTCATTGGCAAGATGTATGGCACCGGGCCTCTGCCGCTGCTGTAAGGTTCAGGCTTTCCCTTTTTGGGTTTGTTTTCTTTTACTTAAACGAGGCTGTTACAGTTTGATTGTTTAGACAATTGCTGGGGTATAATATTTCTGCCATGTAAAAATATTACACAAGGAGATGTCTTCCAAATCCAAGTGGATGGTATAAAACACAAGTCACTCATTCATTCATCGACAAAAAGTAGCCAGAAATCCAATCCAAAATATACCCTGCACAGTCATTTCACATAGTCCAGATGAAGAGATGCAGTAGTAAAGGAGACTCTCATTGCGGCACCCCGAGCAATTGATGCCCACTGGGGGTCATTTAGGTGGCCGGAGGTCTGCAGAGTTGATTATTCCAAAATGTTTGTGATATAAAATATCCAGGCCATCCTAAATGAACGTAAATCTATTTCAAAAATGCCTTCATTAATGGACTTATTCGTAGTGCCCTGCCATTGACGAGTGACCAATCCTTGGTCTAGTCTGACTTCTATAACAGAAAATGGATGCAAGTACTCCTTCAATAGTTTTAGCCACGGACAGGAACGAAGACATTTCGGCAACTAAGTAAGACCTGCAACGTAAATACATGTATTTATATGTCTGCTATATGTGTCTCATACACGGGTCCATACACTGAATTGACAAATGTAATCCCGTAATGTGATCAAATGTGGCCCGCGTGAGCGAAAACATACTCCATGCTTTTAAGTGTCTTCAAACGTGCCTGCTTTTCTTAATGTAGTCGCCGCTCGTCCGGTTGCAAACGCCTAACTCCACGCCAGGTCTTATGTTGATGAAAGTCAAACTCTGCGTTTTGAAGAAAGCATAACACACATTTTTACTGCAACAACCACTTAAAATGTTGAGAAAAAAAAAACGCCGCATGAAATGCAGATATGGGCAATTAAGTTGGCAAAGGGGGCCACATGAGAAATTGGTTGCCGAGGGCCAAGCCAACATGCTAACCTCAACTTTGAGTTTGTATTTAGAAAAAAACATACTGTCTTGTTTCGATAAATTGCTATGCATGTAGATATGGTATGTATTGTTATAAATAGGAAATACAGCATTTCAACAAAATTATAAGCAGTCATTAAAATGACATCTTTACACTTAAAATTATAACATTAATGTTGTGCACCAACCGCCAACTGGTAGTGATTCCTAGTCAGGGCTCACAAATACTGGATAGTGCGAAGTATAATATTGTTGACAGTGATGCATTTTGATGCAGTGATAACTTATAGTGAACAGTAGATGAAACTGTAGATTCGCCAGCGGTATTATCAAGCTAAATCCTCTCGGCCCTCTTCCCTCCACCGTGCAGGAAATACAAATTTTGAAAATATTAGGATCACTGTTGTCATTTTTGGTCGTCTGTTTCTCAGAAAAAAACTTGCCTGAATCTCTTACTTGCTGATCTTGCCTATATGAATGTCCACATAGAATAAAAATACAATTTTTTCAATAAAAGTACCGCATATTTTGCATTTACACGGTCATGGTCCTTACATGGTCCTCAGGCCATATTTTTTCTCACTTCTGACGAAATGTCTCCTTAAAAACATGACATGTCCACACCAATGTTGAAGTTTAAAAAAAAAAAAAAAGTTACCCCCGTTCAAGGACAAAAAAGGAAAAAAGCAAATCCATAAAAAAAAAAAAAAAATACCTATGTTCATGTGGACATGGCCTCACTCCAATGCCTGTCCTAAGTCTGGAGAAGTGAGACTTGATACCATTGGAAACACACAAAGGGGATTTCAGTCTACTTCTTAATGGATGTCGTCTCCCGATTTGCATTGTGCCATTCGGAAAAAGCTGCAGACACCGAAGCGTTACGCGCTTGCCGCCATGTCTGCTGACTGAATATGTTCTGTCCACTGGTTACGCTGCAGTCTATTGGCGGTCGCATTACTCAAAACCGCCATCTTTGCCCTGAAGGGGAGAGAGAAGCGGAGCACTCGGGCTGGCCAGGTGTTTTTCCTTTTTCTCTCATCAAAAAGCACGTCGTCACTTCTCATGTTTGAATCCCCCCAAAATGAGGCAAACGTGACTCAGTGCTGAAGCCGCAATCGCCAGCATGGATGCAACTACAAATGGAACTCACCACTCTGTCTCACCCCCACAACCCCCAGTCTGTCCGTCTATAGAGCCCCCATCACATGAACGCACGCACACGCATGCGCACACACGCACGCAAATACACACATTTCTCTCACTCGCTCTCATTTTCCGTTGACAAGCGCTCTCAATCTTTGACCACACGGCCTGGAAAAATAGCACAAAGTCATACTGCAAGGCAAGTCTATCCCTGACCCTGATTCCCTCTCACCACATTTCCATCAAGCAGTGAAGTCAAACACATCTAATCATTTTTGATCCCCCCCCCCCTCACCCCGTTATGAACATTGTTAATTTTTTTTTAGGCCTGACAGGAGATTGGATTCACGGCAAGATATTCCATCGCTCAGTCACTGCACACGTTGGTGGCACCATGACGCCAAAGGATACACAGATGAGAAAAGATGAGGAGAGCGGACGCAAATTCACCACTCCAGAGAAGCATGTTAGAAACGAGCTTGCGATGTAAATCAATGTGCCAAACCTCTGGGTGAGCATTTCGGAGAAGGCTGCTGTATGATCTTGCTAAGAAAGTCTATATGCCTGCAGAGCTGGCGAGCAGTCCCTGGAATGTTCTCTCAAAAAGTCAAGATACCGGTAATTAAAATAAAAAATAAAATAAAAAAGAATGACCAGCATGATCAACATAAAGGCTGACATATGTAGTCATTGTCAAAAAGTACGTCAAAGAGTCAAATGCAAGTGAAAAGGCTAATTTGCATTTCAGGGTGAGCAAAATGGAATACATTCTCCTCTGTACAACCTTTCGCCAGTTTTGTTGAAAATAAACCGCTCAATTCGGTGGTTAGGATTTTTGTCTCACAATTCTGAAAATCTGGGTTCAAATCTCAAATCCGGCCCTTCTGTTTGGAGTTTGCACAATGTTCACTTCGGGTTTTCTCCGGCCTCCTTCCACATTCCAAAAACATGCATGTTGGATTCACTGAAGACTCCAAATTGTTTTACATAAATGTAAAATTATGTTTGTCTTGACTGAGATGGAGGGCCCACTCTGCACTGCTTGCCAGTCAATCATGGTGCATCAATTCATTTTCTGTACCAAGGAGTGCCCATTCAATTTTGCTCAGCCCAAAATGCATCTTGTTGGTCTGTCCTTATCTTGCATTTGTGGGGGTGTGGTAATGCAATAAATGCTATTAATTTTTTTTGGGAGCATTATGACATGTAAATATTGCTGTTCAAATGGGAAATTTGGAGGATGTGGGGCATGTGACCAATGAAAAACGGAATTTTCATCAGCCATTTGTGGTTGGAGTGTGCGCGCGGATTGCCTAAAATGCGGACGTCTGTGTGCGTAGCTGTATGCGTCTGTGTAGGTGCAAATATAGAAGATAGAGTAGAGCGAGACTCAGCATCTTGAGTTGATCTGAATGAGCAGAGGGAACAAGTGCCATAAATACAGCCCCTGTCTCACTGTTGTTTGTTTGGCGATCGACTCCACCATTTCAATCTTCTGTTGAAAGATGCTAACGGCTAGCCACGGAAAACAACAGTTCGAGCCATCAAGCGATATACCCAGCATCTCCCATATCACGTAATAAACGGCTTTCCAAAGGCTGCAATACCACGGTCTTATGTGGACTGCTGTGGCATGAAGCTCTTTGGCGAACTGGCCTCGTGCGACAAGAGCGACTGAGAAAAAGAGGTTCTGGGATGCCACCGTGTAACTGGCTGCGTCCGGCATTGTTTGGGGGTGGGGGGGAGTGTCTACAGGTGTTTAATGTAAATAAAGATGTCTAAAAAAATCCATCCGTCTGTCTGACCTCTTTCTTTGCAAACATCCCACGCTATAACATGGAGACTCGCGGCCATTAGTAGGAGGCGGCCAGTGTATGTACGAATGTGTTTTTATGGTTAATTTTGCTGTCGCTGGTTTTAATCGGGGCGGCCCGGTAGTCCAGTGGTTAGCACGTCGGCTTCACAGTGCAGAGGTACCGGGTTCAATTCCAGCTCCGGCCTCCCTGTGTGGAGTTTGCATGTTCTCCCCGGGCCTGCGTGGGTTTTATCCGGGTGCTCCGGTTTCCTCCCACATTCCAAAGACATGACTGGGCACTCTAAATTGTCCCTAGGTGTGAGTGTGAGCGTGGATGGTTGTTCGTCTCTGTGTGCCCTGCGATTGGCTGGCAACCGATTCAGGGTGTCCCCCGCCTGCTGCCCGGAGACAGCTGGGATAGGCTCCAGCACCCCCTGCGACCCTAGTGAGGATCAAGCGGGTTCGGAAGATGAATGAATGAATGAATGAATGGTTTTAATCAGGTGTGTTTTATAGTCCGGAAATGACGGTACATATTCTCAATGACTCAGTGTGTTTAACGGGGATGGGTTCCAACTTTAAATTGGTGATAATCAGTCAGGTAAGCATTATTAGCATAGTAGCTTATAATTCTTTTGGCACAGGACACCGTTCAAACCGGGATCACCATTGGAGGAAATGGTAGTTGTCAGTACAAAATATCATCACTGCATTTCATCTCATGAAAAAAACAGCACCAAACTGAACTGCAACTTGCAACAGGCGCAGGGAAAAAAGCCTTTTGAAAGGCCCGTTAAGAGCTTTACGCATTTCTTTAATTACACCTCTCGCTTACCCTCGTTTTGATGGCAGCTATAAAAGCGGAGCACGCCAAAGACTCAAGAGCACGGCGACTCTTGTAAAGCTAGGGCGAAGTGGCTCTTTGCCGTTTTAGCCTCACCTGCCCTGTCATTTTTTACTTGTATGTAAAAGCATTAAACATTAACGGGGCGTTAAGGAGAGGGGAGAGTTTGTTTAATGGCTGCAACCTGTAGCAGGCCTCATGGCAAATGACAGAGGATGAAAATCACTCACGAGTGCATTGGAAGATTTGATAAGCTTTTCGAATGTATCGGATGAGCAGACCAGGGGCCACTTACTTTTAATTTTCAAATTTTACTGAAAATGAGACTGTTTTTTTATTTCTTTTAATATGTTTAACTGCTTCGCATATGTTGACCAGCACGCTGAACTTGTTTTAGCATGTTTCACAAACACAAGTTAAGTCTTCCTGACCTCCCTTTCTACCATTTTTCTGTATTTGGTCCACCGTGGAAAACGTTTGGACATCCTTTCGGTAGACGGACGGATTGACAGACAGCACTTGCCTTTGTTCTTCCACTTGCAGCGCTTCTTGGAATGGGAAAATAAAAGCGACGGAGGTTAACCGGAGAGCAGACTCCCAAATTTAGCCGCTATGTTCTTGTGAGGGCCAGACTCTCCCCGACGACAAGCCCAGCTCTGACCGTGCCCTGTAATTGAGGAGAAAATAAGGACAGAAATTATATGTTTATTTTTGACAACAATTTTAATCTTCTGTGCTCGCCTTCACGAAAAAATGAGACGCCCACAAGAAGGAGATGAGAATCTGTCTTTCTGACTCAAAGTGGAGAGGTTTTTTTTTCCTTCTTTTTTTTGTCAGTTTGCTTGACCAACGAATGAAATGAGGCAAACAAACATAGCTTCTCAGCTGGGAAAATAACAATATGCTTGTATGCATGTCCTCACTTCAAACACATTAAATGAACAACGAGAACTTTAATGGAAAATAAAAAACATGCAGAATGCGACTTCGTTTTGAGAGCATACTTTAATGGATGGTGACTAAATATACCAAGTATGCTTTGTTCTCTACCCAAACACATTTGAGACTGAATACCAAACGTGTCAAACTGAAGGCCGTATCTTTTTTTTTGTTGCTCAGCAAAGCAAATAAAGTCTATCCACTTCATGGTTCTTGTTAATGGATTCACTCTTTTCATTCTGGTAAAAAAACGGAGGAATACTCTCAGGACAACCAAATAAGAAAAAAAAAAGGTTTTGTTTTTTTTTCTTCACCAAATCACTTCTTAACATTTGGTTGTCCTGAGAGTATTCCTTTGATCTCAGATTTCAAATTTAATTTCTTGCTAAAAATATATAAGAACGACTTGCATATAAATGCAATAACATCATGGAGTGCTACATGTATGTCATTCTCAGATCATGGCTCATTCAGGGAAAGTTTGACACCTTATTTTGACCACCACTGAAAAAAAACGAACTTATTTATTTTCGGTATCTTTTTACATGCTTTTTTTGTTTTGTTTTTATATCTAATTGTGAACTGTCATTGTTCCATATTGTTCCAGACATCCATGGGTTGAATTGTAGATATCCTGTGGTAATTCTACGTATTTTAGTGGCCCCAAACATGACCCCTAGAAAGAAAATCACTCTGTAGCACCACCTAGAAAGTCAGGAAAAAAAATTAGCTGTTGACACAAAATTGGGAGGATGTGTCGAATGTAACACAATGCATGTTGAAGTTTCAAGGAGTCACACTTGACATTGAACAGGAAATAAGCCATTTGGATTTAAGCAGTCATTTTGGGCAAATCCAACGAAAAAATATTCACCCAAATGAGCCCCAATCAGAAACAAGACCACTCGATAGATTGGTGACACTACAGTGCCAAGCTTTTTCAATTCCATCTTGTGTGGATGGAGTTTCAGGTCCAAGATTGATCATCTTTTCAAGCATTCACCATGAAAAAAAAAGGAGTACGCGCCCATCGACTTTCAGTCTCTTCCAGTGTTTACATTCTCAAAGGATTAGTTCAACAACATTCCTAGAAAATCCCAATGTCCCATTGCTGGTCACCTTTTATCAGACAGGCCCGCAGGCTACTCATGTGGTCCTTGGGGGATACCTGCTGCCCGGGGGCAATACCCATTGGTGACCCCTGCTCTAAGAGGATGCACAAAATATTTCAAGAACTCATGCCTGATATTTTGGTTTGAAGCAGTCGTTTATGCCAAAGTTCCGGGCTCGTACTCGGAAACGGATAGATGAGTGTAAAGCCATTTTTTGGTCTTGTTTTTTTTTGTATTCACCATGGGGCAGGAAGGCCCATTGATCACTATTTGATGCCTGAATGTATATTTCCCAACTGTTCCACTTGTGAAACAAGTCCAAGCAACAACAGCCTGATAAGCTGCACACAGGCTGCCTGGGGACGTGAGCAAACTATTCTTTATCAACAATGCCAGAGAGAAATTTCCATGAGCTGCAGATTCAGCTTTACAACTGTTCATTAGTCATTTGTTCCCTTTTTTTCATCAGTCACCCCTCCCCCCCACCGCCCCCACCTTATAAATGGGGTTTATGTGATGTGATCATCTCCTTCTTATTTTAACGACTTGATCTTGTTTTTCCTTGCCTGTCTTTGCCGCTCAGTCGACGCTCATATCAAAGCATTGGCAATAGAGAAAACGCTTGAAACAAGAATGATAAAATCTAGAGACTCGAAGCCACAAGCTCAGGCCGTGGAGTGTTTTTGTATATGAAATATTGTCAAACACTATATAAATATATGTGTGTGTGTGTGTGTGTGTGTGTGTGTGTGTGTGTGTGTGTGTGTGTGTGTGTGTGTGTGTGTGTGAGTCTTGGTGATCTTTTGTGATTTTTCCACTCCACTATTTTTCTGCTCCCCTGCAGTGAAATGTCTCCAAACAACAGTCATTCATCTTAATGGGGGAAATTGTGCTAGATAATACAAGGTAAAGGACCCTCTCGACTATCTACTGAAATGGATGTCCACGTGGTGATTGATGAGCAGCTCATTCATGCGTCTGTGTTTGGGAAGGCGGGATTGTGCACTCGCATCCACCAATCCGCGTCCATTACCCTTCATCCCCAACCCCGAGCTCTGCCTCTTGCATGAGAGCCCCAAGCCTGTAATTAGGGGGGGGGGGCGGGCTCCCAGAGACTCAAAACACTTCCACGCGTTGCTGCCTAACTTCTTCCAAACTGTCCCGGGACTCTGAGCTGCGCTTCTCCCGCTGCCCCTCCAGCTTGCTCTAGGATTTTGTTTCTCAGGGATGGCCGCATCTATTCTGGAGGTAGGAAATCTCATTGTAAGTATGGAGCGCCTTTTTGTCCCTTTTTCAATTTGATGTCAATGTTGCTGAAGGAAGTGAAGTGTTTCCATGTTCCTTTTATTACTACTCTCAACTACAGTCGAAAGCGATTTATTGTAATGGGGATGAACAGCATGACACTTAAGAGAGAATTCTTACTATACTTTCGAGGAGTAAAAAAAATGGTGAGGAAAGTCTGGTTTTGCAGCAGAAAAGTAGAATCAGAATATCAAACAACCCAATATATTTTCGGGATGTGCTAAACTGTTTACAACATCAGGCAATGAGTTTGGGCTGAATGAGCAGTCGTCTGGCGTGCCTGTATATGAATAATAAACATGACATAAATATATGCTGAAGCTGCTGCGCATGAATACATACGATAAGATCAGAAGTCAATACGAACAGCTACAAAAATAGTCACCAGTGTTGTACATCGGGAAAAGAAAACTATACATTTATCAATAGATTTGTCTATAAGAACTTGAGAATGAAATAAACTCCAGCAGTGTAACGCTACTCATGGAGAAGTGAATGTGAACAACAGCGAGAATAGTCAACAGCGTTGTAGCTAGCTAAAAACTATACATGTATCCCCAAAGTCTATTCGTTTATATAAAATCCCAAACAGCAGGCGTGTTAAACTTTGTTCAGAGAAGTGAATATGAACGGCAACAAAAGGAGTCAGCAGTGTCGTATGTAGCAAAATAAATAAATAAATAAATAAATAAACGTCGTCTCTTTAAATAAGTCGAAAAGAATATGAGAGTGACATGAACACCAACAGATGCTGGTGTTAATGACTTGGGGAAATGTGAACGTGGACAGCGACAAGGATAGTCGGCAGCACTGTGTGTAACAAAAACTAGATATATATGTATATATATATATATGTATCAATAAATACCTGGTCTTTATATCAGAAGTTGAGAGTGAAATGAACACCAGCAGTATCACACAATACTATATTTGGAGAGCTGAATGCATAAAGCAGCAAGACTAGTCAGCAGCGTCAGCGGCATTGCAGACGGCAGGGCGGATCTTATTCCTTATTTAATGATTCAAAACCACACATTCCATTTTATTGCCAAACAAACACACAGTTTTACTCCAAAATTGCGACAACAACAAAAGAAAAACAAATGAAGCAAAAAAAGCTAAAGGTGCAGCGCGTGACCTCCACAAGCGCAAACATGTGCCGCCTGCCATAGCCTTGAGCACTTTGCAAGCACAGGAAGAGCCAGCGGTGGCGTCAGGACATGCGTTTTCTATTAGAGTTGACAGTGACAGAAGCTGCACGAGTCAGACACACAGTCTCATGTTGTTCCTCCTCCCCAGGAAGACGTGCGCTATGGCTCCAGTCCTCTGGCTATGTTAACTGCTACCTGTAACAAGTTTGGCAGCACCAGCCCAGCGAGGGACTCTGCGACACCCGGTAAGAACGGCGGCACTACTCCACTAAAGAAGCCCTACAACATGACCTCCGACCTTCAGACGGCCAAGAACGGACGCGCCGCCGACGGCGGCGGCCTGGCGGACTCCTACAGCGGCTCCTTCACCACAGCCGGAGGCGGCGGGCTGCTCACCCCGACCGGAAGCCCCCCTCCTACGGCAGGAGGCTACGCGACCGATTACAATCCTTTCTCGCACTCGTTCCAAACGTCCGTCTCCCAGGACCCGTCCCTGCTAGTGTCCAAAACCCACACGACGGCCGACGGCCTCACCAGCGTCTACACCTCGTTGGACATGACGCACTCTTACGGCTCGTGGTACAAAGCCGGCATCCATCCTGGTATTACGGCCGCCCCGGCTAACGCCACGTCCTCTTGGTGGGACGTCCATCCCAACTCCAGCTGGCTGTCCTCGACCCAGCCTCAGTCCGACGGAGGTCTCCAGGCCTCCCTGCAGCACGTGGCGCCGCAGGCTTCCCTTAGCCCTCAGCTGCCTAGTTACGGCACCGATTTTACCACCTTGAACCCGGCTCCCTACCCTCCTGTGGGACTGGGCTCATCCTCACATCTCCTCCAGCCGTCCCAGCACATGCTGCCCCAGGACATGTACAAGCCCAAGCCAGTGCAAAGCGCAGGGCTAATGGAGAGTCCGATGGGCTTAAAGCCAGCGAGGGGCTCAGGGGGCTACGGCACAGGTTCGACTCCCACAAGGTCCTCGTGCGACTGCCCCAACTGCCAGGAGCTGGAGCGACTGGGGGCCTCAGCCGCGTCCCTCAGGAAGAAGCCGGTGCACAGCTGCCACATCCCCGGCTGCGGGAAGGTGTACGGCAAGGCATCCCACCTCAAAGCCCACCTGCGGTGGCACACCGGCGAGAGGCCCTTCGTCTGCAACTGGCTGTTCTGCGGCAAACGCTTCACCCGCTCGGACGAACTGGAGCGCCACGTGCGCACCCACACGCGGGAGAAGAAATTCACCTGCTTGCTGTGTAACAAGCGCTTCACGCGTAGCGACCACCTCTCCAAGCACCAGAAGACTCATGCCGACTCAGCGCTGCAGGGGAAAACCGAGGGTGACGTGGACCACCGGAGCGAGGAGACGGCCGAGATCAACGCTGGCACCGGTGAGCCAATCGTCAATGGAGACGAGAAGGCGGGGGTGCCTACCGGCGTGGAGAACGGCAGTGGGCTTTTGGAGATCTGAATCCTTGACTTCATCCAGCTCTTTTTTTTTCTTTTTAACATTCCAAATGCAATAAATCACTGCACACCGGGAGGCCGTGCGTTTGGTACCTGGGCCTTCAGTGGGGACTCACCCGACTTAATCTGCCTCTTCATACCGCCGCTGTCATGTAGCAGTTATGGAACCGATCAACACTCTCAAGAAATGCAATATAACAGGTCACACTGCACCATGTACATCATTTGGAACAGTTCCGAATCAATATTTCTCTACTAATATGACATATAAAACACATCATCCTCACCAGTGATGCCGATAATTACGTTCTGATATAATAGGTTAAGATTGTCATAGACGTGATTTCCTTCTCAAGGTTTTGCTCCTACCAAACAGTCAAAGAACGGAAAAATGCTAATGCTCATCGTGGGTCAGCGCGCTGGCCTTGCGAGGATGACTTTTATATCCGATAAAGAAACAGACTCACCGTCCTTATAGTGAGGTGGGTTACATCGCCGAGCACGACGGACTCTGAACGGCCCGTGCAGATTAGGTTGATATGGTGGCACGTCAACGTTGAAATCTGATTGGATTCAAAAGAAATAAATAAATACAAAAACAAAAAAAAAACATACACCGGAACATCCATATGGTTGTACTGCAGAATATAGTTTGTAAATGTAGGTCAAGGCTTCTGATAGCGTATCAGCCTTGACTGCGTTAACAATCACCAATCATTTTATTTCCTCTTGTCTGGAACGTAACCAAGCATCTCCATGTAAATACAAGCGAGCCTTATGAGCAAACAAACAGTCGGATCAACACACAGACAACCAAAAAGCACGCACACAACAGAAGAACAATGAAGGCTCGCACGTACGTCCGCGTTTCTGAAGCCAGCGTGTGTTTTTTTTTCCTTTTTTTTTTCTTTTTGCCTTTCAAATGAACGCAACCACTGGGGAAATTGAATCTGCACAGGCAGAGGGAAAAGCAGCTCTGAAGCCACAAGACGAATCGTTTCAGAGCGAGACATTTTGGTTAAGACGGCGGCGGCCTTTTGACGGAGCCTTCCGCCGAGATCTGATTCGCAGCTGTACTTTGATACTTCAGTCATCGCTCTTCTTGAAACAATCAACGCGCAGCGGGACTTGACGCTCCTCGCTACCAAAGCCCGTGTTGTCATGTCAATGGGCTTTTGTCGTGCTTCCTAGCGTGTCTAAGTTAAATTCCTATATACATGAAAAATCTAATTTATGTCTTAAATTATAAACATTGCCGGTTGTCTTGCACCTCGCGGGGGTAATGTAACGCCGGCGAGGATTGCAAGATGAATTGAAGCCAGCTCAATATAAAATAAAATAAAATGCCTTAATTTAAGACTATTTATTAGCTATAACTAGGAAGTTGAAGATTTATTTAAAGATCTTGACAATGACTATTTCTATGTATGTATTCTTTGTATTGTGAAGTCTTCCACACAAATGATGAACTAAGGGCTACATACTATATATTTACAACAATATATAGATGTTTTAAGTGTCTTTATTATATTTTCTGTTTCGATGTTTGTTTGTTTTGGGTTTTTTTGAAACTGTAACCTTCCTAATGAAGCCTTGTGCTTCGGTCAGAAGAAAAGTGAGCCCTGCTTGCTTTTTTTCGGGGGATGTGAAATAAGAAAATATTGTAAATAGTGAAGGGCATGTATGCTATACATGTAAGAGTCCTGGTGTGTGACAATTTTGGTGCTTAAAAAAAAAAAAAAAGTAAAGATATTTGAAAACATTTTTCTCGCATCCTTACAAACGATTTGACTTCCTGTCTTGTTTCCGCTTCACCTGCTTTCATTGTCCTTTGTAGAACAAACAAAGCACACAGGTGAGATGTGAGCGCCACACAATGACCTACACTGTGGTGAACAACAATTGCACCTCTCAGAAGATTAAGAGCCGTAATTATCAGCCAGTACAAAAAAAAAAACAAAAAAAACAACAGAAGGTAGGGAGGAGGATTAGGAATGAGGGCAAGTGGTCGCATTGTTCGGGTGCTCAAACAAAAGTGGCAATTACTGTAGAGTCTACGGTCTACACTGTAGATGCGGGATGACAGACGTAATGTGGAAATGCGAGTGAAGCCAGGACAATGTGTTTCGGGCTGTCAAATAAATAAATAAAGCCAAAAAAATCTCTCGTTTGACCCTACGAAGCTACTGTAGCTGTGCCAGTCTTAAAGTCATCACAGGTCCACTTTCCCGTCCGGATAGTAAAAAAGCTTGAGGTGGGCGGAGCTCGGCGTTTTGATAGTGATAACCCGAGGAGTGATTCAATGAGATCTGCTTATCCAAAATAGTTATCTGGAATTACACTGCGGAATGCCCAATTAAGCGACTAAATACATTTAGTTAACTGGATATTTACGTGTATTCTCATGTGACACAGATTCGATATCACTGAGTTGATATTCACATCAGCTGTGATCAATAAATCATATTCAATTACGTTACATACAGTTTAGTTGGCCAGGACCATTTTGAAGAAGAACCCTTATTTAATGGTCTGTGGACTATTTTTGTACCATATTTAAGGGCTATACAGTACATAAGGTATGAAA
The DNA here is from genome assembly GCA_026261675.1 of Hippocampus mohnikei. Lineage (NCBI taxonomy): Eukaryota > Metazoa > Chordata > Actinopteri > Syngnathiformes > Syngnathidae > Hippocampus > Hippocampus mohnikei. The sequence continues at coordinate 19,251,347 of JAKGUB010000334.1, read as the reverse complement.
TCTCTGTTTTTTTTTTTTTTAGTAGTATACAGCGTAGTGGTTAGCATGCCTCTCTCACATTTGAGAGGTTTTGGGTTTGAATCTGTGTTACTACGCTAACGCCAGAGTAAAGTCATAATTAGAGTAAATATTTGAATGAAAATCTTTTCCAGGCCATAAATATGAAACATTTGTTGTGAACATCCAAAACCGAAGACCCCTGTACAAGCACAAGGCCTTCGTGGATGACCGAGGGGCTAGCACCTACTGGTTGAAATTGTCTGGGATCTGCAAATTCAAAGGATGTTTAAACACACAAGAAGTACTTTTCAAACAAAACATTCTTGTCGGTTAATGATCAACTATGACATTGTCCATGAGGGCAACAGAGCTCTGTCATAAACAGGCTGTTTTGAGGGCTTGGGGTGTGCTTCATATCCATAAAATTGCAACTCCGTTTTGATGTGATCTATCAACGTATTTGGATGACGCTCTAGCTTGCATTGAGCGGATATATCCAATCTGTGCTTTTTGGCATTGCCAGATTTTACGATGCCTATCTGATTATCATCCCTTTTGGGTAAGACCTGGTTCCAATCTGCAAAAGTCAATAACCCGGCTGCATTACATGAAAAATGCTGTTTTTAGCATTTAGCCTACTAGTATGTTCGAACGTACTTGCAAATGAACAGATTTGCCGGTCAGAAAGGTTGACTCCATATCGGCAGATCCGCGCTTCCGTACATTTGCAATCATGGAAGCAAAAATAAATAAAGAAACAGACTTGGAACTGTGTCATTTGAACACCGTAGTTTAAAATTAGCCTTTCCGAGCTTCGCAGTTCACAGATAAGAGGCCAAATGGACAAAATCAATCACAAAGCTTTTACTAATGTATTTTTGATTCTGTTGCAATCGGAAACATTTGAATTTTCCTTTTACAGTGAACCCCCCGCCAGAAGCCACCGATTTGCCTGTTGTAACATTTACACTTAGTAGACTGTATGGTTCCAATTTGGGGCTTCTAATGAGCTGTAGTTGAGGTCAATTTATATAAAACGTCCTGGGGCCAACTCTGTCATCAGGGAGTGCCGTGTTTATGATGGTCTGAAGTGGGTGCACGGTCGAGTCCGCAGAATAAAAAAATAAATAAAAGGCAGGCGGGGGGCTGGGGCGGTTGCGGATGGCTTTGGCTTGGGCGTGTCAGGCCATTGAGGTAGGGAGAGTGGGGGTTTTGACAAGATGGTCAGCGCCGCGGGTATTTTCTGACATTTTTAAAACACACACGCTGCTTCCCCTCGACAGTGGCGGTGGTGGCGGCTTGAGCTTTATTTTAACTTGTTTTATTTAAAACGGCCAGGAAACATTAAGTGTAAACCAGAAGGAGGAAAATAATCACGCCGGGACACACAAAGGCAAAAACCACAAGGTGGACAATCTTTCCACATGTTTGAGCCACAAGTGTACTTCCGCTCCATTTCATTTAAAAATAAAACAGACTTGTGAAGAAACTACCAACGCATTATGTCATTACATCCCAGAAACACCTGTTAAATGAATTCATGTTTATTTCCAAAGCACTCGTAACCAACACTAATGAGTTGAGCCTTGACATTTCAAGACCTACCTAAATAACAAAATGGAGTTACCTGGGAAATGGCATGACAGGTCCAAATAATTGACTTGAAGAACTTAATGCTGGTTATCATGAACATGTTTCTTGAATTGACGTGACTTAACATATAAACGGTGATGTTCTTGTGTTGCATGTTCTTTCGTAATTTGAGTAAATGACTTTTCTTTACTAGTTCTTCACTTTGCTTGCAAATGTCTTCAATTCTTCAGTTTTTTTTTTAATTTCTTAAAGTATTTTTCCATTAAATGCCATATTTTACCTGTAAATGTTTTTAAACAGTGTGAAGCACATTGAGTTATCTTGTGTATGAAATGTGCTATATAAATGAAGTTGCCTAGCCTTGCCCATATAACATTTGTAATCGCACAGGATAACCGGTCCAAAACACTTGTCAAAACGTTTCACAACATTTTGTAGATGTCATAACTGTTGTAAATATTTGTTTTTATGTCTGTGCTGATTCTGTACTCATTTTTCTCCACCACACCTGTTTTTTCGCCAGTTTTAATATTTTAATCATAATAAAAATAATAATAATCAGCCAAATAGTCATACATTTAGTCAGAATTATGAATTAAGCATTTGGTTCAGCAACAGTTGTATTTAATTTTTCTGAAACGTCATGGCAACAAATTACAACACACTGTCAAATCCGTGTGGCAGAAGCTGTCATCGGTGAAATTTAAAAACAAAAAAAATGCAAATATCTTAACAACTTGATGTGCTAGAATGAAAGTAAATGCATTTTTGAAATCAGAATCAAAATTATGTTTAGGGACACATACACCTCTGATTAAAATGTTCTGTTGACCACTATAATCAGACCTTTCCTGAATTTCATCACAAGGAAAGGGACATTCTCAAACGTATTCCAATTGTCAGTATGTGTTTGCCCCTCATTAGACTTTGAGCTAGAACGGTTATTTAAACAAACAAACAAACAAAAATATAACAGCATTTTAAGCATCTTATTTGTTTGGATGTTCACCCATTGAAAGGGGGAAATGTCAGCTTTTCATTCTTGAACAGCCAATTGACAATGATGTCCTTTTGCTTCCCGTTATCTGGTCTGAGTTGAATAGCAGAATCGCACAATGGCGTGTGTGCTCTCATAGCCACAGGCACGGGTGCACACCGCTCCCCGCTGGCAATGTAAAGGCGGGGGTTTACATGTGAGTATCAGGACAAAAGCACAGGTGTCTGCAGGTGGGAGCGCAACTTTTGCGGCAGAGCGCTGGAATGCTGGCATGCCCGGAGGCTTGACGGGGAGAGGCCCTAAGAAACAACAAGGTAAAGGTGCCCAGAAAAAGGGAAAAGATAAAGTGACCCCCCCGGGGGCTCAAAACGCGACGGGGCTTTAAGAGGAAACCCCAAGCGATAAGAGTGGCAGAAAGGTCAAGCCATGTGATAGAGGATCCTTTGTTTGTCGTTGACTTCTCAGGCGAAGACGTGATTGAGGTAAACAAGTGAGGAAACAAACACCTTGTCATGATCAATGTACAATGTCCTCATTGTCTCTCTTATTGTTGCGCAGCGGTGCCTTGACTTACGAGTGATCTGAATTACGAGTAGATTCAAGTCATCACTCAGATTGCTTTGACTTGTCGGCGGAAACTTGAGACGCGAGCGCTGTAAGGCGGAAATTAACTCAATTCCGCTCGCTTCACGATGAGCAGCAGCTTGGCAAATGTGTCACTCTCAATCGAAAGCAGTTGAACCCGTCAGGTTCCATTTCAACATAGGACCTCTTCTTGGAAGCAGCTTTGTTCAATCTTGTATCCATTGAGCTCGTGAGTTTTTGCAGATTCTCAGCTTGAATTCATTGGAAGGGTATCAGCTTTGCTTCCTGAAGCAGCTGTATAGGATGTGAATGGCCTCCCAACCTCAAAGATCTTGGCTTGAGGATGCTCCGACGGTTGTGAGCGTGAGTCGAAGTCAGGGGAAGGGTGGGAGCCACACCAGAAATGTCACCCCTTTTTTTATGCGATAGCAACCAATGATACGGTGATATTCCTGAGTTGAAAGGTCAAGATGGATGCGTATGGTTGTTGGATGGCCACCATGTCCCAACAAGGCTGCAACGTCAGAAAGGAAGTAGTGGAGCCATGTTTTTGAGCTGTCCCTGAAGGTGTGAACATAACCTCTGAAAAGTCTGTGTAGGAGTTTCTGACTGACTACTTTCTTCAAAAGTACAAAGTTCCGAACAGAACGTTGCCAAACAAAGACGACTTTATGCATGACAATAAACCAGCTGCATGAAAATCTGCGTCGTGGGCTGCTGTGGGCATCAGAAAAGAGGAACTTGTGTGTGGCCCAAACCCTCCTCTGAGGATCCATCCTTTTGAGAACCTTTGAAGCATCCTTACGCAAAAGGTCAGTGAGGGTAGGAGGCAGTAGCAAAAGTTCAAAGAGGTTGGCAGGCAGTCGACGTCGGGAAAACACACGCCGCCTCATGTTTGTGCGCACGTGCCACATGACGCTTTGTGCGTGTCACTCCCCCTTTAGAAGTCACGTTTGTCTTTGTTAACTTGAACGACGACGTGGAAAATTCGGATTTGATCAAAATTCCAAAATTGGGCAACTTGTCCTGCAGTGCTGAACGTACACTCGGCAACCGTTGCGCTTGTGAGACCGCGTGTGATCACATGCGAGGACTGCATTCGAGACCGGTGGTGGAGCAAGATTTTTATGTATGTGGTGTTCTGTGTTGAGATTATCGCAGCAGCCCACACGCAGTACAAACAAAACTGTTAAATGCCTTATTTTCTCCTCTTTACGTGTGGGGTCCGTTACAGATTTTTTTTAAAAACTCCTTTTTGATTTGAAAAATCACCAGGCCTTACTCTGTGATTGCCATTCTACTCCTGATGAATCATTATTCCATTCCAAGGTCAGAAAATGGCAACACAAAAAAAGAATCTGCCTTACTTGAATCATAAAGCTTTTTATATCTGCTTATAAATGATTATACTGTACTTCATGTTTAATGTGGGTGCGCACCATCAATCATTAAAGCACTGCCCGTATTTTCATCACTAATCACGCACATGTAACCTTTTTTTTTTTTTTTTTTAACACGAAAGCCGCCTTTAAAGTTTAAAAGGGAGCGACTCCCTCGCTGCCCAATGCGCCAAATGCGACACTAAAAACGAGGCCATTTTGTTTATAAGAGGCTGTGGGAGACCTGCGGGTGACTCGGCACCCCTTTAAAAGATAATGCGCTCCCCATTTAATGGCCTCCGGATGACAAATGACTTCCAGGGAGTAAAAATGAAATGAAGGAAATTGCAACATGTGACAACGACATGAGACATGTATCCATGTTGAACAGCCATCATTTAATTACAGGCAGCAGAAGCATTTCTGCCAACGAGGCCCGATCCAGCCATGAGTATTTCCTTTCGGCTTACCATCTAATATTACAAATGTGATGACAAATATTCATTTCGAATTCTATTTTATGACCTATAATTGGAACTATGGGCTCCATTTTGACAATAACAGGATTTCGTGTGAATCGCAGGATTTGAATGAAACCATTCATCTATGATCTGAACCGCTTTATCCTCACCAGGGTCACAGGCGTGCTGGAGCCAATCCCAGCTGTTTTCCAGCAGTCGGCGGGGTACACCCTGAAGTAGTTGCCAGACAATCGCAGGCCACACATAGACAAACAATCGTTTGCACTGGCAATCTAGTGATCTATCTCTCTACATCAGTGGTTCTTAACCTTGTTAGAGCAACCGAACCCAACCAGTTCATATGCACATTCACCGAACCCTTCGTTAGTGAAAGATAAAAATATGATTTGGTTTTTTTTTTAACTCAAGACATTAAAAAACGCATTTATTAAAAACAGAAAAAGGAAACACAATTTGTATAAGTATAAAGTACACGTTTTTTTTTAACAAAATGAACCGGCCAGTGATGGCCAAGCGGGCGTGTCATAACTAATTGACATGTTGAGTCGGGCCAGAGACTGATTCACCGAACCCAGGTTAAGAAACATTGATCTATATATACACACACACACACACACACACCGTATTTTCACGACCATAAGGCGCCATTAAAAGTCTTCAATTTTCTCCAAAGTGGACAGGACGCCTTATAATGCGGAGCGTCTAGTGTATGAGCCGAGTTCCAAATCCTGACTGAGAGCCGACACGCTGTTTATATAGAGAAAAGGCGGAAGTGAGTGAGAACAGGCATGCGGGGAAAGCAGCCAGCCAATCAGTGAAGGGTAGGCGTGTAAGTGGCCCACAAGTGTGACCAGGCGTGCGGGAAAGCAGCCGGCCAATCAGTGAAGGGTGGGCGTGCCACATGGCAATGAGAGTGACGAGAGGGAACCCGGCGTTTTTTATGGACTACCGGTACTTGCACAATTGTTCAATTCGGATACAGAAGATGAGGACTCTGATGGATTTCTGGGTGATGATTGATCGAAAAACGTGAGTACATTGTAAGATGTCGAAATCAAGTACAACCGATCTCAGTTTTGCTTCCGTTGCCTTTTTAAAAACGTGTTTTTAGCATGTCTTAGCATGCTACGCTATGCTTCAAGCTAACGTGTTTTTAGCGTGCGTGCATGCATGCCGTATGTTTAAACTGGCGTATGTTTAAACTGGTGTATGTTTTACCACGCTTGGCTGCGCCCAATAATACATTGCGTTTTGTGTATGTGTAAAATACAGAAATAGCACCCGTTACTGAGACTGCGCCCTACAACACGGTGCGCCGAATGGTCGTTAAAATACGGTACATACACATATATATATCTATATATATATATATAGATATATATATTTATTTTTTTTCAGTATAGTATTATAATGTCAGATCATACAGATTCGATATATGTACAAACACTACTTTTACATTAAACAGTACACATTGTAAAAAGATCAGCGATTCAATTCCTGGCTTCTGAGTTGCTCCAAATGGAATGGTGTACAACTGCATTGAAGCATCAAGCTGTGAGGCTCCACCATATAGAAGTGTGTATGTGACTCTGTAACTATAACCGCGATAGACTTCATTTCTTTATCTCCATTCATAATGCTTATTCGTTTTTGAGACTCGCCCCTCCTCTCTTCCCTCCCTTTTAAGGCAACCTCATGCTTGGAAAAACACTTGGGAAGGTTTTTGAGCTGTTCTGACTTAATATCCTTACAGCACAGCTTTAAAATGTTCTTTCCTTCGAAAAAGAAGAGAGAAAAAAAACTTCTACTATCTTGACTGGATTCTGAGTGACGCGCAGCCTGAAACGGCTCTTGTTTTCTTTCTTACGCTCAAGCCACAAAATACTTCCGTGGAACATTTCAAGAGAGGAGTTAAGAGGAGGAGGAGGAGGCGCTGATGGCTGAAGAAACTAAAGTTTCAAAAAAAGGGAACGAAACTTGTGACACATGCTGAATAAAACGGTTGTTTAAATTGCAGGTTCTTGTGTGTTCAAATAATTACACCAAGACAAACCACTTCAAAACTTGGCATCATTATTATGAATTACGTTTACAATTGAATGGGGGGACAAGGTAGAGGGAAATAAGAACAGTTTGAATTAGCATTCAGTGTCAGCAACAACAACAAAAAGTCAGCTTTCATCTAGAAAGCTAGGATAGCTAAACTTGATTGGGGGGTTAATCAGAGGCACTTTGCTGAGCGCCATTTAGCATGTGTTCGAATGTGAGTGGTTAATTCTTAACACAGCCATATCGCAGGAGGGTATGCGCACTTGTGCAATCACATTCCCGCTATATCAATTGTTTCTTTTCCCATTTCGAAAAGATTTCTTTTTTTATTTCCAAATTGAGTTGTACAGAGGGTGAAACGGTGGAACGAGTGGTTAGCACGTCCGCCTCACAGTGCAGAGGTGCAAGGTTCGATTCTGCCTCCGACCTCCTTGTATGGAATTTGCATGTTCAAAATATGCAGGGCAGGTTAATGGGACACTCTAAATTGTCCCTGGATGTGATTGTGAGCGCGGATGGTTGTTCGTCGATGGGTGCCCTGTGATTGGCCGGCAACCACTTCAGGGTGTACCCAGCCGGAGGCAGCTGGAATGGGATCCCGTGACCCTCGTTAGGATAAGCGGATTAGAAAACGGATGGATGGATGAAGTTGTACACATAAGTGGTCACATAGATGAAGAAATGTATTTATCTTGGTCTCAGTTTACATATCACAAAAACCTGACATTTGAACTGGGGCGCATAGATTTTTAAATCCACCGTATGTGCATAATCTCTTTTCCTTAAATATTCTCAAGTTTTTTTTTTCCTACTTGCCACAGAGACTGCAGATGTAAATCATCTACAAAAGATTATCATCTGGCACAGAGCATCTGGATTCTTGGGCTCAATGTTTTCTATACATGGTCCCTGACAAATAAACAAATAAACCAACTCAAAAAAAGACAACAGAATGGTGGTTTGGAGCAATTAGAAGGAGAGGGGGGAAAAAAAGCGACAGTGAGAGACTCATATTCTGGAACGGGAGCAGCGCGGTTGGAAGCGGGAGCGGGGACTCTGGCTTGGCAGGGTTTTGGTGGAGAGGAGTGTGGTGGTTCTGAAGTCCTCCAGCGCGAGGAGGCGCCAGCGTGTCCGGCGGGGGCCCGGACCATGAGCAGCCTCAACCCCCCTGAGCCACGGCCGCAACCGCCCCCCAGCCATCCTTCTTCCACCACCACCACCACCACCAGGCCCTGCCACCAGCCCCTTCAATCCCCGAAGCCACTGGAAGCCTGCGATTTACTATGTTTATTTAATATTTGCAAGAAATTGAAATATCTCACACACACACACGCAATTACATGCCACTCACCAGCACATAGACACACACACACACACACTGACACATATAGCCGCCCGGCATATATAAATAAATAAGGTTGGGTAATAACGTTCTCTTGATCTGTGGCCAAGAATAGAATTGGAGAAAATCATTTTCAAATGGAAGAGGGAGGAGTGACATGTCTGACACTGCACGTTGCCTCTGCAAGCGCTACGTCTCGGTCTACAGAATATTCTCTGGCAGGCAACCTGCTGAAACAGAGGTTTTCCGGCTCCCCCCCTCCTCCGGTTAGCTATTCTGTATAAAGGACACAAGTGTTGAATCATGAGCCCTTTTGAGACCTGTATTCCATCTTCAATGGTACACTGAACCAGAACCGAGTGCTGTCGAGAATACCAACGATCTGCAATTAATTGACGGTCTTACGAAAATGATTTGTAATTACTTGCAGATGACACAAGGTGGCGACAAAGGAATACTTTGGGCTAAAGGCTCTTTGACGCCGCACTCGACACAGTGCAGCACGCCGTCAATACCAATCACTGTGAACGTGCTGTCATCGCACAAGGGGGTAATGTGCCGAGGAGGCTGGCAATGCTGCAAACTGAAAAAGTGTTCCATTCTGCCATGACACTCTGCAGCAAGAATCATGGCCCATTCAACAGTAGAGATGGTGACGGACTATTTTCAGAGTAAAAATCGAGTTTGATACCGGTTATTTGAGGCGTGAAGTAGAAAATAGTTTTATGACAATTATCCATCCATCCATTTTCCGATCCCCTTTATCCTCACAAGGGTCGCGGGGGGTGCTAGAGCCTATCCCAGCTGTCTTTGGAGAGTAGGCGGGGGACATCCTGAACCGGTTGCCAGCCAATCGCAGGGCACACACATACAAACAACCATTCACGCTCACACTCACACTGAGGGACAATCTAGAGTGTTCAATCAGATTGCCAAGCATGTTTTTGGAATGTGGGAGGAAACTGGAGTACCCAGAGAAAACCCACGCAGGCCCAGGAAGAGCATGCAAACTCCACACAGGGAGGCCAGAGCTGGAATCGAACCTGCTACCCCTGCACTGTGAGGTCGACGCGCTAACCACTGTTTCACTGGGCCGCCCTTAATACAATTACAGTATATTGAAGGCAAATCACACACCCCTCCCAGGTTTTGTGGCGCCCCCTCGAGGCCACGGTGCCCTAAACCCTCAGGACATGTTGGCAGAGGTTTTGTTGAATAACAAGTTAAGGGCATTTGTCAATAGATTAAGTGTCCATCTTAATGCCATTGCAAAAAAATCTTTTTAACATTACGATGTTTAGCAATTCTGAGTGTGTGGCCTGCAAACGGAAAACATGCATTGAAGATATTAAATGAAGAAACAAACGTGCATGCCAGTCTTCCTCTAAATGTTTATGCGCATGTGTGCACACATCCCCGTTGCGACTGCAATCATTAACAAAGCAATTCCTTCAGACGCAAATCCCTTAAACAGTCTTGGTTTTGGGGGGGGAGGGTGCAACCCCCCACCCCCCCACCCCACACACACACACACACACACCTCCTTGCCCCTCAAACAGCCACCAACCACCGCCGCTGCCAAAAATAATACGGGAGCGCCACTCCAACCCAGGGCTTCGCCACAAGCGCAGCGAGGCCGCAAGAGAGGGATCAAAACACACACAAAAAAGGAAACGCATCATATTGAGGAAGGGGGAGGTGAGGTGGTGGGAGGGAGGAGGTGGGGGCCATATCTGCTGATGATTTTGGCAACAACAGGAAGCAGACGTACTTGTGCAGCAACCCGAGGCGAGCTGGAGGAAAAGTGTGTTTGTGGACACGCGCGTGCATTCTGGATGAGGCATAACGTAACAGCGAGACAAGCATTTATTCCTGATCTCATTCGGTCGATGATCTAACCGCCGACCCAATAAAAACACAAGCGGTCCAGCAAATTAAGCCGCAGTGAAACAAGAGTGTACAAGGCGAACGATTAGCAAGAAGGATAAATAACGAGCGGTTTGACTCCGTAAGGGCTGCCGGTTTTCACGACCGGTTCGCTTTGGTGTTGCGCTTGGCAGAGCGTGTGTGCGCGCCGACGCCGACGGATAAAGTCGTCAGAAAGCCCAGCGCCGTTTCCACGGTGTCGCGGGATTAATTTGCCCGAACCGCAGGAGTAAAGACGGAAAAGCGGAAAATTTTCAGGCTGAGATATTTCATGGAAATGCTGGTACAACAGTTGGGTCGGTGCTGGCGAACATGTGGGAATTTTTGTGGGGGACCTCGGCACTGACAAATGCGTCCAATGTACCAACACTGAAAGGGGAAAATAATACAGCACTTGAAGATTTGTTTATAGAATCAATAAATCAGCTCCTTCTTGCTCAAATTACAAGAAACTAGATTTTTAACTCAAAATACAAACGGCTTAAAATCCACAATTTAGTGCGCGAGTCATTCCCGCTGACACACGGAAAGAGATTGGCGAAGAGAAGCATGGCTGGCTAGACCCATGTAACTGACATTGGTGCATTGGGAGCTATTGGTGCATGTAATCGTTAAACTGAAACAATGAGGTGCAGCAACACTAGGAATGTATTTTATTGTCGTGAGCTCATTTGCACTGACAATTTTTCAGATCAGATTTGTTTGGGGTGTCTTCTGTCGTGCACAATTTACACTAACAACATGGCTGCGAACACAGAGGTTGCCCGGAGACAGCTGGGATAGGCTCCAGCACCCCCCGCGACCCTAGTGAGGATCAAGCGCTTCGGAAGATGAATGAATGAATGAATAAAAGAGAACAATTCAACTTGGAAAAGCAAATGAAATTTCAGTTCAGGGCGAACGCCACCTCTTGCCTTGTCAATCACAGTGCCCGTAGCACAAACGCATGAACACTCAAAAGCACAGTAATGGACAATTAACAGCAGTGATTCTCAAAGTGTATGAATGATACCCAGGCTCCCTCATGTGGTACATGGGGCGGGGGGGGATTCAAACTGTGCATGATGTTTCAGTCATTCATCCATCCATTTTCCAATCTGCTTAGTGGGCATGCTGGAGCCTACCCCAGCTGTCTTGGGGCAGTAGGCGGAGGACACCCTGAACTGCTTGCCAGCCAAACAAAGGGAACACATAGACAAACAACCATTCATGCTCACGTTCACACTTAGGGACAATTTAGTGTGTTCCATTAACCTGCCATGCATATTTTTGGAATGTGGAAGGAAACCGGAGTACCCGGAAAAACTCCACACAGGCACAGGGAGAGCATGCAAACTCCACTCAGGAACGCCGGAGCCAGAATCACACTCTGCACCTTTGCACTGTGAGGCGGATGTGCTAACCAGTCCACACCGCGCCACCATTTCAGTAATTTAAAATGTTGTTGTTTTTTAATGTAACACACTGTACAGTACATACGCGAAGTACAGTTCAGTTACATTTCAGTTACATTTATATTAAGTGCCATCTGTTTCAAAAGAACAGTTTGTTTTCAAGCATTCATTTAGGTACATTTTAATATAACCTATATGTGATAAATTTGAATTGTATTATTTAAGTACAGTACAAGTTTAATTTTCCTATATTTAAGCGCAGTGTTGATGTTCAAATTGTGCATTGTGCTACAGTAACTTTCAATCACATACTAATTTGGGGAAGAAAAACATCTGCCTTGTTTTCTGTTAAACAAGTAGGCTATGTATGATTCCGTATTATAATGCTGGTCACTATAGTTGTACCTGTACAGTATAGCCAAATATTTTTGAGGTGTTGCGACTTGGTGCAAAAAGGTTTTAGAGCCATTGACGAGTTTTCAATGAACGGGACATGTTCGACTTGGAACGCAGGAATAGGTCAGAGTAAGATGAGAAAACATAGGGAGACCATGCAAACTTCACAGTCGGGCGAGACACGAAAATCGATCCTCTTATTTCAGAACTCAGAGGCAGATGTGCCTGTTACACAGCATCAATCCGCGCTGCCTCCTACGGATGTATGACTAACTGTCTCCCTCTGCTGGATCAAAGGAAACCATGGCCACGTACCATTTATTTTAGCCAATCAACTGTATTAAATAATTTGCTCTATTATCATTATTATACTTCACGTTTTCGACGTATATAACTTGATTAGATGTTCCATGTTCTCTTTTCCTTCCAAAAACGGAGTCTACTCATTTTATTTAACTTTTATCTCAGTTCTCACCTGAATCTTGAGCTTGCTACACAGTCCACATTTGTATTACTCGCCCGTCGCGTCCGCATTACGTAGCCCGGTAAACCTTACGTCATATTTATGCTGCCTTGCGATTCTGCAGCTAAAGAAGAGCCAGGAGAAAGGCTGCGGTTTTTTTTTTACATGTTTTGTGGGAAAACCCGTCTAATGAAAGGAAGCGTTTGTTTTGGTGGTGGGGGCTTGCCATCCGAATCCTACCGACTGTCCGTCTGAAATAGGGAATGAACGACGAGACAGCCTCGGACAGCTGGAACAGAAACTCCGGGTGCTCCAGGTGATAACTGCATTCAGGCTAGGCTAGCCTATCATGGGGGTGATCGAAGATTTTAGCATTAGCATTGTTTAACCCATTGCCTATCGGGCTAACTGTTAAGGCGACTAGACAATCGTTTACCCAGTTAAAATGTATTGATTAGCAATCTTGTTGTAATGGGCATGGGTGTAGAATTAAACGACTACATCATTTGAAAAGTTCGGTTTAATATTTCGGTCATCAGTCCTGATGAGCAGTAAAATTCTAAAGGGTGGGCTATGACTAGAAAGGGCTGTAGACTAAAATGTACTTAATTATATTTTTTCTGGATTGTTTCTCCTTCCTTCCTTTAAGTTTTATGTTGTTCTTGCATCCTCACGTTCAAGAACAAGTTACCTACATTTCCTGCCCCCCAGACCCACTGTATTCTTCGCATCTTTTACTTCCCGGCCTTATTTTCTTTTTTCCTTCAGACTGACACACATTTTATACTTGCACCCTTACATCCTTATTTCCCAGAAACCCACTTTTCTTCCTTCCCTCACACCTGCTTTTTATCCACGACGTTCTTCCTTTATGCACCTCAGACCTTTTCCTGGCATCCCGACCCCCATAAAAAAAATATCATTTTAGAGATAATGACCTGTGATAATTTTGCTCACGATTATCATGCTATCTGAATGTAATATTGGCCCAAGTCTCCCCGTCTGTACCTGTTCGATGTTGCTTTAGAATCAAGTTTTGTTTGTTCTCGACTCAAATTATTTTCTGTTTTTATTTTTATGATAATTTTTGTTTCTATCCAGTATTGAGCAAATGCTGGCTGTGAATCCCGGAAAGACGCCGATTAGTCTGCTGCAGGAATATGGAACGCGGATAGGCAAGACCCCGGTGTATGACCTGCTGAAGGCCGAGGGACAGGCCCACCAGCCCAACTTCACCTTCCGCGTCTCCGTGGGAGAGATCAGTTGCACGGGCCAAGGCCCCAGCAAGAAGGCGGCCAAGCACAAAGCGGCCGAAGCAGCGCTGAAGATGCTCAAGGGGGGCCTGGCAGGTCCCATAGGTTTTGGAATTGAAGGAGACTCGTTTATTGGGGTTGATGTCCCTGCAAATGAAGAAAGGTCAGTTACAATTTACATGCAAACATAATCACTAATGACTTCCCGTTTTAAATGAGCTATCACATTTTTAAATGACCCATCACACTTCAGAGATTGAATATATAATTTTGCACCCCCTCAAGCTCTTTTTTCTAAAAACTTGTCCAGGTCATGCAAAGTGACCTTGGCTTGGAAGCACACACCTCACTTAAGAATTGTTCAACATGTAGCTGCGTTTCCACTGTATAAATGGGCATTATGTCTTTGGTTCAGCGTGACTGACTCTATGATTGTCTTCCTCGGGCTCCTTTCTTGATACATGCAAAAATGAAAATGATTCAACTGATGTCATCTGATACATTGCAGTAATTAAAGGTGCCCGGCGCTTTGTAATGTCCATGTCTTGATTTGTTCATTACATTTCCACCAGAACTGTAAAAAAAAAACGACAACAAAAAACGAATTCATGAAAAGTAGCTGACAAATCGTTGTAGAAAATGGATGGATGAATATTCCACACATTGTTCCGTTGGAATTACATTTCTGCTTCTGATATTGCGGCATTGTGTGCAGCTCTTCATGTGAGATGAAGATTTTAGGCACTTCGCAGCAATCGGAATGTAACCCCGTTGGAGCTCTGCAGGTTTGTTCCCTTTCTGTGTTAATATTCATAGAAAATAAGTTTAATACATTCAAACACTTGTGTGATTATGTGTGTCTGCTAGGAACTGGTGGTCCAGAAGGGGTGGCGTCTACCAGAATACACAGTGACACAAGAGTCCGGTCCGGCGCATCGCAAGGAATTCACCATGACCTGCAGAGTGGAGAAATTTATGGAAATCGGTACCAAATACAAACACAACATTCCATTAGGCCATTAGAATCTCATTAAATTTGGAAAGGTGTACCAGTGAGTGGTCAATGTTAATAAAACTGGCGGGCCGTTTTCCGAATCAGGTAGTGGTACATCCAAGAAGTTGGCCAAGAGGAACGCGGCTGCCAAAATGCTAGCGCGGATACACGATGTCCCGGTGGACCTCAGGACCAGCAACGACGGCGACGCAGAAGATGATACATTCAACACGGTGAGGGACTTCAAACACGTTATCTACAGATATTTGTCGTCGCATGCTGTTACTGCTTTACTCATATTTTTGTTTGTTTGTTTGTTTGTTTTTTTTCTCATGTATGTACTATAATGATGGCTTTATTAGTGCGTGAGCAAAGGGTAGGGTTCTATTTCCTTCAGCTGGAAGGGCCTGAGATATGGTGGAGGGAATTATAAACACTTCAAAATAGCATTCGATGTCGGCTTATGCAAGAAATCAAAGTAAAAAAAATTGAGGGGAAAAAGGGTCAAGAAAAACAATTTGTCGTGGTCTCACTTTTCATCCAAAAAAATAATCTGGCATTTGAACATGGGTTTGTATATTTTTTATATTCAGTGTATTTACCATCTTGCCTTAAGCAGTGGCTATTATGAGTATTATTGTACAGTAAGTAGAAATAGATAAAGAGTAAGTTTGTGGACATTCCAGTTATTTTCCTTTGATTAGGCCAAATGACAAGAAGGATACTCTGCTTTACTTATATTATAATCTATACTGGCGCATAGCATGCGGGGAGCAGGGCCGAGTCGGGCAAGAGCAAAGGCTACAGCTGCACGTGGGATGCGCTGAGGAACTCGGCTGGTGAGAAGATTCTACAGCTGCGCAGTCACCCCCTGGGCATACCTGATGACTCCAACGTCTGCTCGCTACTCGACGATCTGTCAGCTGAGCAGTGCTTTGACATCAGCTACCTAGATCTCGGTACTTCTCTCTTTGACCCTCTTTAACGTGCTAAACGCTTGTACAAGTGTAATAAGAACTACTGACACCTAAAAAAGGGAGAAAAAAAACAAACCCTCCAATACAATGAATCCATTCGTTTTTATTTATTTATTTTGTCTGTGTTAATGGATCCTTGTCTTTGGTTTCAGAGGAGCGAAGCCTGAGTGGCCGGTGCCAGTGTCTGGTGGAGCTGTCCACGCAGCCAATCACGGTGTGCCACGGCTTCGCCGCGAACACCGAGGACGCCCGTGCCAACGCTGCCCACAATGCACTGCAGTACCTTAAAATCATGGCGGGGGCGAAGTGACCGTCGCGGACGATGACAACTTGAAATACCTCCCATTTTTTTACAAACAAAGACCTCTTTGAAAATGCCGCTTATTTGATATCAAAATGATGCCAGTGAAGAGTTACATGTTCCCAAATGTCCGTTTTCTTTTGTCGGATCGTCTCTCGCACTTATTTGTTGACGAAGAAATCAGGACAGATTCAGCTACAAGTCCGTTTAACCATCAAGGAGCTATCAAGGACTTTCTGATGAAGTCAAACAGATCACGCACACAATAAAGACACTTCTGAAGAAAAATGTTCGCTGTTTTAACAACAGAAATTTGGAAAAGGGTAAAAACGGTGTTTGTTTTTGTCATGGTGGTGATTTTTAAGACTTTTTGTTTTTTTAAATCATCACATGGGTCAATGGACTCGTTATAAATATTTGAATCTTTTTGGGACAATTTGGAGGAGTCCTAGTCATACACCAATTCAAATGTACAACTTGTTGCCAGTGTTGAAAAAAAATGTTGAATTACCTCAGTGTGAGACTTGTGTTCCAACGGAGATTCCTTTTTTTAATATAGTCAACAAATTCTATTCATGTCATCTCTCTTTTTTTTTTCCCTTTCTGTTTTAGTTTGGACTTCTGCAGCATTCCGCGTGCTGTTGCGCGTGTGTATGAAGCCATGCGCACTATGCGTGGATCCTTGTAGAAGATTATTCAAGTGCTGCTTTTTTTTTAATTTTTTTAACGAATACCCCCCCAAATATCTTCTGCCCCTTTTTTTATTTTAAATGGACCTTGTGAAAAACATTATAAAACACTGATCATCCAATTCAAGTTGTCGCAAAGCTGACTGAATTGAATGGCACTATTTTGCAACCTGTCACAATAAATTGCAGAATTTATGCACACTATCGGAATGTCACCGTTTGTGAGTGAAATTGTGAATAATGCCGCACTTAAAATAGATTAGTGGCAAATGCACACGCCTTTCAAATTGTACCTTTGTGTTATGTTGGTGTTTCTCTTGCTCTCTCTTCCCCCTCGACACGATGCACCTGTTGGGAGCAAATGGAGCGTGTCAATTTCCAGCGGGGAAAAAGATCCACTGAGGTGCACCCGGACTGGTTGAGAGTCAATTGCAGGGCACTTTTGACATCTAACAAGTCACAATCACATTCGCGATTCTGGAGAATTTAGTTTTCACTGCACACTTTGCACAAGATGGATGTTCGTGGAAAATGGGAAGAACCCAAAAGCACTTGAAGAAACTCTTCTGCAGGTCTACAAACCTCCTCCAAATTTAAGGAGATCATCTGATCGCAGTTCTTGAGGTCGTCGATGCATCTTGGAGGCTTTGCAGGGAAGATATCTGAAATTGAATGTTGACAGACATCTGACGACACTGTCGGGGTCTGGCCTGCAAGTTGTCTGGATGCAGACTCGGAGGCCGTGGACTTGTTTTGAACTCCATGGCTAGACTCGTCTTCCGTCTTCGAAAAGACATGATGTAAGACGTTTGCTTGGTGAACACGCTCGACTATCTTTGGACTGATGAGCTCATGGGTTACCTTGGACACCGGTTTCAATTTTGAGAGGCTTTGTTTTTGTTTGGCATGGGTATCGAAAACAACTTGTGTTGCCACACGTTTGTCTTTTTCTTCGGATCCATTATTAGTCTCGGTCTGGACCTGCTGGGGTACGAGATCAGCCACAGACAGGCTGGACCTTCTCCTTGCCGAGGTGTAGAGGCACATCATGGAGACGGTGTCCTTCAGTCTCTCACCGGGGGGGCGCAGCTCGCTCCTCACGCTGCTCTTGGTGGGCGTCGACGGGGCGAAGGTGAATTGTGGCGCCCCGAGTTTGCGCAGGGGGGTGCGAGACACGTGCGAGTACAGCGAGCAGAACGCGTTGGCCATCGCGGTCAATGCTTGGACTTGTCTGAAACGACCTGTAGGAAAGATGGAAGGAATACATACATGTCAACAAGCTCATGATCGTGCATCTTTTGGAGAGTGGAATCTCCAAACTTTAACACAACTAATTTGAAGTGAATTGGTTGAACTTCCAAGATTTCACCTCAAAACCATTTTACCCTAATTGAAATCATGAAAAAAAATATATACCTTTATTAACATGAACCCTTTCTTAAATTCTTGGCTGTATACTGGAGCAGCGTGATCATACAGCTATCCAAAATAAGTTACTGTTACTGGTTCTGTTATCACAATTCAAGAGACATCAACCCCCCCCCCCCAAAAAAAAAGACATGCATTCTTTTGATGCTTCCTAAATTGCTCAAGATTTCCCAACTTCATGCATGCATATGTTTTGCCCGACTTTTATTGTTGCAGGATATTTTGGTTTAACTCCAAATCGTATCACTTTTGGGGAGGTTTCACTGTATGACATCGACATTTAGTGGAGTGATCCCCCAGAGCCAAAAGGCAACACTGCCTCTCTGGGCTCCCCCCCCTCACAACAGTCCAAACCCATGACATTGACTATTGAATGAATTTTCTCAAGCTCTTACTTGCTATACACAGGCTGGGGTCCTCCTCACGTATCCGTCGGACCTGCGACTCCAGGAAGAGGCGGAAGTTGATTCCCCGAACTTGAGAGGGGAAGGAGAGGAAGCGAGGGGGGATGCGCACAGTCAGCTGCGGGTCATCGCAACCGAACCCCAACTGCCACAGCATCTCTTCGGCATCCTCCGAACGTGACTGGAGCACCTCTGAAACACTGATGTGAGAGAAATGAGGTATCACTCAAGAGGATCAAATCACGCCCAAATGTACTGTCTACCAACAGGCCACAACATTAGGTACAAGAGTGGTATCTTAAAAGAAGTATTTAACATTTTGTGGTTGGAGCTTTCAACTGTGCCTAACTACAAAATTCACAACAGCATTGTTTAAGGGAACAGATGGAAAATTGACTTTGAATTTCTTTTATACAAACAGTTGGGTATTTGGAATGCCAACCATCAAATGTAATTTTTTTTTTGTCATCGGCCTTATTTCTTAACATTTTGAGAATTCAGAAAATCTGTACAAAATTAAACTAAATACATCCAGATATTGATTGTAATTTAGCACGCTAGGAAAAATACTGTAGGTTTCATTATTGAATACTTGCTGGTGAGGTCAATATGTCTTTCGTTGCTGGCAGGGTGCATTGCACGTCTTCAGAGTCGGCATGGAATACCAGAAAGATACTTTTTTTTTTACCTTGAGGGGTGAGTACAAGGACTGATTGAGTTCAATTAGAATAAATATAATGGCATCACAGTTCAAAACAACGCGACTGCATTTCTCACTCACCCCACTTTGGATGCAATGTCTCCCACCGTTTAACGTTGAATATGAAATGTAGTTTGGAATGCAAAAAAAGGAAGGAATGTCAATGTGCATCTGGAAGATAAGTGCCCTTGCCCATCCGAGTGTGTGTGCGTGTGCGTGTGCGTGAGAGAGAGAGAGAGAGAGAGAGAGAGAGAGAGAGAGAGAGAGAGAGAGAGAGAGAGAGAGAGAGAAAATATGTATGTTACTGTAACATAAATACTAATAGATGCCACAAGATGGCAGCAAAGCACTACCTTTAGCAGTATTCGCCTTTTTTTTCATTACCGGGTACTGGCTCGAACAAATAGATAACTCTCCAAGTACCACCATAATTGGCAAACATAAATTACAGTTGCGTAGTACAAGTGAGCGGTGATTACGAAATGAGACCGAGATTTTATTCCTACAGAGTATTTAGTATATGTAAAAACACTTTCACGTACCAATCGAGAAAGTGCTACAGTACATGTAGCACATTCTTTGATCGTACTCAAATGATTTTATTTTATCTTATTGTATTTGATGTTGTTTTTAACATTGTATTTATATTTTTAACTGCTTGTTGTAAGGTGTCCTTGAGTTTTTAGAAAGGCGCCCACAAATAAAATGTATTATTATTATTATTATTATTATTATTATTATTATTATTATTATTATTATTCGGGAGCATCGCTTAATATGTAAATGAAGCCCTCAACTCATTCAAAATCTTTCATTGGCATATAAATACCACCAGAGGGCGCGATAGAAATATTGTTATTTCTTTGGCTGGAGGAAAAAAAAAAACAGCAAACGAATGACTTTTTCAGTAAATACCAGACAAACTTAGCATAATTCTATCATATGTTGACAAGATTACCTGAAAAGGAACATGATTTGAGTTCTAAAAAAAAATTGTAATGCTATCTTGACCATTCAAATAGCGAGTATTATTGGATCTCACTGGATCATGTCCAGGCTCATGTAAAGTTCTGTTCATACCCAAACTCCAAACACAGTAGTTATGCAAGTAGGCCTTCTGTCCTGCAACACACAAGCACATCTTTGGTATGATGCCGATGAAAATATTCAGTTTGTGTTGCGTAATGTTTCTAATGAAAAAGAGGTGGTATCTGCATAGAAAAACAACCTCATCAGCTCTCCATGTTTCCTGGTGTGTTGATCACCATCAAGGGCAACGTGTTCAAGACTACTATTGACTGCTCGAATCGCTCTTCATCTTGAATTTTTAAATATGACTTGTTTATGTGTTCAAGACGTCAACTAGGCCCAGTGTGTGGGCCTCCTGCCTGTACACACTTTCACAATAAGATGAAGTAAAAGTTATGAGGGGGAGGGCTATTTATGGGAAGTTCCCAGAAACGTTCCATGGTTGAGGGAGTTTGGAAATATTTTTTGAGAAATGGCGAGAATTAACAATACTGCTACTGTAACTATTCTTGTTGCCTTTTCTCTACCTTTATAAAAATTTAGCTTTATTAGAGTATGTACGTAAAGTTGGTTCACACGTAGATAACTGCTGACTATTCTTTCTGCCTCTCGTTCAATGTTACCTACCTAAATGTTTTCTTTAAATCTGATTGTGTTGTGTGCAATACAATTACGTTCCTTCTTTAGACCCCAGCTCATAACGACCACTTGAATTCAACAGATGAGTTACACAAAAGATATTTTGAGAGACTATTGTGTAAAAAAAATCTAAATTATGGCTTTATCCCACTGCACCATTCTGGAACAGTTAACCTCAGAGACATTCTAAAGGTTTCCATTCATTGACACTCAGGACCTTTACAGGCACAAAAGTGTCCAGTCAAAACATAGGGAGCTGACTCACCCGCACTTTTGCAGCAAGAACTCAGTTTTTCCCATGGAGCAGTCTTTAGAAATCACACAAACACACACACACACACACACACACACACACACACACACACACACACACAACATTTTAGTGAACTTAAGGAATTCCCTTTTTACTGGACAGGAGAGACACATTGCTTGGTTTAAGAGCACCATCTTTCACACTGACCATCTGCAAAGACATCATCATCATCATCTGATATAGATTCGGAGAGGGAGCTGCAGAGGGGGCCCAATTCTTCCAGACTGGAGAACCGTTGACCTCCACTGGCCCACGTTCGCCTCCTGGCCGTGGAGGGGGAACCTTCCATAACTGGAGACAGAGCGGCTGATGACACCCTAAAAACAGAACCGCATCCCAAGATGGTTTGAATGTACAGTTCTTAATAGACCATCCCAAACAGCCAAAGTGCATTACATGTGTTTAAATGTTGACAATGTACTCAGTAATTTGTAGGAAAACCAGTCACCACTTTATTTTTCTCTGTTATTTTTTTGCATACGGTTGGTTATACGTATAGCACGTGTGGTTACAGTATGTTTGTCTGTGACAAATTGGACATTTTGAGAATGCAAACAGACAACACAACCACAAACACTGCTTCTATGGGCTGCAGTGGTGCAATATTTATTGTGATTTGCTCTTTCATTCTCTTCATCTTAAATGAAATATGGAACTATAAATAATGCATTTTCTAACCCCTGTACCTCCCCTACGTGCTGGTGCATTAAAAATAGACTTCACGCAGTACTGAACTATCAATGTAACATGTCTGTTCACACATTTGAAGACTTTAAGGTGAAATGAAGAATTACCTTATTTGCAGATAGGTTTCAGTTTGAGACATACCGTAACTTCACTTTACATTTCCGAGTGGGTAAAATTGAGCTCACCTGAAGGTTATTTTCAAGCTTAGCCCAGTTGAGACCGCTGCAGGCTGCGGACGCTTCCGTTTCTCTGCGATAATAATTCACCATCTTGGCCTCTTACATCATTCTACAAGTCTTAAGTCACTTTGAATTGACGGAGGAGGGAAGTGACTGTAAGCATCTCAAACTGACACATCGCGTGGGACGCTCACCACCGCACATCCTGCAAAGATAAAGTGACACGTAGGCTAGCATCAGGAGCAGTTGAGATTCAATATTTATCCAACAACATGACAAAACATACATTTAAATAATATACATCATGCTCACTTGAGATGCTGATTATTAAAAATTCTTATTGTGTGCGTATGACTATGTATGTGTTTGCAAATCGAACTTGCTTGATCAAATCTTAAAAAACAATCTCTAAGGTCATGCTCTGACCAACCAATCAGAGGACTGCTGGCATTACTGTTGACCAGCTATTTGGCCCTGTGAGGCACATATGAAATCTGATTGATTAAATAAACAGCCTCATTGCTAATACAATGCAGTGGATATAACAACAACCAGCACTAGTAATCCTGAAGGCCCCGGGCAGACAAGATTGACATGCCAAGACACAGATGCTGTAATTTGATGGGACAAAAAAAAATAAAATAAAAAATCTACAATTCACATCAATTCTTTGGAATAAATGCAGCCAGGAGAACTTCCAAATTAAGCGAATATATTGTTGGGAATAAATGAACACAACTTCATAGAACAAAGACACGACCCTTGTGAGGTTAAAGTGGATCGGAAAATGGATGGATGAACGGACCAAATGGGATGTGAGTGTTCTTTGTAAAGGCTTTGGCTTTGGAACCGGAAGGTCATGGTCAAAGTCCCTCTGTATACAAAATATAGAACAGCAACTACAGTAACTGTTGTAGAGGTATGCATCGTCTTCCTGGCTACCTTTGAGGTGCCCTTCACCCCACAGCTCACAAAGTAAACATTCTGAACCCCTTTCATTCTGACATTGCATTCAGACATGCCAAACCTTTCCAATATTTTCTCAATATATCTGGATTGGTTCAATGTGATTGAGCCCACATTTTGCTTGAAATCAATCCCAATGAAATGAGTGAGGCATCCGAGATCTTTCATCCTAAACTTACTCTTGAGTTTCTTTTGATCTCGCATAAACACCTCTCATTGCTGGCAGCCACAATGATATCATCGACCCACACTAACAAAATTTCTTTTTCTTTGTCAGACATTTTGGTGTAAATACAGTGGTCTGCTTGACTCTGTACAAACTCGTTCAAGTAAAAACTCATGAAGCATCATGTTCCAATTTCTCCCAGACTGTTTGAGGCCATATATGGATTTGTTTAACTTACACACAAGTTGTACACCATCCCTTTGTTTCACACAAAACCTTCAGGTTGATCCATGTATAGTTCGCAGTCAATAGGTGCATGTAAGTATGCTGCCTTCACGTCCATTTGGTTTAACAGCAACTCATACTGTGCAGCAAGCTGCATCAGTAGTCGCAGTGATGTCAGATTAGCGGTCGGCGAAAATGTCTCAGAATAGTCAAGTCCTTCTCTCTGACTGTACCTTTGGCTACATATCTTGCTTTATATGTTTCATTGCCTTTGTCATCCTCCTTTAAAGCATACACCCACCTTCCCCACTGTCTGTCTACCCTCCGGTAATGGCACAAGGGTGAAAGTGTCATTCTCTTTAAAAGAAGTCATCTCATCTATCATCGCTTTCTCCACTTTTCTGACTTTGGCGATGCCATTGCCTCGTAGAATGTTTGTGGCAATCCCACTGTTGCTCTATAGCAGTAATCAATTGTGATCTCATTGCCTTTTATCACACATTCATAATCCTCTAAATATTTTGGTGTCTTCCTTTCTACCAGAAGTACGAGGAGTCTCATTACCATTGGTTGAGTCCGTGTCGCAGTCAGGTTTAAGCTCTGGTTCAGTGTCAGAATCTTTTCCTACATATTCCGTCTGTAACTGACTTGCTTTAGGCATAGTTACCCACTCTACATAGTGGTCCTCCAGTTGGGTCTTCTCGGTCTGCCTCACTCTCAGTCACGGTCTTTGTGATGAAGTGGACCAGTCTGTGTTTCTGAACTTTGTTTGTCTCTGGAAAATAAATCAAATAAGCAGGTGAATGACGGTCAAAACCAACAAAGATCCCTTTTGCCCTTTGGATCTAGCTTTCTCTGTTTTGCTCATACACCATGCATTCTGAACCAAACTTTTTCATTTTTGACAAATCTGGTCTTTTTCCTGTGAAAAGGAAATAAGGAGTCTCCCTGTTCTTTCGCAGTAACATCTGTTCCGTATAACTGCTGCTGTTCTGGCTGCATATGGCCATAGCTCTTTGGGTAAGCCTGATTCTATCAGCATACACCTGACCATCTCAAACAATGTGCGCCAGTTCCTCTCTGCTGTCCCATTTTGATGTGGGGAGTAGGGCGCTGATCTCTCATGTTTTATCATATTATCTCGAAGTAGAGATTGATACTCTTTGAAACAAACTCTGTCCCATTATCCGATCTCATTCGCTTCACTTTACCATATGGTGCTGTGTCTGCCAAGAACTGCTTTGTAGCCTCGACTGCCATGTTTTTGTTCCTGAGAAAGTATACAAAAACAGCTCCAGAAAAGTCATCAGTAAAAGTGATGGCATATTTGTACCCGTCGAATGACTCTGGGTCAATAGGCCCACCTAGATCTGTATGTACCAGCCCTAATGGCTCTTTAGCTTTCACATCACTTTTCCTGTTTCTATTCTGGGTGAATTTCCTTGAATACAGGTTTCACACTGGTTAGGTCTAGTTTTGTTACTAATTTTCATACCTTCTACCACAGCTTCAAGTTTAGCAATATCACCATAGTTACAATGGCCCATTATCTCATGCCATGTTTTCATGTCTAAAGATGCATTGCAGGAGTCCTCACTGCATGCAGAATTTTCTGTGACAATGTCAAGATAGTACATACGGTCCTTTACAATCATCTTGCATATTGTCCCATCTGAAAGAATCATTTTGTTGTCATTCTTCGCAGTTGAACTTCGCTCCTTTCGGTTGCTGCATCCACAGAAAGGATATTCTGCGGGTATTCTGGGATGAGGAGAGCATTTGTGAGCTTGACACTCACTACTCGTCCACTGCTGTCGGCCAGCTTGATTTGCGCTCCCCTTCTTCTCGACACTTCCGTGATCCGTCTTCCATCAGCCAGCTGCATGATGTGATCTTTAGGCCGAAACTTTCATCAAATCGGATGAATGCGGTCTTGTCGGTGATTATGTGGGCAGAAGCACCGCTGTCCACGAGTAGTCCATATTGCTGCGCCCCTTGGGTCGCCATTCACTCACCCGAGCAATAATGTTTCTTCTTCTTCCTCAAGATTTGGCTTGGTTTCTGCCACGGAAAACTTTTTCCGAATCGTCCATAACTGTAGCCACTTTATTGTTCTTATCAGCTTTTGTCGTTCGCTTGTGTGGTTTCTTCTCTCGTTGCAAGCCTGCATACGTGTGATTTAGTTCTGTGTGGTGTGCAACACAAACGATACATTCAGCAGGGTATAAATGGAATGTCCTCTTGAAGGATTATAATATGGTTATCCATGCATGCCTCCATTCATCCCTATCTGACATTTTATCTGTTAAAATTCAGTGATATATTAGAATTTTGGTTGTAAATGTAGGTCAGTGGCAGTGCTTTCTGGCAGCATTAAGAACAGGAAAGAAAGGCTTGCAGGCCCTGATGAAAGATGATAGCCCAATTTGGATATTTTCACTAAAGGGAGTGCTCACATTTGTTGCCAGTCGTTTCAAAAGTAATGGCTGCGCATCGAGTTATTTTGAGGGGACAGTCATTTTACGCTGTTATATAAGCTGTACACTAATTACCATTGTTTACATTTTTAATTTCTTCAGCGCTGTCATGAAAACATTTTGCTTTTGTCTAGGACTGTAACGAAGCAGACATGACATGACTGTTGCGCAATCACCCTATCGCGATGCTACCGTCTTAGCAGTGGCAAAATATCGCGATGGTATCTTTTCGTGAGTTCCTGTCCGACTCCTAGGCCCTCCGCCGCTGACTGTGAACTGTATTGGCTTTTGTTTATGTGGGCACATGTGCTGCTACACTGACAGCCCCTTGCACTGCGGAATTATCCAAAACCCTCCCACATAGAGCCATTCCCTGCCCCGGCGAGGTTCAGGCCTTTCCTCGCTCTTCCGCCATGGCCGGCCCCCGCCCGCCTCCGCGCTCTTTCCCAGCCCACAGGGCGCCACCAAGGGAGTGGCTAGCAGCCACGGAGGCAAGACTCAAAATAACCAGCCCGCCTTCTACAGTCCACACCCGCCCAATTCCGTGTTTACATGCATGGATCTATCTTTCGCTGTTTTGCTGTGAAAACACAAACAAGTTGGCGCGAGGGGGGGATTTACACGCATTTAGTGTGACCAACTAACATGGCGCCTTTTACGAGACGAAAAACAAGAAATCCCACGTCCGGTTTTCTCAAGTGGCGCAACCTAGTTTGATTGAACCCGCCCTCTTCTCGACTAGTAGCCAATAATAATAGCAGGTTTAGAGTTGTTGCGGAAATGACTTGATAGAACAATCTCCATTGGTGTGAATGGTAATCATTTGTAAAAGAGGTGCGCTTCTTTTCTAGCCCTCTCCCCAAAAAATGGTACACTCAATGCCTGAACTATAAATATAGTGTGGAGTCAAATTTTGATAAAGCACTGAAATAAAATTACAGTAGGGCATGCAACCGTCAGTTCTGTAAAACTACAATCTGCCACAGAATTGTGACTTTTGACACAACTGGGATAGGCAGAGGTGGCAAAAATACCCCAAGAAGTACAGATAGGTGTTTTTTCTCTCTACATTGTTTCATTGTTTAGGTTGAAAACAATTTATAGAAGAGATTCGATGTTATGAAATGTTATGAAATGTAGGTAGTACACGTAAAAAAAGTCAAAAGAAAAAGAAATAGAATAACATGAAACGTCTACTGTCTGTAATTATTTGTACTGTATTTGATTGCCACCAAAGGGAATTAGGTACAGTATGCGTGTCACTCTCAATGGATCTTAACCAGCTCGCTTGACAGCAAAACAAGCGCACCCTCATAGGTTTCCTTCATATGGGGGGACGGGAGGAGGCCGACAAGTTTGTGTGAAGTTGGAAAAAGTTGTCAACTAGAAAAAGAAGCGAAACTCCTCCCGTCTTGAACATTATGAGCAGTAAGTCAACTTTTTTTAAGGTGTAATTCTCCTCACGGCGAAGCGTCGAAACTCCAGATAGACAACGCCAGATAGACACGTAGTTGAAAGTACGGCCGTTTTATAAAGTTTGATACTGTATAATATATATGTATATATACATTTATAATCGTTTGATTTTTGCGGATTTCTTGTCTCTGCTGTTGAACAGAACTACTTTACTGGCCACTCTCGCGGATTGGGCTAAAGAGTTTTCTTCCACTCCGATCAAAGGTTATTGTTAACGTTCACCTCTTCAGGAGTTGGGAACTAGTTTGTGCGCACTGATCTGTGCGTACATGCCTTCATTGATCTGTGGTTTAAAACTCATGTTAGCGTCGCTAATACGAAAGCTGGTTAGCATTGCCTCAGAGCACTTGTGGCATGCCTTGGTTGTCTTCATGAATGCCACGTAAAGTTTTAACCTTGGCTTTTTTACGAACATTGAACGCGGTTCGGTGCCACGTCGTTGCCGCGATAATGGCACCTACCCGACGACGGGGTGAAAAGTCTTAAGTAATCTTTTTTTTAAAAAAAGTCTTCTTCCGCAGATCAGCAGCAGGGTGAAATGGCCGCGGTGGAGAGCGGCGGAGGCTTCGGTCAAAAGCGAAACACACAAGTAGGTCAACCAGATCTCAACTGTGGTCATTCTTGTGTTGATGGTTTGCGTGCGTGTAGATTTTCATTGTTTCGCTGTGTTGTTTCTCTCCGAGGAGCACATGTCACTGGGTGGGACGTGGGCAGGTAAAGTTCGCCCACAAACGGGGTGTTGCCGGCAAACCCCCTCGCTCGCGGTGCCTCTCGCTCGGCCCATTTGGCTGGCATCGGAGTAGGAGGGGGAGGTGTGGGGGTGGCCATCGGAGCCGTGTGAGATTATAGGGCCGCATTTCAAGTGGGTGGGATACCGCCGTTGCTTCGGAATGGGGGAGGGGGGGGGAGCAGGCTCTTCCCTATCGCCCTCCCCTCGTATTTCTCGTTTTTTGGGGTAATTTAAAAAAAACCTTCAAATATGACATGTTGATTTATAACCAAATTACATTTCAATCTTCAAAAATAACTGTAAACAAGTAAACACATTACATTTTAAATGCAAATTTATTAATATATAATTGCCTTCATCAATTTCAGTATTTTGCTTCAAAGGATATATTGTCTTACTAAATTGAATGCCAGGCAAGTGATTTGTACATCTCATTGCCTGCGATTGGCTGGCCGGCAGTTCAGGGTGTACCACGCCTACCACCCGAAGACGCTGAGATAGGCTCCAGCACATGCGCAAACCCACTGAGAATAAGCGGTTCAGATAGCGCATACCTCCATCCATTGGATATGGACATTGATGAAAAATACATTTTAAAAACTGCTAGAAAAGGACTTCCATTTTATTCATTTCTATCAAATATATTATCTAATTTGAGAATTAGATTTTATCCTAATGTATTTTTTAGGAGTGTAACGATTCATCAATTTTATCGATCTTTCAATATGTCTGTCCTGTAATACAGCTACATCAATCCGCGCTGGACTGGTGTACATCAATGCTGGCCACACATCGACACATATGTTCCAGTTATTGACAGCAGCGCGAGACACCGAAAACGGATACTTAAATAGTTTATGAATGGAAAGTTTACTTTTAAAAAGTTGCCAGATTGTTCCACTGACAAGACCAAAGTTACCTGTATGTTTTGCAGTCGTAAACCGAGCTATCATCATAGCACGTCGAGTCTGAAATACCACTTAATGGCCAAGCACACAGCTGACGTGCGTACTCCGCCCCCTCGTCTCAGACAGACAGCTATGGATCATTTCAAAGCGAAGAAAATGGATGACACGACGAACAAATTTGCTGAAGCCATAGCTAAATACATGCTACTGCATGCAAGCCTGTCAACATTGTCCACAGCTCCACTCAAGCTGAAATAATTCGCATTGCATCGAACGACTCCTGTTGGATTGACCTGGCGCTTTAAGAGGGGCGGGGCTGCCATTGACAGGAGACCGTTCGCGCGATGTATAAATAGCGTTTTGTTTCGTGAGTGAATACACTCGCTTCGTCGTCGGCATGGCTCAATGTTAAGCTACGTGTGTGCTTATCAAGTCAGATGTGTAAAGTTAGCTTTGCAATCTGACGTTTAAATGAAGTAAATTGCGTTGCAACTGGGGTTAATCATGCCAGCGCTCCACTTCCGGGATTGACTATTGGGACTTGTAGTTCTTTTGTTCGATTCGACTTGATATGTTTGTGTTGTATGGTTTCTTACGTTTAAAACAATGAATAATGATGACGATAATGATACATAGTGAAATCAGGGTTGATTACATTATTTATTAAACGTATTGTTAAATAAAGGTATTAATTAATGTCAGTTATATACATATTTACATTGTGATGCAGAAAGATAGATATATTAATTTATTACTGCATTTATGTGTAGTTTAGGTTATTACCTGCTTCTGATACTTCTGTTACAACTACTAATACTACTACTTCTGCTGCAAAGTGCTCCAATAAATGATCAAAAAAGTACAGAACGAGAGATCCTTCCATGCTGACCGACAATCCCTATTCAGGGGGCCGTGAAAAACGGAATTAACTGAACAACTCCGCTACGGATTGCCAGCGAGACCCTCCATTACAAGCATCCGAAATTATGTCGACACAAAACCGTAGAGAGACTTCCGAGCAAGAAGGACCAACAGAATCAGCATAGCCTGACTGCTGTGTTCAAAGCAAATTTGAGATGGACCAACAGAATCAGCATAGCCTGACTGCTGTGTTTAAAGCAAATTTGAGAAAAACGAAGTATGCAACCATTGCTTAAATCCATTACTGTATAGGCTGAGTACTAGTTTACCTTAGATGTGCACTTTATAGTGTTATATTGCGCTGTTTTGATTCCATAAAAAGAGCTGTTCAAGCAGCTGTTGTGTGAGAAAATATTTTTTTCACTGTTGTTGATGGACAGTAATATTGTGTGAGAGATAATGTGTGAATAACTGCTCCAAGTGAAAAATGTTCATGTAAAATTGAAAATCCAAATTATTTCAGTAAATATTTGCATTTTGCACATAGAAAACTGACTCATGATTCCATGTTGATGAGAGCATTAAAATAGGGGAAAATAGGACAAAAATATAAAAGGAAATTCAGAAATGATAAAAAATGCGTGAGTAATCACGATTAATTTTTAGTTAATTTGAGTTAATTATGACAGTTGAGTTTTTAATTAGATTAAATATTTTAATCGTTTGACAGCTCTTTATATATATATATGTGTGTGTGTGTGTGTGTATGTGTATATATGTATGTATATATATATGTGTGTGTGTGTGTACACGTGCGTGTGTTTCATGAGTTTTCACCTAGGTTCAGACCCCTTAAAAATGTTTTGTTTTTTTAGAAATGGCACATCGCCATGGCCACAACCTTTCACCTTAAACATGTCTAGATGAAACACTCAAATTTGAAGATGGATAAAATGTCTAGGAGGAGTTCGTTAAATTATGACTCTCTGCTCTTTGGGGCGGCATTGCTCAGTGGTCGTCTCTCAATCCAGAGGTTGAGGGTTTGTTTGATCTATGTCCATTATGACCATGTTGAAGTGTGCTTGTGCAAGATACTGAATCCTAGGGGTGGGAACCTCTGGGTACCCCAAGACACGATAAGCGATACAACGCTCACAATAATGATTGTCTCACGATATGACGATACAGTGATATATTTGTGATGAAATCAATCCACGATAATAAAACAACAAATTGTACCCACTCTACCAGTATTGACAGCCACTCATCTAGACAGCTACATGTTGTAAATCATTTATCTCTTTTGTGTTTATTTTGTATATTTCCCCTTACCGCCCTTATTCAGGACTCTCAGCAGCCATCTCCACTGGCCATGCTGGCGGCCACTTGCAGCCGCATTGACACACCAGGCGAGAACGACTCCCCCGGAGAGCAGCAACAGCAACTGGACATGAGTCAAGGTGTCTTTACCTCCAATGCCAATGGCTGGCAGGTTGTCCCCATCAGTTTGTCGGCATCATCGTGTGGCAACACGGTCACCACCGACTCTGTGAGCGTACAGACCGGCGGTGAGCCTGGGAAGAGCAGGGGGTTGTTGTCACCATCATCATCAGTGGCCGTGAGCGCTCACCAGCAGCAGTTTGTGGTCGCTCAGGCGCCAACGCTGCAGAGCCAACCGGTGCTCACTGCCATCCCCAGCATGATGCCCAACATCCAGTACCAGGTCATTCCTCAGTTCCAGACGGTCGATGGCCAGCCTCTGCAGTTTGCACATAGCCAGCAAGATTCCACTGTGACCGCCGCCACAGCTCCAGGACAGCAGTTCCAGATTGTGTCTTCTGCCAACGGCCAGCAGATCATCGCCGCTGCCAACAGGGGGCTGGGGCAGGGAACATCATCGCCATGCCTGGTCTCATTCAGGGCCCCATTCCGCTGCAGAATATCACCCTGGGCAATGGCGTGTTGCAAAACCAGACGCAGTTCTAGCAAATATGCCTATGTCGCTCAATGGGAACATTACCTTGTTGCCCATCAGCACGGGCGAAGCGCTCCAGCAGCGGACGGCGATGCAGGCCAGCTCGTACAACAGCAGCCCACGTCCTCCAGCGGCAGCGCGGGTTACATGACTAGTGTGTCCACCGTCACCACACCGACCTCCTCCTCGTACGGAATGACGCAGAGCAGTAATGGAGCCGTTGTGGCGACATACCAACAGAGCACGTCTTCTCTGGGTGTCCCCATACAGCCGGACAACAGGGAGCAGCATCAACAACAACAACAACAGCAACAGCAGCCAATCCTCATCCAGCCCCAGCAGGTCCTTCAAGGGCAACGCCGCTCCAAACCATCAAGCGGTACCATCACAGCGGGCGGCCAGGTGTTTGCCGCCCCAACTCTTAGCCAAGAGGGCCTCCAGAACCTCCAAATCATGCCAAACACTAGCCCCATCCTGTTACGCACGGTCGGGCCCAACGGCCAGATCAGCTGGCAGACCCTGCAGATCCAGACTCCAGCAGGGGCGCAGATCACGTTGGCCCCAGTAGGCCAGACTCAGGGAGCCCCCGCCGCCGGGGGAGTATCGGTCAACACTGTGCAGATCCCCGGTCTCCAGACCATCAATCTCAACACGCTCGGAGGCTCGGGTCTTCAAATGCACCAGCTCCAGACCGTTCCCATCACCCTCACGAGCACAGCAGGTCAGTCAGGAGGGATCTTCTCTATATATTGTTCAAGTGAACATGTTTGCGATTATAACTGTGTGGGTGTGAAGAATCAAGGGAAATGGAGAAATGTTGACATTTTGAAAAAACATATGGTATGTACGCAACCACTTGCCATTTCACCACTCAGTGAGGTTACGGGCTCTTTGAGCATCTTAACAGTTAATTGCAAATGTTGAGCTTTTTCGTGATGGTACCACTCATGGCACAGAGCAGTGCGGATGATGACCGAAAATTGAAATGGAAGGCGTGTCTCCAACCTTGCTACTTAGTTCAGTGTAGGGCTGCAACTAAAGATGATCTCAATCATGAATCTGTTTATTTTGTGTGTCAATCATTTTATTGGATTAAGAAATATTTAGTTTCCATTCTTGTATTCCAAAAACAGGACATTACTTCGAATTGACAGTGCAGAAAATGCACAGGCATAAATTAGGATTCAGTTACTGGATTGGTCTGTAGCATGTCAGAAAATGAGCAAAAATGCTAATCATTAATTTCCAAAGTAAAAGCAAATGTTTGCACATGGTTATTTTTGATTTAACCGAGGATAAATATTCTACCATGGTACAGATATGTGAGAATATTTACTATTGAGAGATTGAAATTTCAAGTATTTGTACAATTTTTAATCAAAGAAGGCCTCCAAACATATATAGATTAGTTGTCAATTAATTATTGCACTTCTAGTTCAGTTTGCCATTATTTACTGCAAATGACCTGGCCGCATTGCTTGAAAATAGAAAATTACTATGTCGACAAATGTGAGTAAAAGTAGTGCTGCTGAGTAAACGCGCCAAGCAAAAACAAAAAAAAAAAAAAAAAGTTTTGTGGTCCCAATCGGCGGTCTCTTATCTGTTTGTTCTACGGTGTGTTGTGTTTGTTTGTGTGTATCACCGGTGCAACCAGTCAAACCACTCCAACGGCTGTGTCAGTGTGTGTCCCATGTGTCGTCATCAGGCTCAACCACAACTTCTATGGAGGAAAAGGACGGGGTGTAACTTGACCCCTCCCTTCACTGTGTCGCAAACATGACTCCCGTTAGGTTTCTAAAGATTGATCGCATAAATGCAGTCAAATATTCCTCTCTATAGTTCCGTTTGAGATTACTTGAAATAATTGTGTACATTTTCCAGAGAATATGCATTAATCATACAGTCATGTGGGAGGTGCTTATCTATAGGACACAGGTGCTCTATCTCAAAAGAACTTTGTAGAACATTTTATTTCTTTTGGGAGTTAAATTCAAAAGTTGTATTTTGTCCACAAAAAAACAATAAACAAGTGGGACAATATGTTTCAGAAGGCCAAAGCCTAATTTCTATGTTTAAAATCCCTTTAATTTGTTAATATAATTTTGGGTCTTAATTAGCCATAAGACAATAATCAAAGCAATTTAAAAAATAAAAAAATCGAATCATCACATATACAACTGTGTAGAGAACCTATGGGATGTGTTCCACTTTTTAAATTGAACAATTTAAATTAATTACAATTTCCATTATATTCCGATTTATTCAAAATATTTGCCCTTTTGGTGACTCTTGTCACACAATTGCGTCCAAAAGTTGGAGACTTGGAGGCCGTCCTTGTTTTGTGACACAAAGCATTTTGAGTTGACAAATGCTGATGCCATTGAAAGATGACATCAGCCCTATGGCACAAGATGGCATGTTCAGCTACCACCACGCTTCCTGTTTTTTCATTTGACTTTGATATTTCTGACCTGGAAGTGGTTTCGCACAACCAGTTATCCATTTATTAAATGATTTTTTAAAATGTGAGAATGGTAGCATGGTGCCACACGGCATCCAGACTGCTGGAAAATACCAAGAAGAATTCTTAGTGATAGAAGAACCAATGTTGTTAGCTCATCCAGTAAATAGACTGCGGTTTGCAAACTTTTCTCCTTCGCATTGTTTTTGTGGTGAATGATAAAGTGTTGCAGAGAAGGAAGTAAATTGTGTGATACGTTTTGGAAAGAATTAACAAACCCAGTCGCCCAAGCGATGCCACACTTCCTGATTGGCTATCATCTTGTTTCACATTACAATTACGGAATCAGTGTAGCAGCCCAACTGCACATGGAAGGATTTACCATTGTAAATCCTGAACAGCGCCTGACTATTAAACACAAAAAGATAAAGTTAATATCTCACAGGATAATCTTTTAATCAGTAAAGAGGTTTAAAAAGTGTGTGCATCCCACTTGAGGCAAGTGACAATATAGGCAAGTGCATATTTCAGAATTACAAATGTGTTTTTCTGAATTTGCTTAAATCGCTCCGCAGGAGACCAAACATTGCAGACAGGCCCAGAGAGTTTGGATGACAGCACAGCCCTCGACGACGACGACATCAGCCCGCCGTCCCAGGGACGTCGCAACCGCAGAGAGGCCTGCACCTGCCCTTTTTGCAAGGATGGCGAAGGACGGTACGTCACGCTCACACCATGCCCTCAACCTAGACAAGGCCAAATCACCGTTTTCTTGACATTGGTAAGCTTATTTTGTGTGCGTGTCTGTGTGTGTTCTGTCATCCCCTCCCCCACAAAAAAAAAACAGTGACCCAACCAAAAAGAAGCAGCATATTTGCCACATGTCAGGATGCGGCAAGATCTATGGCAAGACGTCACACCTTCGAGCCCACCTGCGCTGGCACACCGGCGAGCGGCCTTCGTCTGCGGCTGGGCCTTCTGCGGCAAGCGCTTCACACGCTCCGACGAGCTCCAGCGCCACAAGAGGACGCACACAGGTGAAGGGGGTGCAGTGTAACCGCTTTAGCTTACGGCCTGAGAAAGACTAAAAATGCGCCTCAAAATACATCTTTTGTTTTCATGCATGGCGCACATTTCCTTGAGCCTACATCAGCCCTGCTCAACGTGTAGCGATAGAGAGGTTCTAAAATCAGGCAAGATGCCCTGATCACTGTATATTCTGATGCCCATTTGTCTCCATTTTTCCCCAAGGTGAGAAAAGGTTTGCCTGTCCAGACTGTCCCAAGCGCTTCATGCGGGCGACCACCTCTCAAACACATCAAAACCCACTTCAACAAGAAGGGGCGCTCCCCAACCACAGTGGGGCCGCTACGCCCGACACCCCTCCCGCTGCCCAATCCCCGGAGGGCGAGGCCTTGTCTGCCGGCGAACAGCACTCCATCGTCACCATGGAGACGCTATCCCCAGAGAGCTTAGCTCGGCTCGCCAGCAGCGGGATCAACATGGTGCAGGTGGACCTGAATCATATCAACGGCAACTATTAAGAAGAGCGCGTCGCATTCAGGGACCGTAGACATTGATCAAACAGGATTATGCATTTCGAGTTGAAAGTTTGATTACCTATTTGTTTACAGAAATCAACACGCCCCCACGACTACAATCGTCTTCGTAACGGGACTGCAATAAAATGAAATAAATTGCATGACATCATCCCTTTGCAATAACGCCCTCAACAATGCTAATACTACACAGGCCATTACCATGTTCAGCACAATGGAAAGCACAAGTTTTAGTTTTTTTCTTAACATCACATAGATCCATAATGCCAAAATATACTGAAGTTATGTGTGTAACCATAACCCACTTTTCCTATGACTGGATAGCCCTGCTCTCAAAAGTAAAACAGATGAGTAAGTCAATTATATTCATGATTACATTGAATTAGAGGGGAACTCAAAAAAAATTCTTTACAAAATTCTGTGCACTCCCGCTCATCTAAACGCGGCATCCTGATTCATGTCGCCTGTGTGGAATATGAATTACCCCACCTACTGCACGAAGACAGCTGCGATATCCTCCAGCACCCTCCGCGACCCTTGTGAGAATAAGCAGAGCAGAAGATGGATGGATAGACTGACTAGTTGGGGGTGCATCGAACATATTTCAATGACAATTTTTGGCTGGTCTTCCCCTTTGAGGTGATTTTCCATTCTTTTTCTCGTTTTCTCAATGTAGCAAACACACAATTAATTTCAAAACTACATCAATCTATCTTTGATGCCAAATGGAGCAGTTGTTTTGGGGGTTTTTTTTTCCTTTGGGAGAACTGGATTTTCCACACCATCCTGACTCTCGTAAATGCGTCTATGGAGACAAATGGCAGCCATTAATGAGAAAGAGAATACTTCAAATCCTGAGATTAACTATTTAATACGTTTCGGTACACAGCAAAGCTCATGTGTTATGATTCTTTACGTTTCATTGCAAACACAACAACCCATCACGTGTGTGTGTGTGTGTGTATATAAATATATATTTTGTCAAGACCGAAAATTCCAGCTCTTTTAGTCTAGGCTGGAATGATGTTGATTGTGAGAGGTTGCCTTTCTTGTCGTTTGCCTCTCGTGCGCAATCTTAATCATGTTATGAGTTTTGTTGCTGTATGTAGCTCAAGTAAGCAATTCATTTGTATACCGGTCGAATTGTTCCAAGGACTCTAACCGCACCCCACCCCAACCACTTTGTGGTACCAGCTGCCACTTTGCTTTGTGGAGTTACTTTTATTTGTGAAAATATTGTTTCAAAGCCGTACGTCGAAAACACTCAAAACCAAAGTTCACACACAAGCGGAAAAGAGGTGTGCTCATGTCTTGTTGGGTTGTTACTGGACAAAGTAATCGGCACGCGACACCGCGTTCTTGCTTACGTAGTTCCGTGTATTAAAAAAGGTCAATTTGGAAGAATGCTTGTCACCACTGAGAATGTCATCCTTTACGTCACTATGTGTCTGTCTCGGGCTTTATTTTTATACAAACTCTACAGACAAGTTCTCTACCTTTTTCTTCCCCCTGTGTTTTAAATAAGGGATTTTATATTGTATAGTACTGCAAATGCAAACAGATGGATTAAAACCTCAATATTCTCTGGTTTTAGCTTACTTTATTGTACTTGTGTCCCACTTAAAAACAGAGTAAGCATAATAGAAACAAACTTTATTGGCTAAAAAAAAAAATCTGTATATATATTTCCAAATTCACATCTCTGTGTCGTCGCCATCACTCTTCAGTTTGTTGCGGAGACTGGAAGATGAAATGTACATGTTACACAATTTTAAATTCACTCCGCTCAATACAGCGGGGTCCTGAGTTTACAAAGTTCCAGTCCATTAATATAAAACAATCACACACAAAAAAACTACAATAAAATGTGACCATGTATCTTAAGACTGTCCAGTAAACTATGTCACGAGATGCCCTTCGGACACTCGAAAACATGTTTGTACCATCATTAACGAAGTACACCTGTAGTGTGATCTTTGGCTGAAACATACCTGCTGAGGTAGGAGTGGACATCCGAGAAGCCGTGGTACTTCGCAAGGGGGAACAGGATGCCGGTGGGGCAGCGGCCTTCTCGCTGCCGGCAGAAGCTGCAGTTGCAAATGCCTCGGCAGGGAGGGCACTGCCACTCCTGACAATACACAACACACACACACACACACACACACAAAAAGTCATTTAAACACACTTAAAGGATTTTGATAAACAAGATGTTGGTGGTAATCTAGCAATTTTGAAACCTGTAATGTGACTGTTTGCAAGAATTAAAGAACATTAAAGAAGTAAGACTATGGAATAGTGTTCCACAAATTCTAGCTGCATTTCTGTCATTGCTCACTTTTCGCACGCTATGCTTATTTATTATCGGTGAGCCATGTTTCAGAAATGAAATGTCAAAGGTTTGAAACGCGTACAAAATTAACAAAAGGGGAACTTTATACTGTTAACCGTAAATTGGGGATTCTCTATGTGGATAACTACGAAAACGGCAAGGTAACGGCAAGCAATCGTTTTGTGCCCCCACTTGTCGTGCTTGAAAGCAGCTGACATCGGCTCCAGCTCGCCTGTAACCCTGATGAGGATAAGCACTGCCAAAAAAATCAACGGAGAGCCGATGTTGGCTGGAGGGTCTAACCGGATCTAGCAGCGCCTTCTTGACATCCTCCCCGTATCGGTTCCTCAGACATGGCCCGCAGAACTGGCCCTGGATTCCGCGACAGCTGTTGCTACGACAACACGTCTTTGTGTCCAACGTCTTTTGCCGACATTGGTGGCACGTGGAGCCCTGGGAAAAAAAAAATTTAAACAAACACAACTCCGTGAATGCTGTATACTGTTCTCACAAAGCAACACCACATCTTGAGAGCTCAGCGGCCTTCCGAAGGAAGAACTCCGCAACAACATTACAACACACAATGTACGCAGAAAGTTGATCTTATTTAAAATGATCCATGTATAAATTAAAACATTGTTTTCATTTCTATTTTGACACCTTTTTCAGGGATGTCTGGATCACATTTCTGCGCCTCCCCCCGACACCCGAGTCCAAGTCTCAAGTCAATAAATACCTCCGCAATACATTGAAGAATAAAAAGAAGACCACAACCAAATTGTCTCAATTATGTTATTTATTTATTTACGGTACTCTGAAAAAGGTATCCCAAGATGATACCTTTTGTGTGTGCCTGTAAATCAGCAGTGGTTCAAATCCGGTAAAGAATTAATATATTTTATTATTGACTTTGGAAATTATGACTGCCCATAAAAATGTAAAAAAAATTTAAAAAAATTGCCCAATTCGTCTCTCTGATACAGTAAAACAAATATGACAGGAAAAAAAATGATTGTAAAACAGCCAATTGTTCTACATGTAATTAATACCTTTATTGTTGGAAGCCTTAATGGAGAAAAAAAAAAAAAAAAGAAGTACCCATAATTGTTTCATCATCCGTTTTTTGAAATGAATATTAATCTGTTCTTGAAATTTTATTCTGCCAAATGGAATCAATGCAAAAATCCATATTGATCGGTCTCTAAATATGATGGCGACAGTTTGATTCCATCCCACCCTCATGAAATTGCGCTATTTACTACGAACAAAAAGGCGGCCAGCATCTTGCAACTGTGTGCCTTCCACTGTACTAAGCAATTACATCCCTTTCATGAAGTAGACTGCGGTGTGGACCTACAGTGACTCGGTTGTAGACTTTCTCGGTCATGTGGTCGGCCACCAGTTGAAGCTCGTCCTCCGTGATGTCGTCCACGGGTCGGATCACGTGAGGTTTGAGATTGGGCTGTGGGGTGCTACGCCGCCGCGGGGCTCGCCGTACCTGGAACCCAAAGTAAAACACGACATGAAAACACTCAAATTGACCGACAGTGTCAAGGAAAGAGAAACTACCTCCAGGAGTTCCTCCTCCAAGCCAAGCCCTAGCTCGGCTTCCTGGGGGTCAGAGGGTCTCGCATACCCCCATGGAACAGGTCTGGCGGCGCGACACCCGCTCCGGGTTCTTCCTGGGCTCCCTTATCGAGCGAGGTGGACGCTGCAAATGGGTTTGGACAACACAACCCAACACAACCCGCTGAGAGGCGTTCACCGGTCACAATACAGTATTAGGTTCGCATACACAACCCAGTGACGGTTGAACCCATGTCCCTGGTGTTCTACAACATGTCCCTGGTGTTCCCTGGTGTTCTACAACACCAGGGACATGAAAAAAATAATGTAGGAGTGACGGTGGAAATTCTTAGGGGAACCTCAATCCATTAATTGATCGATAGACAAACATTTTTTGGGGACAAATTTTGATTAGGTTGGTGAAGTACATTATGCTTTTTAAAAATGTTAAAATACCAGGATTGTAAAAAAAGGCCTTCCTGCAAAAAGATACCTTCCCCCTCTGCAAGTAGGCAATACAGCAATGCCACAACCACTCAAGGACAAAACAGAGTAATGCCTCTCTGAAAGTGTCAATCAAAACTGAACATTATAACTTTGGTTAAAGGAATGTTGTTTTGGACAGAAAATATTTTTGAATTGTGTACATAGTGTTGATGAATGACTACTTTTTCCATCTACTCACAGAGATTTTGTCTTTGGGCTTCTTTGCTTCTTGTTTTTTCAGAAAACTGGCATCTCCCGACATCTTCTGCAGGTCCGCCATGAGCTGAGCCAACTAACGCACGGCAAAGAGAAAACGGTGGCTTTTTTTTTACTCGAGCTTGAGCAACTTTGTGATTTCTGCACTATTGTGAGTGAACCGATGCTCTCTTTGAGGTTTACCATGGCTTTGTTTGCCTTTACGTTCAGCTCTCTCCTCACCAAAAAACAGTCAGACATATCCTCAGGTTCTTTCAAATGAACAGATCTGATCTCTTTCACCAGACTCTTTTGGGTTCTCTCTTCCACATCTCCAACATTCTCATCGTCTTGGTCATCATCATTATGCGAGTTGTTGGCAGTCAGTGACGAGTGGAGGGCCGTACTCAGCCTGATGGTTTTAGACATTTTGATATGCTGTTGCTTGGAGGTAACAGAAGAATTCCAGTCTCCATCTTGACCTTCGTATCCATCTTCCAGGAGACTATTCTGAATTTGGGGTGAGCAAACAGGTTTCAATTCAATGCGCCGTA
Source organism: Hippocampus mohnikei (assembly GCA_026261675.1). NCBI lineage: Eukaryota > Metazoa > Chordata > Actinopteri > Syngnathiformes > Syngnathidae > Hippocampus > Hippocampus mohnikei. Next base: position 19,210,214 of record JAKGUB010000334.1, on the reverse strand, counting down.
GACCATTGAGGTACCATATGATACAACTACCTCCAGATGTAATAAATGTGCCCTTTTCTAATGTTTGTAACTATAACTTGACTCACTTTTTTTTTTCATTTTACTCACAGCAATTGATAAACCCCTGCGCCTCAATGGCAAAATAACGATGATTTAAATTCGTCAGCAGGGGTGACACTGTCCCATTTATTGTGCCATTAGTCAGTCATATCTAAAATAGCTAACTTCTACTTCAAAAGAGATATTAAATAATCTCTCTCGCTCGCTCTCACACACACACGTAATAAAATCAACGTGAAGTGTACGCACAAAAAAATGGCTGACCTGGTCGCAGTGGTCGCTCAGTTCATCTTCACAAAAGCCATAAAACGTTTTTTCACTCTCAGAGTCTTCGGCGAAAACTTCAGCCAGGTCCTTTGTAAGGTGAAACATCTTCAAAAGTTCCTTCCAACACAACAAAACCGAAGGTCAAATAATGTCTCAATTTCCAATGTCTGTGCTAACCTTTTAGATACGCCGAGGCAGGAAATGGAACAGACGAAGTTGCTTGCCAATTGAGACGACGGATTGATTGACGGATGCGCTTGTTTTGGTCAAAAGGGTAACGCGAATACTACAGCAACACCATTGCGTATAATCTCCACCCGCGTCGGATCACCTCGGAATGGAAAACAGCGGAGGAGAATGAACCCATGAGATCAACAAACAATCATTTTAAGACAAAATAGGTACACGTGCAGTACTGGATAAAACTGTGACGTGTACAAGATAGCAAGGCCCAGTTTTAATAGCTTCGTTTATCATTGTGGTTGTATTTGTTTATAGTGGCGTGTTTGTAGTTTCCGCCGGTTGCAATTTTCCCTCCAAAAACATATTATATGGATCACTCTTTGCTATTATTTTTTTAAATGCATTGAAAATTCAATATAAATACGTAATACTCACGACATATATTTTTATGAAACAATTTATGAACATTGTTATTTTCTGTTTCTGTCTCTTTGCCTGCTTTTTGTTTATCCTCCTTGCCGGCCCTATGCAATTGTGTAGTTTACTGCCACCTATTGCTGAGTTCTTGTAATACACTTGTCTATTTTGCTGCAAAACATATTTTACATATTGTAATGTCATTTTGGATCCGTATCAGAAACTGTTTAAGAATTGATATATTCATATGTTTAATTTCAGATAATCAGGGTTTTAAGATCTCCATTACGATATGTACGATATATCACTTATGTACATGTATGGTATAATTATTCCATTCCACGCGCTAACTGGGGATTTATTACATTGACCATGTAGGTAGCACGGGGTGGTGGTTGGTTTCCACCTCACAGTCGAGAGGTCTCAGGTTCAAATCTCAGCTCAGTTTTTGTGGTCCGTTGGCCGACAGGTCCAAATGCGCTGTAAACGGAGGAACGCTGCAAAGAGAGGAATGTTGCAAGCAAGCAAACAAATCAACGAACAAATGACACAAACCAAAAAAAAAAAAGACAAACAGACATGCAAACTAAAAAAAAATACACACAAAAAACTGCAAAACAAAACGCTGCAAGCAAGAAATGCTGTAAATGGCCAAACGCTGCAAACACAGTAATGATCCAAACAACAAACACCAATCATTCATGTGCATAGCCTATCCCAGCTCACTTCGGGCGGAAGGCCGATTACACCCTGAACTGGTTGCCAATCAGTCACAGGGCACAACCATTCACACCCACACGCATACCTCACAAAATACATAAAGACATTATTGCAGAAAAAAAACCCACAAACATGAGAAAGAAATACTGCAATCACAGGAACAGAGTGGAAGCAAACATTACAAATCACAAAACAAGTGGGGGACGCTGCGCTGCAGAAATCCAAAACACAACTGAAAAACATCGGCAGGAAAAAAAAAAAAGTTGACGTTCACGCCACTAAAGGGAAGGATGCCAGGCCAGTCTTGTGACACCAGACATTTCCCATTTTCTGGTCTCATGTGAACTTCCATTTACCATCGTACTTTGTCTATCTTGTAATTGTACAGTAATCCCTCGTTTGTCGCGGCTAATGGGGACCAAAACCACCCGCGATAAACGAAAATCCGCGAGCGAGGGACCAATGAACATATACAGGTTAAAAAAAAGAAAAAAACAATTAAGTCCGCAAAAAATCCCGCAAACGGTCCGCGAGAAGCTGCAAAACAACAGCGAGTCACATAGAGCAACATATATACAGCACTGTACTCCATGTATATTTAAAAAATAAATAAAAAAATAAATGTTTGAAAAAAATCAGCAATGCACTTTACGAACCGCGAAGTAGTAGTAACCAAACATGGACCCCCCCTAGTGGCCTGGCAAACTTACATTCATTGACGTGAACTGAAATCGTTTTTGAGTTAGTGTGTTTTGGGTTTCTGCTGTGTCTCCCCACTTTGTTGCCGCGATCGTAGCATTTCTTTATTTCGTTTGTGTGCATATGTGTGTGTTTCTGCTTTTATGTGTTTTTGTTTTTTTCTGTTTTTATCATTCCTCTTGTTTGCAGCATTTGGCCGTTTGCAGCATTTCTTACTTCTTTTAAATATTTATGACACATTTAGCATACATTTTGATAAATGACTTGGTGAACTAAATATTGCTCTCTACTGACTGCAAATAGCAACAATTATCAAGCAAAGAAATTGCTTTTTACTTATTTTATTGAAAATTAAAAAGGCTCCAAACAATAAACCGGCAACAAAATTAAACTTCAACCAACAATCAAACATGCTGCATCATAACAAAAACAGTGAGTATTAACTGCAACAGCAGCAGTGAACAAAACAAACATAAGCTACTCCTTGCTTTATTCTAACAAACATTGCTTTATTTTAAAATTGTAGTCAACCAAACTACCGGTAAATACTTCAACTTGGAATTCTGGGTACTTAAATGTGTCCAGTCTTTGAGAACACCCTCTCTGACGGGACAGATGTTGCTAGTTGCTACTTGCTACATTGCACAATCTACTCTCCATTACTTTGGTCAAACGTGGGTAGACGGAAGCTCGGTATTTCCACCAGCTCAGTGGATTAGCTGCCCTTGAAATCTGTGGTTCTTCAAGATATGCCCTCATTTAGTGTTTTGTGTTTTTGCACCCTTGGCGTAATGCAGTACTGTAAATTAGATTCAGATTGCTTGCCATTTGCCAAACGCCTTTGTGGTTTCCCGGACAGTAGGGGGCGATATGAACTAAATGACATCCAATTCACCAAGAAGAAGAATAAGTACAAGCACAAGAACGGTACCACATCTCGTTCAATGAGCAAGTTTTTCCGCTGTCCACAAGCCCTGTTCTCAGTGAGTAATTTTTACATTTTAAACTGACTTCGCAGTTTATCTCCGAGTGAAAAGATGGAGACAATTGGGGAGAGTTATTACGACACGTTGCTCCTTGAATTTTGTTGTTGTGACTCAACGTAAAAAACAACGTCAGTAAAGTGCGCAGTGAGCGAGCACGCCGCCGGCAAGAAGACCTCAGCTGTCAACCAAAAAGCAATCGCGAACAGCCTTTGACTTGAATACTATTCTGTATGTTTTCCACACCAAAGCTGCTATCAGCAGTGGAAGTGTGATGACTTCACATCAGGGGGGGGGGGGGGCAGATTTGTTTCAAAACTACTGTATTCCCCACAAATGCACCCGTGACTTTGTTCATTTGTTTTTCGAAAGAAGGTTGCTCATTGTACTTTAGGTGTGGAGAGAGAGCCGCGAATGGACGGGTTGAAAGTAAAAGTCTGACACTTTACGAATAATGACTCAAATGAAAAAGAAACCACTTTTTTATGGACTACAATGTGTGACTTTCCAATTTTGTTTTGTTTTTCTGCCTGACCAGATTAGTGTGATTATTGGGCCAAAGGCGCAGCCGCCAGACTCGGAGGACATGCGGAAAGATCGCCAAACTGCATTTGGACACGCGTGAGTACTGAGCTGTGTGGGGTGCTTGAGGAGCTGATGTCTGATGACACCACAAGGTGGAGGTGAGTGTGCCCGCCTCTGTGTCTCTCACTCAACTTAAACTTCTGCTTTGTGTACTGCACAACAGTGTCAACTCCACATAGACAACCCGAGCATCATCAAGCACTTCTGGAATATGTTTTAAACCTTGAAGTGGACCAAGTTAGTTTTAAAATGTGTCTATGTATGCATGTATATATAATATATACATACATATGACTAACTTGACCCACTTCAATGTCATTTAAAAACTTGACTTTTCTGCCTGGAAAAAAAAAACATCCAGGAAAGAAAAAAAATCAGAAAAAAAGTTTAGAAAAAAAATGAAAATAATGTTTAAAATTTTTGTTTTAAAGTTAGATTGTGGTGATGTGTTTAAAAATGAAGTTGAGTTGAAGTTTTCTCTGGAATCAAGCTTGATTTATTTTGCAGAGTAGACAATCACAAAAGCAGAGGAAAAAGTTGCAAGTTGGATGGCAGTCTGCTTGTTGCTGGGCGGCGAAGTGGTCAGCTCTTGAGAAGAACGTGGGACAGGTGTGTTGACCTGAGAGGAAAGGCATCCGTGAGTTACACGCAAGTCCATTTCTTGTGCAGACAAACATGTGTTGGGCATGAAACTTACCAGGGAGGTAGACTGTGTTGGGTCTTTCGAGAGCAGGAAGCCGATCATGTTTACTGCTGCCTCAGGGAGGAAAAAAAAAAGTCAAAAAAGTAGTCATGATGGTGCATTGAATGAGTGTAAATGTCTCCTACTTTTCAGGCTGGCCCAAAGTTTGACTTCAGCACCTTGCGAATAACAGGAAGAAGAGCAAAAAGTGTTGCCTGCAGGTCTGTGCTCATAGGTGGACTCTGGTGGTGAGCAGGTTACCACTCCCTCTTGTGGCACGGGGGACCCAAGAACAAGCATGCGGCTCTTTAGCGACATCTAGTGGCTTCCTGGAGCTTTATAAAAATGTTTGAAAATGGAAAAATATTTTGATCGTGGGCTAATACAGTCAAACCTCGGTTTTTGTCCATAATCCAATCCAGAAGGCAGTTCGAAAACCGAAATCAGGCTCTTTTTAAAATAAAAATGTTTATTGAACACTGCTTACAACGGAAAGCAACATGAAAAGGCGTCACTTCCTCGTCTACCCTCGTGTAAGGAAAGCGAAAGGAGTCAAGTGACTCATACAAGTGTGCTCACTTTGTTCGAGAACCGAAATTTGTTCAACATCCGAGGCATAAAAAACTCGAAATTTTTGGTCGAAAACCTAATTGGTCGAGAACTGAGACGTTCGAAAACCGAGGTTTGACTGTATAGCTCAAATAGATATAGATACATGTTGCAGCTCCGAAAAAGAAGAGCTGTGGTGTTGGTTTTTAAAAACGTACACTTTATTTATGCTTTTAACAGTCTCGACAAACACAGACACGTCTGCGTCCGATTCCGTCCGCGTCTTCTCGTTCGACTCGAGAGGTGTTCAAAGACACGGAAATTAACGATCACTTCACTGAAACTAAGAAAAGCGATAATAATGCACCAAAACAAAAAAATCAAGCTAGGAAATTACAAAATAAATTCTATGGGGGTGTTTGTGAACACGCAACAAAGGAATGAATAACAAACAATTCTGAGACAGTCCAGTCTCCTACATACACACAGCATGTGTTTCCTTCATTGTAAGTTTTATAGAAGGCTTTTATTTTTTTGCGGCTCCAGACACATTTGTTTTGGGTTTTTTTTTTGTCCTATATGGCTCTTTCAACATTTTGGGTTGCCGACTCCTGCCTTAGACAAATGTGCAATGTACTTTGATCATTCACATATATGCATGGCAACTGATCCCACTGACTGTACAAAGGCACAAAACCTGAACAAGTAATTGGTCTTGAAAAATATAGTAATGCACTTTTAAGATTAAATGAGATTTATGAAGAAAGGAATTTTTAAACCATTTACACAAGAATATAAAATCTAAATGTAATCCCTGCCTACACCTTACAAACGAAGGAGAGTGCTAGAATGTGTAAAGAAGAAAGTATTCACATGTCCTTGATAGTGTCTGCTGTGTTGGATCTTTCGCAGTGACAGACTGAGGCTGCTTTTGTCGTCTTCTCTGATCAAAACAGTGTCTCCCCCTAGTGTATATTCCACGAATTGCACCTTATTAAAAATATTCATTCTGTGTCTTTTGTGCATTTTTTTCACTTTTAAATGATCCTGCGGGCCTGATCAAACCTCCTTGCTGGCCGGTTATAGCCGTAAGTTATAGTAAGGCATTTTTTGCCGAAAAAAACGACTATTTTTAGAAAGGCGTTTTTAGACAAAAAAAACGAGCATGTATAGTAAGGGGTTTTTAGACTAAAACAATTATGTATAGTAAGGTGTTTTTAGACGAAAAAAAGGACCATGTATAGTAAGGCGTTTTTAGATGAAAAAAACGACCATGTATAGTAAGGCGTTTTTAGACGTAAAAAACGACCATGTATAGCAGGGGTCTCAAACTCAATTTACCTGGGGGCCACTGGAGGCAGAATCTGGGTGAGGCTGGGCCACATCAGGATTTCCACAAGAAAAGCGCTGATAAATCATTCCAATGTTCTCAAATATCTTTATTTTTAACACAAAATAATGAATTAAATCAAATAATTTAAAAATTAATGTTTGATTTAACAGTTCAACTTTTAACTTTATGAACATGAATGAAACATTAAACATGAACCGTTCTTAGCACAGGAACAGCCACCATGTCTGTCCTTCTCCATGAAGGATTTTACTTCTGCTCTCAACTCAAAAAATCTCTTCAATACGTTTCCCCTGCTGAGCCAACGTACCCCAGTGAAGTAGAGCACATCCCCATATTCTGATTTTATTTCCTCTAAAAAATGGCGAGCGGAATAGGGTCAATACCTCACCGTGATTGGTTCATTCAGCTCCGCACACAACAAAGTCATTCATATCAATCTTGCGGGCGCACTAATATTAATCTTTCATATTAAGGCGGGGCGCAAATTATCATCCAGGGGGCGCAGTTGGCATATGTATAGTAAGGCATTTTTCGCGCAAAAACCGATCATGTATAGTAAAGCGCAGTTGGCCCGCGAAAAAACGTTGAGATCCCTGATGTATAGTAAGGCATTTTTAGGCGAAAAAACCGACCATGTATAGTAAAGCGATTTTAGGCGAAAAAAACAACTATGTATAGTAAGGCGTTTTTAGACGAAAAAAGCGACCATGTATAGTAAAGCGTTTTTAGGCGAAAAAACAACTATGTATAGTAAGGCATTTTAGGCGAAAAAAAGCGACCATGAATAGTAAGGCGTTTTTAGACGAAAAAACGACTATGTATAGTAAGGCATTTTTAGACGAAAAAAAACGACCATGAATAGTAAGGCGTTTTTAGCCGAAAAAAACGACCATGTATAGTAAGGCGTTTTTAGCCGAAAAAACGACCATGTATAGTAAGGCGTTTTGGGCCGAAAAAAACGACCATGTATAGTAAGGCGTTTTTAGCCCAAAAAAAGGACCATGTATAGTAAGGCGTTTTTAGCCCAAAAAAAGGACCATGTATAGTAAGGCGTTTTTAGCCGAAAAAAAGGACCATGTATAGTAAGGCGTTTTTAGCCGAAAAAAAGGACCATGTATAGTAAGGCGTTTTTAGCCGAAAAAAAGGACCATGTATAGTAAGGCGTTTTTAAACGAAAAAAAGGACCATGTATAGTAAGGCGTTTTTCGATGAAAAAAGCGACCATGTATAATAAAGCGTTTTAGGCAAAAAAACGACCATGAATAGTAAGGCGTTTTAGCCCAAAAAATGACCATGTATAGTAAAGCGTTTTAGGCGAAAAAAGGACCATGTATAGTAAGGCGTTTTTAGCCCAAAAAATGACCATGTATAGTAAGGCGTTTTAGCGAAAATAACGACCATGTATAGTAAGGCGTTTTAGCGAAAAAAGCGACCATGTATCGTAAGGCGTTTTTAGCGAAAAAACCCACCATGTATAGTAAGGCGTTTTAGCTGAAAAATGGCCCATTTATCGCAAGGCGTTTTTAGCGAAAAAACCCACCTTGTATAGTAAGGCGTTTTTAGCTGAAAAATGCGACCATGAATAGTAAGGCATTTTAGATGAAAAAACGACCATGTATAATAGTATGGCGTTTTAAGCGAAAAAAGCGACCATGAATAGTAAGGCGTTTTTAGCGAAAAAAGCGACCATGTATAGTAAGGCATTTTAGCGAAAAAAACGAAGGCGTTTTTAGGCGAAAAAAGCGACCATGAATAGTAAGGCATTTTAGATGAAAAAACGACCATGTATAATAGTATGGCGTTTTTAAGCGAAAAAAGCGACCATGAATAGTAAGGCGTTTTTAGATGAAAAAAGCGACCATGTATAGTAAGGCGTTTTTAGACGAAAAAGCGACCATGAATAGTAAGGCATTTTCGCGAAAAAACGACCATGTATAGTAAGGCGTTTTTAGATGAAATAACGACCATGTATAGTAAGGCGTTTTTAGATGAAAAAACGACCATGTATAGTAAGGCGTTTTTAGACAAAAAAACGACCATGAATAGTAAGGCGTTTTTAGCTGACAAAAAAGACCCATTTATAGTAAGGCGTTTTTAGCGAAAATAACGACCATGTATAGTAAGGGGTTTTTAGGCGAAAAAGCGACCATGAATAGTAAAGCGTTTTTAGCGAAAAAACCCACCATGTATAGTAAGGCATTTTTAGCTGAAAAAATGGCCCATTTATAGTAAGGCGTTTTTAGATGAAAAAAGCGACCTTGTATAGTAAGGCGTTTTTAGGCGAAAAAAGCGACCATGAATAGTAAGGCGTTTTTAGGCGAAAAAAGCGACCATGTATAGTAAGGCATTTTGGGCGACAAAAAAGCGACCATGTATAGTAAGGCATTTTTAGATGAAAATAACGACCATGTATAGTAAGGCGTTTTAGGCGAAAAAAGCGAGCATGTATAGTAAGGCGTTTTTAGGCGAAAAAAGCGACTATGTATAGTAAGGCGTTTTGGGCGACAAAAGCGACCATGTATAGTAAGGCGTTTTTAGCGAAAATAACGACCATGTATAGTAAGGCGTTTTAGAGGAAAAAAACGAGCATGTATAGTAAGGGGTTTTTAGACGAAAAAAACGACTATGTATAGTAAGGCGTTTTTAGCCGAAAATAACGACCATGTATAGTAAGGCGTTTTGGGCGACAAAAGCGACCATGTATAGTAAAGGCGTTTTTAGCGAAAATAGCGACCATGTATAGTAAGGCGTTTTTAGCGAAAATGAAAACGAGAAGTTTAGCAAAACGACCATATATAGCTTTAGAAAACGACAGTATAGTAGTTTAGAAACGACATTATAAAGTTTGAAAAGACATGTATGTAAGCTTTAGTAAAAAGACATGTTAGTAGCGTTTTGCAAAGACCTTTAGCTTCAAAAAGCCTGTATAGAAGCTTTTAAAAAACACATGATATAGTTTACAAAACGACCTATTAAGTTTGAAAAACACATAAGTAGCTTTTAAAAAAACCATTTTAAGTTTAGCAAAACGACCTGTATAGTAGTTTTAAAACAGTTTCAAAACAGTTTGAAAAACGAGTTTAAAAGCATATGTAGTTTCAAAAGCTGTAGGTTTAGAAAAACTTAATAGTTTAAAAACGCTGTAGAGCTTTAAAAAACCATAAGAGTTTAAAAAACTAGTAGTTTGCAAAAACTTATAGTTTTACAAAAAACTTAGCTTTAAAAAAACATTGAGTTTAAACTTATGTTTACAAAAACACATAGTAGGTTTGCAACCTAAGTTTACAAAACACCTGTAAGTTTGAAAACACCATGAATAGCTTTCAACACATGATTAGGTTTACAAAAACGACTATAGGTTTACAAAAACTATAGGTTTGAAAAGCATTAAGGTTTAGAAAAACATGATAGAGTTTTAGAAAACACATTTAGTAGTTTTCAAAACGACCTGTTATAGTTTTAGCACGCGATAAGCGTTTAGAAAAACACTGTAAGTTTTAGAACGCTGAAAGTTTGCAACCCTGTATATAGCTTTAGCAAACATTAAGCGACACTTAAGTTTTACAAAAGACAGTTATGGTTTAAAAGACATGTATATAGTTTAGAAAACATGTATAAGCTTTGCAAACACCAATAGAAGTTTAAAAAACATGTTGAAGTTTGAAAGACATTTGTAGTTTTGAAAAAGCTGATAGTTTAGAAAACACAGAAAGTTTACAAAACGCTTTAGGCTTTGAAAACGACCATTATAAGCTAGAAAACATGTAATAAGTTTAAAAACGTAAAAACTAGTTAAAAACCAAGTTTGAAAACAGTTTGAACAAGTTTGAAAAAAACATTTGAAAACATTTAAAAACAGTTTAACTAGTTTAAAAACTGTTTGAAAAACAGTTTAAAAACATTTAACTAGTTTGGAAAACAGTTTCAAACGCTTTGAAAACCAGTTTAAAACAAGTTTGAAAGTTTAAAAACAGTTTGAAAAACTAGTTTCAAAAAACGTTTTGAACAAGTTTACATTTGAAACAATTTAAAAACAATTTGAAAAAGTTTAAACTATTTGACAGTTTTAAAAACAGTTTAAAAACGTTTAAAACGTTTGAAAAAATAGTTTGAAAACAATTTAAAAACATTTAACATTTGAAAACATTTAAAACTTTAAAAACGTTTAAAAACTAGTTTGACATTTAAAAAAGTTTAAAAACAGTTTGAAAAACAATTTAAAAATAGTTTAACAAATTTAAAAACATTTGAAACGGTTTAAAAATGTATAGTAAGGCATTTTTAGGCGAAAAAAGCGACCATGTATAGTAAGGCATTTTAGATGAAAAAAAACGACCATGTAAAGTAAGGCGTTTTAGCGAAAAAACGACCATGTATAGTAAGGCGTTTTTGACAAAAAAAAGCGACCATGTATAGTAAGGCGTTTTTAGGCGAAAAGCGACCATGAATAGTAAGGCCTTTTAGCGAAAAAGCGACCATGTATAGTAAGGCATTTTTAGGCGAAAAAACGACCATGTATAGTAAGGCATTTTAGATGAAAAAAAACGACCATGTAAAGTAAGGCGTTTTAGGCGAAAAAACCGACCATGTATAGTAAGGCGTTTTTGACAAAAAAAAGCGACCATGTATAGTAAGGCGTTTTTAGGCGAAAAAAAGCGACCATGAATAGTAAGGCCTTTTAGCGAAAAAAAGCGACCATGTATAGTAAGGCGTTTTTAGGCGAAAAAGCGACCATGAATAGTAAGGCATTTTTAGACGAAAAAAAAACGACCATGTATAGTAAGGCATTTTTAGGCGAAAAAACGACCATGTATAGTAAGGCATTTTAGATGAAAAAAAACGACCATATAAAGTAAGGCGTTTTTAAGCGAAAAAACCGACCATGTATAGTAAGGCGTTTTTGACAAAAAAAACGACCATGTATAGTAAGGCGTTTTTAGACGAAAAAAGCGACCATGAATAGTAAGGCCTTTTAGCGAAAAAACGACCATGTATAGTAAGGCATTTTTAGGCGAAAAACGACCATGTAAAGTAAGGCGTTTTAGGCGAAAAAACGACCATGTATAATAGTATGGCGTTTTTAGCGAAAAAAAAGCGACCATGAATAGTAAGGCCTTTTAGCGAAAAAAACGACCATGTATAGTAAGGCATTTTAGGCGAAAAAAAACGACCATGTATAGTAAGGCATTTTTAGATGAAAAAAAAACGACCATGTAAAGTAAGGCGTTTTAGGCGAAAAAACAACTATGTATAGTAAGGAGTTTTAGGCGAAAAAACGACCATGTATAGTAAGGCGTTTTAGGCGAAAAACGACTATGTATAGTAAGGCATTTTTAGGCGAAAAAACGACCATGAATAGTAAGGCGTTTTTAGGCGAAAAAGCGACCATGTATAGTAAGGCGTTTTAGGCGAAAAAACGACCATGTATAGTAAGGCGTTTTTAGGCGAAAAAGCGACTATGTATAGTAAGGAGTTTTAGCGAAAAAACGACCATGTATAGTAAGGCGTTTTAGGCCAAAAAGGACCATGTATAGTAAAGGCGTTTTTAGGCGAAAAAGGACCATGTATAGTAAGGCGTTTTAGCCCAAAAATGACCATGTATAGTAAGGCGTTTTAGCCCAAAAAATGACCATGTATAGTAAGGCGTTTTTAGACGAAAAAAAGGACCATGTATAGTAAGGCGTTTTTAGACGAAAAAAAGGACCATGTATAGTAAGGCGTTTTTAGATGAAAAAAAGGACCATGTATAGTAAGGCGTTTTTAGATGAAAAAAACGACCATGTATAGTAAGGCGTTTTTAGACAAAAAAAACGACCATGAATAGTAAGACGTTTTTCGACAAAAAAAAGACCATGTATAGTAAGGCGTTTTTAGGCGAAAAAAAGGACCATGTATAGTAAGGCGTTTTTAGCCCAAAAAAACGACCATGTATCGTAAGGCGTTTTTAGACGAAAAAACCCACCATGTATAGTAAGGCGTTTTTAGCTGAAAAATGGCCCATTTATAGCAAGGCGTTTTAGCGAAAAAACGACCATGTATAGTAAGGCGTTTTAGGCGAAAAAACGACCATGAATAGTAAGGCATTTTAGATGAAAAAAACGACCATGTATAATAGTATGGCGTTTTAGCGAAAAACGACCATGTATAGTAAGGCATTTTAGCGAAAAAACGACCATGTATAGTAAGGCATTTTTAGCGAAAAAACGACCATGTATAGTAAGGCATTTTAGATGAAAAAGCGACCATGTATAGTAAGGCGTTTTAAGCGAAAAAACGACCATGTATAGTAAGGCGTTTTAGGCGAAAAAAGCGACCATGTATAGTAAGGCGTTTTGGGCGACAAAAGCGACCATGTATAGTAAGGCGTTTTTAGCGAAAATAACGACCATGTATAGTAAGGCGTTTTTAGCGAAAAAACGAGCATGTATAGTAAGGGGTTTTAGGCGAAAAAACGACTATGTATAGTAAGGCGTTTTAGCGAAAATAACGACCATGTATAGTAAGGCGTTTTTAGCGAAAAACGAGCATGTATAGTAAGGGGTTTTAGAGGAAAAAACAATTATGTATAGTAAGGCGTTTTAGACGAAAAACGACCATGTATAGTAAGGCGTTTTTAGGCGAAAAAACGACCATGTATAGTAAGGCGTTTTGGGCGACAAAAGCGACCATGTATAGTAAGGCGTTTTTAGCGAAAATAACGACCATGTATAGTAAGGCGTTTTTAGCGAAAAAACGAGCATGTATAGTAAGGGTTTTAGGCGAAAAAACGACTATGTATAGTAAGGCGTTTTAGCGAAAATAACGACCATGTATAGTAAGGCGTTTTAGCGAAAAAACGAGCATGTATAGTAAGGGGTTTTAGAGGAAAAAACAATTATGTATAGTAAGGCGTTTTAGGCGAAAAAACGACCATGTATAGTAAGGCGTTTTAGCGAAAAAACGACCATGTATAGTAAGCGTTTTTAGCGAAAAAGCGACCATGTATAGTAAGGCGTTTTAGCGAAAATAACGACCATGTATAGTAAGGGTTTTTAGCGAAAAACGACCATGTATAGTAAAGCGTTTTTAGCGAAAAAACCACCATGTATAGTAAGGCGTTTTTAGCTGAAAAATGGCCCATTTATAGCAAGGCGTTTTTAGCGGAAAAAAACGACCTTGTATAGTAAGGCGTTTTTAGCCGAAAATAACGACCATGTATAGTAAGGCGTTTTTAGCGGAAAAAAACGAGCATGTATAGTAAGGGGTTTTAGAGGAAAAAACAATTATGTATAGTAAGGCGTTTTAGCGAAAAAGCGACCATGTATAGTAAGCGTTTTAGGCGAAAAAACGACCATGTATAGTAAGGCGTTTTGGGCCGACAAAAACGACCATGTATAGTAAGGCGTTTTTAGCGAAAATAACGACCATGTATAGTAAGGCGTTTTAGCGAAAAAACGAGCATGTATAGTAAGGGGTTTTAGACGAAAAACGACTATGTATAGTAAGGCGTTTTAGCGAAAATAACGACCATGTATAGTAAGGCGTTTTTAGCGAAAAAAGCGAGCATGTATAGTAAGGGGTTTTAGAGGAAAAAACAATTATGTATAGTAAGGCGTTTTTAGGCGAAAAAACGACCATGTATAGTAAGGCGTTTTAGAGCGAAAAACGACCATGTATAGTAAGGCGTTTTTAGCGAAAAAGCGACCATGTATAGTAAGGCGTTTTAGCGAAAAAACGACCATGTATAGTAAGGGTTTTAGCGAAAAAACGACCATGTATCGTAAGGCGTTTTAGCGAAAAAACCCACCATGTATAGTAAGGCGTTTTAGCTGAAAAATGGCCATTTATAGCAAGGCGTTTTTAGCGAAAAAACGACCATGTATAGTAAGCGTTTTAGACGAAAAAACGACCATGAATAGTAAGGCATTTTAGGCGAAAAAACGACCATGTATCGTAAGGCGTTTTAGCGAAAAAACCCACCATGTATAGTAAGGCGTTTTAGCTGAAAAATGGCCCATTTATAGCAAGGCGTTTTTAGCCGAAAAAAACGACCTTGTATAGTAAGGCGTTTTTAGACGAAAAAAACGACCATGAATAGTAAGGCATTTTTAGACGAAAAAAACGACCATGTATAGTAAGGCATTTTTAGACGAAAAAAACGACCATGTATAGTAAGGCATTTTTAGATGAAAAAAAACGACCATGTAAAGTAAGGCGTTTTAGGCGAAAAAACCGACCATGTATAGTAAGGCGTTTTTGACAAAAACGACCATGTATAGTAAGGCGTTTTTAGACGAAAAAAGCGACCATGAATAGTAAGGCCTTTTTAGCCGAAAAAAAACGACCATGTATAGTAAGGCATTTTTAGACGAAAAAAACGACCATGTAAAGTAAGGCGTTTTTAGACGAAAAAAAAACGACCATGTATAATAGTATGGCGTTTTTAGGCGAAAAAAGCGACCATGAATAGTAAGGCCTTTTTAGCCGAAAAAAAACGACCATGTATAGTAAGGCATTTTTAGACGAAAAAAACGACCATGTATAGTAAGGCATTTTTAGATGAAAAAAAACGACCATGTAAAGTAAGGCGTTTTTAGACGAAAAAAACAACTATGTATAGTAAGGAGTTTTTAGACGAAAAAAAACGACCATGTATAGTAAGGCGTTTTTAGACGAAAAAACGACTATGTATAGTAAGGCATTTTTAGACGAAAAAAAACGACCATGAATAGTAAGGCGTTTTTAGGCGAAAGAAACGACCATGTATAGTAAGGCGTTTTTAGACGAAAAAAACGACCATGTATAGTAAGGCGTTTTTAGACGAAAAAAACGACTATGTATAGTAAGGAGTTTTTAGCCGAAAAAAACGACCATGTATAGTAAGGCGTTTTGGGCCAAAAAAAAGGACCATGTATAGTAAGGCGTTTTTAGGCGAAAAAAAGGACCATGTATAGTAAGGCGTTTTTAGCCCAAAAAAATGACCATGTATAGTAAGGCGTTTTTAGCCCAAAAAAATGACCATGTATAGTAAGGCGTTTTTAGACGAAAAAAAGGACCATGTATAGTAAGGCGTTTTTAGACGAAAAAAAGGACCATGTATAGTAAGGCGTTTTAGATGAAAAAGGACCATGTATAGTAAGGCGTTTTAGATGAAAAAACGACCATGTATAGTAAGGCGTTTTAGACAAAAAAACGACCATGAATAGTAAGACGTTTTTCGACAAAAAAAAGACCATGTATAGTAAGGCGTTTTTAGGCGAAAAAAAGGACCATGTATAGTAAGGCGTTTTTAGCCCAAAAAAACGACCATGTATCGTAAGGCGTTTTTAGCCGAAAAAACCCACCATGTATAGTAAGGCGTTTTTAGCTGAAAAATGGCCCATTTATAGCAAGGCGTTTTTAGCCGAAAAAAACGACCTTGTATAGTAAGGCGTTTTTAGACGAAAAAAACGACCATGAATAGTAAGGCATTTTTAGATGAAAAAAAAACGACCATGTATAATAGTATGGCGTTTTTAGCCGAAAAAAACGACCATGTATAGTAAGGCATTTTTAGCCGAAAAAAACGACCATGTATAGTAAGGCATTTTTAGCCGAAAAAAACGACCATGTATAGTAAGGCATTTTTAGATGAAAAAACGACCATGTATAGTAAGGCGTTTTTCGACGAAAAAAACGACCATGTATAGTAAGGCGTTTTTAGACGAAAAAAACGACCATGTATAGTAAGGCGTTTTGGGCCGACAAAAACGACCATGTATAGTAAGGCGTTTTTAGCCGAAAATAACGACCATGTATAGTAAGGCGTTTTTAGCCGAAAAAAACGAGCATGTATAGTAAGGGGTTTTTAGACGAAAAAAACGACTATGTATAGTAAGGCGTTTTTAGCCGAAAATAACGACCATGTATAGTAAGGCGTTTTTAGCCGAAAAAAACGAGCATGTATAGTAAGGGGTTTTTAGAGGAAAAAAACAATTATGTATAGTAAGGCGTTTTAGCGAAAAAACGACCATGTATAGTAAGGCGTTTTAGACGAAAAACGACCATGTATAGTAAGCGTTTTGGGCGACAAAACGACCATGTATAGTAAGGCGTTTTTAGCGAAAATAACGACCATGTATAGTAAGGCGTTTTTAGCGAAAAACGAGCATGTATAGTAAGGGGTTTTTAGACGAAAAAAACGACTATGTATAGTAAGGCGTTTTTAGCCGAAAATAACGACCATGTATAGTAAGGCGTTTTTAGCCGAAAAAAACGAGCATGTATAGTAAGGGGTTTTTAGAGGAAAAAAACAATTATGTATAGTAAGGCGTTTTTAGACGAAAAAAACGACCATGTATAGTAAGGCGTTTTTAGACGAAAAAAACGACCATGTATAGTAAGGCGTTTTTAGCCGAAAAAAGCGACCATGTATAGTAAGACGTTTTAGCGAAAATAACGACCATGTATAGTAAGGGGTTTTTAGCCGAAAAAAACGACCATGTATCGTAAGGCGTTTTTAGCCGAAAAAACCCACCATGTATAGTAAGGCGTTTTTAGCTGAAAAATGGCCCATTTATAGCAAGGCGTTTTTAGCCGAAAAAAACGACCTTGTATAGTAAGGCGTTTTTAGCCGAAAATAACGACCATGTATAGTAAGGCGTTTTTAGCCGAAAAAAACGAGCATGTATAGTAAGGGGTTTTTAGAGGAAAAAAACAATTATGTATAGTAAGGCGTTTTTCGACGAAAAAAACGACCATGTATAGTAAGGCGTTTTTAGACGAAAAAAACGACCATGTATAGTAAGGCGTTTTGGGCCGACAAAAACGACCATGTATAGTAAGGCGTTTTTAGCCGAAAATAACGACCATGTATAGTAAGGCGTTTTTAGCGGAAAAAAACGAGCATGTATAGTAAGGGTTTTAGGCGAAAAACGACTATGTATAGTAAGGCGTTTTAGCGAAAATAACGACCATGTATAGTAAGGCGTTTTTAGCCGAAAAAAACGAGCATGTATAGTAAGGGGTTTTTAGAGGAAAAAAACAATTATGTATAGTAAGGCGTTTTAGGCGAAAAACGACCATGTATAGTAAGGCGTTTTAGACGAAAAACGACCATGTATAGTAAGGCGTTTTAGCGAAAAGCGACCATGTATAGTAAGGCGTTTTTCGACGAAAATAACGACCATGTATAGTAAGGGGTTTTTAGCCGAAAAAAACGACCATGTATCGTAAGGCGTTTTTAGCCGAAAAAACCCACCATGTATAGTAAGGCGTTTTTAGCTGAAAAATGGCCCATTTATAGCAAGGCGTTTTTAGCCGAAAAAAACGACCTTGTATAGTAAGGCGTTTTTAGACGAAAAAAACGACCATGAATAGTAAGGCATTTTTAGACGAAAAAAACGACCATGTATCGTAAGGCGTTTTTAGCCGAAAAAACCCACCATGTATAGTAAGGCGTTTTTAGCTGAAAAATGGCCCATTTATAGCAAGGCGTTTTTAGCCGAAAAAAACGACCTTGTATAGTAAGGCGTTTTTAGACGAAAAAAACGACCATGAATAGTAAGGCATTTTTAGACGAAAAAAAAACGACCATGTATAGTAAGGCATTTTTAGACGAAAAAAACGACCATGTATAGTAAGGCATTTTTAGATGAAAAAAAACGACCATGTAAAGTAAGGCGTTTTTAGGCGAAAAAACCGACCATGTATAGTAAGACGTTTTTTGACAAAAAAAACGACCATGTATAGTAAGGCGTTTTTAGACGAAAAAAGCGACCATGAATAGTAAGGCCTTTTTAGCCGAAAAAAAACGACCATGTATAGTAAGGCATTTTTAGACGAAAAAAACGACCATGTATAGTAAGGCATTTTTAGATGAAAAAACGACCATGTAAAGTAAGGCGTTTTTAGGCGAAAAAACCGACCATGTATAGTAAGACGTTTTTGACAAAAAAACGACCATGTATAGTAAGGCGTTTTAGACTAAAAGCGACCATGAATAGTAAGGCCTTTTAGCGAAAAAACGACCATGTATAGTAAGGCGTTTTTAGACGAAAAAAACGACCATGAATAGTAAGGCATTTTTAGACGAAAAAAACGACCATGTATAGTAAGGCATTTTTAGACGAAAAAAACGACCATGTATAGTAAGGCATTTTTAGATGAAAAAACGACCATGTAAAGTAAGGCGTTTTAGGCGAAAAAACCGACCATGTATAGTAAGGCGTTTTTGACAAAAACGACCATGTATAGTAAGGCGTTTTAGACGAAAAAGCGACCATGAATAGTAAGGCCTTTTAGCGAAAAAGCGACCATGTATAGTAAGGCATTTTTAGGCTAAAAACGACCATGTAAAGTAAGGCGTTTTAGACGAAAAAACGACCATGTATAATAGTATGGCGTTTTAGCTAAAAAGCGACCATGAATAGTAAGGCCTTTTAGCGAAAAAAAACGACCATGTATAGTAAGGCATTTTTAGACTAAAAACGACCATGTATAGTAAGGCATTTTTAGATGAAAAAACGACCATGTAAAGTAAGGCGTTTTAGGCGAAAAACGACCATGTATAGTAAGACGTTTTTGACAAAAACGACCATGTATAGTAAGGCGTTTTAGACTAAAAACGACCATGTATAGTAAGGCGTTTTTAGCGTAAAAACGACTATGTATAGTAAGGCGTTTTAGGCTGTCAAACGCGCGTTGCTCGATTCCCTTCATTTGTACGCTCGGCTCCCTTTCCCTTTCCATCGATGCTAAGTTCAGTTAGCCTGTCAATGGCATTTCCCATTGGATGTTAGCGTCGAGCTAACGGGGAGTTGGTTCGATAAAGTGACCGCGTACTTTGCTGTCGAAACGCGCGTTGCTCGGTTCCCTTCATTTGTACGCTCGGCTCCCACCTGCAATGCAAACAAATAGCGAGAATCATTGGCAAGTTTCTTTTTGCCTCTTCTATTAAGTGGTACGAAGCAGAAATAGACGGCATACAGAAGGTCTGCTGACGGTGTACATCACGTTCAGAGAGAGATTTCTTGGCCTGAGCTAGTTGAGCAACCGAGAACTCTTGAGAGCTTTCCTCAAATTCAAAAGGAGACCGAGATTCAGGGCAGGCTACCGTTCAGGAGAAAAAGACACGACGAGGGCTCAATACACTTTGGTCTCACACAAATCTCACCGGTATCAAGGAGAAGTAAATGAGACATGTCGGAGAACGTCCTGTCTGCATTTCCCTTCCACTGGGATGTGTCATTCATTGTCCCCGCGGATCGCGACAATGTAGCGCCAGAGAATCTCCTCAGCCGTGGCAAATTGAAATAAACTAAGACAGCTGCTGCATTCGGCAGAAGCCAGACACCGAGGCCCACAGCAGTGTGCAGCAGGAGTGCTCGGTTTGCGGGGAAACGACAGCTTTCTCGGTTTGTTTCTTGCCCAAAGCTTTGACGAGCAGTTTAAATAAAGACCCTAAAAGCAATGGCGACTGTCCGACTTGGAAGTCCTTGGACTGGTTGAGATTTGAACCGGACTGGTTGAGTCGCCCCGCCCCCCTCCATGGCATCGACCCCTTTGTGCATGATGAGGTTTCAAGCATATTTCCACAGGTGATTGGAATGCAATTCCAAACGTTACGGTTCCCAGGTGGTCTAAAAGCACAGATTACTGGAATCGAACACGGTACCTCTGCACTGTGAAGCCGACGTGCTACCAACTGGACTACCGGGCCGCCCGGATTACAAACCATCCACAAGTCAAATGTCCGCCGAAGGCAATTTTTTAAAAATAGTTTTTGAAACAAACTTCAAAAGTAACTTCTGAAACATCCTAAAAAAAACACACACACACAATCTCTGGAGATGACTGACGTAACGGTATCCCAAGATGGAGAACAACAATCAATGATGAATGAGCTCCACTTGAACAAAATCACAAATCCTCGCCAATGACACACTTGTCCAGTAATTAAAACATTTTGTGTGTGTGTGTGTGTGTGTGTGTGTATGTGCTGTGTGTGTGTGTGCTGTGTCATGGTCATGCTGGGGCTGCGATGCTCTCCGAAGCTCGCCGTGACCCAACAAAGACAGGCAAGCAATTCCCTATAAAGTCGGTCCAAATGTGCGAACGTGATCCAAGAATGGTCCCTTTGGAACACGGATGGTGGATGGCTGCATTGACGTTGACTGGGCTTCTCATTTCAAGCTTATTTCACTGTGCTTCTTTGTTTGTGTGTGTGTGTGCAAACATGTGTGTGTGTGTGTGTGTGTGTGTGGCTGTCGAAGAGCCAGAGGCGACTCATGATGTGTGAAATTGTGCGATGGTTTGTCCATTGCGCTTCATTTAGCCACACATCAGCCATCTCTCATTCCTGACAAGTTTCTTAACTGCTCCAAAACACGCCTCGGGCGGGGGGGGGGGCAATGAAGCCCTGACAGTATACAATGAGGAGTGCGTGTGTGTGTGAGCGCGAAAAGTGAGACTAATAAAGCCAGCGGCTGCCATGGAAACCAGGGTAGAGACCTCATTCTATCTGTCTAGGGACCCGTCAGCATTTCAAGCGTGGTCCAAACATGTGTACTGGATCCGCAAGCAACCCACAATTAAACGTAGCGAGCGACTCTTAGGGCGGGAGGTCGTAAACACCCGTCATTTGGAAACCGTGCTCTGGTTTTGTTACTTTGGAGCTACAGGACCTGTGTACTGTGTATATTCCAGACTAGGAGACACAACAACACAATTTTGGTGAGGGGTTTGAGGCCTCGTGTCGTGATCCTGTTTGTGACCAGCAGGTGGCACTGTGGGGCTCTCCCTGCAGCTGCACACCTGTTGCTGGTTATGCAATGAGTCGTACAAAAGGAAAGTCTTGATCACAACACAGCTGCCAGTCAAACGACTTTTGCTTTCAGTCGGATCCCCCGGGAAGCTGAATATTGGGACAACTTTTTGTTGCCCCCCACACACACACACACACACAATGCATGGGGAGGCCAAATTCATGAATGATAAGCACCCCGAACTTTGTGTGGGCGGGGCGATCATGGGTGCATGAGCGGAGGGAGCGCGCTTGTTGAATGCCTCCCTCGCAGCATCCACCTTTCTCTCTCAACCTATTCATCTGTTCGTCGTCATGTACGTCGGCGCTCCGTCCCGAAGACAGCCCCCGACATCTGACACACGCGCGCGCGCCTCCACGATGTGTCACACGCCTTCCGCTTGCCTCTTTCCATCGTTCCCCACCTGCTACCTACACACGCCCTGCCCCCACCATCTCTTCAATTTTCATTCTTTTTCTCCACTCTTCCTTCTCCCCTCCGCACGCTGCGTGTCAGCGATACGAGACAGAACGAAAAATGTCACGGCAGATCGAGCTAATAAAAGGAAAGGAGCCGTGTCAGCCGCCCCAAACGGAGGCAAAACCTGGAGTGAGTTTTACTTCTCAACCCCCTCACGTGTGTCTGACGTTTCTTCCGTGGAATATCCCAGAAGATGACGGTTAGGAAGAGGGAGAAGACGGGAGATGGATTCGAAAGCCGACAGCAGCGATACAATTCAGAGGGCAGGACTCGCCTGAGGATGGTAAACGCGCGCGCGCGCGCACACACACACACACACGCAACGCACAAAACCGTCGCCTAATCTCATTTCCTCTCCAATACATTGTGGTCACTGACCAACCCGTAAGTATACGTTGACAAAGAACTTGAGAAGAAGTTCAAAAACAAAAATCAGCCTGACACTTTGAGGTTCAGCGCTCAAATCCCTGCCGCGGTCTTCCAGTGTGCGCTTTGTATGTTCTCTCCATGCCCGTGGCTGTCTTGTCTTCCCACCGGTGACTCCTCCCACCTTCCATCAAGATGCATTTGAGGCCGATTGGTAATTCGAAATTGTCCATCAGTGTGATTGTGACTGTGAATGCTTGTGAGTTAGTTGTGCTCTGCAGGGAGCAGACAAGTTGAGGGTGTCTTCCATCCATTCTCCATTCCGCTTACCGTAAATTCCGGACCATAAGCCGCTACTTTTTCCCCAAACTTTCAACCCTGCGCGCTATACAGTGATGCGGCCAATTTGTGTCATTTTTCTAACGGCCGCCAGGGGGCGCTCGAGTGTAAAAGGTAAGATTAAGACCGGTGGAATATATGCGTGGAGGAAGACTGCAACTTCTTGTCTTGTGCATCAATTAAATAGAAAGGCATATGACGCATTGCTATTCTGTTGCTAGCGTGTTGTTACCATGTTGCTACTGCCGCGTCACAGGCACCGTTTGGGAAGAAAGTTATATTATTATTATTGTTAAGTTATATGATTATAACTTTGAAAACTCTCTCTGTGTACCGTCTTTCTTTGTAAATATGTTTAATGTGGGCACATGCGGCTTATATACGGGTGCGGCTTGTGTATGTACAACATTGGTTTTCCTCTAAAAATGGAGTGGGTGCGGCTTATAATCGGGTGCGCTCTATAGTGCGGAAATTACGATATCCTCACTCGGGTGATGCAAGCCACGTAGGTACAAGGTGATCACGCACACGCCACAGTAAGGCTGAAGCCCCGATTTGAAACCCGCATCCCTATGCTGCGAGGCAGACGTGCTAGGCAGGCGCCGCCGCGCCGCCACGACTTGACCTTTGACATCTTACCTGAACGCGAGCTGTCATATCTTCTCGTCAGAGGCGGAGCTTCGCTGCGCAGCACGTCTCCGAAGCGATGGATCTGAACGCACGCTATGAAACCGAAACGCCTCAAATATGTCGAGAGATCCTTGCTTTTGCGACGGACTTTCATTCCCACAGAGGCCACACGGGTAAATTGCACCTTTGCGTTCTTGACATCTTACGCTTTTGTGCAAACGCGTTCATTTGGCACAAGTCCCAAATTCCAAAAGTTCGATTTCGGGACCGGTGACGGAGAGACCTTTGAAAAGATTATTGGCGGAGGGGCAGCATTTCCCCGCAGACAAACGGAGGGAGTAGGAAGGAAGGAAAGAGAGGGAGGGGCTCGGGAGTACCGGGGTGTCATGTGATGTGTGGTAATAAGTGAGGGTGACAGAAAAAGGGATTGAATAGAGAACCCCCCTTCCCAAAAAAACGAGTTGTTAAGATGCTCTCGCTGGTGACAAGATAGAAGGGTCATGACACACACACACACACACACACACACACACACACACACACACACACACACACACATACAGTATATGTAGAAAGGGTTCTAAAGGGATGCCGCCCCTCTCACTCTTTTGTCGTCTTACTTTTTGTTGTGGCACTCCTGTCCCTCATTATTCTTTCTCATTCTCCCCTTCACCTCCCCTCCCAAGCAGACCCCCCCACCCCTTCCCCCTTCCCCTCCTCTTCCTCTCCTTTCCTCCTCCTCCAGCCGCTCTGCTCAGCTCCTTCCAGTCCAATCTCATTGTCCTTCAGCACACATGCGCATCGCCACCGTTTGCGAGGACGTGGGGGGGTGGGGGTGGGGGGGTGCAGCTGGTCATTTTGAACGCGTCCATTGGGCAGAGAGTCATGCTCGCGGTCCGAGGTGAGTGTTTCCCCTCTTTCTTCAACTTTTCACCGTTTTGGTTTCTGTCTGCTGCATTTAAGTTGGACGTGTTGCATGTTTTGATGTCACGGACGCAGCGTGACTAGTTGATTTGTTTTTTTCTTTCTTTCACACTATCGCCTCCCTCGAGTGTGATGGTGGCTTTGATATTGTTTGGCATTAGCAGAGGTCAAAGGGGTTGAAAGTGGCTATTTGCTGGCTGTTGAATGAGATGCCACAACAACATCGTCGTACCTTGTCCGCGTGTGTGCGTGCGCGCACTCGTAGTGAGAGGCTGCACTTGCCTTGGCTCTGTACGTGCTCTGTTTCCCAATTAAGAACTAAGAGCGCTCAAAGTCTTTTTTTTTCTCTTCCGCTCGTTCTCTCTCACCCACATGCATGTTCGCATTCCAGCGCGGATTCAAATATTTCCCAGCAGGCTTGAAGGGTGAACAGAAAGAGATCGAATTCTAAATCCCAACCCCCAAGTTCAACTCGAGCTGCCTCAGCAACTTCCCTTGACAGCTTCAACGCTTTCTCACCATAAAAATAACGCAATAACTCGGTTCGTGTTAATTGACAAAGCAACTGTGGGGAAGAAGGAGTTCGTGTGAACTCGGGGAAACACTGCCCACACCTTTTTCTGAGTGCTGCACGTAGAAAGGGATTTGTATTCACCACAGCCGCACGTTGCTGATGACCCGATTTCTATTTTTCGTGACTAAAAAAAAGTACAATAAAGCACATTTGGACTGTCGAAATGGAATCTGGCGATGAAACGCGTTATGACACAGCAGATGCCTCCGACAAAGCCTGAAATAGATGAAAAAGTGCTTTACAGGTACGGAGAGTTGCTTTCATACCGTGTGTGTGTGTGTGCGTGAGTGAGTGTGTCAATTAGGGAGCGAGTGAAAGAGACCGATTGTCAAAAGAATGTTCAATACAAAAAAGAAGTTGCTCCCCCAAAAAAGTAGTTTCACTGTGGCTCTGAATGTGATGCTAGCATTGAAATCGCACATTTCTATTGATCGGTTTTGTTTAATCAGTGCACACCTGCTACGTTGCATGGCAATTAGTTCACGCTTTTTTTTTTTAAATGCATGACGTCACTCTCAAGGACGTCTCTGCAAAAAGGTTTCTGGTCTTCACTTTCTGACCTCTTTCACTTCCCATGACGTATAAATACGCCAAGAAAAGCCACGCCGACCGCCGACCCATATTCATACATCATTTGAGTGCAGAAGGGTCTGACGGGGCCCCCCCTGACTCAGGATCAGGCTTGTCTGCATTGTAAATTGTTTAAAATCTGGCAAGTGGCAGCAGGTGCAAGTGGTGAGGGGTCAGGGTCGTGCTGCTGCAGAACAAGCAGAAGTTGAGCGGGGAGCGGGCATGCGAGGGCGGACTTGTGGAAGTATCTTCCGAGTGGAGTGGAGTAGCGTGTGGTTAGTCGTGAGCGCATTCGAGCCAGTGATGATGGAGGAATCAAAACAATCAACCTGCGAGGATTGCCGCAGGACGCTTTCATCCACCCTCCCTTGCCTCTCTGCTTGGCGGCTGTCCCCGATTCCTTACTCCAAGCACAATTCAGCATTTTACATTTGGAAATGGACGGAAAGCTGAACCCTTCTGCAGCGGGAGAACTCTTTGGTATGTTTTCAACCTGTTTGAGCAATTTGATTGACATTTTTCTTGTAAAGAACTGGAACAATTAGAATATGGATGTAATGAGTGAGAGGGCTTGAGGCTATTGCAACGCCATAGATTAAAAATAAACAAACAAACAAACAAACAAACAAACAAACAAATAAATAAATAAATACATTTAAAAAAAAATTTCATAACAGTGTGCACCAAGCCGTGACACCCATATAGAACAAGACGATGCAGGTACATGTATCGTTGCACCTTTACTAGAGAATACATACCGTATTTTCAGGGCCATTCGGCGCACCGTGTCGTTGGGCGCAGTCCCAGTAACGGCTGCTATTTCTGTGTTTGACACATCCACAAAACGCACCGTATTATGGGGCGCAGCCAGGCGTGGTAAAACATACGCCAGCTTCAACATACGGCCTGCATGCATGCATGCTAAAAACGCGTTTTTAAAAAGGCAACGGAAGCAAAACGGAGTTCGGTTGTACTTTATTGAGCCATTTTACAATGTACTCACGTGTTTCTCTTCACCTCCTACACGCTCACCGACTGGTACCTGCTAGGGGCGTGCCTTTAGCGTCCTCTTACACGCTCGCCCTTCACTCATTGGTGGACTTCCCCGCATGCCTGTTCTCACTCACTCCCGCCTTTTCTCTATATAAACAGCGTGTCGGCTCTCAGTCAGGATTTGGAACTCGGCTCATACGCAAGACGCTCCGCATTATAAGGCGTCCTGTCCATTTTGGAGACAATTTCAGACTTTTAATGGCGCCTTATGGGCGTGAAAATACAGTACATGTCAATGCAAGATGAACAAAAACCTGAACATGGTTAGTTCATGGGTTAGCCTGCACTCATGTTTTACGGTCTTCTCCTATTTTCGTGTGCCTGGTTTTATTTGCGATGCCTTTTCCTTTCTGCTCCTTTATCATCACCACCCTCCCGTTACTCTGTTTGTTCTTCCCATGCCTCATGCTTTCACTCTCCTCTCCAGCCTCTCAATTACATCCATCCCGAGAGGTGAACCTCTATGTGCAAGCTTTAACAGACAATTGGAGTGTGTGTGTGTGTGTGTGAGGGAGAGAGAGAGAGATAGAAAGAGAGAGAGAGCGATCACATGCAACATAATAATATCTGACCTATTATGAGCCAATCAGGTAGACATTTGGACACTCGGTATACAAAAGAGTGAGATCGGCTAGAAGAGATCAAGGCCAGACGGGAGCTGCGTGTAGTGGTGCATTTGTAATTAATGTGTATTCACACTGCGAATGCTGACGAGTGTTTCCTGATTAGACGTGAGTCCTTAAGTGTTCCTCCTCCTCCTCATCATCATCATAATTATCACGGCACGAAATGCCCAAACTCTTGCGTCCCCCAACAATGTTCCATATTTTGCAGCGAGCACTTCTCTCGGCAGCAGAACATTTTGGAGGGTCTAATTAGCAATCCTCGGCATTTTGAGTATCTCATCATTGATGACCCGTTCCCCAGTTGCATACACAATTTTTGCTGCAGTTCAACACATTTAGGAAGAAGACACCTCAGGATCTCTCTGTGAGGTGAAACAATTACGTTTGATTTGAGATAGAGGGATTCAGTTTTGGATTTTTACACACACACCAAATATATATATATATATATATATATATATATATATATATATATATATATATATATATATATATATATATATATATATATATATATATATATATATATATATATATATATATATATATATATATATATATATATATATATATAAAACATTTGTTCTTTCCATACGTTGCATAGCATTTGTCAAAAGAAACTTTTCCAAAACCAACTTACGACTTCCACCGTCCCTACAATGTGTATGAGTAAAGTTCCAGGACGAGTGTCACGCAAAATGTATTTCAAGCTCATCCCAGCAGTTTCCCACTCCAACAAGCGCATTTAGAATGGAATCCTGCGCCGTTTGGTGCAGAATTGTGGCATTTTGTAGCTGCATCGCCATGACAATGCAGCTGCTCACAATGCCCTGAGCATCCGACACTTCCTGGAGTGGAAGAATATGTTGTCTCCCTCCACCAACACGCCACTGCTACTGAGACCTTGTAATCCCTCTGCCCCCCCCCTGCCTGGGCCCTTGTGTAACCTTATCCACTCAGGGTCACTTCCTGGTTGCTGTTAATGCACAAAAAGTCCATCCCAGCTTTGCATCCCTGATTTTCTGAGCTCCCGATCCTGCTTCATGATATGATTGGCAGATGTTGAAAAACGTGAATTGAGCAGATGCCTTGGGGAAGTAAAGGGCACTTGTGGCTATATCACATCCCGTGTTTTCATGAGTAAGATATGAGAACTGAATGGTGAAGTCAGACTGATGCCACTATATTTTCCCTCTTACATTAACTCATTCACTCCCAAAGACGTTTTTATACGTCATTTCAGACTTGGTTTAGAATTGGCTGGTCCCTGTTGCTGGTGCCATGTCCGACGAGCGGGCTTTCACGCTCCCACACAGCCGGGAAGCATTGCTTCGGCGGCGGGAAAGGGGTTGGAGAGCAGTTTAACGAATGAAAAAAACCTTATGGCATAAACACAAAAAGACAACACGAAGACACAGTGTGCCAGACAGTCAACAGAGTGGCAATGATGCGCAGCCAATCAGCCCACAGGATAAATCCACTTCTGCTCCCATTGGTCGATGTCGCACCGGGAACCAATCACGTGCCTCGTTTGAGTGGGCATGTACAAAGTCACGGAGACACGTCAGCGCTTTGTTCGGCATCCAGGGAAACCTCTCTCACGCACCAACAGGAAATGATGCGTCTTTCCGCAATATGGCTGCCCATTATGATATGTATTTTTTAATTTTTTTTAGAGATCTTTAGACATTTCTTTCGAGAGATAGAGAGACTTCGAGAGATATTTAGAGAGGGATCACTCTACTGTAGCTGACACGGCTTCCGTCTACAAATAAAGCACGTTAAATGTGAAAAGTCATAAAATGTAGAATATATTACAAATTCAAAATGTATTCCATGACAAAAATACATTCTTACTACAAAAGCTGACATTCCGGAGCACCCGGAGAAAACCCACGCAAGCCCGGGGAGAACATGCAAACTCCACACAGGGAGGCCGGAGCTGGAATCGAACCCGGTACCTCTGCACTGTGAAGCCCACGTGCTAACCACTGGACTACAGGGCCGCCCCCAAAAGCTGCCAGTGGGCCTTAAATATGGATCCATATTCTTATTTCTTGGACGTATTATTTTCACTGTTCTGAAAGTGCTTTTGTTCCAGCTGCAGCGGTTACGAAGGCTCAATATCAACAAAGCTGCATTGTATTGTACAGTCTTTCCTTTAGCGTAGCTCCATCTAGTGGATATTTTAGGCAACCTCAGCCACAAAAATAGTTTTAAAATAGGCCGTCCATTGAAGGTGCGCCTCATACTCCGAAGCGCAGTTATTTTCATGGTTCACAGCTCTCCCGGGTGTGTGTCATCCCTTTGCCCAATGTCAACTGGGATTGCTACTAGCTCGCTAACTCAATTGAGGACAAGCCGTTTTGAAAAAGGAATGCAAGGACAATTAATATTCATTTACAATTTGACATCGCTAAAAGAAATGGAGAGAAAAAGTCACTCTCAAGGACACAATCGTCTGCCGTCCAAAAAGTGTCTAAAGTATTCATCGAGCTGTGCATTAAGTATCAACTGGATTCTTTTATGTTTGAACAAGAGCTGAGATTCATTTGGGGACTTACTACATGCAAATAATTCGTAGCTAATAGGCTTTTCAACAGTATTGTGCCAGCACAGGTGTGTGTGTGTTTGTGTGTGTGTGTAAGAAAGATGGCGGGGAGGGGTTACCGTCGGGTGAGTGGGTAGCACAAAGCCTAAGCCTGTGGAGAAGACAGAGCACTGCTGTTTGTGAAGTCAATCGCTTCTTTGTTCACGCTGCGAGGAGGACCAGTTGGCCACGCAGACCGCGACTCCATCCTACTCCACAGCGCTGTACACCTGAGCCCCAACATCATCTTTGGCTCCTGTTCCGGCACAGATCAGTTCACAACTCGTCACTATCTGTGAAGCAAATCTCCACAGTGCACGTATTTCATATGTGTGTGTGTGTGTGTGTGTGTGTGTGTGTTTGGGTAGACTGTACCTCTCTGTTTGCTTCGCTCTTATCTGGTTTCTGAGGCTGTCCTGGTGGGAGGGTTTGTTTCATTTGAAACCTTGACAGAGGACGTTTTGTTTGAAACGAGGGAGGGGAAGACAGCTCAAAGGGGCGAGTAATCATGAGGGGAGGGTTTATAGGGGCCGGGGTAAGAATGTGACAGTTTCAGGTTTTGGGCAGGTACCTCATAAAAAAGTTCAGATGACGAGGACAGCACTATGGAGGAACTGGGAACCTGATGTCTGAAGACATCAGAAAAAAAAGGATGAAGGGACAAGAGGAGATGATCTTGAACAGTATCTGGTCTCCGAAAGAGACGGAGAAAAGATTCATGCTGAAAACGCTCACGTCGCCTGGAAGGAGAAAAACTAAAATGAAAGTATCGCTTTGTGCTTTTGGAATTATCGTTGCTCGTGTGAAGAATGCTTTTGGATTTCAAGTGTACTCTGTTTATTTGACAAAGTGCAAGTATTATTGATGATGGCAGAGTAAATAGTCCCGCTGGTGGCTTTGGTAACCGACCAGCAAGAGCACTTCATTTTCATTAATAGGACGTGTTGAGTGCTGGTGGGTTTGGAATAGCTTGGTTTCACATCAGCATCATTCATAACGCGGTTTGGTGCCACTCAGTGTGTGTGTGTGTGTGTGTGTGTGTACGTGTGTGTGTGTTTGCATGCATCCCTATAGCGAGCATAGTCTGAAATAATAAAAGCGATCAAAATGAAGAAATCAAGATCAGCAGAAGGATTCTGTTCTCAGACTCAAAAGATTATTCTGCCCCCGCAAAACAAATCCCGGATGAACTGCTTCAGCAAAAGACGAAGACAACAGTTGCAGGCAGTTGATGAAGAACAATTTCGTAGTCGTACAAAACCATTTTCATTTAGTTTGAAATGTGCATGCTCTCCCTTAGAGATAAGGTGAGAAGCTCGGTCATCCAGGAGGGGCTCAAAGTAGAGCCGCTTCTCCTCCACATCGAGAGGAGCCAGATGAGGTGGCTCGGGCATCTGATTCGGATGCCTCCTGAGCGCCTCCCGAGTGAGGTGTTCCGGGCATGTCCCACCGGGAGGAGACCCCGAGGACGACCCAGGACACGTTGGAGAGACTATGTCAGCCAGCTGGCCTGGGAACGCCTCGGGATCCCTTAGGGGAGAGCTGGAAGAAGTGGCTGGGGAGAGGGAAGCCTGGGCTTCCCTCATAAAGCTGCTGCCCCCGCGACCCGGCCCCGGATAAGCGGTAGAAGATGGATGGATGGATGGATGGATGGATGGATGGATGGATGGATGGATGGATGGATGGATGGATGGATGGATGGATGGATGGATGGATGGATGGATGAAATGTGCATTCATATCAACGCTACTGGACACCACACAGTGTGCTGTTTGGCACATCAAATCTAAAATGCACCGATTGTTGACAGATCCAGTGTGCAGTCACCTCTACCCAAACAACACGAACAAAGACATATTGAAAAAAAAATGGGAATAAAAGACACTGTGAACCTAAACTACCCCAGGAGCATCCGAAATTAAATTGGGTCTGAAAATGCGTTCATGCTATTTCAAAAATGGCTGACACATTCTTGAAGATACGACGCAACTACAAGACAGACGCTGAAGATTTCGTTTGGTTGTAGTTTCTGTTGTGTGCAATACTTTGTTCGAGCTGTGGCTGTTGAAAAAGTACGATTTGAAGAAAGCTGAGTTGGGTTGAGAGAGTTGAGCCACTAATGACCTAACGACCAACAGGTGCGCAGCTGCAGGGAAAAGCCCCACAGCGCCACCTGCTGGTCACAAACTGAATCATGAGAGTAACTTTGCGAGCTGTAGGGGACTTCCAAAGTAGCTTGCCCTACACTGATTTGTAGCTGCCTGCCCTTTCTCTCTCTAGTTGCCTCGCTGCGTTCGTGTCGACTCATCAATTTTCAACCAATTAATAATACAGAAGGTCTGCAGGCTGTTGTTTTCATTTGCCGCATCCCCGCATGCCTCGCATATTGGCCGCAAGTGAAAACAGACCACAGCACAACTTAAGTGTGGCTTTGGACAGGCCGGAGCAAAGAGGGACAGTCAAGTTGTTGTAAATCTTCTGCAGGGCCTTGTAAGCTGTCAGACAAGCTTGGGCTGTTCAAATCCGAGTGTTCCACTCTCCTGCACCCGTATGTGGGAAACATCGTGTGCAAAGGGGAAGTTTATTGCCGCTAACACTGCGCTAGCGTCTCGTTGCTGTGTTTTATGGCTTTCTATTCCTATGTGATTGACTCTACCATGTCACATAGGGTCTAAAGCCATTGGATACGGAGGGGGAAGTCTTCATACAAATGACTGGATGACTATGTGAGGTGCGCTTGAAAATGAGGGGAGGGGTAGGTTCAATAACGTTCTACATATAGTGTATGCAGGACAGGAATGTGCACCTACACTTTATTGTAGAGACGTTTGGGCAATCAAT
This sequence comes from Hippocampus mohnikei, assembly GCA_026261675.1. Taxonomy (NCBI): domain Eukaryota; kingdom Metazoa; phylum Chordata; class Actinopteri; order Syngnathiformes; family Syngnathidae; genus Hippocampus; species Hippocampus mohnikei. Next base: position 19,177,960 of record JAKGUB010000334.1, on the reverse strand, counting down.
TCTGCCAAAGGGTCGCATGAGAAGCTGGAATGCTTGGCGAGGCCCAAGCCAACAAGCCAGGCCAACCTCACCTTTTTGGGATGTATTTACAAAACATATCACACACACTGGTATATATAAGTGGCCATTAAAATGACATCTTTACACTTTGAAAAGTACAGTGAAACTCCTCTAGAACGAAACCTACATGGGCGAAAATACCCCCTTATGTGAAAATTTTTTAATGCATGAACACAATTCCCATTCTCCTGCCCCCCATATGACGAAACCCCCTGTTGCGTTGTACGAAATCATTTTCTCTGCTCCAGCCTCGCGAAGACATTCACTACAAAAAAGTCTTATCCAACAGCGACCTCTACTGGTTCGTTCGGAAACGGCAACAGCAACCGCCACACTGGTTTAACGCTAACTGGAGCGCTAATTAGCGTAAGGTTTTTAGCCTTCGAGAGCTAACTAGGCCATCGAGGACTACAAAGCGTTCCGTGGCTGGCTTCAAAGTTCATTGCATAACATCAGCTGAGCAACGCTGTCTTGGGTTAGGGTTGGATGGATGGATGGATGGATGGATGGATCTTTATTGTCATTACACTTAGGTTAGGTAGAGACAGTGAGATGGTGGTAAGAAAAGCCACCGGGTCCAGAAGTATTTGTTATTGTTCGATTCAGACGAGCGTGGACGTCATAATGCTAAAATGGCTCCAAAACGGACCTTTGGATGCCAAGCAGCTAAGACAAGAAGAGCTCTGATGCTGGAAGAGAGGGTCAAAGTGATCAAAATGAAAGACGGAGCAAGCAAGACATTATCCAAGAAATTGATGGAAGTGAAAATGAATTTGTAAATTTGGCAATTTCTTTCCCTTTTTTCTTTCTACGCTGACAATATAAAGTGTCAAATAAGTGTGTGCTCATACTTAGGCACTATTGGAATAAAAAAAAAGAGTACACATACGTTTGTGTGTGTGTGCTTACATCTGAGACCAAATTTGCTACAGTGAAAAACCCCCTGTTGTGAAAAATGTCTTGCCGCAAACACAATTTCGTTGTAGAGGAGTTTCACTGCATTTCGCATTAACCCATAACAGAGATATGTTTTCATTTCCTACTTTCTTGTTTCTTGCCATCTCCCGTCTCTCTCTCCTCAACAGGTCTACATGAGAGCGGCAAATTAGTCCGGAGATGCCCTTCACCTGTCTCTGCTTTTGTGGCCTAAACGGCTTCTGCAGCGGGCGGAAGCTGAAGAAAAAGCAGCGAAACGAAGAAGAGCAAAGTGGAAAGGTAGAACAATGGAAGGATCCCGATACGTTTGTGGAACAGGCATTCCTGACCTCACCTTTACTTTAGAACGGCAACCAGACGACAAGATGATGGTTAAGTGCTGATGCGGGATGGGAATCCGAATTTTCAGCACCTAAATGTGTTTTCAATTCCGGTTGACTTCCTCCCTTATTGCAGAGTTGAAAGGTGATGAGGTGCCCGGTTTAAGATGTGCTCTTGGACTGTCTGCAATCAGTGACCCCAAAGATGTGAGTTTTGGAATCAACTTCCCTTTTGGTTATTGTTGTACCGTATTACTTTGGGGTGGGGGCGGGGGGCGTCTACTTTTCCAATTGTCTTCCAATCATTCCTTGTATTTGCCAGTGCACCATATGGTGACGTGAAGTCCGTTCCATCCAGAAATCCATTCTGTCTCTCGTCACACCTCTCGGTGATCCCCCCCCCCCCCCCATTGCTCTTTTCGCGCCCTTAATCGCCATTCCACACCAAATTGCAACCAAAGCCATGCAGAGCACTAAACCCCCCCCCACATCTCGCGTGGATGTCAGTTCAACTTCGTGAGGATCCCAACTTGGCGAGAGCGACTCGACAGCCATTTCCAAAGTCACGCGTGGCGCGTTGGGGCCCATCTTGATTTTCACACTGAGCTGGGCACAATCGAAAACCTGAGCAGCTGTCCAATCAGCAGCGTCACTCAAGCGCAAAGACGGGAGTCAGGGGGTCAGAATCGGCAACGGGGTTTGTGAGGAAAAGCCCTCCTCGGACACCGCCGCACCTCGGTCGCGCTAATGGAGAGCCAAGTCATTACAAACACACAAAAGCGCTGCATGGCCCCACCGATTCACGCCCTCCAGTGAGAGTGTTCTGCCCATCAATGCCACCGCGGTGCATATTCAGCTATCACTTGTTGCAATGTGTGACGTTCGAGGGTGGATGTGTGCAACAATAGATGTTCAAGCCTGAAACAAAATGGATAAAATGTCCATTGAAGCACAATGGCGCTGCCTTTTCAAAATCCACCCAATGACTGACACACACACACACACACACGTATTGCCTTGGTCTCATTAGTGTTTGTGATTATGCATCACACGTCCAGTCAGGCAGTGGAGATGTAATTAACCTTTTCCAGCAGGAAACAGATGCCTGAATGTCGCGCACACACACACACACTCGCTGTCAGGGAAACAAAGCCACCGTCACGGTGTCACGGAAACAAAGTCCCCAAAAGCAGTGCCTGGCACTCGGTGATAATCACCCCCTCCTTTGCATATTACATTGAGGGTTTGGAGAACAGATCACCGCCGCCGTCTCCACCTGGCCGGCCGTCCTCTCGCCTTTCCGACTCTCTTTCGGCCTGTTGAAATGCGGACAGCCCCCGATTGCGCTCAAGCACAATTCTCCGTCAAATTGCAGGTTGTTGACAATTACTCCCCAGCACAAGCTTTGAAATTCAAGCCGGCGTGGAACGCCTCTTACGATTGGCGGCGTTCTAACGCCGCTCTAATGAGGAACAGAGCGAGTGAGGGGAATTGCGGAGGGAAACGATGCGGGGGGAGACGGGAGGGATGAGAGGGAGGAAGCTGGGGCTCGAACTCTCCACGAAGCAGTCACGCTAATTGGCTTGCAGCGGGTACATTTCGAAGGTGGGGGGATGTGTGCGGTGGGGGGAGAACAGCCTGAGCTGTCGGCATTACACTCGTTTCATGCTCACCTCGTTAATGTTTGCATCCGTAATGGTGAGCTACTTGAAATCGGGAACGGTGCGCTGCTCCCACACAGATGTGTGGGGGGACGGTTGGAGGGGGTGTACGCGTGAGAGGGAGGTGACGGTGAAAATGAGTCCTGTCGCATTAGATTTGGGTCAAGAAGAGGGGGCAGAGGAAGACGTTGTGGAGGTGCATCACTGGTTCCGCCCTCGGTCTCGCCCTCCTCTCCTTTGAGACTTCATCACTTACTTTTCTTTTGCACACAAATGCGCAACATTCGCAAACACACACCACAGGGAGGGGATGAGGTATTAAGGGGGGGGGGGGGTCTGTAAAGACAAAGGACCAGCAGCGGGGAAGAAAAAGAGCAGAAGAGAGAATATAGAATGGCAGAGAAAGGGAGGCCAAGTTGCATCTTGTTAGGAGCGTCATTTCTAAAATTCCAGCCAAGGATTTTTCCAGGATAATGAAATGGATTTGAAGCGCTAATTCCAGTTCCACTTGAGCTGTCATCATCCTGCGCGTGTTTAACTTTAAGAGCGCGTGTGTCATAATTTGGGGCAATGAAAATGTTAGCAGTGAAAGGAAGCTTGAACTCATCGCTAATTCATAATGCGAGTGCTGGGCGCCGTGGGGGAAAGCATCGGATAGCACGACGGGGGCCACACGCCACCATGCAGTAGGTTTTGAGGTATTCGATGAACATTTTTGAAAACATACGATTAGGGATGACAATCCATAAGATTTGTCCAAGTCTGATTCCGTTATTCAGGGTTTTTTTCCTCCATTTTTCATCGATTCTTTCTCGATACTTTTGAAGGGAAAAGGAGACGAAACCAGCAGACTAGCATCGACTTTGTTTCATGTCTTCATTGAATCTGTAAACTAGATACATTTTGGAAAAGTAACATCACCGCACCAAGCCTCTTAAGAAGTCCCCAAAGGAGACTTTGAAAACATGGTCTCGAAAGTAGACCTTTCCAAAACACAACCTAGATTATTCTGTGGCAATGGCGCAATAATGTGCATCACATTTCAACAGCCATATGTGACATGAAATATAACTGCGTTAGCCCGTGACTGACACATTGTTCTTTTGCAACTTTTGAGCGTGGGCCGTCGGCATATTTCTTCTGAGCTGCGTGGCGACATCATTCGTACGGCAAACTCTTGAGAAGCGGTTCTCAGCACGAACGTATGACTGCCGACCTTTCTTTCTCATTCACTTCATTTGGAAGTGACAATTAACTCATTCACTCCCAAAGACGTTTTTAAACGTCTTTTCAGACTTGGTCCAGAATTGGCCTTGGAGTGCACGCAGAGCAGTCGATCAACAGTACGCAACATTCCCGCGCAAACACAGCCAAGGTATCCTCATAGAAACAAACATGAAGGGAAGGCAAGCCCAGCGCTCACTTGAGCCTGATAGCACGTGGATGTAGCCTAAGCCAATTCACTGCTACTGTTTTGCTAATGACGCCAATAGAGCCCATTGCTAAGACAAACTGAACTATCGTGCTGCGTTACGAATCAATAGCTAGCTATAGCCATAGCCACCCGTTCGGTTCTAGATGTTGTTTGTGGCATTACCCGGGCTAACACAGACTAGGCGGCTTTCGTTTGTCCTTTTGCCTCAGCTGGTTCATGGATATCGCATCCTTAAGATGTCTGGGTATGCTTTTTGTTGTTGCGTCTTCTCTTTATGGTCGAAAGAAGTTTGAGGCGCTGGAATAGGGTGAGGTGAGGTGAGGTGAGGGGAAACTTGTTGTGGCGCAGCTTGCAGATGACCGGTTTCCGTCCCGCGTCGGACCCAAAATGTAACCAAATTAAATAAAGACGTCCGGCCTCTTTTCGGGACGGGTGCCTCTTGGGCTGCGCAGCACATTGTCTCTGCAGTTACGACAATGCAAGCAAGATGACACTTATTCCACTGCAGTTGATGCTGCTTGAAGACATGAGATGATGACATTATAAATGTGCCTTCAGGCGGTAGTGTCTGGTGGTTTATTTCCTCTCTTGCTTGTTTCACAGGAAACAAGCTAATGACGGCGGTATGCTATTTCTACCCCGAGAGAAAAGTCTTTTTTTTTCGTGAAGCAAACTGCATCTCTTGTTCTTGCGGCTCACCATCGCCAACATGCGGCATGCGCGCATTGTGGAAATCTTGGCTTGAAAAATGGCCAAACGATGGTAGGGACAAAAGAAAAGAAACGGCACAAGAAGCGTTTGAAATATGCGCGCGCTATATATCGCCCGGCTCTAATTAGCGCCGCGTGATACAGCTCAGCCTTCTTTGGTGTGCGCCGTCGTGGGCATCAGCCTGTGACCGCTGCACTGCACTAACTCATATCATTCCTGTTTTTCTAATGGAGATGATGGTCTCCGTGGCCAATTAAGCGCACTTTGCGGCAGAGCGCTGATAGACTGCAGATAGAGTCACAAGGGAGGTGCCACCGCTGCACTCGGCGGCTTTCCCACCACCGCTCCCCAAGCAGCAGCAGTGAAAAAAGTACGATGGCAGATTAAAGTGAACCGAACAATGGAGAGAACTATTTTAGATTGAACGTGGATTGTGGGTGATTCCCAGGCCACATTTGTTCTTAGAATTTAGCGAAGGTGAATCGTGCCTCAAGTTAAACTCAAGCACTCGCTGATTGGACGCCTGCCTCAGTCATGTGATGTGTGGTGCAGACCTTAGCGCTGTGACATGGAAAGTAAAACCGCCACCATTAAATAACCTCTCCCTTCTCGAGATGAAAACGAGTCGGGGTACAGATTACAGAAGATTACTGCAAAATGTGCCAACCTTGGCTGCGCTCCATGCTCATTACTGGCGCTCACTCTTTTGCAACAAATCTTATCGTGATTGGTGTTTGCCTGCCGGCCTGCGAGTAGTCTTTGTGACGGAAAAGCGGTCGTGCCACTTTGAAGAGATGCACGCTCGAGAGTCCTTCAAGTTCAGATGAGTTATAAAGTGCCATAAAAGTTACAGCCGTTATTTTAACTTGGTGACTGCAGCTCTGAGAGGCGCAGAGAAACAGCCGAGATGTCAGAAATATCCGTAGGGACATTTTAGCAGCGGTATTTTACTTCAGGGACAAGATTAAAAAGCCTCACTGATATCACCACGTACAAAACTAAGAGAGCAACATGACTACGAACGAGATCAAAAGTTGTAGAAAACAACACTTGCGCATAAACAGCAAGCAAGGTCAATAATCCGACAGCGACTGGGCAGCCTGGCAGTCCTTGAATACTCGATTGACAAACGCGGAACAGGTGAGCCTGCTGGAGGGGAACAGCCCTCCACTCCAGCCACCCGGGGCTGAAAACTAAACAGACCGGTGCAATCTTCAATTGTCAATGACTGAAGGTCAAACGAGAGGCACAAGGACACACGGTTCTCAGACACCAAAGCTTCCGATTGTGGTCTGCAATCTTCCCAAATTCAAATTGTTCAATATGATGTTGTCGAAAGCTAGAAAAGAGCTTTGGTGGTTGTGTTGGACTGAGGTTTCAAATTCATTTTTGTCACGGGCCACGTCGTAGTTCGGATGAAACCAAAAATAAAGGTGTGATCACTCACGCTACGTTTACATCACAAATGAATACTTGGAAATCAAATGGCGGTCAAAAGGGTTCGTTCAAATATGATATTTAATTTAAACGGTGTATTGGTAACACATGAGGCTTGCACTATCTCAAAAGTTTTCAAAGATGCCATTTTGAATCTGCAATTTTGGTATTGTAGCAAAAAAACAGGAAGTGGGTTCCACATCATTTGCTTTGCCGGGCCACATGAAATGATGCGGCAGGTTAGGTCAGCCCCCCCCCCCACCCCCCCTTAGGCCTTGAGAGTGACACCGAAGCTGTCAGATCACCTCTGACCTCTCCCTCCTTCTTATGCCAAGACAATGCAACAACCCTCCAGTCGCCCACCTCCAAACACACATAAACACACTCCGAGACGACAGCCAGCGAATGCGCTCGATAGCAGAGCAGCTATCGAGCGGTGGCTGTGGTCTAAATGAGACTTTGATTTCTCAGGTGCTGTTAGCCTCCCTCCCTCCCTCCGTCTGTCAACCAGAGCGCCCATTCACTCCTGAGGGACCACTTCTCCAATTATTCATTGACGTAGGATGTGCACGCATGCTTGAAGCACCATTTGATGTTCTCGTGCGCAAGGACAACAACACTTTGCATTCCTAAGCCCATAGCGTTCATTTAGGTGGGTTGATCGAGTCCACGCACGAATGAGTTGCTCTTGTGGGCACACGAGATTCTCTCCGAAAACAAGCAAGCAAAGCCATCGTTTGAACACGAAAAGTGGAACGATACTTGGGCTCGTCCCCGGAAACTTTCAATTTGTGTCAACCGAAATATATTTTAATACACATGGGTGTATTACGCAACTAATTTCCCACCATTATGACGATCTTGCAGTCGGTGCAGCTCAACACGAGTCAATCGTGAAGCGTCGAAGGGGTGTTTGGCACTTTTTGTATCGTGAGGTCAGAGAGTGTCGCGTGAGACACGTGGAGAGCAAAGAAAGGCAAATACAAACTATCAGAAAGGTTGAGTGACCTTAACAAGCGTGTACTCTCTTCAGGACAGCCACCCGATGATTGCTTATTGTGTTTAAAAAAAAAAAAGAAAAAGTATCACCAATCGGTGTGTCGGAGTGTCAGTGTGGGAGTCGGAAGAGAAGGAGTGTGTTTAAAATGCAATGCACGGGAAGAGTTATAGAGAGCCCCTTTTGCTGCAAAGCTTCATTAGAGAGACACGCTTGCCTACGAGCAAGGATGTGCTACCAGACCACATACACACACACATGCACACGCACGCACACACACACATTCCCGCACAGTGAGGACCAAGTAAAAAGGCCTACAAAGCGAGGACCGCCCTTTCTGCTTGACAAAGGAACGAAAAAGACACACAAACACACACACACACACACATGCAGGCAAAAAAGTGGCTATTCATCCAGGCAAGTAAAAACTACTGGCCATGTGGAGGCAACATGAAACAAATCCATTAGAGAGCTCGGAGACTAAAAGGACTAAGTGCCGTTGCTGAAATTCCGTTTTGGTTTCTTTGCATTTTTTTTGTTCACCACGTTTCCCGTAACAATAAACTATGCTGTGTCTTGCGTGCCTCTTAAAATGCATCGACGAATAAATAATGTCAGTACCAAATGATTGGAAATAGCTTTATTGCCAGAGAGCCACGATGAAATGAGAAGGTGATATCTGTCCCAGTTCTGAATGAAAGCATGGCTGCTCCATTCTTCACTCTGAAACGATTCCTCTGTTCAATGAAAGCACGCGCCCCGCCGATGCACCTTATCGCGCCCGATGACATTCCATGTACATTTTCCCCTGCTGTGCATCTTTTAATAAAGGCGACGTCTCTTTCTATGCATCTGTGTGCTGTGTGCTTGTTTGAAGACAGTGATGTCGAGATGAATACCCCTTTCCCCCCAAGTGACTAATTGGCAGGGAAATGCATCGCCCATCTCACGGGCTGATGTTTGGAGTTGGAAAAAAAGACGCATCACTTGGAGGCTTGCAGTGATGCAGATCACGACTCCCCTCCCTCCCTCCCACTTCCTCACCCAACGCGGGGCTGATTAAACGGATAAACTGCACCAAAATGAGGGGGAGAAGGAGATGTAAATAATGTAATAGGAGAGTGTTAAAGTGAAAGTCTGTGGGAGAGGTGAGAGGAGGGATGGAGAGGGGGCGGGGGCCAAAGCACAGCACAGAAATGGATGAACAACATCAGCATCTCCGTACATGATGGCGCTAATGTGTTTCATAACACTTGCTTGATTTCACCATTTCTTTTTTTTATTATCATGACCTTTCAAGCTCCGTCCTCACACTGAACCATCGTGTCAGACAGTCAACAATATGCACACCCAAACCCACACACACATCACGTAAATGCGTCATTAGGACCTGTGCCATCATGTGGCTTTGATATGTTCTCATTAGCATACCGGCACAGAGCTGGCCATCCGATGGGATACAGTAACCACGGCAACCGTGGCCGGATGCTCAATTATGGGAACTGGGGGGACAAATGGAGTCTCCCGGACTTCATCTTAATCTGTCAACCCTCACAAGAGTCACCAAGTGCATCATAAGCATTTGCACCCACGAGTGAAATCAAAGATTTGTTGTGCAACTCCAAGTGTGGTGTTGACAGCCAAACTATTAGTATTTATATGTGTACTTTTGGTGTCTCTCTCGATATATATATATATATATATATATATATATATATATATATATATATATATATATATATATATATATATATATATATCGAGAGAGAGACACCAAAAGTATGCATATGAATACAATAGTTTGAAAACAATTATTATATATATATAGAGAGATAGAGAGAGTAGATTATACTATATATATATATATATATATATATATATATATATATATATATATATATATATATATATATATATATATATAGTATAATCTACTCTCTCTATCTCTCTCTATATATATAATAATTGTTTTATATATATATATATATATATATATATATATATATATATATATGAAAATGATCTATATATAGGAAATAAATAAATATATAATATATATATATATATATATATATGAAATATATATATAGATAATCTATCTATATATATGAAATCTATATATATATTATATATATATATGAAAATGATCTATATATAGAAATAAATACATATATAATATATATATATATGGTATATATATATATATATATATGATAATCTATCTATATATATGAAATCTATCTATATATATTATATATATATATAGGAAAATAAATATATAATATATATACATATATATATACAGTATATATATATATACACGGTATATATACACGGTATACACATTATATGTATATATAAATATATATATATGATAATCTATCTATATACATATATATGTAGGGGAAAAAAATATATAGGAAAATATATCTATAGATAGATAGATACACACACACACACACACACACACATGTATATATGAGAGAGAGAGAGAGAGAGAGAGAGAGAGAGAGAGAGAGAGAGAGATGCACAGAGTGGACGACTGGTTTTGCATGTCCGCCTCAGAGTCCAGAAGTCGCGGGTTCAAAACCGAGGCAAAGCGGTCTGCAGAGAGCCGGGTTGGCAGCAGGTGGGACCAAAAATCCCCAGCCACCCGCCCAACTGACAAAAGAGCCGCTGCCCGCAGGATCTGCACCTCTCCCCCACCACAGCGGCTCCATGGACGGAAAAGGAACGGGCGGCGAAGCAGCTTCTCTCCCGGCCAGGATGTCGGCGCTGCTAATTTGCCCTTGTTGAGATGGTCCGGATTGGGCTGGTGGGGTCATTTCGGAAGCCCCTGCTCCCTCTGGCTTCCGCCGGTCGTCTGTCGAAGCAGCGCTCGTTGCTGCGGCTGCTGGAGGCCTCGTCACAGACGGACAAATGCGAGTCACGTGACCTCGGGGGTGGCACTTCTTCGCTTGAAATTGCGCATATCATACACACATACAAACGCATGACTTCATTCTTCTCGTGGCACATATAGTTGAAGAAAGCCAGCGACTAGTCCGAGGGTGGGAGCAACAAGCGCTTCCGCGCGGTGAATGCACGGCGGAAGTTAACTAGCATGCAGAATATAATCCCATGGATTTCGTGGCAAAAACTAAACATTGCAGCCACGCACACACATGCACCCTTGCACCCAGTCGTTTTGAGGGTCATAATAATGAACCCCCGACATAAAACTCCGCTTTTGGTCAAGTCATTGGTTGCACATTGTGGATGAGTCTCTCACAATTTGAGTTTTTTTGTTGTTGAAGTTTCAATTGAAGAGGATGTTTTATTTTGATGATTTATTATCACGTGCGGCCGGCCTGACAAACCTCAATCAAGGTATCAAATCCATTCTTTGTATCCCTTGAAGGTTTATATTTACTCCCTGGTGTTTTGTGTTCAGCGGGCTATTGAGTGGGAAGTGACTGTGGCGTCAGTCCAAAAATCGCGTCTATTATTAGAGAAGGCAAATGGAATAATCCTGTCAACAAAGACAACAAACACGATTCAGATCGCTCTGGAAATGGAGATACAAAAAGTGAGAAAAGGTTCCAAAAGTCAGGGAGGGTTTAACTCATTCACTCCCAAAGACGCTTTTAAACGTCTTTTCAGACTTGGCCCAGAATTGTCTGCTGCTGAATGAGTTAATGTTACGGGAAGATAGCAGACGTTTTCCTCTCTGTGGCCACATTCCCCCCGAAAGACACAAGTCGTAAGTGAACATATCGATCAGTGTTTCTTGTGCATTCATTTCCCCACAAAAGGAGACCGGGGAGTGTGGAAGAAAAGGCGAGAGCAAAGTAACAATGAAAAGTGTGGAGCTTTAGAAAAGCTCATCACAAAGCCGGGATTTTTCCCTCCAAAAGACTCTTGGGGAGGTGGCTTTGTGGATGTCAAATCCAATTCACCCATTCAGAGATGGTCTTCCTTGTTGCATAACACACAAGGTGCCGTGAGTAAAAAAAAAAAAAAAAACGACTTTGAATGGGCCTGTAAACAGGTACAATGACTGCATACGTTTTTCAGATCAACTGGAACCGTTTGTGCCATCACGAGTCCATAAAAATGTCAGTCTTTAAACTTGTGTGAGAAAATCCATCCATCCATCCGTTTTCAACACCGCTTATCCTGAACAGGGACGAGGGGAGTTGCTGGAGCCAACCAGCAGTACTTAAGAGGCTGTACCTGCTCAGGTAACTGAACTCTTTCTCCGGAAAAAATCCTCCTGACCTTCTACCGGGCCTTCATAGAGTCCGTCCTCTGGTTCTCTATTGGCCTGCTGGTTCCACTCCCAAAGTCTGCAGGAGAAGAACCGCCTTGGACAGCATCAGCAGAGTGTGCTCCAAGATCATCGGACTTCCCACTCGCCCTCTGACTGCAGTGTGTGAGCAGCAGATCCGTGGTCTGGCTGCTCAGATCATGACGGACCCCTCACGCGCTCTCTTCCCCGCATTCGACTGGCTGCCTTGCGGCCGCAGGCTGCGCTTCCCAGCTCGCAGGACAGCGAGGAGGATGAGCACAAGATGTCATCATGGTTGCCGTCAGGAAGCCCGACTAAACCTTCAGTGCAGCTACAGCTTCATGTTGGCGTGTGCACGTGTTGCTGACAGCCTGTCTTACAAGGTTTTTCGTGAAAAGCAAACTTTCCAAGACTCAACTCAACTTTGTCAGAGAAAAAGAACAATCTCAGGGAGAGCCGACACACTGACACTCCAAGTATTACTCTTGCAGCACATTCTTTGCAGCTACAACTTTGTTCAAGGTTGGAAAAATTGAATGAGGAGTTTATCTCACTGTCAAATAAAAAAAAGGAATGAAGAAAATGATTTAAACAGTTGATCATCAATGGATTTACTTTATTTATCCATCCAGCCATGTCAGGGAAGAGTCGCATGCGTTCTTAGTAACTAGTGTAGCAGCGACACTTACAGGTAAATTAGAGTACTGCACCTAGCAGTCTCAGCCGCTGTTGGGAGCGACTGGCTGGCTGAGACATCAGTCCAAACCTTTTTACGATCAGGGAATATGGAAGCCTTGCACATAGACAAAAAAAAAAAAAAGTCAGCTTCTGTCTGCATTTGAAGAAAATGCATCTATTCATTGAATGACCCTTGTCAATTCAGGTCAGGAAAGGCAAACAAAATATATTGTCATAAAATACTGATTGACATTCCGCTCTTGGAGAGATTTTTTAAAGGGTGAATGTGATTCAAATCAAATCAAATCAAATGTGGGTAACCCAGGAGATATCATGGGGAAAGTGTTAATAAGATACTGTATACATCCAAGTATGTACTTGTATATATATATATATATATATATATATGCATGCATTTTCAATATTTCTTCATTCCTTTTTCATGACTTCCTGCCATCCAATCAATGTGTTTCTGTGTAGGAAGAAAAAGGCAAACTGTCAGCGAAGGCTGAAATTGTCTCTGACTTTGGAGAGGAGAGCAACACATCCTGAACTGAAAAAGGCACTTTTCATTGGCTGCCTGAATGTTTTCTTGATCCTGGATACACATATTTGTGATTGACATGTGCAAGTTTTTATGTCTATAAATGTTCCTAGTGCATCATACATAGTAGTTGGCAGCTATTTTATTGGCAATGGTTGCAACTGACGACCGTGATAACGTACAGAAAAACAAAAGCCCCACGAATGGCACTTCTGGCATGTGCAAGTAAACCGAGTTGCCAGGGCTGCATGTCTCATCGCTCTGTTCTTTGCAGATGCGACAACTAACATTTTGCCCCAAATTGCCACGTGTGCTAACGTTAGCTCCAGTTTAAAGTGAGCTTAAAACAGAAAAATGACTGAGGCATAAGAAGATGGTTTTAATAAGTTCACAAGCATCACGGGTGGATTTTTTGAGCTAGAAGAGGGTTGTGTTCAAATATTTATATGTAGCCGGCCGGGTCTTTGGAAAAACTGGACTGAACACAAAAAACAATTTTATGTGGGTTTTATTCCCGACTGGACAATGAAATATTGTACAGCATTAAGAGAAAAGACTGAGATGTTAACTGAATATGTTGGAAGCCACATATGGATAACGTCAAAAGAAAAATAGCCAAAACCATTGGGATCCTCGACAAAACCAAGCAAGTGCTAAATAAGAGATCTTTGGACACATTCTACTCTTCATTATTCTGACCATATATGACCTACTGTGTGCAAATATGGGGAAAATGCCTGCAAAACAAATATGCTCCCGATTCTAAAATGACAAAAAAAAAGCAATTTGAATGATTAATAGATCAAAATATACGGAAGCCAAAAATCCATTATTTATCAAATGAAATACGATGACATTTTATGACCTGGTTGACTTCTAAATTGCCCAATTAATGTACAAAGCACACAATAACCTGCTCTGCCAAAACATTGTGAAGTTCTTCGAAATACGAGAAAGCAGCTATGATTGAAGAGGTAGCAACTTCTTCCAAAAACTCAAAACAAGAACAAACATCGAGCAAAGAAGTGTCTCTATCAAAGGTGTTCATCTGTGGAATCATTTCGAAACGGACCTGAAAATGAGTAAATCGCTTGCGGAGTTCAAAAACAAATTCCAAAAAAAAAAGAGTACAAACAACCGACATCAATCAGAGTTAAAATGATAAGTTCTAAACACTAAATATAATGATAAATCAGAACTAAGTTGATAAATAGAGAAAGGTATGGAAATCTCCATGATGAATACAAGAGAAAATGGACACAAGAGTGCCAGGGTGTGGGTGTCTAAAATTATTTTGATATAACAAGTATTTATTAGATCTAAACACATATCACGGGGTAGGACTAGATAAGTTGTTGACTTCCTCCTACTCCTTTGAACATAATAACTGTGTTGAATGATGACTGATTTCTCTTTCCTTTTTACCATTTTACTTACCTTATTTCTGTCAAATTATTACTCTATATGTTTTATGTTCAATAAATATATATATATATTTTTAAAGAGTTCAAAGAAGAGTATCTAACAGATTAAAGACAATTCCACTATAATAGACAACAGCAGTGGCTTTCTTGATAGGGAAACAGAAATCAAAAGACATTATTTCCAAGCCACAATACTTGATTCAACAAATATCATTCCAACCCAATGTTTTGAGATGCAGACACACTTACTCGATACGTTCCGCCGTGTGGGGTGGAAGCAGGTGGAAAAACACAAGTGATCTCCCCTCTAAAGAACAGATAACAACAGTTCATATAGTTTCACAGTCCCCAAAAACTCATTTACATATTGTCACGTTGCGAACACTTACGCTGTACAGCTGTTCACACGACTCACTAGTGGTAGATTTCAAACTCCAAACCACGATATTGTGCTCTACAAATATCATCCAAATAATGAATCATCTGTCCAATGTGAACACCTCACATGCATCATAGTAAATGAGTTAGCAATTACCTGAATCTCGCCAGGGTTACAACGACGATCATGGGTGTGTAAGCTTATGTTAAATTGTTAATTATTATATTTTTATATTTGAGCATTATGTTATTTGATATTACAGTTACCTAAATTATATTCTGTTGAATACTTTGTGAAATATTCTTATGTTGCTTACATCTGATTGGCAGTCAAGCAGGAAGGTGGGTGCTGCTTACCGGAAGGAGGTGTGTTCGTTGGAGAGTGACGAGGCAGACGTTGGAAGAAAAAAAGAAAAGAGCTGTGTTCAAACGAAGTCGTCCTCTCCTTTTTGCCCATCCTAAACGTCGAGCAATCCATCTAAAACCTACGAACCCCTCAACTTACAGGTGTATCAAGTTGGGACAAGCATTCGGCACAGATCAGCGACGACTCTCCTTTTACGTGCATGACGTCACTCTCACTGCACTTCCTGGTCTGATTGTCACGCCCTCTATATGTTCCCGCGTGTTTTGATCGAGTGTGGCTCTTAAAGTGACAGTGCTACATTTGTTAAACAAGGCAGCCTTCACTACAAAAGTAGTAGAGGACTACAAAACGTCCCGTGGCTGTTTTTAGCATGATAACAAGTAAAGCATTCGAGGAAACGCTTCGTAGTCCTCGATGGCCTAGTTAGCTCTCGAAGGCTAAAAACCTTACGCAATTTCTTTCCCTTTTTTTCTTTCTACGCTGACAATATGAAGTGTCAAAATAAGTGTGTGCTCATACTTATGCACTATTGGAATAAAAATAGAGTACACATACGTTTGTGTGTGTGGGTGTGTGTGTGTGCTTACCTCTGAGACCAAATTTGCTACAGTGAAAAACCCCCTGTTGTGAAAAATGTCTTGCCGCAAACACGATTTTGTTGTAGAGGAGTTTCACAGTCATGTATTCAAATCCTAACGCTTCTTCAGGAGATCCAGGCGTGTGTGTCCATAGAGGCCATTTTCTGGTGATTCCATCTTCGAGGATTCTCTTTTTTTCTCTCTCGCAGCTTCCCAATGGCGATCAATTTATGTGCTCCATTCTTCTACCATTGTCTGTTCACTCTGATCATGAGCTTTTATATTATCATATTTCCTCTGCCTGCAGCAGATGACAGAGAGACAGGCGGCAGTATTCAATCGAGAAAACAGTCTTCATAGGAGATTCCTCCTGTTCCACTTTCTCTGCAAAGGCTTAATTGTGTCGTGCAATCTCACACCGCCACTTGGCCCATGATGCCTGTTTTTTTTTTTTTTTTAAACGATGCAGCGTCTGCCATCCCCAGACACAATAACATGCGCATGTGCTTTTGTTCCTGCTTTTGTTTGAATGTGTATGCGTTTTCCAAACAATGTAGGAGGCGCACTCCCCAGCTTTTCATCTTTCATCTCAGAAGGGTTGCTATGGGAACTCGAGCATCCAAAATAGTCGTCAAGATGCTCTGAATTGTTGCGATGCTACTTTCAAAAGAGGATGTAGACCTCAATTGCTGGGAAGATGTTCAAACATCATCAGCTCATTCCACATCCAAGTTACCAGGAAATTTCTCTCACAATTCACGCTGCCCCCTTTGTGCGTCAGTTTTCAGAGTTGCAGCCCCCATTCCAAATTTTCCTATCACCACCCCAAACAAAGCCTCTTTTACATATGAATAGCCACGTCAGTATTGACTTGATTGCAATCAGAGGCTGGCGGACCAGCGTGGAAGCAGGGTCGGAGCAAATTAGTGCCATTAACCGTCCAAGTACGGGGCCGACGTGCACAATGGCGGCAGCTGCAATCTATAATCGAGAGGACACACTCAAAAGCACATATCTCTGTGTAGAGAAGCCTCGGCAGAGGAAATGAGGTCAAGGAAAGTGTGGCCCCTTTTTAAAGAGTTTCTTGTTAATGCCAAGCAACCATAATTCATCAGTGTTACCTCCTCATTGTCTGTTTAGAATAACCTCTGTCACCTTGTTTGTGTGTGTGTGTGTGTGTGTGTGTGTGTGTGTGTGTGTGTGTGTGTGTAAATGTACGTTCCCTCCACAGATTCAGCATTAGTCCTGATTGCAATGCACTCTGTTCACCTTTCCACTTGTTTACTTGTTTGAGTAATGACCCCACCCTGGAGAAACTGAAGGTCGTCTGACTACTTCTACTGCAAGACAAACTGCCAGATGTAGTCACATGCTCACACAGGAAGCTCAGAGGAAGTCGACGAAGTGACAGGAGAGGTGAGCGGACAAGGTGGTTCGGAAATGAGATGTGAAAAAAAACAACATGGGACAATGTCATTCCGTATGCGGGCACTGAAAGGTTTCCAGCACAGTTTGTTTTTGTATTTAAGTGCATGTCAGGTGTGTGTGCAGCACCGACGTGGTATCGCATTCTCGTTGGCATTTGGCTCCAAGTGATTCCTTTCCTTCCGACTCTTGTTTTTCTCCAACGGACACTTCAACAATAAGAGACGATGCCGTATACGTCCAATTACCCGAACGACCAACTGACCTTGCGAGCTGTCATGATTCAGTTTGTGACCACCAGGTGGCACTGTGGAGCTGTTCCCTGCAGCTGCACACCCGTTGGTCGTGAGGGCGTTCAGTGTCGGGTCATTGTTGCTTCTTGCCACTGTCCTGTTTGTCGCCGTTTGCCTGCCGCTGTCGGTGTCGGGTTCGTTTTGGTCACGGTTCTGTCGTAGCTTCAGTGGTGATTTTTGTTTGCAACTTTGGACTCTGTTTGTTTTGGATTTAGTTTTCTGTGTTTTATTAAATACAATCGGTCATGTCCACCCTGCTCCTCCCTCCTGCCTGCTTCTCGGGGTCCACCGCCACCACCACCACCACCACGCAACGTGACAGCGAGCCAGGCTTCTCAATCTCCAAGCATCTCAGGCTAAGACGTCAGAGAACCAGTTCTTATAGTTGCAGGAGATTTGAGGCTCTCATAACATCTTTCGACTTGGTCTTAAAAAAAAAAAAAAAACACAATTACTTGGTAACAGCAAGGTGCTGATGTGCATCGGGACAAACACAGCGTGCGCTTTTGTGTTGAGCAGCAGAAGAGGGAGAAGGATGCTGCTGTAATCAGGCTAGGCCCCTGGAGGGCGGAAAGCAGTGTTGACAGCCACTCCTCACTTTTTACAGCGAGGATTTCTGGGGCATTTTGAAAATGCGACGGGGACCGATGATCGTTGAGCCAAACGTACATTTCATTCCGGCCGCTCGCTGTCGGCATGGATCGAGAGACAGAACTATTTACTAGCGGCGAAACGCTACGCTGATTTAGTATCAAGGTGGCCGCCCCTGATCCCGACTACATCGATACACACTGGACAAGTGCACATCCACGCTGACCACACAACAGTGATACATCTGTGATACATTTATTTCGGTATAAGTTAAGCGTTAAAGTGTAACTCTGTCCTTGGGGCACATTTTGATATCTGCTCCCAGTGTCAGCTTAAAAAGTCTACACACCCCTACGAAAATGCCAGCTATTAATGCTATTAAAAAAAAAAAAAAAAAAAAATCAAGCCAAGATACGTTTCATTTGCTCAGGAGCTTTTATGACACCGCGGTAGGTGGCGTCGTCATTCTTTTATGTCATCACGTGCTGGGGAAGAGGCATCGCAGACAAACCGAGAAAGAATTCATCGAGGCGCTAAGAAAGCTAGCTCAGTCTCGAGCTGCCAAAAAGGACACCGTCGAGGAGGCGGCAGACAGACAGACAGAAGGATGCTCGCTCGCTCGCTCGCCAAGCTGACATCCATCATGCACAACACTTCCCAACTGCTGCATTACCCGCCGGGAGACGAGCAAAGTGAAAGGAGGAAGGTCATTCCTGCTCACAGCAATAACTCAAGAGCATACGCATGCACGCGTTGAAAAGACCAAAACATCTTTAAATGTCTCTTATGTGCAATTTTATTTAGGTGCAATGCATCTTACACAATGTTGGTGTTTCTTTCGCCTTGATGCCATTTGTAAATATCATTTCCCTTCTCATGTGGTTCATTTTGATAAGACTTGCTCCTTTTCTTCTTGGCGCATTGCTTCACCATAAGTTGTGATTTTGCAGTCTGATTTTCTTCTGAGTTCGTTTTGCACAGATTTCGGTTTATGTTCATTCTGTGCTTCCCACAGCCCATAAAAACGGATTCATTGCACATGCTAAGTGCCTGGAGGTTTGAATATAAGCGTGACACTTCTGCAAGTACAGTACAGCAAACTCCACTGTTGCGCAGTAAACCTGCCCCAGCATAATAAAGCATACAGACACAAACATCCGTCCATTTTCGAATCCTCTTATCTTCACAAGGGTCGCAGGCGCGCCGCTGCCTATCCGAAGCGTCTTCGGGCAGTAGGCGAGGGGACACCCTGAATCGGTTGCCGGCCAATCGCAGGGCGCACACAGACGGACAACCATCCACGCTCACAATCACACCAAGGTAGAATTTGCAGTGTTCCATTAACCTGCCATGCATATTTGGGGAATTTGGGAGGAAACTACCGTACTTGGAGAAACCCCACGCAGGCACAGGGAGAACAGGCAAACGCTACGCAGGAAAAGCCGGAATCGAACGCCGCACCTCTGCACTGTGAGCCGGACGTGCTAACAAGTCCACACTGTGCCACCAATAGAAAAAAAAAAAAAAAGGAAAAAAAGACAATGCATGTGACTCGCTTTTTTCAGTTGGGAGAATTACTGTACATCTCTTCCCCCTCAACATAGTGAGTACAGTATCCGAACAGACGGATGGTTCTTGAAGACGAGTTTCTTTTGATTTCGATACAGTGATACCTCGGCTTGCGAACGCTTTAGCTCGCGAACTTTTCGCCTCACGAACGTTAATTTCGCGAGCATATAGTCTCCGCTGACGAACTAGTTTTCGGCGGACGAACCGAACCAAGCGGTCGAACAGCGCCACGGCGGCGGCCGCGAGAAGCTGGCGCACGCTCACGGCATCCCAGTTCGTCACCCCCTTTCTTTGAGTGCGGACGTGGTTTGTGTTTGCTAGACATTTTGGACCGTATTGAGTGCACTTTTGCTATTATGGGAGCGAAAAAGACCCCGCCACAGGCTAGTGTTAAGCCGAAGAAGACATGAAAGAAAATGACGATCGAGCAGAAGAAGGAGATCATCGAAAAACACGAACGAGGTGTGCGTTTGTGTGACTTAGCGTCCCAGTGCCAGGACGCTAACACGCAACAGGTGTCAATGAAGAGGTTTTTAGTCAGCAAAAAGGAGAAAGAGAAGCAAAGAAGAGAAGCCACACCGGAGGTTGAGTTAGCGACAGTCCTTATGGAAGGTGACTCTCCTTCCAAACCGGAACTCCCTCCCTCCCTCCCCCTCCCACTCCGTTCCATCAAGCCATCAACTACCATCACAAAGGTCAATAAAACAACTTTATTATACAGTACAGTTTATTTCTTTAATTTCAATACAATAGCACATTTATTATACATAAAATATATTATATATAAATGTATATTTATGTGTAGTTTTCAGGCTTATTTCGTCGAAAATTATGTTTATAGGGACCTGGGAACGGATTATTCTCATTTTAATGGTTTCCTATGGGAAATAAATGTTTGGAAGACGAACTTTTCGGCTCACACGCGCTTTCTGGGAACCAATTAAGTTCGTGAGCCGAGGTATCACTGTATTAACAACTTAGACTAGTTGAGACGATTGCAGAATCGTCTTCGAAAGGGATCATGAGAATTTCTCCATAAATATTTCACTCTCACTTTGGAGGAATGGTGTCATAAAACACAAGCCATAACATACAGTTGGTTTGTTGCATAAATGGTTTCAAATTTGCCATGCATATTTCAACGACGGGTGGGTACACGTCGGTGATGAAAAGCAGCGGAGCACGTGCAAGTATCAAATGACATTATGATGTCAAGGATTTCAACGACCATTGACGACACCTTCATAAACATCCCCAACACAAAGCGTTCGCCCCCCCGTTCAAAGCATAAAAGGGACGCCTTTAAATTTCCGCCGAGGCAGCCCAATCGAAACACTTCATCTGTGACCCACATCGTAAGAGCGACATTTCAGGCGGAGCTCGATCTTTGTCACGGCGCGCTTCCCCATTGGAACAACTCGAGCCGCTCGAGCCGCTTTCCATCTTGCTCGCTGGCAAAAAGCAGCTTGTTCTTCCGTCTCCATCCACCGCCGTCGAGAGAGGAGAGGAGACGAGAGGAGCGGGGGAGGGCAGCAGCACACACCGAGCGAGAGGCGGCAGCCGGGAACGGCCAGCGTGAGTAGCTTTTTGACAGGAAACACAAATGTGGTTCTGGACCAATGTTTGCTTTGGGGCTATTATGTCGAAGGTTGCTTCAGAAGTGGGGGCGCGGGGGAGGGAGGGGCGGGTGACACCATAATACATAAAGAGATGAAAGTCCTCCGGATTTTCCCGGAATTTTCAAAATTTGATGAAAATCTCTCCGGACAATTGAGGAAAATTTGCCTCAAATGAATCCAGATATGAGTTGACAACATTGAACGAAGACGCGTTTGAGTTGCTTGTTTTGCTTTCACGAGCGTAGCCATGTTGAGACGCTAACGCGAGTAACAGGGAAGAGATTTTGGTCTCTTTCTAAACACTTTCTAAAGTACATTTGGACAAAAAGGGAAACGCACAGAAAAACGTGTCAGTCCCACTTCGAGCGTCGTCTCGGCTAGCTTAGCTTAGTTTAGCTGTTGTTGTCGTGTGTGACGCCAGTGTGTGACGTCGGGTGTGTGACGTCGTTGCGTCGGCGTTGATTGGTTGAAATCAAAAGACGCGCTTGCGTACATGTTCGCGGTGAAGCACGCGCAGCAGAGAGCAGCGGCGGACTAGTATCTCCTGCTGCGGCGTCGCCATATCGCGGAGATTTCGAAATGTCGTCGAGAACAGAAGCCACAAAGGGTGCATTATATATATATATATATATATATATACTTTTCTGAAAATCCTGAAAAAAAAAATATATATATATATATATTTTTTTTTCTTTTTTTCCGGATTTTCAGAAAAGTCCACTTTCATCTCTGAATTCAAAGCTAAAGGCCCTGTCACACCTTGACGATTCAGCCAGCGCATGCCGACGTATCAGAATTGCCCTAAAACGCTGGCATACGCTGAATTATCGATTTTTTTTTTCAATTTTGGGCGTATACATAGCGCATTCATAACGGGTTGGACGTATACATAACGTATCAGTAAATTATATAGAACGTTTCGATAACTTATAGATAACTTATTCCAACGAATGCCTAGCATGTTGCCGGCGTACACAACTTATGCCCAACGATAGTCTAATTTATGCATAGCGTGCAGCAGCGTATTGCCGACGATCACGTGACGTAGTCTATAAAAAGGCTGGCGCCGACGTTTCATATCATAACTGCACTAGACATTGCAGTACCAACATCTGTTTGAGGACTATCCCCGGTCTAGTTAAAATGGTATAACCCAAGAGGCAAGGTGCGGCTTGCCATCGTTACTGTGAGTTGCTATTCACGCTATTAAAGCAGCAATCAAACGCCATTATGACTTGTGTCATTAATAAACCAAACAACATCAGCGTCATGCCAAAGAAAAGTCTGGGAGCTCATCAAAGGTCCCGCAGAGGCTCAGCCCATCACAGCCACTGCAGCCTTCGCCAACTACGTGCGTGACAGCCTGGTCAGCATGTCCAAGCGCAAGTTCCGAAAGGCACGGATGTTGGAGAACAGCTAGTAGGTATTCTCGACGTATTTGGACTTATGAGTAACCTACACTTAACGTGTTTGAACGTGTGCAACGATCGCATAACTTACCTATTACCTATGGCCTGCGTATACGGACGTATAGCCATACGCTGATATACGACGAAATTTTAAGCATGCTTAAAATTTCTCGACGACTCGACGCATTTCCGACGATACCAACGTGCTTCAGCGTGCTGTTACGTATACAAAACTTACCCATAACTTATTCGACGTACGCCAGCGTATTTGCCAAATTTTTCCTACGTCGGCATACGCTGGCTAAATCGTCAAGGTGTGACAGGGGCTTAACGTGTGAACTTGATGTACTGCGAAGACTACCAGCCACTTAGCGTATTTTAACGACCATTCGGCGCACCGTGTTGTAGGGCGCAGTCTCAGTAACGGCTGCTATTTCTGTATTTTACACATACACAAAACGCACTGTATTATTGGGCGTAGCCAGGCGTGGTAAAACATACGCCAGTTTAAACATACGGCATGCATGCACGCACGCTAAAAACACGTTAGCTTGAAGCATAGCGTAGCATGCTAAGACATGCTAAAAACACGTTTTTAACAAGGCAACGGAAGCAAAACTGAGATCGGTTGTACTTTATTTAGCCATCTTACAATGTACTCACGTTTTTCGATCAATCATCACCCAGAAATCCATCAAAGTCCTCATCTTCTGTATCCGAATTGAACAATTGTGCAATTACCGGTAGTCCATAAAAAAACGCTGCTCTCGTTGTCAGAGTCACTCTCGTTGCCGTGTGGCTCCACAGAAATGATGCGCCGGCGACTTACACGCCCACCCTTCACTGATTGGCCGGCTGCTTTCCTGCACTGTTGGTCTCACTCGCAGCCATTTACACGCCCACCCTTCACTGATTGGCCGGCTGCTTTCCCGCATGCGTGGCCTCACTTACGTCCTCACTCGCGGCCAATTACACGCCCACCCTTCACTGATTGGCCGGCTGCTTTCCCGCACTGTTGGTCTCACTCGCAGCCACTTACACGCCCACCCTTCACTGATTGGCTGGCTGCTTTCCCGCATGCCTGGCCTCACTCATGTCCTCACTCACGTCCACTTACACGCCCACCCTTCACTGATTGGCCGGCTGCTTTCCCGCATGCCTGGTCTCACTCACGTCCTCACTCACGGCCACTTACACGCCCACCCTTCACTGATTGGCTGGCTGCTTTCCCCGCATGCCTGTTCTCGCTCACTTCCGCCTTTTCTCTATATAAACAGCGTGTCGGCTCTCAGTCAGGATTTGGAACTCGGCTCATACACTAGACGCACCGCATTATAAGGCGTCCTGTCCATTTTGGAGAATGTCAGACTTTTAATGGCACCTTATGGTCGTGAAAATACGGTAGTTAAGATACATGTTCATATTTTTGGAACGCAGTGGTGGGCTATTATTTTTCTTCTCTGATGTCACTTCGAAGTCATGACAGAATTCGAGTTGCCGCTATAGTGAATTGCTCAGGGTAATGGACGCAGCATGTAAGAGGTGTAGATCTGCGTTCCGTTCATATTGCTGCAACTGTCAAGTGGAGCCTTGATGGCGATGGTTATTCCAGAGTTATGGGAATGAATTTAAAAGCAGCCTATGAGGCATACTGTACTGTCCAACGCAACAGGAACGAAGCGGCAGCACACATGCCGGCTGGATGGTACAGTGCAGCTGTATTTTATGCTCTTCACTGCATCCGTTTTACATGCAACTGCTCCGTTTGTTTCACGCATGCTTCCCCTTGCTACAACATTCGTTGAAGGGCATAATCCTGGAGCAGTGATTGGATCAATTGACCTGAGCAGATATTGAGAAAAGTTGGCACTCATAACGTCAAGTTTGAACTCAGGTCTAGTTGATATTTTTTCTTTGATATTTGTAATATATTTGGATCGTCTCAGGTGGCATTCAAATATTCGGCGCTCTGCTTTTGCGATGAGCCCGATCTTGCTGTCGCAACGGACTGCTGGCGGCAAAACATCTAGTTTGGCCACATAGGCTTTCATCCGCCTCTGCCGTTCACTTGGGGGTCAGATGAATTGAGCCCGGCTGCATCGGTTCCTTGTCGGGTCAACGGAGGTGCTGTGGGCCGAACTCGCTCGCAAAGCGATATGATCTGGAGGCGCCGGCGATGGAGTTGCAGTCTTGGCTGCTTTCGGGTTTTGAAGATGGGCAGCGAAGAGGCTTGACCGATTGTCAGTGGGAGGTCGTTCCAGAGAAAGGGGCCAGCAACAGGAAAGGCTCCATCCCCTCTAAGCCTCACTTTAGTTCTTGGTACTTTGAATAATGTCTGTTTCACTGAGTTTAATATCTGAGTTTAAATCAGTATGTTTGATACAGCGCAACTGTGTAATCTGTTTTTGTGACTATTTTTTCACTCCACTTGTTGGAGGTTTTTACGCAATATTAGGGCAGCCCGGTGGTCGACTGCTTAGTGCGTCGGCCTCAAAGTGCAGAGGTGCAGGGTTCGATTGCAGCTCCGGCCTTCCTGTGTGGAGTTTGCATGTTCTCCCCGGGCTTGCGTGGGTTTTCTCCGGGTACTCCGGTTTTCTCCTACATTCCAAAAACACATGGCAGGTTAATGGAACACGTTAAACTATCCCTTGGTGTGAGTGTGAGCGTGAATGGTTGTCCATCTATGAGTGCATTGTGATTGGTTGGCAACCCGTTCAGGGTGTCCCCCCGCCTACTGCCCGAGGACAGCTGGGACAGGCTCCAGCACGCCCCGCGACCCTTGTGGGGATAGACGGATCAGAAATGGATGGATGGATGTTCATATTAATTCCAATTTTTTTTTCCTTTTCTATATGTATTTTGCAGGGCCCAATTTAACGCCGTGACGTCACCCTGGGCGTTGCCACCGCTTACCATCAGCACTACCATAAATCTCCTCCACTCCGGCCTTCTCCTCAGTCTCTTCGCTTTTTCGTTCCTTTCTCAATCTCTAATTGCAACCCTCTATAATTCAGCCCCGTCTTTCTCCCAGAACCCCATTCTACTCTTCTGAGGCCATGGCGGTGCCTTCAGCTCATGAGTATCACTGGCAGAGCCTAGCACGACTGCCCAGTGGCCGTGTCTACCACACTCTATCAGAGGTGGCAGGTCAGATGTACATGCTGGGGGGCTGTGATGCTGCGGGGAGGCCATGCTCCACCTTGGAATTATACTCTCCAGAGGTACAAAACGCAACAGGCCTGGCTCGCTGGTTTGTTTGCTGAAAATGCGCATCTGTTTTCTGCATGAGAGCTTATCGAAAGACTAAAACGTTGACAGTTGCGCTCTTTGTATTGTTCGCGCAACCGTTTGAAAGAACGCCCGTCGCTGTTCCCAGGGGGACCGATGGATCGGCCTGCCCTCGATGCCCACCCCACGTGCCGGCGCGCGGTGGCCGCCCTGGGAAAGCAGATCCTCGTGGTGGGAGGGGTGGGAGAGGACCAGAAGCCATTAAAGGTGGTGGAAATGTACAGCACAGAGGAAGGGAGGTGGAGGAAGAGGAGCGCCCTCCGGGAGGCCCTGATGGGCGTGTCTGTCACTGTAAAAGGTATGGATTGCAGATGTGATCTTGGATCCGTGATTCTCTTCAGCACAATATGCGTAGACTGTCATTTTTCTTGCTTTGTATTCAATCCGTCGCTGGCAGCTTTATCGTCAGACTAAATGGCACCAAATAAAAGACGAACGGTATGACAAAACGATCAATAGTGCTAAATGAAAACAAGCAGGGTATTTTCAAGAAGGTCGTCAATCACTTCATGGACTAAACGGGGACCTTTGTTGATTGATTGTTTTCAAGAGATCGGATGATGAGTAGCCAGATAACAAGGTTTGCTTCTTCAAAATGAATACAAGTTGTGTATTCAACTTTTTTTTAATTCTATTAGTCTTTGTCCGTCGCGTAGTAAGCGGCAGTCTTGCCTCAAGCCAAAAAGGTTCCAAGTATCAAGCCGCTCCACGTCTGTGGAGTTTGTTTACATTCTTCTGTGAGTTTCGACAGCTTCTTCCTCTTGCAGTCCAAATGGCGTGTACGTTTGCTCCATTTGAACTTTGTGTTGCCTTTGAAGCTAATTTGAGAAGAACAAGTCAGTGAAAAGTTGGTTGCACGGGACCAAAAAAAAGTCTCAGATGGCCACGGAGGGCGCTCATACTTAAAAGTCACTCGATTTCCTCGCCGAGGAATTTCCCTGCTGTGAGGCTGCAGCAAAGGGCGATTGTGGAGTTGGTCAAAGGTGTGAAAACACATCTCGGATCCTGAAAAGGGCAAGCACATTGCCTACTTGCACAGCAGAGTCACAGACTTGAAGCAGTACAACTAGGCCCGGGGTCGGGTTCCCTCACACTTCCCTCTCCCCAACTATTTCCCATGCCACCAGAGATCGTCTCTGCAGCCTCTCCTGGGTTGTCCAGCCCAAAAGCAAATCCTCTGAAGGCATTTCTTGTTTGGAGCAGGGGTCACCAACAGCTCCTTCTTGGCTGCTGTTAGAGTGATTCTGTTTGTGACCAACAGGTGGCACTGTAGGGTTCCTCCTGCAATGGCACACCTGTTAGTTTGTGTTCTGTCAAAAGGATTCCCTGCCTGCCTCACCAGTCAGTGTTGGGTCAGTGTTTAGATTTGCTTGTGTCTGCTTTGCGTTTGTATTTTTGTGAAGTCCTCCCTGCTTCTCGGGGTCGGCGACCTACCACCTCGCAAACGTGACAGCTACTGCTTAACTCATTCACTCCCAGACGTTTTTATACGTCTTTTCAGACTTGGTTTAGAATTGGCTGCTACTGAATGAGTTAATGCAGAGGACTATCAGTTTGACAGGATGCCCTTTTGAAATACATTTGCTCAAACGACCTTCTGATGTCATAATTAATGATTGATGAGATTCCTTTCGGAGTCAGAACTGATCGCATTAGCGATTCCTCTCAAGAATTATGAAACCGATCAATATCTGCCAGCGTTCACATTTTGAAATGATCGCTTCTCCGATATTCCCGGAGAGTCAAAGTGTCGAATCACCGGTGAGGTAATTTTGGAATGGGCCCGCGGGCACCATGTTGGTGACCCCTTGGTTTCGACTAATGTCGTAAAACGACTTGCAAATAGTCAGTTGTCGTATATTTCTTGTTGTTATGATACATAAACATTTTTCAAGGGTGTCCGTTCCATTTTTTTTTCCTCTTCATACCGTCCGTTCCATCAAATGCATTTGACAAATGATTGCATGTGTCTGTGCGTGCGTGCGTGCAGATGGCCGTGCGCTTGCTGTGGGTGGAATGGGTGCCGACTTGCTCCCTCGCAACATCCTTCAACAGTACGACTTTCGTAAGGATGTGTGGGCTTTACTTCCTCCCATGCCGACCCCGCGCTATGACGCCAACACACATTTATTGGACAACAAACTCTACGTAGCAGGTACTTCCCAACACTGCGATTCCGGCAGAACGCGCTCCGTAAACGACTTCTATGCGCACTTTATTGAATGATTATTTTCCAATGATTCATCTATTGTCTTTTAACAAACTGTTGTAGGTGGCCGCCAGTGTAAGCGGCCCGTGAAGGCCTTTGAGATGTATGACAGCGATACGCGCTCATGGACATCGCTTGCAATGTTGTCATGTAAGCGATCGTATGGAGGTGTGTTATGGGACGCTGCCGGCAGGCTGTGTTTGCTGGGAGGTCTGCGCCAGGGAGGAGGACATCAGACCTCAAAATTTACCAACAACGTGAACATTTTTGACTGCAACAAAGGTATGGATGACCACATTCCTTTTCAAATGAACCACATTATTCAAGGCTTCTCTTGAATAATGTCTCATGCCTGGCCTCACTCACGTCCTCACTCACGGCCACTTACACGCCCACCCTTCACTGATTGGCCGGCTGCTTTCCCGCATGCCTGGCCTCACTCACGTCCTCACTCACGGCCACTTACACGCCCACCCTTCACTGATTGGCCGGCTGCTTTTCCGCATGCCTGGCCTCACTCATGTCCTCACTCACGGCCACTTACACACCCACCCTTCACTGATTGGCTGGCTGCTTTCCCGCATGCCTGTCCACGCTCACTTCCGCCTTTTCTCTCTATAAACCGCGTGTCGGCTCTCAGTCAGGCTTTGGAACTCGGCTCATGCACTAGACGAATTAGAAGGCGTCCTGTCCATTTTGGAGAAAATTTTAGACTTTTAATGGTGCCTTATGGTCGTGAAAATACGGTACTGTCATGCCGACCATTCAGCGTAATAATACGTTTCCATGGTTTTGCTCTGTAGTTCCCTTGTCTCGTTTTGTATAAAAAGGAGTCTGTTTTTGTAAGTTTATTCTTGGTTTGTGACTCAAGAGTTTTGGTCCTCTTGTCCTTTTGAGACAACCTATGTCCATTTACAATCAAGTTATAAATAAGTTAGAATTGCTGAACAAAGTGTGAGTACCGGTAATTCTGGAAGCAAATCTGCCCAATCGAGTCGGATTTCATGTCAACTATCAGTGCAATGCTGTACATCCTGAGCTTTGTGTTAACATGCAGGAAAATTCCGAGTGCCGTACATTGTTGGCATTCAGACACCCCATTTCTGTTTTGGTATCTCATTTCTACTTGTATTCGAAATGTCTGCCTCAATATGTAAAAATCAATATTGTGTTGATTTAATGTTAGGCCCATGCGCTATGCAGCAACAAGTGTATGAAATATGAACCGAGAAGCGTAATGGAAGCTCAAATACGATTGAGTTATTTATCTGGCTAGCTATTTATTTATTTTTTTATTTGCCACTGGGTATGTGTTTTGACAGGCGATTTTGGTAGATGGAAAGACAGAATCGGAGTGTGATTCTGGTTATTATAGTATAATAACGAGGTGATGGGTTTTTTTTTTCATTAAAAAAAAAAGAAGCAAATGCCTGTGCCTTATGCACACAAAGAATATGATATCAATATTTGCACTTCCACACATCAGCAATGCACAATAGCAAGTTTCTCCAATTTCGAAATAGATGAGATGGGAGATGAGCTGCAGATGGGAAACGGGCAACCTGAATTATAAGATCACGAAACAGATGGTTGAAATATCCGTCTTCAGCAATGACTTTCCACATGGAAACATATTCGGTCATTCAGTAACTGTTCAATATTTGCATTCATACCTCTATATCAGGAAAAATCAGGCACCCTCCAAACTGGCCTTTCTACCTAAGTGGTGTCCTTCTGGCGTACTTGCATTGCAGAGGCAAGATAACACACACACAGCACACAAAACAAGAATGGAAAAAGAGAATGAATATGAAGTAGGGCAAAAAAAGTAATATGTCTATCTTCTGGTATATGAAATAAATAAAAAACATCGCATCACAGTTTGTAAGTGAAAATCAGCATTTTGCGTCTCATCAAAACACATTGAAAAGCAAAACTGAGAACCAAAAATAAAGTTTTTCTAATCCATGGCGACAATCCCAAAAGGCACGGGAACGTAATGCAACGCATTTTTGTTCCTTACGCATCGGAAGTAGGAGGTGGGAGAAAATGGTCAGTAGGGTGCCTCGTATCAGGCCACCGAGACATTACAGATGCTGGCCTAACACCGTGAACAAATATGATGAAATCAACACCATGTTGTTGTTTTTTTTAAAAAAAACAACAACATGGTGTGTGTGTGTTTGTGTGTGTGTCCATGTTGAACAGTCCTCAATCCCCGCTGCTTTCCCCTGTTCAGATACTGTCGAGGCAAGCTAGCAATGAGTTTTGGCTGGCTAGCATTTAGCTGGCTAGCTAAACACGTTGCGGTGTCACTCCTAAGTCAGTCATCATATCCTCAATGTGGCTGTGAATAAGCTATACCTGTGACAAATATTGTTGGAACATAGGGCCGGCGAGGTGTAATTAACAGAAGACTGAAAAACTACACCAATTGTGAAGCTCAAATAAACATGTCCTTGTGACACGTCGGTATTTTGTGTTTGGTTGATGACGTGCATTTTTCACACAAGGATGGCTGGAAGCTCATTGTAGCGGAATGTATCCAACTTTGAATAGCAAAATACACTAGCAGGCAATTTAATAACCTTTTGGAGAGAAAAATTATTAAAACCTAAACAGAACAAGAACCTCAAAAGTTATGTGACGGGTGTTTGTCAGCCAGCTGCGGGTTCAACGTGTCTTCATACAGTGCAGCATTTGGAATATTCCTTCGTATAACACCAGTCGTTATGAATTTTCTTCTTTTCATAATACACCCCTAAGATCAAATATTCTTTGCTGAAAGACAATACAACCAATTCAGAAAGTTTAGAGATTTTTTTTTTAGCCACAATTATCAACCATAAAAATCAAACCATTTTTTTTTCTTAATGCCAAATACATACGAATGTTTTGAAAAATGTATGATGTGATTAATAATCACACTAAAATGTGTGTTAATTATGTATGATTTGTGATGAATTACTAATTATGTGTGTCAAGCGTACTTCTTGCAAGTATGTTATCACATCAACTTTTATAACTTTTATACTTGGTATTCATATTCATCTAAGAACAGTTACGTTGCATGTCAATGTACTTTTTAGCTAACCAGATTACAAGCAAGGATAATTTATTTAGTTATTATTATCATTATTTTTATTTTTTCGACTAGAATGCTAAAACCAACATTTGACCTTTTTGCTTGAGAACTGAATTACGTGTGACCATTAAATTTTGCCGGATCATTCCCACCTTGTTGATCCTTCATTTCACCGTTCAGGTACGTGGCTGAAGTCGGATGAGACAGTGCCCTTGAAAACCAAGAGAGCTGACTTTGTGGCTGCTTTGCTGCGTGGCCGCATGGTGGTAGCAGGCGGACTAGGTAAGACTTGGGACTAGTCTCAAATACATCAGAAAGTCAATGGCTCGGACTGCATCTGTTCAAGTCTGTTTACAAACAATAAACGACTTTATAATGCCACTTTTTGGGGGAGATGTCAATCTTTTGATCTGCCTCAATGATGTAATTCATTAAAAAAAAAAAATTTTTTAAGCGAAATATTTCCAATTTAACAGGATGTTGACCCCATGATGAAACCATAAAAAAAATAAAATAAACAAAAGATTAAATAAACGCCGTTTTAAACAGAATGTATTTGGTATTGTGTCGACCATTACAATGAATCTGTCCTCACGTCAAACATACTACAAACATTTCCAACACATTACAAAATATTTTTGTAATATGAAACAAACATGTTGCCAAGTCCAGTCAGCGAAATATCAAACTAGCATTCAAAAATTCCACATCCAAAATATTGCCAAACTACAAATGTGACCTTGCCCCTCTTTTCTTTTTGTGCCATCACACTTTTTTTCACCTTTCATTTCACTGCACAGGATTCTTTTTGAAAACAAGTTCTGAGACTTGAAGGCTAAACTTTCAATCGCTAGTGTGGGCTTTATTTTCTTTGTGGTTTTGAACCGTAATCCACTCAGCAAAAGTAGCAGATCGATTTGATGACGGGGCCAAATGTACTTTGCTGGGCCGTGGAGGTCTGTGTGTATCTGAGCTTGCCCATTCCAACATGTTCTGTCTTTCCATTTGGAATTTCGCCACTCGTGTGATTACCATGTCGTGATGTGATTTAGGTCATCAGCCCTCCGCACTGGACACTGTGGAGGCTTTTCATCCTCTGAAGAAAAAATGGGAGCCATTGGCTTCCATGACCTTCCCCCGATGCTCGGCCTCCTCCATCGTCATCAGAGATCGACTTCTCGTAGTTGGTGGCGTCAACCAGGTATACCGAAGATTCACGGGCTGGATGTGAAATGCATGCCGCTAGATCTGCAGCGGAGAGAGTGAGACAGGAATTTAGATTGAAATTCTTGATTGGGAATTTCGATAATATCAAACGTGAGCCAGCACGCTTTTCAAACGAAAAAAAAAAAAAGGGCATTTTCGATAAAACGTCCGCGCGTCTTCCTCTTGTCTGACAACTCAGTGCAGGAATTAACTGATAAGGTACTCAAGTCATACAAAACAATGTTTACAATGAGAAGAATACTGCGGGGGAGCACACAGTTGGAGCACTGAGATTATTTTGCTACATGGGAAACATAATTGTTGACGTGAGCAATAGTTTGACAGAAGTTTTAAACACTCTTCACCGCTACTGACGATAAAATGTTTGTTGGGGTCTCGACAGTTTTGTCTGCACTTTGATCCTTTAACTTTCTGACAATATATACCAGTGTTCAGTGTAAATGCTTCAGCCACCTATGCTGCAGATGCTATTTCTCCTGATCTGTCTCTATTTGTTGCTCCTAGGTGCCCAGTTCGGCTCACGAGATACTGTATGTCAAAGAAGAGGAATATCTGTAGTCTGATCCCAAATGAATGAAGCCCATCAGCAGTGGCGCTTTTCCCTCTTTCATCACAGCGCAACATGGTGGTGAACTTCTATATGGGACAACACTGCCCCCTTTTGGGCTTTAATAATAGCGCAACCCACCTTGAGGCCCCATCGACAGGAATGCAAAATGCTTTTTGGTATGCCAAATGAGTTTTCTGAAGGAATCTTAGTATCTAATGATCCGACATTGTACGTTGTAGTGCACATGTTTTGTTGCTTGTGCATTGCAATGGAGAGACTAATCTGCAGTGCTTGACACATTTGTTTGAACGCCACCGTGGGCACCCGTTATGCCAGCCGCCCAAAACTATCAACATTTTTTTAAGGTTATTAATACATCAGCATTAAGAAGCTCTTCAACTCAAATGATATGATTTACTGCTATTTATTACAATATTTATTTTCAACCATTTTTTCTTCTTCTTCTTGGACTGTTACATATACTTCCAACTTTTGCTAGATCTTGGTGACACATACTGTACAACCAGAGCTGCTTTGTAAAAAAAGTATGGGGGGGTCGTTGTTGAACCATTTTTTTTTAAATCACCCAGTAGCCTAACAAAATATTGATGCCGTTGCCAGGCCTGAGGTGCTTGCAAAGTGTCACGAGTTTTCAAGCCTGTTTAGAACCTTGGAAAGTCGTGTTGTTTTCTTGGCGAGTGAGTAGCATGTTGTCATGGCAACAAACTTTGGTGGACAACATCACAAAGGCCTCAACGCCCTTCAGAGTAAGTAGGAGGTAAATGTGGTGAACCCGACGAGAAAAACATCACAGAATAAATAAAAGAATACAGTTTATTTCCTTGAGCCAGTGGGGAAAAAATGGCTCGGCAGAGAATGAAATTATAACACAGCCCTTTGTTCTTGTGTTGACGTTAATGTTTCTTTCAATGTACCCTGCTATGGGTGGATCTTCAAAATCTCATTTCATACACTGTACTTTATTGTCCCCAAAGGGGAATTGACACAGTTTGTTGACAAAGTGAATGGCAATCGGATCCCACAAACCAAATCTGTACAAAAAAATGTGTATTTAATAACACAAGAGGAACGACAAGTATAAACAGAAAGAACCAGGAAAAACAATACATGAACGAAAAGCTCTCACAAAGGCAACGTAATACTACATCCGAAAATAAAATATACACGAAATGACAGGAGTCCATTTTCACGAAACAAAAACGAGAGCATGATGAAAAGACAAAAATAATACAAATACTTACAAGCGAGAGACTCGAGCGCAAAAAAACGATGATTAGAATGAGAAAAAGACATTTAAAACCAACAAAAAAACCCCACAAGAACTGCAGAACAAAACAGGAGTCTGAGTCGCCACAGTGTGGCGCCAGAAACAACAAAATGTTCGCCAGTCTGGTTTTGGACATAATGCTGTACATTCCAAAAAAATAGCTTGTCGATTGTCTGTACCTCCTTCTCACAGAAAGAACATTCATTATCATCTACTTTAAAATCGTTTTTTTTGGGGGGGGGGGGGGATTGTTTGTTTTTTTAGCAATTCATTGGCGGGTCGAAAACAATTCATCCTTTTAAAGTATCTCTCGTTGACTTTTGGTGGAATGGGAAGATGTAAATAAATTGTTCTTAGCTTTTCAATGGATGTTTTGTCATATTGATTTCTTGTCTTATTGCTGTTGATTTTACAAGAGAAAGGATTCTCAGAAAGACGGTTTGTTTGTTTTCTCCATGAGAGAAATCTCTTGTGTAGCAATGGCACTCAATGGTGAGTTGCTAGCTGGGTGTTCAGCTATACTTTTATTAAGAAAAAGACATTCTTGAGGCAAAGCTCTCTTCCTTCTTTCAAATCCGGATCTAGGAGGATAGAAATTGTATTTGACCAAACGTTGCTCCTAGCTTAGCATGGCAGATCTGTGTCCAGATCTTCATAAAACAATGACTTGTTTCTATCTGTCTTGGAATATGGTGAGTAAATTGTGCACATATAAGCGTTTCCAATGCAATAATTATGGCTTATGGAACTCTGATCATTGAAGTGGCCGTTTATTTATTGTAAAATTATGTTGACTTTGTTAAATATAAACTTGGTGACACAGTACCAGACTGTGCTAGCTAGCATTGTTGAGCCAGGATTTCAATCCCACACCTCTGCACTGTGAGGCCAACGTGCTAACCCGAATGCTTGTTCGTCTCTCGATGTGCTCTTCGACTGACTGGCGACCAGTTCATGGTGTAGTCTGCCTTTTGCCCAAAGTTAGCTGGGTTAGGCTCCAGCACCCCCCGCCCTCCTCCGCGACGCTGTTCAGGAAAAGCAAAGTTGAAAATTTATGGAAGGATGGATGGATGAGGCCCGACTGTCGATCGATACGTGCTGTGTGCTTTTTCTACCGCTAGATGTCAGTAATACCCAAAGTGTGAATTTCAATGCGGCCGTAGGAAAAAAGGAAATCGAGATTACTGACAAAGGTGCTCAGTTTTTATACGTTGATAATATATATTTTCATCCCTCCCGGACCCGATGACTTGAACTACAAAGGTTAAGAGAGGTGTTCTAAAGCTTCAGGAGATTTTTTTTAAAAACATTCCGTAGACCTTGTGTCGGTCTCATCTTCACAACAAAGATGCTGATTGGAAAAAAGATGAGATCTGAGTTCTGCTATCGATTGCCCGTCCTGAAGAACTTGGACGTTCCCTGACACCAGCTGAATTTGGATGGAAAGATTTGAATATGTATTTGTAAAACTGAAGGTGACAAAAAAAATGTACAGATTTGAATTTTCATTCCGGAATTCAAATTCAAATCGGACAATTCATACATATTCATGAGAAACCTTGCCCAGATGTGTCATAGATTTTCCATGAGATCAGTGTATATCGATAAAAAAAGAACATTTTTATGTACACCTCTTGTATACAGTTATATATATATATATATATATATATATATATATATATATATATATATATATATATATATATATATATATATATATATATATATATATATACATAAAAAAATCCTCATCTCATGCATATATATATATATATATATATGTGTGTGTGTGTATATATATATATATATATATATATATATATATATATATATATATATATAATATATATCGATCGAAAGAAATGCGAAATACAGTCCAAGAAATAAAGTCCTCAGACAAAGTACTACTGTCCACACCAAAAAGTACGTCTGCAGAGTGCAATGTGTGTTTATGCTTCATTGGACAGTTGTTATGCAATGCACAAAGCAGTGGAGGAACAAGCCCTGAACTTTAGTCCTTATCGCTTGCATGATTGACACTTGGTGAAGCTCACCATCAGAAAATGTCTCTGTGACCGGACTGTGATTACGTAACAGTGCACTCATGCAATTCACAGATATTTCGGGGGACACCCTGCCAGCCAATCGCAGGGCACATAGAGACGACAAACCATCCGCGCTCATACTAACACCTGGGGACAATTTGGAGGGTTCCATTAACCTGCCAAGCCTGTTTTGGAAGGAAACCAGAGTACCCGGAGAAAACCCGCACAGGCACGGGGAGAACATGCAAACTCTACACAAGAAGGTCGGAATCCAAACCTGCACATCTGCACTGTGAGGCCGACGCGCTAACCAAACTCCCATTGGGCCACCCTTTTCGCATCATCACCAAAAGAAAACCTACAAGATGCGTGAGAGATTGTGTGTGTGTGTGTGTGTGTGTCAGTGCGTGTGTGTGTGTGTCAGTGCGTGTGTGTGTGTGTGCGTGTGTGTGTGTGTGTGTGTGTGTGTGCGTGTATGTGTGTGTGTCTGTGTGTGTGCGTGTGTGTGTGCGTGCGTGTGTCTTCTCGAGCAGAATTATGAAAATCAATAGAATCCCTAATTTGATCAGCGCCCTTTTTGTATTTGTTGATAATCAAACACTGCTGTCGCTGCATTGCGCCGAGACATTGAAATTGCAGCGGTGTGGTGGGAAGAAGCGTTCAAATGATTTCTCACAAAACCAAGTGCCATTCGAACAGGGTTTGCTCATAGAAGCGGACTACCAAATTGCGCCTGCCAATATCCGCGAGACGTTTAGGCGGGCTTAGACTTTTGTACAGTTCACCTCCAAGTGTGCTTTTCACAGAATGAGATGAAAAAGAATGTATTGCATTACTTCCCCCGCTGTGAATAATTTCCACGTGTCGTGGATGTTTGCCAAAAGGTCTTATTTAATCTGGGGAAAAGGTTTCTGATTGACCTGTTACCTAACTTGTTGGAACCTGGCTATTTGTCTCATCAAAAGGTACACGCATAGTTTTTCACAAGTGCACACGAAGTAGCTTTTGAACAATAAGTTGCTCTTTTGAAATTGCAAATAGTATGAGCAACTCGACTGTTTCATTTGTGGCTGCTAAGTCAAAGGCAGCATATTGCGAACCTTGCGTGGACACACAGCTCACTTGCTGTTGCCCGTTTTTCCGCCAAGACTGCAGCCTAAGGCGCGCGTCACGAAAATCACGGATATGTTGCAATAATACAAAGTTGTGTTTTTTTTTTTTAGTGTGAAATCTGGTTTCATGTTCTCGAATAAACTTGCAAATGCCAACCTGGCTGATGAGCACACCAAGCAACAGCGTATCTGCCCCACCCTGCCGTATGACATGGTTAGGAATGAATTGCATGAATTCCAACTACATTGAGCCAATTGACCTCAAATGCAATATCACCTGGTCTATGTTATGGTTGGAGGCAGCACCACTGCCTCCCGATGGACGGAGGAGAGACGGAAGAGTGCCTTTGTGTCGACACGTGAATATCTGAGACGCGTGTGCGCGTGTGTTTCTTGTACAACAGCGCGATTGGTTGGTGTCAAAAATCAATGTGCCCGTTCGCCGCTCGGCAAACGCACGTTCGACAAGCCGAACACAATATTTATCACAGTCGTGATAAAGGCACACCCGAAAAAAAAAAAAGTGAAAATCACCACTGTATTTGTGAATCTCAAAAACACACACAGGCAGCTTTCGTCATGTCGACGGAGGCATTATCTGCATGTGCATTTGTTCTCGGCTTGGAAAAGGCAAAAAAAAAGAATATGGACCCATTGCTGGATGGTGGGGAGAGAACGCTATGGAATGTATATCTTTTTTTTTTTTTTAAAGGAAGGTAACACATTTGTTGGATGACATCATGTTTGCTAATCAGCTACGAGCTTTGCAGTTACTAATATGCTCAATGAATTGCACCTGATTAAAAATATTAATTCTGTGTCTTTTATGCATTTTTTTCCCACTTTTAAATTATCCTGCGGGCCTGATTGAACCTCCTTGCAAGCTGGTTGCGGCCTGCGGGCCGGATGTTTTGACAATACTGTACAGTGATCCCTCGCTATTTCGCGGTTTGTTTATCGCGGCTTCGGTGCATCGCGGATTTTTTCAAACATTCATAATTATTTTTTATTTTTTTTAAAGTCGCAAAAATCAGTGTCTAAGTGTTGTTTACTATGCGTGCTAGTGTGTGAGCACTCTGCTCAAGCGCGGAAGGTCCACGTGGGGCACGTGTGCGTGTGTGTGTGTGTGTGTGTGTGTGTGGTGCACGCATGGGCACGCAGGTGAGTGTATGTGTGTTGCTGAGAGAAAGAGAGAGACAGAAAGAGAGAGAGAGAGAGAGAGACTTATAAGAACAAAAGCAGGTCTCTCCATCCTTAATTGTCTAAACAACCTTAATTGACTAATCATAAACACGTCTGCTGAACGCCAGCGGGATTGATGGCCTGTGTGTGTGTGTGTGTGTGTGTGTGTGTGTGTGTGTGTGTGTGTGTGTGTGCGCGCGCTCTGCTCAAGCGCAAAGGCCCACGTTTTTTAAATATTTATGTAAATTAATCGCTACTTTTTCGTTTATCGCGGGTGGTTTTGGTCCCCATTCACCGCGAAAAACGAGGGATTACTGTACTGTTTTACATCATCATCTCGCGGGCCGGATTAAACCCCTTTGCGGGCCGGATCTTTGAGATCCTCCAACAGTTTTTCAACGGCTGTCAAAGAAATCGAGATGGGGTCTTCCTTCGAGGAGACAGTGGAAAGAGTTTGCGTTGCGTTTGTTCAGCAAATGTTTAATCAGTGAGCGTCACTTATTCAAATGGATGTGGAATCCTGCAGCGGATCAAGTATAAACTGGAAGCGCCCCATGCACACGCCCATGCTTCAGGGTCGACAGCAGGAGCCATACTCTTTCAGAATCTTTGACTCCATGGTAATGATGCGTTTGGTTGCTTATAATGGATGAGCTATGCGCAGGCTGCGAGACGTTACACTTTAGTCGCCCGTGAATGCAAAGCAATCCACTTTCAGCATCACAAACTTGAAGCCAGTTAATTTGTAAAACCATTCGTTACTCTCTAACGTCTTTTCTTTTTCCATTCACAATAAGATGCTTCTCGACTATGAGCGTGTGGAAAATCAATCATTGCAAGAGTTTATTGGGGAGGATGATACTTTTTCTTGAAACTTGTTTTGCAACGCAACATGAACTCAATTAAATATGAAAACGGTGTCAGGAAGCAACAATTGGATGAGGACAGATGATAATTGCAAAACAACATGACTACACGCTGCAGGTCATTTTGGCAAACGGCGTTCAATAGTGATGCAACTGTTTGCGAGGCAGACAAGCAGCATTGGGCGCGGGGGTGATTTATTTGCTTCCTTCATTTTTGATGCCATGCAAGAACGCTCCTCGCGTTTCAGTGAGCGACCCGCGATGGACTCTTTGTTCGGTGGCTTTTTGACAGCTCTTCTTCCAAATCAAGGCTCAAGCCTCGGCAAAGCGGCTTTCGCCAAATTATAGAGTCGGTGTACATCGGTGGTGTCAAACATATGGCCTGCAGGCCGGAACCAGCCCCCAAGGACCGCGGGATCATTTAAAAGTGATAAAAAATGCATAAAAGACACAGAATTAATATTTTTAATAAGGTGCAATTCATGGAGTGTCCACTAGGGGACACACTGTTTTGATCAGAGTCAAAGACAACAGCAGTCTCAGTCTGTTACTGAGACAGACCCAACACAGCAGACGCTAGCACGGGCATGTGACTACTGCATTCTTTAAACATTTAATAGCAGTCTCCTTATTTTGTAAGGTGCAGGCAGGGATTACATTTCGATTTTATATGCACATGTGTGAATGGTTTAAACATTTAAAACAGGTGATCATTACATCGCTGATCACCTGTTGGAGACTTCAAAACTTTCCTTTTTCCATCTATAAAGGCTTCGTCCAACAAAGTTAAATTTGTTCCCTTTGTAGATGGCAGCACTCTTCCGAGACTCATTCTAGAGAACAATGAGCTCCATTAAGGCTGCAATAGATCAATCGGATGTCGGTCAAAATGGTCCGCGTCCGACCGACTGCCGCATGGGCCTAAACGTTGGCCCACGGCACAAATAAAAGCGACGGCGTACACGCTTCAACAAGTCGACCGGCAGTATAAAAAAAGAAAACCGCAAGCTTGCCGGCTGATGCATATCACAAGCATAAGTAAAGCAAATGGATGGCCAAAATGTCTCGCGAGTAAATCCTTCCACGGTTTGACTTTAGCCACATGTGCTTCCACTCAACCGGCAGGTAAAAGAGCTCTTAGGTAGAAGTATCTGTGGCTCGGGACAAACCGTGGCTGGGTTTACTTTCTGGACCTGGATTTGACACCGTTGTAAGACAGAAAGAATTGCAACAGCTGTTGTCTGTTGTCAAATTGCACTTGGTGTTGGCGCAGATTTAACATGTTGGATTGGGGGTGAAAACTGCCCCCCGACGGCGCGTCAATGGCTCGATATGGCAAAGGTGTCAAATGCACCGGGCAGACGCTGCTCGGGCCAAGGTTGGAACGGTGCAGCGGCCTCTCAAGACAGGGAGTTGAGCACCTGACACAACGGCGGTTGGTTAAGAACCTTGTCCTGCACACTACTCCGACTAAGGATATCATCGTCGTATGCTTTCAGAGGCCGAGGGGGACAATTCAGTGCCCTTACATGATCAATGGAGACGTGGCGGAAAGGGTGAGATCCGTCCAATGTCTCAGCATCCACTTAACTGAAGACAGTGGACAAAACACGCCGCCGCCCACTTAAGCCGAGCTCCACAGAGCCTATTCTTCCAAAGCAAACGGGATTACAATTGTCTCCCGTTCGCTGCTCATCAACTTCCAAATCAGCACAATGCCAAGATCGTCCCCTCCCAGCGCAGCACAGCGTGCTCTGGAAGCTCCTCTGTGGAAAACAAGAGAGAGACCTGTCTTGTGTTTTTTTGGAGACAGCGCAGGAGGTTTATTACGCCCTGTCGTGCTGATCGCCTGCAGCAGAAGGCGAGAGCCGTCATCACTGACGTCACCCATCCAGGACGCTCGTTATTTGATACCCTGCCATGTGGAAGAAGATACGGCACTTCAAAACTACTCTGAACGTCATCTTCCTCAAAGCAAAACTTTTCTCCTTCAATCCTTTCAGCGCTGACCGATTGCAACAGCTAAATTTAGCCATTATATACATTTTGCCAATCTTGGCATAGATTTTTAACCCATTCACTCCCAAAGACGTTTTTAAACGTCTTTTCCAACTTGGTCCAGAATTGGCTGCTACTGAATGAGTTAAGGAACAGTTTTGCCTTTGGTCATGTGACATTCACAAGCTGAATTCTGATTGGGTGTTACCAGACCCCTGAGCATATGTGATGTCATTTCCTCGTTGGGTTGGAAACTTTTGCCCCCCGTATGAGCCCCGCCAACAAAATATCAGGAAGTTGCAGTATGTCGAATAACGGGATTGGTCTAGTATGTGTCCGGCATTTTGGATTCCTTGTGCTGTTGTTATTGTTTTGAAACAGCGGTCATCAAAAGCGAACTTCAAAAATGTCTGTAAAGTCACTTCTCAACCACAACCGGATTTTGTGAATGGGTACAAAGCATCCGTTTGTTGTGCATGAGAAGGAATTGGGTCCTGTCTCAGAAAATAGCAAGTAAGGTCACCATGCAGTGTATCACTTGTTCCTGGGAGGTCTTAAAACACGTTTTTCCAGCTAAAAAGGCTCAGAAACACACCATGACAGTAATCTAGCTTATTGTTCATGTAAATGGAATATCTTTAGGATTTACAACACAAGTAAGAAATAAAAGACAACTTCTCAAATCTTATCCATTTTGCTCTTGCATTATTATATTATCAACAAAACAAGATCAAGACTTTCTGGCTTGATAGAAGAGCGCATGTCTAGGCTAGATGGCTGATTTTTGCAGTGAAGACAGGTGTTCAGAGACAGAGATAGTGACACACTCAATATCAAATTCAATTCAGTCAGTAAAAGATGTTAACGGTTGACATACGGTATTTATTTTGAGTAAGCGAAATGTTTTCGTCTTCATGGGGGCTCGTAACATGAAAAGATTTGTAAACACTTTGTGAGGATGATGAGATGATATTCAGAAGAATGAGGAGGAGGACAACAGAGTGCTCACACTTAGTCTTGGGATCTAAAGGAAGAAGGTTGGAAGGGGATCGGAGGGGGTTTGTCCCCCCCCGCCTCTTTTTTTTTTTTTTTTTTGGATAGCAGCCATTCATCTTGAACTGAGGGAAGGTTTCCAAATGTCCCTTTGGACATTCTTCTGGGCTCAAAGAATCCCCAGGAC
This sequence comes from Hippocampus mohnikei, assembly GCA_026261675.1. NCBI lineage: Eukaryota > Metazoa > Chordata > Actinopteri > Syngnathiformes > Syngnathidae > Hippocampus > Hippocampus mohnikei. The sequence continues at coordinate 19,135,228 of JAKGUB010000334.1, read as the reverse complement.
AGAAGTGGTCCAAAGCTGGCACAGCCCACCAGCGTGTTGCCAGGAACCGAGCGCCTCTCAGATAGTGAGGCCCAACACTTTTTTTTTTTTGTTTTGTTGTCCTTCGTCTCACCTCACTTCCTGGTTTGTGAGTAATCATTAAGCAGCAGAAGTAGCCCTTACAACTGCTAGCTTCCTGTTGCCATGTCATTACATGACCTCTGTGGCACATCTTAACTTTGGCTTTGTTGAAAGCAAACATTAACCGAGTGGTAAATGTACAGGTTTTTCCACTTTGAGGAAGAAGTGAGTTTTACACGCTAGTTGCCACAGGCGAATGTACTTTGAATTCAAATGATGATAATCTTCGGAGTGGATCAACCTGTAAAAATTGGGCATGGGAATCAGCTTCTCCGAGGTGGAGTTGCGGAGCCGCAGTTCGAGCAGACTTCCTCTCCCGAGCCACTTTGTCCAACTCGTACGGGAGGGGGTCCTCATGTATTGTTCCCAGACCAGCCAGGATTCAAAGTCTCTCTTGAGTGTTCTGGGTCTACCCTGTGGCCTCCTCCAGGTAGGACAAGCGTGCGTGGAACACCTCACCTGGGAGGTGTCTAGGGGCTAACCCAATTACCGTAATTTCCGCACTATAGAGCGCACCGGATGATAAACCACACCCGATTATAAGCCGCACCCGATTATAAGCCGCACCTGATTATAAGCCGCACCTGATTATAAGCCACACCTGATTATAAGCCGCATCTGATTATAAGCCACACCTGATTATAAGACGCACCTGATTATAAACTGCACCCGATTATAAGCCACACCTGATTATAAGACGCACCTGATTTATAAAACGCACCTGATTATAAACTGCACCCGATTATAAGCCACACCTGATTATAAGCAGCACCTGATTATAAGCCGCAACTGATTTATAAGCCGCACCTGATTACAAGCCGCACCCACTACATTTTTTAGAGGAAAACCAATTTTGTACATACACAAGCCGCACCCGTATATAAGCCGCATGTGCCCACATTAAAACATGTCAACATATTTACAAAGAAAGACGGTACACAGAGAGAGTTTACAAAGTTTTCATAATATAACTTAACAATAATAATAATAATAATATAACTTTCTTCCCAAACGGTGCCTGTGACGCGGCAGTAAAACGGTAGCAACATGGTAACAACACCCAAGCAACAGAATAGCAATGCGTCATATGCCTTTCTTTTTGCATTTTCCATGATGAGGGTATGTTCACGCTAATTTAATTGATGCACAAGACAAGAAGTTGCAGTCTTCCTCGACGCATATATTCCACCGGTCTTAATCGGACCTTTTCTACTCGAGCGCCCCTGGCGGCCGTTAGAAGAATTACATAAATTGGCCGCATCACTGTATTAGCCGCAGGGTTGAAAGTTTGGGAAAAAAGTAGCGGCTTATAGTCCGGAATTTACGGTAGGAGCCCGAGCCACCTCATCTGCAGCACCCCATCTCCATTCCTCCCCCTTCCGGAGATGCCGGATGGTGGACCAGAATTTCCTCCAAGCAGTCTGGAAGAGAATTGTCCACAACGTGTAGAGTCTACAGCATTTGTACAGCTGTCCTCATATCATAATTGCTGCCCGACCGGACACGATTTTATTTGATTTTTTTTTTTTTTTGCTTTACGACGTTCCACCTCATTTGCACAGCTGTCATTGTTCAATAATACCAAACTCATGGTATTTTTTATTGACAGGAGAAAAGGGATTGTTTCTACTCGTATTTTCTAGATCTTAAACTAAGTTGTTCTTTTTAGTTCTGCATATTCCTTTTTGCAGAATAATAATGAACAAAGGAATTAAAATGATTTTTAATACAAACGTAAAAATCGGAAGCCCTGGTCGAGGTCGTGATATGTAACCCGTTCGGAAAGGCACACACATGTCCTTGCAAGTCCCACACGTGACAGTGTACAAACGGTTGTAAAAAATGAGAGAATCACTCGTCTCAGAAGATGTTTGCTTAGTTGGGTAAATTGGTTTAAAAAAAAAAAAAAAGCAGATCAGAGATACGACACAACACTTTATTTGAATTGGCAACTTCTAGTGCTAGGAAACACTAATTGAGAAAAAATGTGGTCGTAGACCGAGCAAAGGGACAAAATTATGAACTCACTCAATTGTGAGAAAACAATTACGCAATCACCCTGTAAATGTTGAATCGAAAACCAACACCTTTGGAGAGCTGTTGCACCAAGTGGACTCACATGAATCATGATTCATCTGACAGCTCATTTGCGACCTCATCCTGGTTCCTATATTGGATTCGATTTGAGTTTGCACATTAACGTTGATACTCCTCAATTCCTCATTTTGGAAAAAAGAGCTTTAAAGCAACAAGTTTTTCCCTCATGAGATTGGAAGGTGAAATTTGCAGTTGTCTATTGGTGTTGACCGAATGGGTGGCAAGAAACAGGAAGATCATAAGATGTCGAAAGAAAGAAAGAAAGAAAGAAAGAAAGAAAGAAAGAAAGAAAGAAAGAATTCAATTCAACTACTGTCGTTTATTTTTGGAACGATGACATTCGTTGCGGTTTTTTTTTCATATGAACAAATGAACTGAACAAGTTCATGAAAAAAACTGGGAGAACTTTGAGCTAGTTTGCATTTGAAAAAAAACAAGAAGTCATTGATGTCACGCCGATCTGACCTGGACGTCATCGAATGGTGACAAACGTTACGACTGTTTGACAAAACAGACAAGCAGCCGTCAAAGCCGATGGAGGATGAAGGGGCATAAAACAATCCGCGGTGAAATGATGCTTTAGAACAGGCGCCCCCCAACCTTTTTATAATTTAATAATATGGTATGAGCTGCATGCAAACTGTGGTGTTTTCGAAATATAATAATAAACACGAGGAGCGTTTAATCTGGCCACAACACTGATCGCTCTGGTCATGTGGAATGCCTTCAAAATACGAGACAACGCAAAGTCAAAGTGCATGAAAATGACGACTCACCACAGCCCGAGCTTGATTTTCTGCAACCAGACGGTCCCATCTCGGGGTAATGGGAGACAAGGACACCTCAAGTGTGTGCTTTCTGTCCAGTCTACTTCGTCATTTAGTTTTAGTCGCCGTTGCCGCACAACCCCCCCTCACACAGGGAACATGTCGGAAATAGCAACAGTGCTATTGTGGCGATCTCACAGTATTCAGCCATAACTTTAATCCAGTTGTCTCGATCGTACTTTTAAGGCCGCCGTCATTTGCGATCTCCAGCTGTTTTTTTTTTACTCGTTTTGCGATTTCCGGCGTTTTGTTTTCAGCGTAATCGGTCACGTGACGGAGAAGCGTAGCTTGGTGTGTGTCAAGCGTGACACACGGATATAACGAAGAATCCGCTAATTTTTCAAAATAAAATATCATTCCTATTCCGAAATAAATAAAACGGAATTAGGGCAAGTTCTTTCCGTGCGGCCCGGTACCAAATACCCTGCGGACCGGTACCGATCCGCAGACCGGCAGTTGGGGACCCCTGCTTCAGAACACACACACAATGTATGTATGTATGTATGTGTAAATATACGGTATATACTGTATATACACGCATGTACGTACATCTCCATCAATCCATCCAGCCGTCTTCGGGCAGTAGGCGGGGAACACCCTGAACCGGTTCAATCGGCTGATTGAACACTCTAAATTTTCCTTAGGTGTGAGTGTGAGCGTGTATAGTTGTTTGTCTCTGTGTGCACTGCGATTGGCTGGCAACCGGTTCAGGGTGTCCCCCGCCTACTGCCCAAAGACGGCTGGGATAGGCTCCAGCACCCCCCGCGACCCTAGTGAGGATAAAACGGTTCAGAAAATGGATGGATGGATGGATGGATGGATGGATGGATGGATGGATGGATGGATGGATGGATGGATGGACAGAAGCGGAAAGCCCGGTTGTCCTGTTTCTCACGCTGCGTGAACTGTCATTTACTCTAAATTAGCCCAAAATATGGTTTCAAAGCTCAAAAGGTTTGAGCTCATCATGGGCCACACTGATTTGTAAAATGTACAGAGAAGACACGTCATTTGAAGATGACGTTACAAAATGTTAACATGTATGGAAAATGTGTTTTTATATTATAAATATATTTTCAATATGTTTTATTATTTAAAATGAGATCACGTGATCAACAATAAATAAGTATATTTTAACAAACAAGTTTTAGGAAAACAAAAGACTGAATTGATGGAACAATTCTTTTATTATAGGAGTCTTGATCATGTAAATGGTTGGTGTGTCGAAGCCCATCCCGGGGGGCTACTTTGCCAATCCCTACTCTAAAACAATATTATGCTAGGAATTCCGAAAAGCAAATAAGAATGAAAGATACCAAATATATTGAATTAATACACTCACACAACTTTTTGCAGTGACACTCTCCTCTGCTATTTCCACACAGAATGTGCTCAGTCGACAAACACAAATCCACTTGAACTCAGGGCCACACACACTTATGTAAGTTTGTATTTAGTCTGTGAAGTGGTTTATTATTGACTAAGATCAATTCAGTCCAGTGCATGTGTGTACTGATAGATCCAGATTTTTTTTAGTACAGCTGCAGTCACATTTTATGCCATAATTTACCCAGAAAGTGCATGTTTCGGTAATTTGCACGAGCCTTATTGACGAGCACGAGCCTGTACATTGAAACGGAAACATTTATTTTGTTATTCTGTGAATGCAAAAACTTTGTTTTTCTTCTTTCTACCCACAATTCTGCTGCTGTAGACTGTAAATGTCCCCAGTGTGGGACAAATAAAGGATATCTTAATCTTAATTGAAAGTTGAAAGGGGGTGGAGGGGGGGGGGGGGGGGTGACTCCAGTTCTGGAATGACCCACTATTGAGTCCAGACAGCTGTGACCCTTAAGCGGGTTTTCAATATTGTTCAGTAAATACCCAAACAGTTGACAGCAGTGGTGTCTAACAATTTGAAATGAGTTTGACAGCCCTGCTTGACAGCTTTCCACATGAGATTGCTCTTGGCTGAGCAGTCAAAGACGCTCTAGTGGCGGTGGAGTAGAGCGGAAGGTGGCTCGGCCCGTCCCGTCCTGTCAGCTAAAAGTGCAGAGGGAGGGCTCGCCTCGTCTCGCCTCGCCTCGCCTCGCGGCTTCCTGGACCCCCCGCATCTGACGGCTGGACTGGATTGCAGATGCGCATCCGAGCAGTCGGGCAGAGGGAGCCAACGGACGGGACGCGGTCATGTGAAAGGCTCGCGAGAGAGCAGAGCGCACTTGAGAGAGTTTAACCATTAACCGGCGTCCCGAGATGTCACCGCACGCGGTCCGGCACCAGATTTAAAGCTTGCGCGTCGTCAGCAGGAGGTGGAAGGATACATGCGAGCCAGCTCGCCGGACGCCAACCGAGCCTCAACCCGGGTCGTGTCCGGAGCCCCCCCCACCCACCCACGCAAAAAGGTAACGACCGCACAGACGTGACGTGACCCGCTAAACACAACACAACACCTCGTACAACTTTTTTACGCAATATGCCGTCCGGTGGGATGTGTCACGGCTTATTTCAACGGCAGTGCCACGGTATGACGCGTTAACGAGTTAAATCGGCAAAATGCTTCTGTCGGAGCTGCGACTTTAACAGAAAGCCTCCTGGCCTTGACGCAATGGGCCGAATAATAGAACTCGGGGGGCTGCTCCATTCAGTCTTGAGCGCAGAGCACTAATTTATTACGCCTTTGCCATGTTGGCTTGGCCTGCTGCTGGTCCTGACTACTAAACAGGACCGTTTCAGAAACGCTAAATTGTATGGGGCGATGGAGGCAAGCAAAAACGACTTTAAAATTAAATGTTGTTTTTTCTTCTTGTCACTATGTCGCGAAGGAGCCAGCACAATGCATTCGTGTCAGTTGTATCGAGCACCTGTCAGTAATTAAGTATTTAGAGGCCGAAACCGTATTTAAAGTCTGTACTTAAGTCGAGATATGAGAGTTAAAAAAAAAACCCAGAATTATATACTGGTAAAAGTAAAATATGACAAAAGTACAAATCTATCTAACTTTTGTCCAATCAAAACATTTTCTCACAGCTTTGCTGATGCTTTGAATTTAGTAACACAATTTGCTAAATTAGATGATGACAACAGCTGGAAAAAAAAATCTGCTTTACCTTGATGTAATTCTCGGATTAGCTGGCACATTTTTGCAAGACATGATGCATTCGTCAAGAATCCTTATTGGAGCCAACATCATGAAACTATTCTTTTCAATCCATGGCTGCGGAATAGCTTGCTTCCCCGAGTCTCTTGTGTCCAGGTGGTTCAAGTCACTCCATGTCCCTGCCGTTTCTGTATTTTGCACTTTAAATTTAAGACTTGCGTTTTTAATCACCTAAGAGTTCAACCAAGGTTGACTTTACCCTATCTCTATTTACATCATCATCTGTGGAGGTTCACAAAGTAGTATTTTGACTAAATAAGGAGTCAAAAGTACAGTTATCTGCTTTCAATGTTGGGAGTAAAAGTGAAAAGTTATCCGAAAATAAATACTCCAGTCCAGATATGTGAAAGTAAATGACCAAAGTCTAGTTACAAAGTGTTTGCACTTGTACTTGTTACTTCCCACCACTCCATTGGAAAATGTCATTCAATGCATTAGTATGAACATTTCGAGTCTTCATCGTGGGAGATTTGTGATTTTGTTTCTGTGGGCTGTTCATGTCGAGCAGTTGGGAATAATAAACAACAATAGGAATAAAACCATCAAATTAAAAAAATCAAAAGAACTTTTTTTTTGGGCTCTATTTTCTCAGTGGTTATGCTCTTTGGGTTCTTTGCTGTCTGGTATTTTGCACATGGTGTTTACTTCATTTGTTGTTTTAGGTTTATGGTAAATGAAAAACTGGTCTTACTTGACAAAGATTTTCCGGGGGAGTATGACTGTAGTAGCCATCGTTTAGTTATGCTTAAAATATTTGGTTTCTTGCTTCTTATTGGATTTGACAGAAAAAAAAACATTTTACAGATAAATCTTTGTCATAGTTGGTACCGATCTGTGATTGAAAGAAAATAATAATAGTTAGGGAAATAATAATGATTATTCATGAATTCAAATCTAATGAAAATCTACCAATGCAAATCAGACATTGCTCTTGAAGTATTCAATCGAATTATTTGAATAAATCAAACTCATGACAAAAATGAGACTGCCCTTATCTTAGTATTTTGTTGCATAACCTTTCGACGCAGCGACTGCAATCAAACGATTTTGGCAACTTTCGGTGGGACTTCAGCAACTCTCGGGAGGTGTTTGGGCCCCCGTCTTGATGAGCAAACTGTCCCAGTTGTCTGACAGTATGGTCCTCAGTCGGGAAAGGGTGGGGTGCCTTCTCCAGGTCGGGGATAAGATCCTGCCCCAAGTGGAGGATTTTAAGTATCTTGGGGTCTTGTTTACCAGTTAGGGTAGAATGGAGCGTGAGATGGATAGGAAGATCGGTGCAGCCTCTACTGTGATGCCGACTCTGTATCGGCCTGTCGTGGCGAAGAAAGGGCTGAGCCGAAAGGTGACGCTCTCAATTGACCGGTCGATTAACGTTCCTACTCACACCGATGGTCATGAGCTATGAGTCGTGAGCGAAAGAACAAAGTCCTGGATACAGGCAGCCGGAATAGGTTTCCTCCTTTATAGATGGAGTGATAAGCTCGGTCATCCGGGAGGGACTCAGAGTGGAGCCGCTACTTCTCCGCAGTGAGAGGAGCCAGATGAGGTGGCTCGGGCATCTTATTAGGATGCCTCCTGGACACCTCGCTGGTGAGGTGTTTCGGGCATGTCCCACCGGCAGGAGTCCCAGGGGACGACCCAGGACAAGCTGCATAGACTATGTCTCCCAGATGGCCTGGGAATGCTTTGGGATCCCTTGGGAAGTGTCGGAAGATGTGGCTGGGGAGAGGGACTTGTGGGCTTCTCTGCTAAAGCTGCTGTCTCTGCGACCCGCTACTGAATATCCATCCATCCATGATCTGAAGCGCTGTATTCTCATGAGGGTTGTGGCAGTGCTGGAACCTATCCCAGCCGTCTTCGGGAAGTATGTGGGGGGCACCCTGAATTGGTTGCCAGCCAATCTCAGTGATCCCAAATAAGAAAGCAGTCATCATAATAATTATTATCATTATTCATCCATTTTCTAACCCGCTTATCCTCACAATGGTCGCGGGCATGTTGGAGCCTATTCAACACTTTGGTTCACGCGTATCTGTGCATATTTGGTTCTACAGTAGGTTGCACTCAAAGAAAAAGTCTGGTGGATTTACGTAAAAATATGGAAATTGGTTTCACACATTCAAATCATCTTTTACCAACATGACTGTTATAGAAAATGAAATAATATCAATGTTGGTCAAACAGGATTTTAATGCATGCAACCAATGTCCATATTTTTTGGGGGGGGTAAATCCAACAGATTCTCTCAGGCACTTTTTTTTTTTATGTCAGATGACAAAACTACAGTATATTGGAGATGTAGGAATTGTAGTTCCTCTACACGTGTACCTTATGTATATTATGACGGGGGCTCTGAGGCACAACTTTAAAATCCAGTATACGGTATATATGCATAAAAAAAAATCATTCTTCCTGTACTGTACAACAGTCTTGGGCTGGTAGCTGTTTCAGTTTGATTGAGACTATATCTAATCAATTGATATGTTCTTCTCTCAGCTTATGGTTTACTCTGTCCGGAGAAGTCCCTTTCTGTGGCTGGTAATTCGATCCTTGTGCAGCAGACCTTTAAATATCTTCCGTGAAAAGACCTCTCCAGCAGCCACGTGGTGTAAGGTGAGACATCGCCAGCACGTTATACCAACTAGTCGACTGTGATCACACTGAGAGCAAGACCATCCTGCACTGCTCCTCCAGACATTTGACTGATTACATTTAACTTCAAGCCGTTCTGGAAGAAGAATTTTTTAAAAACTCCTGAGAACTGACTGAAGGGGCTGGTGAGTCCATCCGCCAAGTCATCGAACTAATAAGCTTTCTTCTTTTTCTTGCCAGCCCACACGGAGCCACTTGCATTGAATGGAGAACATATTGGTGCTGCTCCCAAAACACCGACAGGAACACAGGGTGTGCAGACAAACAGATGCGTGTGCTTTGCTGCAATCCCCCCCCCTCTGAACAAATTCCATTTGGGCTTTTAATAAGATCACCCCCTTCTCCACCTTTTTAATGGGATAAATTACTTGGACCGGTCAGGGTCAAAACCAGGTCAGGTGGTCCAGTGACTTTAGGAAGACGTCGTCTAAACTTTCTTGCTCAGGCCATTGTCTTCCAAAGGCTTCCGCATGGTACTTTGGTCGAAAGAACAAGACAAACTGCCCGACATCAAAATGTCCTCCGGGGCCGTTGAGATGAAGAAGGAGAGAGGGCCCCTTTCGCCGGCCTTCCTCAACTCCAACTCCATTGTGCACCCGGTGATCCTCACTCAGGGACCTGAGGAAGGGAACCCAAAAACCGGGAGTGAGTTTGAGCTGAAAGAGGTAACGTCTTTCGCCGAAATGGCCAATGAAAGCCCCGAGAATGAAGAAAGGCTGGAGATTGTTGCTGTGATGGACTGTCGGGCTAATGCCAAAGGTCAACGTGAGGAGGATGCTCTCTTGGAGAATGCAAGCCAGAATGAGAGCGACGACACCAGCAATGACCAGAGCCCTGAACCACCGGCACCCCTCAAAGAAACGTCCTTCTCCATTGGTCTGCAGGTGGTTTTCCCCTTCCTGCTGGCTGGGTTTGGGACAGTGGCGGCAGGAATGGTGCTCGACATTGTCCAGGTGAGCAAAAACACATTACGAGGATGTTACGAAGATGCGTCACTCACAATTAAGTTCATCCCACAGCAAATTATGTGGCAATGTAGAGATATCCAGAAAGGCCTCTTTATGAATCGCACATCCGGATCAATTCTGTCATTTTGATACGCTAACCTTATGAGACTCCATTTTCTCATACTCCTCGATAGACCTGGTACAGTGTCCAGCAAAATAGTTCTGCAAATAGCATGTGCGAAAAGTTCTGCATTTATTATTGGTGTATCTTTTGCAGTCATTGTAAGTTACTACGATGCCTTGTCGTAAAGATCATCAGAGCTCGGAGTGAACTCTAAGCAGAGCAGGTTCTGCAGGGAGACAACGTGGACTAAAGCCTCACAATGGCACGGGCTTGTCACTCAAAGCGTTTGAACAAACCGGTGAATAGCGTAATGTGTCATGTTAACCACCGTCACCAATTCCCGTTTAAAACAATGAGCTTGCAGTGTTGTTTGAGCCGAGCTTCAATTTGGAAACGATGACTAAGTGGACATGCAGGTCAATAAGCCTCTCAAAACGTTGGCAGAATGTTGGCAATAGCCAAGGCCATGTAAACACCGGCCAAAACCCAAATATGCTTATGCTCTGTTTTTTAAAAGCCCCGGGTTTCTGCTTTTCGAATCTCAAGATGTGATCATATCAAGCCAGTTCGTAATATCTCCATTGACTGGAACATTGATTTGTCTTCTGCATATGCTCTCTTCACATGGAATCTTGGCGCCTCTTCAAATTCTCATTTTTGCGTGGGAAATGTCTTTTTCTATACTGTCCGAGCGAGATGACCCGGAAGTACTTTGGATGATAGGATAATTCGGGAAAGCTGCCTGGATGCAACCTTCAAGGCCCCTTTAGCATAGGTCACTCCTGACCAACTTTTACAAAAGAATATTCAGCACGTTCCTACTCACACCTATAGTCATGAGCTATGAGTCGTGAGCGAAAGAACAAAGTCCTGGATACAGGCAGCCGGAATAGGTTTCCTCCTTTATAGATGGAGTGATAAGCTCGGTCATCCGGGAGGGACTCAGAGTGGAGCCGCTACTTCTCCGCAGTGAGAGGAGCCAGATGAGGTGGCTTAGGCATCTGATTAGGAGGCCTCCTGGACACCTCGCTGGTGAGGTGTTTCGGGCATGTCCCACCGGCAAGAGTCCCAGGGGACGACCCAGGACAAGCTGCAGAGACTATGTCTACCAGATGGCCTGGGAACGCTTTGGGATCCCTTAGGAAGAGTTGGAAGATGTGGCTGGGGAGAGGGACATGTGGGCTTCTCTGCTAAAGCTGCTGTCTCTGCGACCCGTTACTGAATATCCATGATCTGAAGCGCTGTATCCTCATGAGGGTTGCGGCAGTGGTGGAACCTATCCCAGCCGTCTTCGGCAATTCTTTCCGGCAGCAACAGGACACCGATGTAGTTGGCGTTCCCTCACGTTTTATACTCAAGACTTTAAATAAATACATAAAATGATCATGGAACTTTTTGTCATAAGTGACGAGTCAATGAGGCCAAGAAACGGACGTCACTCGATGATGTCAGTTATGTGAAGTGCACTCAAATTCATTTGAAAGGTTGCTGCCTTTTCCGATGTTGGAAAGGAAGCACCTTTTCATCTGGCCTTCATCTAATGACATAATTCAACAAAGATGAAGTCAAGGTGGCATAAAGGTGAGGAGGTTCGACTTCCTGAAGAGGACAGGAAGTACCGTATTTTCACGACCATAAGGCGCCATTAAAAATCTAGTGTATGAGCTGAGTTCCAAAGCCTGACTGAGCCCGCTTCTGGCAGACACGCTGTTTATATAGAGAAAAGGCGGGCGTAAGTGACGTCAGGCATGCGGAAGTCTGCCAATGAGTGAAGGGTGGGCGTGCCCAACAACACGGTGCGCCGAATGGTCGTGAAAATACGGTACCTTTGTGCAGGCGGCTTCAGACACGCAACCTACCAAAGATCCACAAGCATCGGCAAACAAACAAGAACAAAGCTCGGACAGAGCACAGCTCCACACTTTGGAGCGAGAATGTCTTTTATTGACGGGAGAAAGTAAGAAGCTGACGTCTGATTGCGTCATTGTCCATGCGTCGTGGTTTAGATGAGGCGACTCTTTGGACTCGTGCATTTTAGATGAGCGATTTCAAATGTTTTACAAACTAGAATTTTGAACTTAACAACAACATTGATAGCATTTAAAACGAGTCCATTACTCTTTCAAATAAGAATACAAAAGATTTCAAGATTCTAGGTGATACATTGTCACTGTTGTTTTTATTTTCTGGTAAAATCGCAGTAGTTTTGGTGCTTCAATTAAAATATTACTTGATGAACACAGGAAAGAAGTATTAGGCTTTGGTCCAAAATCAAACCCAACATGGACTCCACTAAGAGAAGTCATGTGGTAAAAGGACAGGCTGTAAAAATCCCAGTGTGGTATCACCTACTGCCCACTCTCGAAAAAATGTAACATACTATATTGGCAATGTGAAAAGCTTCACTCGAGGTATGTCGGCTAATGTGGAATTCTGAGGTACGAGGTCACATTTTTCACGCTGTCCCATGTTCGGCCCCATGCTGCTGTGGTGTCTCTGTTTTCCAAAACACTCGCTCGATGCACCGTTGCTTAAGGGCCGGACGTTTCCCCTCTTTCTGCCATCATAGAAGTACTGTACTTGTTTTGAGGCAATGATAACCTTGACAGCCTGTTCGAGTGAGTCCCTTGTGGCCAGCTTGCTGTGTTATTCGCTCTCCATGACACTGTGAAATGCAAATTTAGCTAACCCCCCCCCCCCACACATCCTTGTAGCAGGGCAATTCTAACTTGCGTTGTCTGCTCTTTCTTATGCTGGTACGTTCCGACTTTGCCATTCGGCCTTTTAGAAATGTGACCTCTCAGTGTTAGTCACTTTAATTTTCTACCCTATGTACTCACACACACGCACACCCACGCAGAGTTTCTGGCGTCATTCCCACTCAAGGCTGGCTCAGAAAAGACTGTCCGGACTGGTCTGGAAATGTCCGCATAGCTCTGCTCGGTGACTTGGCAATGGAATGACCTAAAACCATCGGTCTCTCACTCGCATGGCAAGTAACTCAAGGCGAAAGGTTACAAAGGGTTGTATATGGGTTTGAAAGGTCATGTGGTGTCAATCATGGCAATGGCATGGTTTAAAGCCAGGTCACATTTACTCAAAGCTTTAAGCTTGTTTCAACTAATATAATATATATATATATATATATATATATATATATATATATATATATATATATATATATATATATATATATATATATATTTTTTTTTTTAACTGCTTGTTGTAAGGTGTCCTTGAGTTTTTAGAAAGGCACCACAAATAAAATGTATTATGTATATATATATATATATATATATATATATATATATATATATATATATATATATATATATGTATATATATATATATATATATATGTATATGTATATATATATATATATATATATATATATATATATATATATATATATATATATATATATATATATATATATATATATATATATATATATATATATATATATATATATATATATATATATATATATATATATATATATATATATATATATATGTATATATATATATATATATATATATATATATATATATATATATATATATATATATATATATATATATATATATATGTATATATATATATATATATATATATATATATATATGTATATGTATGTATATATATATGTATATATATGTATATGTATATATATATATATATATATATATATATGTATATATTAGTACAAAAATACAGCTTCTAGAATGGAAGTAACCGCACTTGGTGCGATAAATTTACTTCAAAAAGGGTCTGAATGTCAAACAGCTTCCAGTAAGAATTGCTTTCAAGTAGTATATATATATATGTATATATATATATAATATATATAGAGAGAGATAATTAAAAAAATAATACCCAAAAAATCTCCAGCCATATTTCCCATATTTGCACTCATGTGGGCAATACTCCATTATCAATCTATATTCCGATCCGCTTATCCTCACAAGGGTCGCAGGCGCTGCTGGAGTCTATCCCAGCTGCCGTCGGGCAGTAGGCGGGGGACACCCTGAACTGGTTTCCAGCCAAGGCACACGTAGAACAACCGTTATCAGATGCGCTCAATAGTTCGTAAATTACGGTGTATTTGTTCTTATCCGTTGCAACCATAAATGTAGAGTGCGCTAATACAAATATTTAAGAATATGCCTGTTACAAGGCTTAAAGCTCTCTCTCTCTCACACACACACCAACACAAACAATAAATTTGTTCCCGTGTATTAACTTATTGCTGCTAGTTAAATTAAAAGGCCGTTAACATGGCAGAGTATACAGCCATATTTGGATATTCCTTCATTTCGATTGTCACTTGGGCTTCTGCCTTGTGAACGCAGTTTGACAGACGGGCACACAGTTGAAATACGGGCTACCAGTCAGGGGCTCTTCGGTTTCTGTACTAGCGGTACCGATTTGCTCCTCTTTGCAGGCAGTAATATGGAGTCATTTCATGTGCGGTAGCCTATCGGAGACCAAATAGATACTGTACCTCTAATTACACTCACGTTCACCCTTATGAGCAATTTAGACTTTTCAATTAACGTACCGTGTTTTTGGAGCATGGCGGACTATAGTATATATGAATACGTGAGTTATGCAAAAACACCCGCAAGAAGATCATGCATAACTCTGCTTTTGACTGAAAACCTCAGAACTGTCTGGCAGACTCGCTAACCACTCATTCACCGTCCTGAAACAAACCCAAAGACGGCACACAATTATTGGCGCGATTCCACGTTCACATTCAGATACGACAAAATACAATTTCTCGTACCTGCCAGGCAAGTCGAAAGTCTAAGAACTGGTTTTATTGGAAGACAAGGTGCCAAAAACGTGATCACGGGCGAGTCGACCAAAATATTTAAAATTCACATTTTTTGTGGTTTAGTATGACTTTTTTTTTCTGTCCAGATTTCCTGCAGTGATGAAAGCCAACACAGGCTTGGTTTCATTTCTTAGAATAAAACTGTGAGCTATCAAGGTGACGATTGCACGTGTACGTTTCAAATACAAAGTTCCTTTTTTTTTTTTAGTGTTACTTCTTCGCTCTGCGTTTGCGTTTCATGCATGTTTACACAGAGCAGTTTCCCCACGACTCGGCTTTTGTAGTGAAATAGTGAAGAAAAGAACAGCTCTTTTGTCTTACTCAGTTCATAAAAAATACTTAAAAGAAAGTTTCATTCACCTTTGTCACTTCGTTAATGATTGAGGCCGAAAGTTCACACTCACTCGTCAATAAGTTAGGTAGGGCACATCTGCGGTCATGGAAAAAAATATTGTTTTCTTCAATTTGTTATTCATCTTAATACCTTATACCAGGGGTCGGCAACCCCAAATTTGAAAAGAGCCACATAGGACAAAAAACCCCAAAACAAAAAAACAAAGGAAACACATGCTGTATGAATGTAGCAGACTGGACCGTCTCAGAATTGTTCATGTTCTTCATTCCTTTGTTGTGTGTTCACAAACGCCCCCATAGAATTTATTTTGTGATTTCCTCGCTTGATTTTTTTGTTTTGGTGCATGATTTTCGCTTTCCTTAGTGTCAGTGAAGTGATCATTCATTTCCGTTTTTCGGAGGCTGTCTTTGAACGCCTCTCGAGTCGAACGAGAAGAGAGAAGCCACGGAGTCCGACGCAGACGTGTCTGTGTTTGTCGAGACTGTTAAAAGTATTAATAAAGTGTACGTTTTAAAAAAAACAACAACACCACAGCTCTCCTTTTTTGGAGCTGCAACATGTATCGAGATCTATTTGAGCTATTTTGGCCTACTATCAAAATCTTTTTCCATTTTCAAACATTTTTTATAAAGCTTCAGGGAGCCACTAGATGTCGCTAAAGCGCCGCATGCGGCTCTGGAGCCGCGTTTTGCCGACCCCCGCATTATACCATTAAAAATGTGTCTGACTGACAAACGAAAACATGGAACGCCTAAATGGACTGTTTTTGGCAGTACAGTGGACCCCTGGAAAAATGAATCGTGAATGTTTCTTAGTGTTTTTCGAAGAAATGATTGGGTTGAAAAGCAGGGGTCCGCTGTACAATGCCAGAGCTACTGATTTTGGAATCTAAGTGATTTTGGTCATTATTAGGAAAACCCTGGAAAGTGGCAAAATATCACTTATAAATTTTTTAAAAATCTTAGCAACTGTTTTATTGTCATCTTTAAATTGTCTATAAACAAATGTCTTTTGTTATGCCAGGCACGTAAAATGAAGAAAATATTGAAGGAAAAAGGGTGGTCTAATATTTTTTTTCCATGGTCATTTTAAAGAGACATACCGTATTTTCACGACCATTCGGCGCACCGTGTTGTAGGGCGCAGTCTCAGTATCGGCTGCCATTTCTGTATTTTACACATACACAAAACGCACTGTATTATTGGGCGCAGCCAGGCGTGGTCAAACATACGCCAGTTTAAACATACGCCAGTTTAAACATACGGCATGCATGCACGCACGCTAAAAACACGTTAGCTTGAAGCATAGCGTAGCATGCTAAGACATGCTAAAAACACGTTAG
This sequence comes from Hippocampus mohnikei, assembly GCA_026261675.1. Classification (NCBI taxonomy): domain Eukaryota; kingdom Metazoa; phylum Chordata; class Actinopteri; order Syngnathiformes; family Syngnathidae; genus Hippocampus; species Hippocampus mohnikei. The sequence goes on along the minus strand of JAKGUB010000334.1, from coordinate 19,118,763 downwards.
CCTGAAGCATAGCGTAGCATGCACGCACTCTAAAAACACGTTAGCTTGAAGCATAGCGTTGCATGCTAAGACATGCTACAAACACGTTAGCTTGAAGCATAGCGTTGCATGCTAAGACATGCTAAAAACACTTTAGCTTGAAGCATAGCGTAGCAGCATGCTAAGACATGCTAAAAACATTAGCTTGAAGCATAGCATAGCAGCATGCTAAGACATGCTAAAAACACGTTAGCTTGAAGCATAGCATAGCAGCATGCTAAGACATGCTAAAAACGCGTTAGCTTGAAGCATAGCGTAGCAGCATGCTAAGACATGCTAAAAACACGTTTTTAAAAAGGCAACGGAAGCAAAACTGAGTTCGGTTGTACTTTATTTAGCCATTTTACAATGTACTCACGTTTTTCGATCAATCATCAGCCAGAAATCCATCAAAGTCCTCATCTTCTGTATCCGAATTGAACAATTGTGCAAGTACCGGTAGTCCATCCAAAACGCCGGGTTCCCTCTCGTTGTCAGAGTCACTCTCATCCACAGAAATGATGCGCGGCCACTTACACGCCCACCCTTCACTGATTGGCCGGCTGCTTTCCCTGTATGCCTGTTCTCACTCACTTCCGCCTTTTCTCTATATAAACAGCGTGTCGGCTCTCAGTCAGGATTTGGAACTCGGCTCATACACTTAGACGCTCCGCATTATAAGGCGTCCTGTCCATTTTGGAGAAAATTTCAGACTTTTTGGTCGTGAAAATACGGTAACTTAAGCTTATTTTGAGTGGCATACATTCATTAAAATAACTGCGTAGCCAACACTTGTCCTACATCTTGTACATTGTGGAGTTGACCAAATATTGTACACTCGGAAAGAAAGGGAGAGAAACCACCATACAAAAAAACAGATCAACGCTGTCATATTTATTGTATCGACAATGCAGTTGTGGCACATGAATTGTTTCTAGAGTGTTCTCTGACTTCCTCTGCGGCTATGAAGGTGCCGAAAATTGGTTGTGTGATTACCGGTAGTTTAGATGAATGGTTTACTCTGCTGTCCTACACACACTCATTCTAATTGCTTCACGTGTAGTCTGTTGAGATAATTGCGACACATGCCCCAATGGCGACGGGGCGTGTGTGTTTACTTTGATGTGGCTCGACTCAACAGCGCTTGTTGGATTGGAGTCACAAATGCAAACGAAAGTAGATCTGCGTCCGGTCCAAGCGGTTAAAATCACTCGGGGCGGAATCTTTCCCGTGTGACAAGTCGTACTTTGGCAGCGAACTCGCATCCCTCACGGCCTCGCGAATCACTAGGCGCGGTCTTTCACCGAGTGATGTCGTCATTTCGCAGCGGATGAATCACAAGTCCTGTTCAACAAAGTCGGTCCTCGCACCTTCCGTAATTGTCGCACAATGAAATTGTACACCTCGCTAAGGGCGCCGAGTTGCATCAACGTCGCGCGCCTTGAGGTTCAGCCGCCCAATCGGTCGAGCAAGTGATCACAAGTGCAGCACAGGCCTGTTACTTAACAGGGCTACTTGACCCCTGGAAGGGTTTGCATACCAGAACTCCTATATAGCGCCGTACACAGCGATACTGCGGCTGTCCTGTCCAGTTCCGAGAACTGAAGGCGGCCATGAGGAGAGAGGGAGAGAGAGCTTCTCTGGCAACAAGCTAATTTTCATTGGAGGCAACATATATCACCACAGCTTGTGAGACAGAAGTAGAGTGAGAGAGAGAGTCGGCCTCAAAGCATGTGGCCGTGAAAGGGGAGAGGAGTGCTCTTAAGGGCTGCCGCTTTGGCAGATGGCGGCGAGCCAAGTCAAGGGACTTGGCTGCGAGCATTTCCTCTTTGACCTGACGACGGCAAAGGCAAAGTCACAAGCAGTGGAACTACCGGTAGTTCGCTGCCTCACACCTAAAAGTATGCACCCAAAAAAAAAAAAAAGAAACGTCCTCTACATCTGTATTGACAGGAGGATCCGATTATTGATTTCAACTTTCTTTCACCAAGGTGGTCCCGTAGAAGTCACTGATCCCTTTTCCAAGGGAGACCCAATTAATAATAGCAACGATAGACTTTCAAAATAAAGCACACTCGTGTATGACACCTGAATTTATTTCCACTCATTAAAAATAAAATGGGGGGGGGGGGGTGCGGTTTTGCTTTCAGCTACATGCCAAATTAATTTGAGAATGTTCATTTCAGTGTAGCACCTAAATAAATATACATTTCGGTATGATGCAAATTAGTGACAACGGGGTGGTTCATGTTTCGACCAAAATTGAGGTTTCGCATTTCTGATTTTTCAACTGGCTCTTACCTCCACTTTCCGCTGCAAAATCACCTGTTAGCGTTACGTACCGACAGATCTGTCACACACGCACATTATATGTAGTGCTGTGAAATAGTATTCGCCCCTTATCTGATTTCTGTCTTCTTTGCATATTTATCGCATACAAAGGTTCCAGTTCATCAAACCAATTTTAATATCGCACATAGACTACTCCGCGCAAATACAAAATGCAGTTTCTAAATACCAATTTATTGAGGCACCCAAAAAAATCCAAAACTACCTGTCCCTGAAAAAAAATGCGGAGGGATCCTGCACTGTAGATTTTCTTCCTGTTGTCATTAAGATCTGACATTTCAGTGGTCGAAAAAAACACAAACTCAATGTCCTCATCGGTGTCAAACAATGTCATGAAGTTACACAGAGGCACCTTGCTCAACATACAGAAGATGTGCCCGGGTCGTGTCGTCTGCCGCTTCCTATGGCGTGCTGACGGTACATTGTGATCATTTCAGCACTGGACCGTGTTCACGGAGGTCTCGGAGGTGTTCATCCTTGTCCCGGCGCTACTGGGGCTCAAAGGCAACCTGGAGATGACGCTGGCCTCCAGGCTTTCCACAGCAGTAAGTCATGTTTGCCTCTTGGCTTTCTTATGCACTTGAATTGCCCCCGTTTGTGTTGACTCTGTGGCTATTCAGTGTTGGGCTTTTTGGTTTTTTTGCTCTCGAGAATTGCCCCGTTCCATCTCCTGGCAATCCTGAAACCGTGACAGTCATCGAGGCAAATTGTTAACGGGGGTCACGGGTCATATTGACATAGGCGCCGGCCGTTTCAGATCCAACTGATTGCTACATTCCTCTCACCCTCTTTCTTAACGGAATGTTTCAACCCAACCTGCTCTCCCATTCGTAGGGGTTGTTGTTGTTGTTTGGCATGCGTCAAATGTGCACTTCCTCTCCACGCGCGCGCCTGACAGAGAACAATGAGTGACATGCTCAAAAAGCCACGCATAGAGTTACTCCCTTATTGCCTTTGTTTGTAACGTCTCGGGTGATGAAACTCAGTCCGCTGGGGTCGGTACATAGAAGATGCTTTATCTTTATCGCAAGGTTGAAAGACAAAAAAAAAAAACCCTGATTTCATTTATTTCAATCTTTGAGCTGGGATGGGAGCACCAAAAAAGATTGTCCATGTTACATGCCGAGGGGTCGCTGACCTTTCAGCATTGTACGCCACATCCTTCAAGAACGAGGCCCGAATTTGCAGCTCAGCGGCGCAATCCTCGCATTCTTTCCACCGGCGTCTGGGGAACAAGTGACAATGCTGATTAGCTGCGGGCCGAACTGACCGGGCTCAAATGACGCCCGCCTCACAAGTAAGCCGCTCCGACAAAATGAGCTTACGAGTTATGAAATCGGGAATTGAGCGGTGTGAACATGCTGAGTCGGCCAAATATGTTAATCCGCTCAGCAAACGAAAGACGAATATGTACAAGGTAACGTCATGCATATTCACAGCTGTTGTTGACAGTCAAACATAATCGGGCTTCCTTCAGCAAAACAAAAAATAAACAAGACGGCAAAAGCAGACCTACGTGACGTCGGGTGCCTGCCATCTACTTTTGTCCTAAACCTGTCGCCATTGCCCAAAGGTCGAAGCGTGAACTGATCTGCCTTCAAGCCTTACAAATTGGGCCCGAATTCTGCCGCTTGTCTTGAGACATTATTGTCAGCTCTCGATCGGCGGGGCCCCGGCCCGGCGACGTTTCTTTCCATGTCGCTGCTAATCAAGAGATTACAACGACGACGAGTTTACTCCATGTGCCCATCATGCTCTAAAAACATAATGTAAGCCTCCGTGGAGGGCAGCTGAATGATTTCCTTCTTCCCTTGATTGTTTTCTGATCTTGTTACCGTAAATTCCGGACTCTAAGCCGCTACTTTTTTCCCCAAACTTTCAACCCTGCGGCTTATTCAGTGATGCAACCAATTTGTCATTTTTCTAACGGCCGCCAGGGGGCGCTTGAGTAGAAAAGGTAAGATTAAGACCGGTGGAATATATGCGTGGAGGAAGACTGCAACTTCTTGTCTTGTGCATCAATTAAATAGAAAGGCATATGACACATTGCTATTCTGTTGCTAGCGTGTTGTTAGCATGTTGCTACCGTTTTACTGCCGCGTCACAGGCACCGTTTGGGAAGAAAGTTATATTATTATTATTGTTAAGTTATATGATTCAAACTTTGAAAACTCTCTCTGTGTACCGTCTTTCTTTGTAAATACGTTTACATGTTTTAATGTGGGCACATGCGGCTTTTATACGGGTGCGGCTTGTGTATGTACAAAATTGGTTTTCCTCTAAAAATGTAGTGGGTGCGGCTTATAATCAGGTGCGCTCTATAGTGCGGAAATTGCGGTAGTATATCGAGACTGGTATTGCACTTAAATTGTGTTTGCTTTCAAAACTTAGCTTGTCGCAGACGTGTAGTGTGCACGTTTTCGGCATGCCGTTTCTGATCCACTGGTGAAAAGGACACTTTGCTCCATCGTATTTAAAATCGTATTTAAACCCTCACTGAACTTGATATGCAGGCCCGAGCCCAAAGCAAACCCGACATCTCCTATTTATACGTTGCTTTTTGTACCGTTAGCTTGTCTTCCGACAAGCTAACGGTACAAAAAGCAACGTTCTGTCCATGTCTTAATATTTCCAGTTTATTGGAAGTCCACGGCATGATGACCTCGGCGCTCTATGCCGATATTTGCCCTTTTGTTATCGGTCCCACAGAAACGTTCTCATCGACGTTCGTTTGAACGGCCGTATGAATGTTGAATCAGGAGGGCTGCGTCCACGCGCATGTTTTGTTTGCACGGCCGACCCTGACGGTCTTGTGTGCCCTCATATGAAAGCTCAACCGACACGGTGTTCTTCACGCAGACGGACGGACGTTGGAGAAATTGTGAATTTCTATCAAGTGGTTCTGTAGCACATGGTGGTTGCATACTTTCTTTGCAAAATGGTTCAAAATGAATCCGTTTGGTTATGTTCAAGCTTTCTTGCTCTCCAATCCTGCAAACGGTGCGTGTTTTGGAATAACGCAAGGCTCGCAGAGATTTTTCCCTTTTCTACTCCCGTCTCTCGCCATAGCGGCGCGATGGTTAGTGCTGTCACAACACAGCGGGAAGGTTTGGGGTTCAAACCTGCCCGCTGGGGCCTTTCAGAGTGGAGTTTACATGCTCTCCATGTGCCTGCATGGGTTCTCTCGTCCTCCCACAGACCAAAAACATGCACGTTTTTACAGGTTGGTTATACTCTGGTCCAACTGGATGTAAAATGACAAATGTGCAGAATGACTGATCTGGGTGCTTGATGGGTGTTTTGAATTTTCTACTGTTGTCAAATGCTCAGTTGCTTTTGTGGCCCTGCCTGTCGTGTGGCGGGGCACGTGGGGGACAACGAGGGAAACGTTCAACCATTCAGACTCGCGTTCGCGACTATTGACAATAAAGTCGACGATGACAAAATGGGCTCGGAATCAGAATCATCGTTATTGGCCAAGTATGTAGAACACACAAGGAATTTGTCTGCGGCAGTACACGCTAGTTGCGCTAGCTGTATCATCATAAACAAGCACGTGACAAATAAGTTGTGGTACAGCATTAGTTTCCTTTCTTAGAGAGAGAGAGAGACGGATGGAGGTGCAAGTGTGTGTGTGTGTGTGCGGTGAAAGAGAGGAGATGAGATAAGTGGAGTCGGCCTGTGTGGGAATCCGAGATCAGAGCATCTTTGTCTGGAGAACTGATCTGCTATTGTTGTGACGGGGCCAAGAGGCAACAAGATGCACAAACACAATTCATCTGCAAGTGATAACCAATTTGCTATGTTGTGCTTTGTCTTTGTCAGGCTAATATTGGTCTAATGGACACGCCCAAGGACATGTGGAACATGATCATGGGAAACTTGGCTCTCATCCAGGTATAGAAAACATCGACACACTTCAATAAAGTCACGTTATCATTCGTTTCCAAATGCCAACATAAACGGATTTGCTGTTTTGCTGGCTTCACTGCATCTCTGGATCGACCTAAGGTTTTTACGAATAGCATGGACCCTCGCTATTCACATGCGATAAGGACCGGGCCGGCCCGCGAACACCAAAAAGCTGCATAGAATCGACACCCAATGGGAAATAAAATAATAATAATTCAAATCAATAAAAATCATCGTTCAATGTACATTTTTCTCCCAAAACGGGAAAACGCAGGCACAAAATAAATATTAAAATGATCAGTTGGGGAGGAAAAAAAAAAAAATCTGCCAGTATGTGAATCTATGTGAGTCGTGTATGTCTATTAATGTAGTCACTGACAAAAGTGGAAGCCATTCACCTTTCCTGTGGGGCCATTTAGACAGTCCAGTTTCAAACAAAAAGTGAACTGTCATGTTTGTGCACTCTTTGTGCCAACAGCAGTAACGGTGATTCTTATAGATTGGCGTTGAATAAATATTTCGACAGCAAGTTTACTGGGATACGCTGCAAGTTTTCATCTTAGTCGAACAGGTGACACTGCAGCTGTAAATCAACATCCTGTGAGACAAAGCAAGCCTCTTTGTGGGTTGGGAAGTACAGGAACAAGTAGGAGAGCTGGAGCATGAGTGGAGTATTTCTTAACGCTATCCCCCCCCCCCGGGGAGAGATGGACTATTGTAATTGTCCCTCCAACTGAGGTCACAGGTCACAGTTCTTGGATCATGTTAAAATCGTGCTTCGAAACTAACACGATTCTTCAGATCTCAACATGAGCGATGGGGGAAAAAGGGGAACAAAAGCACTCTTGCGAGATTTCAGAAAATGTAAAAAAATAATAATAATAATAATAAGAAGGTGTCAGAAGGCAGATCAGTGTGGTCATGGAAAAGCAGTCATTGGGTTAAATGTAATCACCTTCCTAAAAAAAATTGGCCTTCGTCCTATTTTGACCCCAAAATATTTTATAATATATGATGCTTTGGAAAACATTTATGTCTGCATTTTGGTGGGGCTTGGAACGGATTAGGACATTTACATGGAAAATACGTCTCTACTTACACAATTTTAAGTAATTTCTACCAGAACCAATTTATTTCGTAAGTATAGGTACCACTGCACCTCGTTTGCCACTCTGTTTTCTTCCAATTAAATGATTAAAATTAAAAGCATTTTGGTTCCCACCCCATCCGACAATAATTATCATTTGGTGTGTTTTGTGTTTTCTGAAAAAGTTATTTAGAAAGGTGACAATACTGTCATCCAATTACTGTTTATGGATGTTGCTGCAAACACTTTCCAGAATAAGCCGTATTGACTGGATGGAGATCACAGTTATGTAATTCATTCTTTTGGGTCAAAGCGGGCCACGCTGACACCTTTTTTTTTCCCCAACCTTTGACCTTATGACAGTGTAAAACAAAGGCGCATAATAACTGCCATGTTCCCCAGGATCCCTCTTATTGATCAGGTATGATTGACGAACCACTGCGGCAGTCTCTCAAATGTAACATCGGAAAAGTCAAACCGTCTGAAACCCATTTTCTGAGCGGACGCAAAACGACGATTGATGATTTTGGATGTTTCCGTGCATTTGTTCAGGTCCAGGCCACTGTGGTAGGGTTCCTGGCCTCCATTGCTGCTGTGATCTTCGGTTGGATTCCAGAGGGCCACTTTCGGCTGGGCCACGCAGTGCTGCTTTGTGCCTCCAGTGTCGCCACTGCCTTTATTGCCTCGCTGCTATTAGGTACATATCATTTCCAACACATGTGTGATGCCCGGGGATATTGCATTTGGAAGAGCCATCACTCAGAAATAGACGCTGATGTCCAAAAACAGCGAGGCATTTTTTTCCCCCTCATTAGACGAGATTTCATCCGATGTGTCTTATGACATGATTATCCAAACGATAAATGGCAACGAACACCCCCGGTCGTTAAAAGATTCCGTGGCTTTTACGTGCCGCTAACCGGTAAAAAAGAAGCAAACACGCAAGCCCCCTTAAAATTCCAACCTTCGACCTCATCGCGGTGGAGGTGGGGGGAACGGGTATACCGCCCAGGCAACAGAAGGCTCTGGTAGAAGCAGGGCTGAGGGCCCGGCTTTTAAATAAATTCCCACGAAACTTCTTTCTTCGTGACTTCACAACCGACTGCAATTACGACTCAAGCTACGGCGTCCGCGGGAACCGACGTGCCTGCCTTCAGTTCGGCGGCGTGAGTGATAAATGTGCAAGCCGAGCACCACCACCACCACCACCACCACGACTACGAACCCCCGCCATCGCCTCCTCCGACGCCGTGAGCGCCTTAAAGTTGCTTGCTGGAATGTCCAGACTCTCCGCAACGAAGGGACCCAAGCCCTCAACATGAGGTCATTTCACAACCACGGCGCCAGTGTGGCAAAGTACACCTCCCTGATACCGGGCAGCGACAGCTGAAGGTCCCCGGCGTCGATGCAGTCTACAACCTCTACCATAGTGGAGTGACGGACAACAGCGGCCAGCACGGCGTTGCGATGGCCCTTGCTCCCGAGCCGCAGGCTGCACTGTTGGTGTGGGAAGCCATCGCCCAGCGCCTTGCCAAGGCGCGCTTGAGGGGTGCCGTTGCCAACATCTCTTTCGTGGCGGTTTACGCGCCCACACTGAATGCTGCTGACGTGGACAATGAGCAGTTTTACTACCATAAGCTCCAGACGACCGTCGACGGCCAATGACATCCTGGTGGTCGCAGGAGACTGGAATGCACGCACCGGACCGGCGACTGACACCACGCGACCAGTGCTGGGGCGCTTTGCTCTGGGAAGACACTGCGACAATGGCGAACGGATCGTCAACTTCGCCGCCTCAAATCGCCTAGTCTTGACGAACACACGCTTCCAACACCCCAACGGCAGCTAGGCACCTGGTACTCGAACGATGGGCGGACAGCTAGCCAGATTGACTACATTCTGGCTCGGTCACGAGTCAATCGGTCACTCGGTACTACCGGCGAGTTCAGTCCTCGACGTGGAGATCCAAAACCGCTTCGCTCAACTACAACCGACTTCCGATGAGCTCGGAGCGGGAGTGGCGGGAACTCGAATCTACCATGGCTGCACCTCGGCTCCACCAAACGCCACAACCGCGACTGCATCACTGCAAACACACTGGGCCTTGCACGAGTAGCGATAGCAGCCAACTACGGCGACTTGGCCATTCGGGCGGATCGAAACGTCTATTGGCGCTATTTTGCCGAAGAAACTGAGCGGGCCGCCGCTGCAGGAGATACCCGCAAGCTTTATCAACTGGTAAAGAAGGCGAGCCGGAAATCCCCACCGGAGTCGGCGAAACGATCTGCGCAGAGAACGGTTCCGTGATAACCGACAAGAAGCTGTGCACCAACTACAGAGGCATTAGCCTTCTCGATGTGGCGGCAAAAGCATTCGTAGTCCTTCTGCTAAAAAGCTTCCAGATGGCCCGTGACTCGCCCTACTCAGGGCGGCTTTCGCCCCGGAAGGGGATGTGTAGACCAGACCTTCAGTTCTGCGTCGCACGTAAAAGTACAATCAATTCGTGCCTTTTGAGTTGGTCTTTGCATTGAGCGATAAAATAGTCTCTTGCTCATCACCATCCTTCTGCCACAGTGTTCGTCATTTATACTTTGCCGCCACGTGTGCAATTGGGGAAAACGGGTGCCAGCTGTTACTCGGCTGTCAAACGTTTGTGGGCATATTTGCGCTGGTGTGCCGTCAGCGCAATGCCCTTTGTGAAAAAGGACGTTAGCTGTCAGAATCTTGGTAGATTCGCCACTCAATTTTGGACGTTGGTTTTGCCTGTGCATTGGGGGGTGTCCGTCCGTGTCCTGGTTCCTTTTGCTCAAGAGGACACTGAAAATAATGTCTCCCCCAAAACAAACAACTGAACGAGGGTGTTGGCAAAAACGCCTGTGAAAGCAGGATTTTTGACTCATTGCTGATTGTTTACTCAGTTCAATTTTTAGTCGATTTCAAACGTATTTCAAAAAACAAAAAAGGTGTTCGCCACAAAGAGATATTTCCATCTTTGAATTTTTCTTTCAGTTGCCGCTGTGAATATGTGTGCCGGTAAAACTAAAATGTTGATCACTTGCCCCGTGTTTTTGACGTGAAACCCAACCGTTTTCAGTCGACGGCAAAACTAAAGGAATTTGGCTTGCGATTGAAAATACTTTTGGAGGGGCAATGTCCATGACATACCGGCAAGTGAAACTTATCGACCACGTCGACATGCTTTGGCCCGCAGGAATCATCATGATCGGTGTGATCATCGCATCCAGGAAAGTTGGCATCAACCCAGATAATGTGGCCACACCCATTGCTGCTAGTCTCGGAGACCTGATCACCCTGTCGCTCCTGGCCGGCATCTCAACAGGGCTCTACAAGGAACTCGGTAACCAAACCATTGCTTCAAGATACCGCAGTGTCACGTTTGAGACCTGTTCAATGAACCTTTAAGTCTCTGCTTTGGCAGTCCAGCCATTTGGGATAGGGACGTCCCAATCATGCTTCTTTTGTTTTCCTATCAACCGAGTCCCAATTTGAGTCTTTAGTTCAAAGTATCTGCTGATCCCAAGTCCAATACTTGGGCAATGTTTTCCATTGGTTTTATTTTGTTTTTAAAGCACTAAATTTGATGATACCCATATTGAACAACTGAAAATGTGTTTTGGTCCATCTGAGCCGTTTTTATACAGAAACTCTTTGTGTGTTTTTAAGCATTAAAATGATCAAATACAGGAACTATATCCGTAGCATTTACGCTAATGAATTTTAACTTTAAAGCAAATACATATCAAGGTGGAGGACGCGTTCTAAAAATGTACGGTACTTTTAGACGCAAATGGCATCAATTTGGTGGAATTGCCACCGGATGAGTTGATTTGTTCACACGTAGCGTTTCAAAGTGCTTCCCTGGGCCCTCCGGATTCCTATTCTTTGCCCGCGCCCTCGGTGAATTGTACACGAAACAAACTCTGAATGAGAATAATGGTAACGAGAAAAGATGTAGCGCAACAGCCCCGATAACAAGCTGCAATTGCAGACCGCTGAGCGCTAACAACTTCCAGTCCGCTGGAACCGCTGGAACAACTGGACCAGTCCGCGATCTAGCGGTCGATCGCGATCGGCGTGATGGGCGGCCCTGATCTATCGTCTTGTGCAGGCTGAAATTAAGACTCCACACAGCTCTGTAGTTGTTGCGTAGGCGCGTGACTTCTGTCATCTCGAAACTACGCTTGATGTATGACCTTGTTAAATGCAACCAGTGGGGGGGGGGAAACAAGCTTGCTTGTAACCCAAAAAAAATGTCCACTTGTTAAAATTCTATTTGAAGATACATTGTTTAGACGTGTCACAATTGCTAACCTGTCTGTCAAACACTCAACTCTTCGACGATGCCGTTTAGCGAGGAGGCTTCTTTACATCAGGCAAGGCAGACGTAACAAAACATTGTGTAATGTAAAACAAAGTCATTATGTTGTATTTGGTAAGATCTTTGGATTAGTTTGTAGGTTATTGATCTTAAGAAAATGAATACCATCGACGGTTTTCTCCGCAGGGTGTCCGGCTCTCCTTAGAGATAAGGTGAGAAGCTCGGTCATCCGGAGGGGCTCAGTGTAGAGCCGCTTCTCTTCCACATCGAGAGGAGCCAGATGAGGTGGCTCGGGCATCTAATTAGGATGCCTCCTGGACGCCTCCCTGGTGAGGTGTTGCGGGGATGTCCCACTGGCAGGAGGCCCCGGGGACGACCCAGGACACGCTGGAGAGACTATGTCTCCCAGCTGGCTTGGGAAGGCCTCGGTATCCGCCAGGAAGAGCTGGAAGAAGTGGCTGGGGGAGAGGGAAGTCTGGGCTTCCCTCTTAAAGCTGCTGCCCCCGCGACCCGGCCCCGGAGAAGCGGTGGAAAATGGATGGATGGAACCTGCAAAACTCGTTTTATTCAAGCCTTTCCTCTCGCAATCAAGAGAATGTCATCGAATTGTACGCCCTCTGTTGAGTGTCACATGACTCATTTTTATTTGCAATAAATTTCATGACACTGCGTTGCACTGGAATGATGCGACACTAGTCATGTTCAGGTGCTTGGGAGGGGCAAAGCCAGATCTGGTTTTGTTCTTTCCAAACAATAACCTGGGCTAAGCGCAGTTAAATTATCCAGCTCAGTGAAGGTGTCTAAAATGTTGAATGATGGCTGCGAAAACAGGACAGGTGATCCCTCACCTATTTGCCTTCATTGTTGGTATATTTACGCTTCGCCACACCCAGTCTTCCCACTCTATATCCCCTGTTGCGTCATCTTCTGTTGGCTGACGGACAGACAGGACAAACACAGCACACCTCGGAGAACAATGTCAAACATTGGGACCTGCCTGAGGTGTCGCCTCGTATCTTTTGTATCTGGCCACGTGCTGACGCATAAATCAAACTCGGTGCGGTTCAAAGACACGACCTGAACAATTGCAACACTTGCGTTCTTGCTGTGCCGCTCGGAGACCAGTTCTTGTACAACAAAGGTCGAGGCCAATCTGTCCAATTCAAATGGAAATTAGTGGAGAGGCTGAAAGTGTCGAAATCAAAATTATTTCCACACTCCAGAGCAGGGCTGCCAAACTCGTTTTTGGTCAGGTGCCATTTTGGGGTGACATCTTCCCTTGGTGGGCCGGTACAACCGTGAAAGTGAATAAATGTATATACAGTATATTATTAGTTGTACACAAGTAATTGATGGATGACCAGTTTTGCTCAATTATTGTTTGAGTGAGTGACAGGGTAACAAAATGATCACAAAATCTCGACATTATTTGCGACATGAAATGTCGGTCCTAATTTTAGCAAGCATCATGGAAGTCGACGCGTGTGAATTGCTTTCGCGGGCCACATAAAATGATGCGGCGGGCCGGATCCGGCCCCCGGGCCTTAACTTTGACACCTGCGCTCTAAAGTGACCCTTTTTTTTTTTTTTTGGGGTGACTCGCCCATATTTGAGGATTTCAAGCAGAACTACGATTAAGTTCCAATCTGGCCCGGATGTCAATCACAGAAGATGATTTGTCTCATGCAGAAAACAACGACTATGCCAATCCTCTGGTCTGTGCGGTGTTTGTGGCGTTGTGTCCAATATGGGTGCTGATAGCCAGGAAGATCCCATCTACGAGAGAAGTCCTCTACTCCGGATGGGAGCCGGTCATCATCGCAATGGCCATCAGCAGGTATGTCCCTTCAGGTCCTTCCCACCTTTCTTTTACTCTATGACAACAGTCACAGTCCGTATTAGAACGTTTATTCACGCTTTTCTTTTGTTTGCCGTTTAGCTAGCACGATTTCACTGCTATTTCTATATGTTCATTCTAACTCCAAAGGTAGCTCCTGAAAAGGTTTTCACTGTTTGCGTTTCAGTGTCGGTGGGCTTATTCTCGACAAGACCGTTACCAACCCAAACTTTGCGGGCATGGCTGTCTTCACCCCAGTCATCAATGGTGAGGAGTCGACGTGCATGTCTCATGACACTACATTTAGTCACATACAAGGTTTATTCCTTGGCAACCCGTCAGAACTGGTCACAACCACAGACATACAACATCCATCCATTCATCCATTTTGGGACCCGCTTATCCTCACAAAGGGTCGCGGGGGGGGGTGGAGCCAATCCCAGCTGTCTTCGGGCAGTCGGCGGGGGACACCCTGAATCGGTTGCCAGCCAATCGGAGGGCACACAGAGACGAACAACCATCCGCGCTCACATTCACACCTAGGGACAATTTCGAGTGTTCAATCAGCCTGCCATGCATGTCTTTGGAATGTGGGAGGAAACCCGGAGCACCCGGAGAAAACCCACGCAGGCACGGGGAGAACATGCAAACTCCACACAGAGAGGCCGCAGCCGGAATCGAACTCTGCACCTCTGCACTGCGAGGCGGATGTGCTGACCAGTCGCCCACCGTGCCGTCCAGACAGAAATACAAATGGCAGTTACAAAACAAGAAATGAAGACAATCGATTCAACAAAAAAATGCACAGAAACCTCCTGGGCCCACATCCGTAAGGGGCGACATATCCTTAGAAGTCTTGCCCGTCTCCTTCTTCCTTCGTTTAGACAGTCGTTTGCTATGCTTTCGGCATTGCCTTCGTTACATAATGGCTGCGCAGAGCTCGCAAAGTCGTTGTCGGTCCGAGTGTGTGTTGGCGAAGCGAGCAGTAACTCGCTGGTGCCAATGGAGTTACGACGGCTTCTATTTTCATGACTGGCGTAAATCCAATGTTGGCGCCGCATGGTGTAGCTCTGCGGGGAAGTACGTTCGACTCGATGTTGGTGACTTCGTAGGCCAGCAGATTTGCGAGTGAGAGGGCTGCGCCTCTGTGGGAGTGGTCACAGCCGATTTCAGTCTCGGCCAATCAAACACTCCGAGCATTGGACTACGTGCCGGTGAAAGCTAATGCTGGTAACCCTGTAAGCTAATGTGAAGCTCTCCCCACACCGCAGCTGTACGCTTACTTTAGGGGCTTTGAAATAATCGCGCTGACTGGTGTAAAGTAGCTCATTTGCGACGCCACAATTCGCAACATTCAGAACGGCTCGCACATCTAATCTATTAAAATCTATTTTTGTATGTTTGTATTCAGTGTTTGCATGTTGGCGAATTTTTCAAGGAAAAAAAAAAAGACCATTTTTAAGTTCAAAATGAAACCGACTCCAAATGTGTTTCCAGGTGTGGGAGGTAATCTGGTTGCTGTTCAGGCCAGTCGAATCTCCACCTACTTGCACATGAATGGCATTCCCATGGGGGACCCCAACCCCACGCCCAGGAACAGGAAGTGCCCCACACCCTGCTCCACCTTCTTCACCTCCAGTAAGGTTCTCAGTTAGCCAATTAAAACACGTTAATGGTCATTTCAACGACAAAATGAATGCTCATTTCAAGGCTGGAATTTAATACTGGACTGAACTGCAACATTCAAACATTAGGCGTGAATGTTATTAAAATTAAAATATTATTAAAAGCTGTCTGACAGTGTCAATCAAATGTAAGCAGAATTAAATTAAGAGATTTTTTTTTATGGATCTCAGTGCAGATTGTCATCAACTGGAGAGTCGGTTTGTTCCTCGAAGGAGGAAGCAAAGCATTTTTACCAATGTGCATCTGTACGTTTGTGTGTGTGTGTGTGTGTGTGTGTGTGTGTGTGTGTGTATATATATATATATATATATATATAATGTATATGTACATGTATATGTGTGAATGTATGTGTGTATGTTTATGTGTGTATACATATGTGTATGTATATACAGTATATGTTTGTATATATATATATAATATATATATATATATATATATATATATATATATGTATATGTATGTACAGTCATACCTCGGTTTTCAACCATAACCCGTTACAGAAGGCGGTTCAAAACCGAAACCACACTTAAAAAAAAAAAAAAAGATTATTGAACACGTCTGTTCACCATGGAACGCTAAACGAGGAAGCGTCACATCCTCGTGTAATGAAAGCCAAGAGGACTCAAGTGACGCATTCAAGTGTGCTCAGTTTGTTCGAGAACCGAAATTCGGTCGTGATCTGAGGCATAAAAAATTTTTGGTCGAGAACAGAGACGTTCGAAAACCAAGGTTTGACTGTATTATGTGTGTGTATATATATATATATATATATATATATATATATATACACACACATATATACACATGTATATATATGTATGTGTTTCAGTGTCTCTGAAATGCATATATATAGGTTGAAGTGGTGAGTTCACGCTAACCCCGCCCACTCCTTGCTCCCCAGCTGTGAACTCCCGTTCAGCACGCGTGCTCTTCCTCCTGGTGGCCCCTGGTCACCTTGTCTTCCTCTACACCATCAACTCACTGAGGGGGGGGCATACCACACTCACCCCCGTCTTCATCACCTTCTACATGGGCGCTGCGCTGCTGCAGGTGAACATGTCAAACACACGCGTGTTTCCCAAGAAGTCGAGAGGCGTCGATGAATTCAGGGCGGATTCAGTCAGACGTGCTCAAGTCGGTCAAAATTGCCTGGCGAACGCTACACGGTGCTGTGGATTTTATTTGAATTATGCTTCATCAAGACAGACCCATGCTGCGTTATTCTATTCTGGACAAGATTTATCGTGACGGAAACCATGACCGTTGTATAAGTCGCCCACCAAAATAGGTAGACCCCAAATTTCGTAGTCTGTTACCGTATTTTCACCACCATTCGGCGCACCGTGTTGTTGGGCGCAGTCTCGGTAACGGGTGCTATATCTGTGTTTGACACATACACAAAACGCGCCGTATTATTGGGCGCAGCCAGGGGTGGTAAAACATACGGCAGCTTAAACATACGGCATGCATGCACGCACGCTAAAAACACATTAGCTTGAAGCATAGCATAGCATGCTAAGACATGCTAAAAACACGTTTTTAAAAAGGCAATGGAAGCAAAAACGGAGTTTGTTTGTACTTTATTTAGCCATTTTACAATGTACTCACGTTTTTCTCTTCACCTCTTACACGCTCACCGACTGGTACAAGCTAGGGGCGTGCCTTTAGCGTCCTAGTACACGCCCACCCGTCACTGATTGGCAGACTTCCGCATGCCCGTCGTCACTCACGCCCGCCTTTTCTCGATAAAAAGACTTTTAATGGCGCCTTATGGTCGTGAAAAATACGGTCGTTTCCAGAGGTGTCCAAAGTATTCATGCGCATTACTCAAGTACAAGTCGAGATATTTGTAAAAGCTTTTTTTACTCACGACTTCAGGTATGAAAATAAAAGTCATGAAAAATGAAAAAATGCGTCGAACTCAAATCACACTTTTTGTTTTCAATATTTGCCCTGATAGTCGCAACACAATTTTCGTGGCATGGCTCATTTTTGAGCTCGCCGTTGGTTCTAAATGTCCCACAGTAAGTGGGCTATTGGTCCACTTTCATCCTTTTTGAGACTAAAAAAAACATGCCGAGGGTATGGAAAGCATAGCACGTACGGCTTTTGTCACCTTTTGTCACCTTTTGCCTGTTGTTTGTTGCCTCGCAGGTGATAATCCTGCTCTACCTAGCGGACTGGATGGTCCACTGGATGTGGGGCCGAGGGATGGACCCCGACAACTTCTCTATTCCCTACCTGACTGCTCTCGGCGACCTGCTCGGAACCGGCTTCCTCGCCCTCTGCTTCCACATGCGCTTTTTCATTGGCGACAGAGACTCCAATTTGGGAAACTGACTGCGGCGTTCCCTTGCGCACGCGGACCTCGGCGATGGGGAAACCGGATGTGTTTTCCGCCGAAAGGGCTAATCCCTCGGAGGGTTCTGATTGCAGATCAGCGCTCCAGTTCAATGACGAGCGGGCGGGCGCACTCGGAGGCTGTTTCAATGTGGAAACATTGGAAACTGGTTTTTGTCTTATTCAGCCGCGCAAACGTTTTTTTTTTTTTTTTGTTGGTCTTTTTGCCTCATAACGGAGTCCCCTGCCTCTGTTTTTGTTGTACGATTGTAAATGATTCTTGGGGGTAAATAATCCGTTTGATGTAAGTTGATATCGATTCTGTTTTGAAAGGCTATTTATTCCTCATTATTTTCAATGGGGAAGCTAGCCCGCAAATCCATTTTTACGTGATCACCTTGCAACAAATCCAAGAAAAATAAGCAAAAAAAAAAAAGATGAAAAAAGCAAATAAACCCTAACAAGCCATTCTGACTTAATCACAAAGTGCTTTGTCTTGAAATTCTTTGAAATCATTGAAATGCTTTTGTGCTTTAGAAGCGTGCATGTGGCTCCTGTTGCTCCAAGTCGGTTTTTTTTGTTTTTTTTTCCTTCTTCTTCTTCTTGGACAGCCGATCGATGCCGTTTCACCACCAAACGCAACCAGAAAGGTGGCAATTGAAACCCTTTGCGCAACCCAGCAAATTGTGGTTTGATTCTGGTCAGTCCATGAGTTTGGATCCTATTTCAAAACCGCGTCGCCCTCTCTCCTCCGAGACTTCAAGTTTCAAAACGTCCCCTTTTTGACCAAATGATCCAAACACGATTATGAAAGTGAAGCCTAAGCCTTTATTATTCTTTGGCATGAGGACAACGACACGAGTATCGTACAGAGAAACGGGTCAGCCGGCGGGCTCCTGCACCAACTTGGCAAACAATCTGGCCTTTCTGCTCGCAACATTATTGCGGCTTGCAAGAGCCGACCGACCTGCATGACGGCAAGTTTAGTTTGTTACTTGCGGCCTGGTCCATTCGCTAAAACGGCACCAAAGATTCACTGTCAGTCCTCATAGAACCAATTTGAGAGTCGCTGATTCCAGGCAGTTCACCGAGAATGACAAAAAAGCATTTGCGTCAAATTTGTCATGGAGCTTTGATATCATACTTTTTTTTTTTTGTTTGTGTGTGTGTGTGTGTGTGCGTGCCTGTGTTCTTTCCAGATGTTGCGAAACATGAAGTCAGGAAGTTTTCCCAAGACGAGTAAAGCATTTAATTGAAGTCCATTATCTTTAAAACTGTCGCCAATATCTCCGTCTGGTTACACCGAACGATGGCAAGAAAGCTCGCACAAAGAAAGTCTTTGATAAAAAATGCTTTTGCTACTCAAGAAGCGGCTTAGTGAAGGATCACCACACATTTCATGACTCTGACAAAACCCTGACCCAAAATTTGGAGTCCGGAAAATAGAATCGAACCACAATCTCCTTTCCAATAATTGCCCCCGGTTTTCATTTTGCGCTCTTTGTTTTGGTTAAAACTGAGTAGGAAGGATGAAATGCAATTTCTCTTGAGAAACTAAAGTGGTATTTTGAGCAATTTGAAAAAAAGCAACAACCAATTCCAGACACAAGGTGTCCTGGCTAAAACTTGCATGAGATGCTTGAATTCTTTGCCACTTCTCAGACGTCTGCGTTCCCTCAAAGGGGCCAGAAGTGTTCATGTGCGGTGCACATCCTATGAATGTGAAAACAAAAAATGGTCTGTCAATCTTTTGTTTGGGCTCTTGAATGGTTTTGGGGAGAAAGTGTGATGTTAAAATTGTAAAATTGAGTTTTGTTTGGGGTTTTTTTTCACCTCTTCTTTTGAACTCTTGGGCTGGGCCACAACGCCAAGTATTGTAATTTGCTAAATCGACACTAGAGGGCGCCAGAGTGATTCGTTGATGCTTTGGGGGAGTTTTTTTTGTTTTTTTGTTTTTTTTTGTCCCGGTTCAAATTCACCACGGGGACATGTGATTTTTTTTTGGGGGTATTGCATTTTGTGTGAGGTGTCATATCCATCCATCTGTTCAGTCCTTTCTCTTTTTTTCCCTCAACCTTTTCACTGAACAGGTGCCAGCCTTCGACTCTGGTCTTGGCGAGTTGTGAATACTTCTATAAGAGGGCAGATAACACTTTTGTCTATTTATTATTAGAAGCACACCAAGCAATTTGTACATACTATATTTATTCTATATATGAGATTGTTTATTGTGCCCTGTCATTGTGGCTCTGTTACTTTGTCGCCCCGGTGTAATTGTTTTTCCGTCTTTTTGGGGGGGGGAAA
This sequence comes from Hippocampus mohnikei, assembly GCA_026261675.1. NCBI lineage: Eukaryota > Metazoa > Chordata > Actinopteri > Syngnathiformes > Syngnathidae > Hippocampus > Hippocampus mohnikei. Next base: position 19,098,891 of record JAKGUB010000334.1, on the reverse strand, counting down.
ATGTGTGTTTTCTTTGCAAACGGACAGTAGTTTTGTTTTCCTGCTTGCCACAATCGTGGTGAAATGTTGCATGGTGCCTAATGATGACATAGAATGGCCTTAACCTCTCTAAGAGCCAAGCTCAACTTTCTGTAACCAATCAACAGCCGAGTGCCTTAAATGAGCCCCTATTAATCAATGATTTACAATTCCTTGATTATGATATGCAATGCAATGTAATACTGTAACTTAGTGTGATGCAGCTGCAGTGGAGGAGTGGAAGCATTGGCACGTCTCCGTAATTTGGGTCCACGTGTCCAGGAGGGCCTGGGCTCAAGATGGCCAGACATAAAAGAAAGATGACATCTGTCAAATAGCAGACACCCTGAAAATGCGCCGTGTGTCATGTCATTCTAGACTGTTGTGCAATCTCCAACATCCAACCAACCAAAACCCACGTACTGCCTTTTTAACCTCTGTGCTTCAACCCCGTTGAACTCTCAAGGAACCAGACGGGGTCTCGGCCCGTCCCATGAAACCGCGACCTCCGTCTCCTGTCACATTTGCTGCAGAAGAGGCAAAATAGTAGAAATAATCATGAGAATGAGAATTGGGGGGAGAGGAGGGCATGTATCGTCTCACCGGGGCTGAAGCTTGTGGGTTTCCTGTGGGTTATTTCCTGACTTGCTGGGAATAAAGGACGGTATTGTTTCATACCAGCCAACTGTGCTATTGTCTTCTGTTTTCAAACACAGTACATTTGGTCACAGACAACGCTGGCCTGCTGGTCGACTGGTTGGACTCGCAGTGCAGAGGCACCGGGTTCGATTCCGGCTGCGGCCTCTCTGTGTGGAGTTTGCATGTTCTCCCTGTGCCTGCGTGGGTTTTCTCCGGGTACTCCGGTTTCCCCCACACGTTCCGAAAACATGCGTGGCAGGTTAATGAACACTAAATCAGGGGTGCTCAACTGTTTTTGACCCAAGATCGACTTTTGAAGTGCCCAACCTCCCGCGATTGACCTGATCGCGAATGTGCAAGCAAACACACTCGCACGCGGGTGCACAACCATGCACGCACGCCACGATGAGGAACAGCTGTAACGTCCCTGAAAATGATTGAAATCGAAACCTACAGACACACAAATCGTCTGTTTTTTTGGGGGGCAGGTTGGGGGGCGGGTTGGGGTTTCCCCATTTCCCCGGAGCTGGAATCGAACCCGGCACCTCTGCAACATTCCAAAACACAATTCTCTCATCCACTCATGTACTGTTGTTATGTGTTACATACAACTACAACATGGACACGCACATTTTAAGATCAAAATGACTGATTTGAGGTATGTCTCACATACAAGCAGCAAAATCATTTTGAGATTTGAGTTGAAAGCGGTTAGGAAGTTCATTAGCTTGTTTTCGCCCTATTTTGGGAAAAAACTACCAAAGTGGTGTATGTTGATTTTCTTGCCAGGGCCATGTCTAGTTTCCCATGTTTGGGAATTTAACAGACCTCGCAGCGTCTCGCTGGGCCTTCAGGTGGACCGAGGGTGTTTTCTCTGAACCCCCCAGCACACCCTCCAATTTGGTGACAGAGGGCAGACTCGATATTAGACCAGGTAAAACCGTTGTGGCGCAGGTGGTGGAACACGATTTCGGTGGATTTGATGGAGACACAGGCAGACGGACTGTCGTGGTCCTGCTTGTGACCGCAGACAGTGCACTTCGCTGATCGGTGTGGCGGATGTCATCGTCATTGTTTGTGTGAAATGTGCGCTTCCAAATGGCGTTGTATTTCATTCCTAAAAATGACAACAACGTGCATCATTCGCTCTGAATGATTGTAACAATCAATTTATTTCATGTATTATTAGTATCATTGTCATCTTTAACATTTTTATAAACACCCCTCTTTAAGGTGGTGCAGTTGTTTTTCAACATTTTTTACGCCGAATATGAATGAGACAAGCCACTCCGAGTCACTGGCAATAATGTTGGCTTCGTTCAATCCCACAAAGGTGCAAATGTCCATTTCTAACTCCGCTCGTATGTACGGTTTGACTGCATATTGCGCACAACTTGCATTGTGCACGAACCCCCCCCCACCCCCTGCCCCTCACCCAATAAGTGTTTCCTGAAGGAAAAACCAAACATTAAATTAACTCATTCACTCCCAAAGACGTTTTTAGACGTCTTTTCAGACTTGGTTTAGAATTGGCTGCTACTGAATGAGTTAAATAATAAAAAGAAAGGGAACATTGTGTAGATTTGCTAACGTTTATGTTGCTGCAAAAGTGATGTTACTGTGTGAAAGAAAGTTCAGCTCAGTTAACAGGAAATGACGAGTGGGCTGGTGCTGCTTGTTTGATGTCCTGATGATGCAAGCAGCCGTTTGCCTTCCCTCTCATCTCCTTTGGCCTCGCCTCCTTCTGGAATATGTTCAGGGGAGGATAACTGCACGTAGAGGGCGTCAGCGACCTGCACTACCTGGGGTGGACCTAGACAAAGAAAACAAAACAAAACAACAACAAAAAATAACCCAATGGCTGAGTATTTGAAAAAAAAATCGGAACTAGTTTACCATCTCCATGACTGCACATATCGAGAGTATCCATCATGATGCTCCCCAGCTCCCTTCGGGACAACTTCTACACAGGCCAGAAAACGTTCATTAGGGATACGTTTCGTGAAATTAAATCAATGCGATTGCAACAAAGTTGTGAATCGATAATCTCTCGATGACCGCAAGCGATGCATGGGTCTGAGGGAGGGAGTGGTCGAGGGGGGGGGTTACCTTATTGCCTAGCTGCAGAAGTAACATGAGGGCATCTCTGAACTTTCCCTCCATCGAATGGAGCTTCTCCTTCTCTGTCCCTTCCAGACCTGTCTTGTCGTCCTCTGGATCCGGCCTCTAACAAGGAGGAATATTGAAAAATAAAAAAAGTTGGAGTCAAGTCAAAAGGGGGTTGCCAATATTTGTGTTTTAGTATAGTTTGGAAACACTCGACATCAGGGGTCCCCAACATTTGGTGCCGGGCCGCACAGAAAGAATAAATAACTTCCATTCCTTCCGTTTTATTTCTTTCGGAATCTGAAAGATGTTTTATTTTGAAAAGATTACCGGATTCTCTGCTATATCAGTCGACAGTATGTCACGCTTGATGCAGGTGAATGCGCGCTCCTCGGTCACGTGATAGGAAATGAAACCCAGAAGCTAGCAAAATGAATTAAAAAAAAAAAAACGTATTTGAAAAGTTTTAACAGGAAGGGGAAAAGGCCCAGCCAGGAGACGGAAGAGGAGCCTACGACTTTCAAGAAAAAGGTGGCTACATTTAATAAGACAGGAGTATCAGGAGCCCTACTGAAGATACGTATTTATCTCAATGGGAGATTCCCACTCTGCATCATATGCGGCGATGGTGAGTCGTATTTTTCATGCACTTTTTATTTGCGGAGTATCTTATTTTGAAGGCACGTTAAAAACGTTACCGTAGCGACCAGAGAAGTTTGCGCCTAGATAGGACGTTCCTCGTGTCATGATTTGTACGAAAATAGCACACTTTTCACGCAGGGCGTATCGTATTATATTGTTGTATCTATCCGGCCTTTAAATATTGTCTGACATGAAAAAGGTTGGGGACCTCTGCTCTATATCTGTCACGATTTGCGTGGTGGTGGTGGACCCCAAAGAGCAGGCAGGAGGAAGGAGCAGGGTGAACTGGATGAATTGGACGAAAACAGAGAAAACGAAATCCTAAACAAACAAAGTCCAAAGAACAAAACGAATCCAAAGTTTACACAAAGTTAAATGCCAGAAGTATGAAGCTGCCAGAACTGCTCTGACAGTTTTACAGTTAAAGTTTACAGTAAGTACACAAACAACAGTGATTTTTTTTTTTTTTTTTTTGCCTTCACAAGAACTGTTGACATTTCGTTTAAAGCGCATGAGGAGTTGCTCAAATGTGTGTCCTCCGAAAACACGGACATATTAATGTTGCAAACGCATATGATGGCTTGGACGGTTTTGTTTGACTCCTTCGTCAAATGAGAATGAACTCGAGTGCCCTGCACTTGATTATACAGGTGAGTAAGCCTATTCATTTTGGATTACACGCAGAACATCCATCCATCCATCCATTTTACGAACCGCTTGTCCTCACAAGTGTCGCGGTGGGTGCTGGAGCCTATCCCAGCTGTCTTCGGGCAGTAAGTGGGGGACACCCTGAACCGGTTGCCAGCCAATCACAGGGCACACAGAGACCAACAACCATCCACACTCACACCTAGGGACAATTTTTAGGGTGCTCAATCAGCCTGCCATGCATGTTTTTGGAAAGTGGGAGGAAACCGGAGCACCCGGAGAAAACCCACGCACGCCTGGGGAGAACATGCAAACTCCACACAGGGGGGCCGGAGCCGAAATCGAAGCCTGCACCTCTGTTTTTGACTTTTTCACTCTGGCCAAATGATGGCTGCAAAAACAATAACCAAAAGCACAAAGCTACTACTGCCCAATACTTCTTCATAGAAACTACAAGATCCAACGGGGGATTTCTTTTGCTTTCTTTGTAAGCGTTAATTGACATATTTTATAAAGCAAGATATTTTGTGACAGGGAAAAAAAAAAAAAAAGTATTTTTCTTTGAATGAACAATGGTGCATTCACCAATGCAAGCCAAACTTTGTAAGAGGACAGCGTGTGTGTCAAACTTGCACCGACCCGTTTAATAACAGGCTCCGGGAGAGACAAAAATGAGTCAGCGCAGGGTTGAGACGTTCATTCCCTCAAAAATGATCTTAAAGCGACATTCCCTTCAAAATAGAAAAGATCTGCATGTGGAAAGCGTCTACTGCTACTGATGATCTCCCCTCTCTCTCTCTCGTCACACAATATACAATAATCGAGATTCCCGACCTCACTGAAAGAAGCAAAAGTCATTCTTTTGACGGGGGCTTCCCTTTTTTCAACGCCCTATTCAGAAGATGTTTTTTTATCAATAGCCATCCGTGGCCTTTATGAGCTTTGGCAAGGTTTATTTGATGAAGAGCCAAAACTCTTTGTTGGTTTCCGTTGCACGATTCCTCCAGGTGGCCCAAGTTTTCTCCGCCAAAGTTGATCCTTGCAGGAGCTCAACATTCACAGCTCGTGGAGTCGCCCAAGTGACTATCCTACCGTGCAAAACGTTTTCCTTGCTTACATCAGCAGGTTTCTGCTCACAGCCTTCGCTGCTCGCACGGAGATCTTCCTTCGCTCGCCGCCAGCCGCAGCATCCCCTGTTGCCCTTCCAATCGCCGCTGAGGCGGCTGTCGTGCGGGTCGCCCTTTGAGAGCATCTGATGGACCGCGTGACTCGGACACCTTCAAGAACGGGCAGAGAAGGAGTGCCGCTGACGTGTTTTCGACAGTTCTATATGCCAAAGTGGTGGAAAGAGAGCAACGGCAGACTTTGGACTGAGGTGTGAAAAACGAGCTAACCCTTTGCCCCAGCCGGGGGATGTGCTCTTGCGCTTCTTCACCTCAAAAAGGCAGCGCTGACCTTCACGGCCCAAGTCCTTGTCACCTTCCTCTTCTTCATCGGAGGCGGCTCTTCCCTCCACTGCTCTCTGCAGACACTCGGCATCTGCAAAACACACTAAGTGGTTACTTTTGAGATTGGGTGTGCATTAAAGCCGGCATGGACAAAGATGTGCGCTGGAAGAAATGACAAATGGTGACAAATCACCAGCAAAGGCTGCAAAAGGAGCAAAGTCACAGCACAGCACAGCATTATGAGCTGATTTTTTTTGGGGGGGGGGGAGGGGGGACTCACCCGCAGATATTCACAAAACAACTATACCTTTAACTATAACTGTAATACAGTCATTATTTTTGTGCTGTAGTATTTGACTTTACCGTTATTGATCACATTGATTCTGAATCATTTCCTGACCTGTCTTACAGTTTGACTCTCCTCCTCTTGCCGAGGCAGCTTCAGGAAGACAAACGCAGCCGCATCTGAAGGTTGGAAGAGACCACACGCTGTAGCTCGAATCATATTCGGTACTCGTGCTCTGTCACACTCCACGTGCAGTGCGTTCATGATGGCAAATGGTGCGTAACTCAATGCGTAAACAAACTCACAGCGCCCCGTTTTGGCACTCGCAGAAACACTTGACGCCCGTAGCTGTGCTGCAGCCAGGGGGTGTGACGAAAGATGACAATAATGATCATGTGTTCAATGAATCGACTTCTACAACGACTCTGAATGTGAATGAAATGCGCTTCTGGATGTTCAATCTAGAGGTGTCAATGTATGGCGTTAATTGCGAAGAATTAATTACAGTCCTATTTAGCACTAAGTGGGTTTTTTTTAATCGCGTTAATCTAAATTTTAATCTCTAATTTTATTGTTTGTAGTAGGTGGGTTTCCTTTTGATAATCTCCCTTTTCGTGTGTTCGAGTAGTTGAGGGCGGGGAAACAATTGTCAGTCACAACAGACATTGATTGGCTGTCATTATGTTTGGGCTTGTTGAGCGTAAACTGATGTCTGTCTTGTCTCAGCACAACGAATGAACAATTTGCATTCCAAAAACGCCCCGACGGCACTATTGATAAAAGTAGAGTGTTGTGCCCAATTTGTAAGAAGGAGTTTGCTGACCACCGAAGCAGCTCAAGTTTAGCCTCCCACATGAATGCAAAGCAACCAGTCGCGAGTGCATCCACAGCTAACGTTAGCACCGAAAACATTAGCAATATAGCGAGCTAAAGCTAAGCTCTTCGCCAAAGTGAACTCGAGGAGAACACCCCGCGTACGAGGCATGAAGTCAGCGTAGCTGCTGTGTCCTCTGTAGCCTCCTAGAAGTGATTGATGTTTATTTCAGCGCTTTATTTTGTAATCATGAACAGTGTTATTTCTGAAGTGCTAACTTAAAGCACTGTGGTTGAAGGGTCTGTTTTATGTCTTTTTTTTATTATCTGAAGCAAGTTCAGTGTTCAGTACTTGCATTGATCAGAAAGGTATTCTTACTGTTTTTGATATGTTAACCTAAGCACTTTTTATGGACCTGATGTTTTATTTCATTTTTATTTTGTAATTCTTTGATTTACATTTGATTGAGATTTGCAAAAACAAACAAAACCATGATATCCACCCTGGTGGTCGAAAGTAAAGGTTGCAGCTAGGATTTGGGACAAGTCTCAATTACAGCAGCAAGTAAATGGCCAGGACTGCATCCGTTCCAAGTCTGTTTACAAACAATGAAAGACTTTATAATGCCACTTTTTTTTGTCTTTGGATCTGCCTCAATAAAGTAATGAATTAAAAATGAAAAGAGGGTGTTTCTCAGCACTTTTTAGTTTCGATTAAAATATAGATTAATTAGATCATTTAATTACAGATCATAATTAATCTCACCATTTTTTGGCTTGACAGCACTAGTTAAATCCCGTGTTTGTAAATGTTACGAGGGATGAAGCTGCCCTGCTTTGTCTTGCCTTCTGATGACATCATCCACATAGGTCCACAAAGCTCAGAATCTGTTCGCCAACCTCACGATCAAATCGACCAGAATGGCGTTACACCACCTTCGCCACAACTTGGACCTGCTTTCAGTGGGTCCCATGTTTAGTCTGACTTCAGCCACCAAATTGTCACGTGCATTGGGGGTGTATAAATGAACACGCCGTCTGGCGGAAAGCCTAGCATGACGTAGCGCCGAATTTCCAAACAGGCTAAAGGAAGTTGCACACATGCATGACAATGTGCCCATTTTTCCACCCGAGCACACGTGTGCAGTCTCCAAAATTCCACTCACAAAAACACAAACGTACCTGTACTGTTGCAGTTGACTCTCCAGCTGGTTGATCCTCGACTGAAGCTGTGGCACAGATTCGGCTCGTTCCTGAATCATTCGCACCTGCTCAAGGCCCAAGCTCAAAGCCTCCCTGGCCTCCTCCGCTCGTCGCCTGATCAAGGTTATGAAAATGATCACATTTGAATATATCCGCTGCTGATTTGAATCCCCTGCGATTGAACCCCCAAATCCAACCTAATTTGGATGTTCTCCCTCCTGAGCGCAGATTCCACTGCCCGAAGCTTGCTCACTTCCTGGTATGCCCATCGCAGCTCCTCCTCCAGGCGTTCATTAAACTTGATGGCCTCCTCCAGCTGTCCATCACGCGAGGAACGGATCAGCTGCAACTCTCTTAAGAGGGGGTCCCTCATGTCCCATCTTCTCCACAACCTCCTCCCACCATTTCCTCCGGCAACATTTAAGTGTCCTTTAACCCGCCGCGTTGGCACCAGTTTGCCTTGTATGAGGGAAATGGAAGTTGCGGGCGCTGAAACGCAGATGGGAGCTGACTGCATGGCGCCCCTCTCTCGCCTCAGAGCCACTTCAAGGGCCAAACAGCGAGCGTCACTACCCTGCAGTGCGGATCGGAGGTCCTCCACCAACTCCCTCAGAGCTGCTAACTCTTCTGCCAACGACAAAAAGGAAGGAGGAGAGGTGAACCGATAAAGATATGGCAGTACTAAAAATGATCTTCACATTCTGCTTTTGTTGGCACGTTCCAAATAGAAACCGGAATACACTGCTGGATCCACGAATGACTTCATGAAAACATGGCTACAAAATCACACAACTTTGATGATACCAAGAAGCATGTTCTTGAAACATGATTTCAAATGTATATATGTTGGATATGTTTGACATGCATTGATTATGCAATGAGGTTTCAAGTCAGGAGGGGCGTTCACACGGCAAGATTTGTTTCGGCACTACGCCGGCGCTGCAAATTTGCTCCGGCGTAGCGCCGGAAAAACAGCTTACATCAAATTTGAGGTTGAGGTGGTTTCAAAATTTGCTCCGGAGCAAATGCTCGTTTGCGAGGGAGGGGTGGGGGTGGGGGGGTAAGCCTCGCTGTGCATGAGAAGAGTTGATTACGTACGGCGAGAATGCGTTGCTTTCGTGCTCGGTCGGACTTCCGTCAGGTGTTTGTTTAATAACGACACAAGACAAGGCTGCTAACAGTAGCAAAGCACCTCTTGGGTTATACCATCTCAACTAGAACGGGGGGGGGGGGGCATAGTCCCCAAACGTCATCTTTCCTTTTGTCGGAGACTGGCCTGTCTCGGAGTTGTTTGTGTAGTTTGTTCCTTTGTTCCATAGAATTTATTTTGTGATTTCCTCTCTTGATTTTTGTGTTTGGCGCATGACACGTTTGCTTTTCAGAGTGTCATTGAACTCATCGTCGATTTACGTTTTCGGGGGCGGTCACTCTGGAGCAGAAGTCACGGAGACCGAGGAGGAGAAGGACGAACCAACACGACAGCTCATTTGTTTTCTGTCGTTTTGCTCCGCAGCAGAAACCGCCCGTGTGAACGCAAGTGGCGCCGCGTCGACGCTGCGCCGGTGCTGCCACGCTCGGCAGCTTTGTACGCGTAAACGCTCCACAAGATTTGCTCCGGTATAAAATATATCGCTAGAAAATACACCGGAGCAGCGCCGGAGCAAATGTGTGCCGTGTGAACACCCCTAAAGTCCTCCGACAGTAACCCATAACTACAATGTTAGACTGCGATGGAAATATGTTTGACACTTCTGTTTGATCAATAGCAGTGTAGCAAGCACAAGAGTCTGTAACTTCAACTTGCACTTTTGTGATTGGTCTTATTTTTGTCTGCCACTAATATTGTAGAAAAACGATAGATAGTCATAATAAGTCCAAAGCAATGGCGGGAAGTAGCAAAGTCAAAATATTTGCTGGCTGCACTTAAGTCGGTTTTTCAGGTATTGGTCATCTATGACCGGGTTTTAATTGTCTACAATATACTGTATGTATATATCTTTTTTTTTTACTTAAATCTTTAAGTAAAATTTAAATCTTTTACTGTTTATTGTATATGTTAAATTGATCCATGTACAGCACTTTGTATGCGGCGATGGCTGTTTGAAAATTGACTTGACTTGACTTGACTTTTTTGACGTTTTGGTTTTACTCCCTACACCCGATGTTTTCCCCATGACGCAGATTATCACGAAGATATTGAGCACACGGGTCAAAAGTCAAGGCCCGGCCGGGGGCCAGATCTGGCCCCGCCACATCATTTTATGTGGCCCGCGAAATCAAACCAAGCATGTCGAGTTCCACGATGCTTGCGAAAGTCTGAACCAAATTGTCACATGTAATCCGCAAGAACAGTCATAATTCTTGGCTTCTGATTTTAAAACGAGTTTATGCCTCAATTTGTTGTGCGCTGTGTATGGGATACGTGGAGGTGACTAAACATTTGTTTGGTTGTCCAAAATATCATCGTGGCCCGCCACAAAATGAGTTTGACACCCCTGATGTTGAGAATTTAACGTTAGACCCCCCCCCCCCCCTCCCAACACACACACACACACCCACCCCTTGGTCGACGGGGGTGGAGCTGCTGACATTTGTTTTCTCTCTCCAATAAGAATTCCCATCGGCCCCTTGCTTGCCCCCTAATCGACGCCCCCCAAAGAGCCAAGTCAACTTGAGGGCAGAGAGACACGTTTGCGGTTCAGGATTGTTCCCCGTATGCTTCACACTCGCAATTGATATCAAATGCACGTCAAAGTGAACAAAGAGCCGCTCGCCAAATGTTTTTTTTGCACATGCACAACTCAGCGTACCGGAAGACGCGCCCTCTGCATTCCGAGCAGCTGCGGATCTGCTGTGGCTCTTCGTCAGGTCCAAACTGACGTCTTTTGTCCTTCTCACGCGAGGCCAGCGCAGCCGAATGTGCCTCTCCACCAGCTCCGTCTCCTCAGTCACGGGCAGCCGCCACCCGCCCCCTCCGCCTCCTCCTGCGCCCGCGCCTCTGCGCGCAGATCGCACCCGAAAGAAGCCGCACAGGCGCGAGTGAAAGTCCTGAAAAGTGATCCGACTCGGCAGTCCGCAGCATGCGTCTTTGAACTCGTCCTCGTCCTCGTCGACTTGTCCACCCGGCGCCCCTTGAATCGTCGTGTTGCCTTTGGGGGCTCCGGTGACCCCGAGCACGGCGCAGAGGGTGCTGAAGTCCTCCGCCGACACTTTCTCGTCCCGGTTGGGATAAGCAAGATGGTGGAAGACCTCTTGCAAGTACTGATCTATCCCGGTGGCCAGGACGACGATTTCGTTCTCCACGCCGGGATCGGGGCAGTGGTGGTGGGCCAAGGCGCTCCGCAGCCACTCGCTCCTCCGCGCCGCTCTCGGCCGAGGCTGGACGCACTTGAAAGCTAAAGCTCCGCGCTCCATGGTCGCGCGTTCACTTTGATCACTCGAAGAAATCTCACCGGGGAAAATGATGCCAACGATTGCAATTTGAAAACCTGCCCCCCCACCCTCCCCTCCACCAAGTCTCGGGTTCCTTCCAGGTCTGCCCACATCCTGAGCTGATCCCTACTTGAGAAAACAAAGTCCCATTCAACCCTGACTCCACCCTCAAATGCAAATTCTTTTGACTGCGATGGTCTCCGTGACTGCCATGAAGCGTTTATTTGATGTCTGATTTGTGCACTGAATTGCGACTAGATGCATAAAACTAGAATGACCGGGAGCTGTTTTGTAGAACCACAGTCTCACTCTGTTTTCTCCCATTAGTTGCCTCGCATTGCTGTATGATACATTGTCACGAGCACAGAGTGCCGTCGTCTGTGTACTTGGGTAAATTGTTTGTTTGTTTTTTTTCGTTTTAATAATTGTGCACGTGCAAAAAAAATGGAGGTTTGCGCTGCTGTGGGAGTGAACAGAGCTGACTTGATCTCAGTCGAAACGGACCCTCTCTGGTCTCCATGTAACAAGCGTAACAGGCGCACATGAGATCAATGCGTGAAAAGTACCTTTATGAGATCCGAACTTGCGGATGATGTCAAGTTGGCGATGAGGCTATGTTCACACTGCGGGTCAAGAAAAACAGTTTTGTGCATACGTGACACGCATCACATTTTTTTTTCATGCAGTCTGAATATTATCCAATTTATGGATATAAATTGGAATATGTACGTCATGTGTCTGCAGTATGAACACTCATCCACACACACGTGACCTATACCTCATCAAATGCTCAATATGAGCGAGTCCGCGGGCAGAAGTGAGTTGTTTTGACCAACAGCTGCTGTCTTAACGTTTGACTTGAATTGAAACATGAAGCTTAAAGAGGATATTTGTGGCGATAGCGGTCACGCAAACGCTTCGTTTTATTTTGCGCGGCAATGACGTGACATCACCTTAAGTAGACGTCATTAGGAGGATTCTGAACAGAACAAGGATTCCACAAGTGTAGACAGAGATCAGAGACTTTGGGCAAAAATATATTTGTTTAGAAAAACGCAAGACAAAGTACAACAAAGGATGCTAGTAACAAAAAAAAAAAAACAGGAAAAGGCGAGAACTACAAGTGCTTGCAAAAGGCAAGGAGCAAGAAAAACGTCATATTCTTTGACTTTGATGAAAGGCTTCATTTGTTGGGTCCAGAGTAGTGGGTGACACGGGGGTGGGTGGATTTTCACCCCCCAACCCATCCCATTCCCATCGAAAAATTCCTATCCTGCCTCGGTCCCGGATCATACACACACAAAAAAAGAAATCATATCAACCTCTAGTTCAGAGTTCCATAAAGTTTGGGGAAATAAAAACTTATATTAACTGTAGAAAAGTGAGCCTTTGTATTTAAGACTCTGTGAAGTGATTTCAGGAATTTGTACCTAAATACTAAATCGTGTATATGATGCTTGTTTATTTATAAGATGTAGAAAAAAATTGCAAGACAAGCAAGATGCCACATTTTAAATGTAAAAAACAAGTGATGAGAACGTATCACACAACGATCTTACGTTTCACAGGATATCGTGGTGTTTTTATCAAAAAATAAATACATTTTAAAAATATATATTGAACAAGTGAAAATAAATTGCAAGATTGAATGTTTCAAGACCTGAGACCATTTTGGATCCAAATAATTGTGACTGTTACTAGATAATTGCCCCACGGGGATAAATAAAGTTTTCTGAATCTGAATCTGAATAGGCCACAAGCTTAGCTGGAGACATTGTTTTTCTTTTGACACATTTGACTTTCAAAGCATATGCTCACCTACAGTGTATTGGATTGTTTTTGGTTTTTGTTTGTACTTTTCCGAAAGCGGCAAAATACCTTTGGACTTGCCTGCATTAGCGGAAAGTGTTTCAACTGTGCTTTGTGTCGAAAAGTTTTACTCCTTCAGTGTTCACAGACAGCAAATTCTCTTTTTCTATCTACCGGTAGATTTTATTCATGACTTCAAGTGCAGCAGCAACACACACACACACACACACACACACGCACACACACACACACACACACATCCAAATTAAAACCCTTCCCGCCAGCTTTTTCCATGGCTGAAAAGTAGACGAGAAACGTCTGTCTCGTTCCTCAGGCATCTCCGTTTCAAAGTAAATGTGGAAATACCTTATCCCCCATCCTGACCTCACCACTTGTCATTCGTTTGACAGCCAAAGCAAAGATCGTCGTGATACACTCACCTGGGCATGACTAGACCACATCATGTGGGTTGCATCACATGCATTCCAATTTGTGGAACTCATTGCGTTTGTCAGGAAAAATGCAATTATGTATGTGCTAAAAAAAATAAAAATTTTTTAAAAGGAAAGAGAGTCAAGTGATACAGAGTCTAAAGTATGAAAATTATGCACTTACCCAGATGTTCCCCCCCCCCAAAAAAAACACTTGGAATGTGGATTTTTTTTTTCCTTTTCTAAAAGGAAAAGATGATTCAGAAGAATCACAGATATCAAAGAAGGCCAATGACCAAAACAATAAAAACTGTGTAGAATTTTATATATATATATATATATATATATATATATATATAAAATTCTACACAGTTTTTATTGTTTTGTTTTATATATATATATATATATATATATATATATATATATATATATATATATATATATATAAAATATATATATATATAAAAAAATATATATATATATAAATCCTCGTCTCACCCCTCGGGTGGTGGGTCCCCATTCAGCTCGGGTCCTCTACCAGAGGATATATATATATATATATATATATGTAATCTAATTAAAAACTCATCTGTGTGTAAAAATATATTTTTTCTTTTAATTTTGGGAACACAGCTACTATTCCTCAGATATTGTTTGGATCCAGCTTAGTAACAAACTATGCAAAAATGAGCTAAATAAAGACAGCCCTGTTCTAGCAACATTTTAGCCCAGCTGTTTAAATTGCCGATTGACGGTAACTGACTGTGATTGCAAAAGCAGACAAACAAAGCAACCGATCGTGACCGAATCTAAAAGCTAACTTTACACATCTGACTTGATAAGAAGCACACGCGTAGCTTACCATTGGGCCATGCCGACGACGAGTGTATTCACTCACGAAACAAACGCGATGCTGCTTTTATACATCGCGAACGTCACCTGTCAGTGGCAGCCCCGCCTCTTAAAGCGCCAGGTCAATCCAACAGAGTCGTTCAGCAAATTTGTTCTTCGTCGTGTCATCCATTTTCTTCGTTTTGAAATGATCCATAGCTGTCTGTCTGAGACGAGGGCGGAGTTCGCACGTCAGCTGTGTGCTTGGCCATTAAGTGGTATTTCAGACTCGACGTGCTATGATGATAGCTCGGTTTACGATTGCAAAACATACAGGTAACTTGATGGTCATTCCTCAGTGGCCCCTACAAGCTTTCTGGCCGACATACATATAAACCTCATCCGCCCACCAGGAATAATTGAATCCCCCTTTGGTGAAGAAAAGAAAATAATACTTTACAGATCTGCCCATTGAGTGCTCAAGTTCCAGTATTTGAACGTGCCTCTGTTCTGACTTAGGAACTAAGGAGTTTGGAAGAATAGATTTTTTTTCCCCCCTTCTAAATAAATGCTTCATTGTGCCGTCTCTTATTGAATGCGCGTGTGTGTGTGTGTGTGTGTGTGTGTGTGTGTGTGTACGTGTGTGTGCATGTGTGTGTGTGTGTGTTCCGGGGTAATTAATAGTTGGGTGAGAAGCTCAGCATCGGTCCCCTTCTGTCTTGCAGTTGTTCTCCTGACCTCTCAGCTGCGTCCTGCATGTGGTGAAAGAGCCTTATCTAAAAATGAAAGGATGGGAGCACGGAAGGGGCAATAAATAAAAAGGAGGCGGTCGGGAGCTTTGTGAATGTGCGTGTGTGTGTGTGTTCCTGTGTGTACTTTTCGAGACAGGCCCAAGTGGCCAGTTGTTCACCTTTGGGAGGAGTGAAACACTCTGCTATCGCTAGGACAGGGTTTCAGGCTTTGTGTTGGCTGCCATACGCTCATCCAAAGGTTAATGTCGCGTCCATTGACGTAAAAAGAGATTTGGTTCACTTCTCCTGTCCCGTGCAAATCCGCTTCAACTCCAAGCGGCAACTCTCAGTTCCAAATACGCATCGCCGCTCCTCTCTCCTCATCCTCGGCTCCACAAGCCATCCATCCAGCCGCACCAACGCGGACTCCCCAACAGCGTCACCATCCCAGCTAAACAAAACGAGGCTGTGAAAATTGCTGCCCATTACTGGTGCAAAAATACACAAGCGGCCCGGGGGCGGGGCTGTCCAGTGGCGACAGTCCAATAACGCCGACATGCCTCCCGATCAAAATCAGGGCTGGTAGATGGACGCGTGCTGCAGAGAAGGCGCAACCATCAAGCACAGATTCTGCCTGCAATGAATATCAGGGGCCAAAACACCGAAAACAGGCCACATCGAGTCCACGTGAAGGACAACAAACACCCGAGGACAAAACAAAAGACAAAAACAACAAAAAGCAAAGCTCTTGAAGACAACTACGGCGCCATCTTGGATTGTGAAAGAGAAAAAAAAAAAGAGAGTAGCAATTAAAAGCAAAGAAAAATGACAAATGCAAAGGAATGAAAACACATCAAAGTGACACTGGACAATGGCAACACACGACGAAATCAAGACATTCAAGCAGACAAACGCTGAAGTTCTTATTGTTCGGAGTTTTGTAATCGATCCTAAACTGCGTGCATTGTTCAGGCGCTGCGTTCAAACATCCTCTTGAATAGAGTGTGTCAAACCTCACCGAGGTGTGCGTGGAAATAATCACTCCTGGCGCGTTACGTTCCCTCTTTCCAAACACTAACCGTGCAATCAGTGATAGATGAGGAGTGTGTCAACATGAGTTTAGACGTGAGGAACTAGATTAGACTGGGAGTGGGCTCAGAGATCATTGCTTCAATGGAGATGGGATTTATGGTCTGGTGGGGGTGGGTGGGGGGTCAGGGCTGTGTTAATTTCCTCATTGCTGGTGGAGATTAGAGAGAAAGAAGCAAGATCATTCTTCTTTTGATGTGGACATGTAAAGCTGCATCCATATGCGTCCAATGTGAATTTCACGCTAATACTCATTGGACTCGAAACTACCTTCCTTGGAGCCAGTGAAGAGACTGGATGAAGTTTACGGAGCACAGACGAGGCGTGTGGCGACACGTCCAGCCGCAATACCGAGCTCGCACCCTTACACTAAAACATTGGATCCTGGGAGTGACCAAAACACATCTCCCTGTGTCTTCTCCTGTTGCGATGATGATGGTGCCACAGTTGTCGTGCCGGCATTCGTTGCTCATAGAATTGTTTGGATGTTCCAGCTCGGGGTGTCGATTTGTTCTTCCTTCCACGTGTTTCCCTTGGCACATGTTCTCCAGGTCAACGGTATCAGAATCAGAATCGCCTTTATTGTCATTGTATAGCATACAAGGAAATTTGGGTGCTACTCCTTAGTGCATTTTATAAATAAAAAGAGAATAAAATAGAATAAAATCAATCAATAAATAAAATGACGGTTTTATAAATACAATATTCAAACAACACACAAAAACAACAACAGCTACAGTAGTGGTAGTGTGGACAGAGGCTTTTCTCGCACGCAGGACACATAACATAACATAACATAACAGGACCTGCGGGGTCCAGTTGGTCGGGTCATTGTTGCTGTTGTTTGCTACTGTCATGTTTGTTTGTCTGCTGCCATCAGGTTTGTCATGTTTCGGTTACTGTTATGTTTTATCTTCAGTCATGATTTTCGTTTGCTACTTTGGACTTTGTTTTGGACTTAGTTTTCTGTGTTTTATTAAATACAATTCGTCAAGTCCACCCTGCTCCTTCCTCCTGCCTGCTCTTTGGGGTCCACCACCACCTCGCTACGTGACATGTTGATGCTTCTGGAATTATTTATGGACCCTTTGTGCATCTGTCCATCAAATAATTAGGAGCGCTCTCAGATGCCGTGGAGGGGGTGACCACATTGAAAATGCTTTTTTGTATTTTTTTTATGCCATACTAGAATAAAATGTAATTGCGCATCTGCTACAGTAGGTGGCAGTGATGTTTATTCTCTCAAGGCGGGCTATATTTGAGAAGCAGTGGACTTGAAAGTGGACTGGAAACACAGCTACATTGTACACGTATGGCTTTAATCAGTGAATTTCAGAGTGTCTCGTGTCGGTCACTTTGCCAGTTCCATCCCCAAATTAGGAAAACGGTTGGAAGGGAAACATTAAGAAAAATAAGAATTGAAAGTCAACTTTTGGTTCTGATAATAGTTTTGCTTTTTTTTTTCTTCACTCACTTGTTGTCTCTCCCAGGTGGATATTCTCCTTCAGCATTCAGTACGACTATACACAGATACTGTATGTAATTCAGGTGATGGTTTTTGATGAACCTTTTACCACAACAATAGACCATAGACCAGTGGTTCTTAACCTTTTAGAGGTACCGAACCCAAACAGTTAATATGCACATTCACAGAACCATTCATGAGTGAAAAATAAATAAATATATATATATATATATATATATATATATATATATATATATATATATATATATATATATATATATATTTTTTATAAATGTGTTTTTACCTTAAATTTGTAAAAAAAAAAATATATATATATATATATATATATTTTTTTTTTTAAATATATATATATATATATATATATATATATATTTTTTTTTTTACAAATTTAAGGTAAAAACCACATTTATTAAAAACAGAAAAAAGTAAATACAATTTCAAGACATAAGTATACTTTTTTTTTTTATTGAACGACATACTATCACGACAATCACATGTTGACTACCGAGCGACCTAAATTTCCCGCAGCACTGATTGGACAAGCAATGTCATGTGATCATCTGCAGCCAATGATTGCCAAGCCGGCGTGTCATAACTACCATAATGAATATGTTGAGTCTCGTGTGTCTTACCCTCCATGGCAGAGGCTTCGTCGAACCGCTGAGACCGACTCACCCAACCCCTCGGGTTCGATCGAACCCAGGTTAAGAACCACTGCCGTAGACTCTATGCCATAGAGGAAAGATGCCTCTATGCAAACTTATACATTGAAATATAATTCCACGCTCAATACTCAGATGTCAGCAATACTTGCCATTGCGAAATCACGTTACTAATCAAAACATAATATTCATGAGTATAAGTATAAAACTACAATGAATACAGTTGGTGTAAACATTTTGATCCTTATTTTAGAAAGAATTTGACTGCTTGGACAATGCAGCATCTGGCACCCTACTTGTATAAATAAAGCTGTGCAAACCAGTGAAAGCAGGAATGGGGGGGTGCGGGGGTCACTAGGCCCCCAAAAGCTTCAGCTGACTCCTTGACAACCTGCTGAGTAACATGAGCTCCAACTTGTCTGTCTTACACACAACCACTAAGTCAACAACTCTCGGACAAAAACCTGAGCACTGAGCAATCACACACACAGGAGGCCCATTGAGACGAAATATTGAAGTACCCCCGTCAATACTTCGCTTTGGATAGAAACGAAACAAAAAGTGACAACTGTCGCTATTGTTGCACCCAATTTAGCATCGCTTGTCTTGCTATACAGAGTAAATCCTGACTTTCGAGTTGTTTTTGAATAACCATAGGCAATGAACTACATATACCAGCGGTGTCAAACGTACGGCCCGCGGACCGTAACCGGCCCCCAGGGTTCGATCAGGCCCGCGGGATCATTTAAAAGTGCAAAAAATGCATGAAAGACACGGAATGAATAGTTTTAATAAGGTGCAATTCATGGCGTGTCCGCCAGGGAACACATTGTTTTGATCAGAGTAGAAGACAACAGCAGTCTCAGTCTGTCACTGAGACAGACCCAACACAGCAGACGCTGTCAAGGACATGTGAATACTTTAATCTTTACACATTTAATAGCACTCTCCTTAGTTTGTAAGGTGCAGGCAGGGATTACATTTCGATTTTATGCATTTTGTGCATTACTATAATTTCCGATACCAATTACTTGTTAAAGTTTTGTGCCTTTGTACATTCAGTGGGATCAGTTGCAATGCATATATGTGAAAGATGTTCATTAAATTTCAAAATTTTCCTCATGTTCTTGTGCTTCTTTAGACCAAAGCAAAGGAAAGCCATATTATTTTGGTTATTTATAGAAGAGTAGAGTTCAATTTTAATGCTCCAGTCCGCTTGACATCTACCGAGGCCGTATGTGGCCCACAATGTGAAATGAGTTTGACACCCCTGACATTATACAACATCCTGGAAAACCTTGCAGTTCAATGTCTCGCTGTGTGTTGAAAACTGCACTGAAATGTCTTTCTTGTACAATGTGTATCATTGCAGCATAAATTTATGTTAAGTGTTTACCAGATGGGTGTGCGCACAGTAATTGAACAATGCAAATATCCATGTCGCATTTCGGCCCGTTGCTAACTCTCTTTCTGTTTTTGAACTACTGCAGTTGCAACGTTGCCAGTAATTTGGGGGATCACAGGGATGACTTGAAACCTAAAAGTAACAACCCACATATGACATGGCTTTACTGCCACCATCTGTTTGACAGTTGGAGGTACAATGTGGCGAGTGGTTAAAGGCGTTTGCCGGTGTTTTGAAGCAGTTTTATGCCTGCCATGCATGTTTTGGGAATGGGCTAAGGAAACCGGAGTACCCGGAGAAAACCCACACAGGCCCGGGAAGAACATGCAAACTCCACACAGGGAGGGCCGCAGCTGGGATTGAACCCACGACCTTTACATTGAGAGGCCGACGTGCTCACCACTGGATCAGCGGGCCGCCGGAAGCATGACATCGGTTTCAAAATATTGACGACTGTGTCTAGAAGGAGGATTGAGACGTGTCACTCTTACACGAATTAGAGGTTGACATTTCCAAGCAGAAAATCCGGTGCGACATCAGGGGAGGAGATATCGCCAAGGTTCCAAAATACTTCATAACAAAACAAGCCATGTCTGGTTGCTGTACGACCTCGTTATTGAAGTTTGTTTGTTTGTTTGTTTATTTATTGAACATAAAACATATACAGTAATAATTTGACAGAAAATAAGGTAAGTAAAATGGTAAAAAGGAAAGAGAAATCAGTAATCATTCAACACAGTTATTATGTTCAAGGGAGTAGGAAGAAGTAAAGAACTTACCCAGTGCACTTTTAATTGCATTATTAAAATTGTATAAGCCGTTAACATGTTTAACTTTCCTTTTTTTTTGTTAATCATTGTGTGGCTACACTTGATAACTCACGAGTTAAATAAATGAGGCATATAAAATGAGTATGTGCCATGTCGTGTCGAGCTTTGGGTTGTTTAATTATTTTGTATCACTCCATTATTGTCAATCAGCTGTTGATGGTAACCACTATTTGGTCACAAAATTAAAATGGAGACTTGAATTTTGTGTGCCCCTCAACTACATGAGTAATTACAACTAACTGGGAAGTAAAAAGTATGATTAATATGTAATACCTCACATGTTCGGAACCTGTCCAATACTGCTAAGAGGACACCAAGTGGACATTTCTTCGGGCACCATCGTCCAAACTCGGAAATAATGGGCGTGGTCTGCTGTGTCGTCTGAAAGGGGCGGTCGAATCGGATGATCCCCCGAATGGGCGGAGACAAGCAAGGAGGAAGCGCTCAGAGCTGCTGAGCTGACAGCCCCCCTCGGAACCGGCGTCGTGTATCTTCAGGCACCGTGTCCCACATCCTTGCAGCGACAACGCCGAGTTTTTCCCACCCACCCCATCAAAAGAAGAAGACGCAGCCCCCGCTCCTCTCAAACAGATCTGAAACCAGTTCAACCAGTTGCCTTGCAATCGAAGCGACACTTGTCTGCTCGACTTTCCAGAAGGGGCCCGGGGATTTAATAACGGGTAAACGGCAGTGGGATGGAAACTCAGATCCATGTGCCTGTCGGCTCGCCGGTTATACGCAGGATTCGCGTTTCGGTAGACGAGCACAATGTGACGGAAGGAGCAATGAAGATCATGAAAGAGCTGAGACCGGCGTGGGAGACGAACCGTGTCAGGACCAAGGTTGGTCAAACCGCGGAGCTAGCTGTGCGCGGAATGCTAGGCTAAACTAAGATCGGCTGCGGTGTGGAGGCGCTGCAGCGTCGCAAGGGAAGAGCAGAGCAGAAGGACGAGCCGAAAACCGTCCGATTCATCGATTTCGCACCACATCGGTTTACCTTTCGTGTCCGCTTACAAAGAAAAAAGTATTTGGGGTTGCAAAATGGACTCAAAATGACCACGAATGGGAACGCTGGAAGACCCCATATAGCTACAAACGATTTCCAGTCAACATTAAGTTACCACGGTCGTGTCTAAACATATGGCCCACGGGCCATTTTAGGCCCATCATCCATTTTCATCGGCCCGCAACATATACTAAAAGACTAGTCAAAAAAAAGGTGGAAGTGAGCAAAGTGACATCGGAAGGTGTTGGAAAGGAAAATATGCGCCACTCCTAATAAATTGGTTTCTGTACTGCAGAGGATGTCTACATTTGCAAAGATGCAACAAATGTTTTAAAATAATCATACAATTTCTCTGCAGAGCACATGTGATGCAACTATTGTGAATTCCACTTAATGCTCGGTTTCAAGGTGCAATTTATGAACATTGATGACCCTCACTCTTGCTTGCTTGCATGCTTTACATACAGCCCTCTTCAAAAGTATTGGAACGGCAAAGTCAATTCCTTCGTTTTTGTTGTACACTGAAAACATTTGGGTTTTATTCGACAAAAGTTCATTTGTCCAGCTTTTATTTGATGGTATTTACATCTAGATCTAAATGACGGAATGTCCTGAGAAAGAGACACGACTGGTGTGCTGATCAGCATTCATTGAAGAGTTACTAACAGCAGTCGATGACAGAAACCACTCCGCAAAAAGAATTGGAAGGCCACATTGGATTTTGCAAAGTACGGAGATGAGGCACAAAAGTTTCGGAACAAAGTTATGGACAGATGAGATCAAGATTAACCAGTACGAAGGTGACGGGGAGGCCAAAGTATGGAGAAAGAAAGGATTTGCTCATGATGCAAAACAGACAAGCTCATTTGTGAATTGTGGATGGTGGAGGTTGTATGGCTGCTTCTGGAGCGGGCTCACCAGTCTTTGTTGATGACAGTTGGAGGAGAAGGAATTCTGAAGTCTACAAAAACATTTGGTCTACAAATTTCCAGAGAAACGCATCCGAACTAATTGGCAGAAGCTTCATTGTGCAGCAAGACGATGATCCAAAACACAACACAGGACATAATTGGGGGGGGAAAAGTGGAAGGTCTTAGACTGGCCAAGTCCGCCACCTGCCCGTAACCCAATAGACTAAGAGAGAATTCATTTCATCTCCTCAAAGGGGACACTGAAAGGAGAACCTCACCACAAACAAACAATAACAGAACGAGGCCGACAAATGTATTTCAACTTCAGTCTGCTACAATCTTGTGAAGTCGATGGGTCGCGGGCTTGATGGCATTTTTGTCACTAAGGGTTATGCTACCGTATATAAGTCAATAACGTCGATTCCAATGCTTTTGCTCACTTGAAAAGCGGGTGGATTCAAACAAAAGGTGCCCTGTTGCGAGTTGTTCGCCAAAGTGAGATGAAAATGCTCTGACAGGAAAGTAGGACTTGTGAACTTGTATCTTATTATCTTTTGGCGTGAAAGCCAAATGTTTTCAGTGTACAACGAAAGCAAAGGAATCGACCAGGTCATTGCCGTACTTTTGGAGGGGACTGTACTTCATATGGAAAAAAAAAAGCGATGCTAATTAAGACAAATATTCATCGTGCATTCTGTAACGTCCTAAAAGTGGTGCCAGTTGTTACTTGTTTATTGTCTGTACAGTTATGACCATTTTTTGACTAGACCCACAATGAAAAGGAAAAATTGACACCTCAGATATTTGGAAATATCTTCCGTCCATTCAAAAACAGGAAACAAATTATCATTCAATATTTGGGTTTTATCCGCATCATGAGTCATTGTTTTCCAAAGTAGAAATGGTTGCAAATGTCATATTCTGAAAAACAAACAAACAAAAACCAAAAAAAATCCCACAAAGGTAATCAGCCTGCTTTCATGAAAGACGACAGAAATTGCAGATTTCACTCTTGAGGCTGAAATTCCAAAGAGTCGATCGAACACTTGACAATCCAAATTTCTCATTGATTAATTATTAAATATATATATATATAATTATATATATATATATTATCCAAAATAATTGCACTATTCTATTCAAGACTTAATCCTCCTCAAATTACAGTAAATCAAACTTTTTTTCCCTCCATGTCACCCTTTCAAATAATAAAAATAAAAAAAAGATTTCATAAACAGACAACGGTACCATGAGATACGCGACAGTGCTGCAGTCACGGAGCCTCCAACAAGCTCCTCACCCCACGTGAACCTCGGCTGAATGTTTACGTCCGTCTGCCTCCAAAGTTGCTGTCTGTCGACATATTGGTCAATGGTGTTAGCCGTGCATTGTGTGGCAGGTGGAAGGGATCAGTCGCGTAGTAGACAACGGTGTTTTGGCCAGCGTGTCGGCAGTCATAACAAGGATGGCTAGACGTCCACCTTTGTGGTTGGCCTATGTATGGAATGCCAGATATGTGGTCGTGAGCGCCCTGAGAGTCGACATACAGTCCATGTCCGTGTCCGTGATGTGTTGACTGCAGTCAAGTTGGATGTTTTGCCCCACAGGGTTCCATTTCGCTTTTATTTTAGAGCATTTACGGTATTTTCCGGATTATAAATCGCTCCGGAGTAGAAATTGCGCCAGCCATACACTGCATAATAAAGAAAAAAAACAAACATTTATAAGTCACACTGGAGTATGTCACATTTTTGGGGGGGGAAATTTATTGGATCAAATCCAACACCAAAAACATACGTGTCATCTTGAAAGGCAGATAAAAACAGACAACAGACTGAAGCGGTGTGCGACTTGCTAACGTGTATAAACAACGAATGGAGAACATGCCTGGTGTGCTCGCGTAACATATTAAGAGTTTTTCCAGATAAGCATAGCATCAAGAACATGCTAACAAGTTTACCAAACCATCAGTGTCACTCCAAATCACGAAATCCAATGAAATCTTCACCCTTGGTGTCACTTTTAAACAACATCGCCAATTCCAAAGGTAGAAGATGCGGCGCTTCTTCTTCTATGTCGCTCACGTCAGACTCATCGGCGATATAGCAACGCAGGCCTAGAGCGCCCTCTTGCTGTTGAATGTGAAAATAACATGATATAATAATTTCACATATAATAATAATAATAATAATAATAATAATAATAATCGCACCCCCGGCCAAACTATGACCCCCCGCCGCGATTTATAGTCCAGAAAATACGGTACTTAAATCTTGATTGCGTGAGACCCCGTCCCAAAAAGAATATCCAATAGCGACTGAAACTTTGTATTCCAGTCATCTCGCATTTTCTTTTTTGGAAATTTTCAACAAAATAATTTACAATTTCAAATCTGGCCAGTTCTCACATTATTTCCTCTATTATTATATATTATTATATACGATATACTCAAACCCATATATACACGTACACACACACGTTACAGTCTTGCCCCCGCCGGTGTCTATCTCTCAAGCCCGTCTGAAAAAAAAGCGCATACCTTTTGTTTTGTTTTTTTTTCCTTCAGTTATTCACTGATGGAACAACCAACAAACTGGTGGGCTGCTACGTGGACGATAATCCAGAAGATGTGGTTTTGGTGCGTGTTTATGGCAACAAGACGGAGCTAATTGTGGACCGAGACAATGAGCTTAAAAGCTTTCAGGTACGTTTAATCTTCTAGTGTGTCAAAATGCTCGGTGGTTCCCCCTCAGTGTTGTTCCACTTATGAAGGTGGATGTGCGTTATTTGTCACCTGCAGGTGCTGCATGCTAATGGTTGCGCTCCCCGTCTATACTGCACATTTCAAAATGGCATATGTTACGAATACATGCAGGGGGACGCTCTTGGGACACAAGATGTTAGGGATCCTTCTTTACTCAGGTATGGACCTCCAAACACCACTCATATATATATACACGAGTATATTTTCCGCACTATAAGGTGCTTCGGAGTATAAGGTGCATCTTCAATGAATGGCCTATTGTACAACGTTTTTCAAATATAGCGTATAAAGGGTTTAGTCCCCGGAAAGCCGTGAGAACTGGTCACAAACACGGACACGGAATATCGAACTACAAATGGTATTGCAAAACAATAAATGAAAGACAAAAATGAAGACAATTGATTCAACAAAAAGGCACACAAACCTCGTTGCCTCACATCCACAAGGGGCTAAATATCCTGAGAAGTCTTGCTTGTCTCCTTCTTCCGTCGTGTCGTCAGTCGTTAACTATCCTTTTGGTGTCATCTTAGTTTCATAATGGCTGTGCAGAGTTCACAAAGTTGTTGTCTGTTTGAGTGCGTGTTGGCAAATGCACATGTGAAGTAATGTCAGGCAGAACCCTTTCACGTTACAATCGGTTCCTGTTAATAATGGCCATTGTATGGCAGAGGAACACGGAACAAGACCAACAACTTAATGGGGAATAGAAAAACACTGTAACGCCATATATAAGGTGCGCCGGATTATAAGGCGCACTGTCGGCTTTTGAGGAAATGGAATGCTTTTAGGTGTGCCTTATAGAGCGGGAAATATGGAAATAATATTTGCAGTCTTTGCAGTAGGCTATTAAAGGCGATGTCTAACGCCAAAGGATAAAGGATTACAGCACACTTAAAATCCAAATATTAATATTTATATACCGTATTTTCACGCCCATAAGGCGCCATTAAAAGTCTGAAATTGTCTCCAAAATGGACAGGACGCCTTTTAATGCGGAGCGTCTAGTGTATGAGCCAAGTTCCAAAGCCTGACTGAGAGCCGACACGCTGTTTATAGAGAGAAAAGGCGGAAGTGAGTGACCGCAGGCATGCGGGAAAGCAGTCCGCCGATCAGTGAAGGGTGGGCGCGGAAGTGGCCGTGAGTGAGGACGTGAGTGCATGCATGCCGTATGTTTAAACTGGCGAATGTTTTTCTACGCCTGGCTGCGCCCAATAATACAGTGCGTTTTGTGTATGTGTGAAACACAGAAATAGCTCCCGTTACTGAGACTGCGCCCTACAACACGGTGCGCCGAATGGTCGTGAAAATACGGTATAATATTAATATTTGCCTGCCAATGTCTTCCCACAGATTGATTGCCGTAGAAATGGCTCGCGTCCACGCCATTCACGCGCACAACGGATGCATCCCGAAGCCCAATCTCTGGATTAAGATGCAAAAATACTTTTCCCTTGTGGCTACAGAGTTCACAGAACAAGCTTCCAACATCAGGTGAGACGTTGTTTCTCAACTGTTAGTTGCAAGACAACTTTGGGGATTCGTGAAAGGCTTGAAAAAGATCGTGTCACCACCAGCACACTCCCAAGTTTCATTTGGTCAATGCATTTCAATGTCGCCGAGTCTGTGGTGGATGTTAACATTTTGGAATCTCTGAAGCGCTCTTTTTAAAAATACAAGCCTGCCATTATAAACACCCCTGCCGTCAGGGAAACGAGACGTCTCTCACGGTCCTTCCGGGATCGTTTTGATCTCAATAGTTGAATGAATCTCCTTAATTAGTCATTTGACTGATTTCTGTGCCTTGCATATTCATCACACACAGATTTCAATTCATCAAACCAGTTTTAATCACACAGAGGCAACCCAAGGAACTAGAAAATGCACTTTCTCAATGCCGATTACATTTATTTAGTCACACGCATGCACACACAAAAATAAATCCAAACCTACCTGTCCCGATATGAAAAACCAATTGCCCCCCCCTTGAGCCTACTAATGGGTTGTTGCCCTGCTGCATGATCCAAGAGCGCTTGAGTTTGAGGGCGCAAAGTGTTTGTCGGATGTTCTCCGTCAGGATTTTCTAGTAGATGGCAGAGTTCTTTGTCCCATTGATCCCAGCAAGTTGTCCAGGTCCTGAGTAAGCAAAGCAGCCACAAACCATCACGCTGCTCCCACCACGCTTCCCTTTTGCCATGATGTTCTTTTTACCAAATACTGTGCCATTTTTACCACATACGTAACAACTTCCAATAAACTCCATTTTTAACTCATTAGTCCACAAATTTCCAAAAGTCTTGAGGATCCTCCAGATTTCATTTGGCGGCTGTGTAATGAGCCCTTTCTGAGAAGTGTTCTTTTTGGACAGCAGTGGTTTTTGCCTGTGAACTCCCCCGCGGACTTGCCATTTTGGACCCGTGTCTGACTTGACCTGAGGTCAGCGAGGTCTGGAGTTCTTTGGGTTTTGTTGATGTGCTTCTGAAAAGAAGTTGAGGGCATGAGAAGCTCGCATCGTCTCAATTTTAGTTGGCGCTTTTCAAGTCTCCGCCCAACACGCCAACCTCATTGGCCGAGGTTCGAATGACGCCATTGACGCGGCGTACACGAGTGATCTTCGCTTTCACGTTCCCAAGTGCCAACATACGATGTTCGTGGTTCCCAAACGGTGCGCAATGAACTCCTTTCGAGTGAATCGCTCATTTGACTTTGTTGGCTGCTGTGCAATTGTTGCTGCAAGATTGAAATGGTAGCGCAACTGAAAAAGCCGACTGCTGCGTAACTCCTCCTTCGCATTGTGCGCCTTATCGTCCATCAATTTAGAATCCAGAAGGAAGTGCCAAGCAAGGAGTTGCTGGAGCAGGAGATGCTCTGGATGAAGGAGCATCTCTCGACACTGGGGTCGCCTGTGGTGCTCTGCCACAATGACCTGCTCTGCAAGAACATCATCCACAACAGCAAAGAGGGTAGCGATGCATTTTCCCACTTCAGCGCTGACTCGTAATTCACTCACTGCGCAACTGAAGAATGTCGCCGCCTGACCCGCCAAGCATAAAGTTGACTTTGCAGGTCGGCATGGAACGCTCTGACGACCTCCTCGTGTTGTCTTTCAGCTCACGTTCGCTTCATAGACTACGAGTACTCCAGTTACAACTACCAGGCCTTCGACATCGGCAACCACTTCAACGAATTTGCAGGTTCGTGACCTTTTTCTATCCGTGTATGTGTCCTTTGACAACGGCGCACGCAGGAGGGCAACCGATGTATCCTGTTGCGGTCGATTTAGCTTTTTGTTCAATCTGATCTTCACATTGCCAACACAGATGCGACATCCAACGTGAACGGAACACGTCCGGGATTCGCCATGCAAAGCACAATATCAAATCCGCTCTTTTCTGCATGCTTTTGCTTTTCAAAGGTCAAAGTGCATAGATGTCAATCTTAAAGCATGTCACCAACTCATATGGACATTTCCGATGCATCATCTCACGGGCAAAACATGGATTGGCCCCTTTTGAGCAAAGCAAGATGGTACAACCACGGCGCGACAGATCCCGGTTTGATTTTGTGACTAGGCATGGCAGAGCTGGACTATGGCCTGTACCCAAGTCCGCAGATGCAGATGGACTGGCTCCGATTCTACCTGCAAGCTTATAAACTTTTCACCAAGAAAACAGAAGAGGTCAGCGCTAAAGAACTGGAGACGCTCTATGTGCAGGTCAACAAGTTTGCTCTGGTGAGGACACGCGCCGACTTGAGTGGGGGACGCAAGTCTCATATCCGCCCATTAAAACGCACGCCGACACCCTCGACTGACGCTGTCTCTTTGTGTCTTTGAAGGCTTCTCACTTCTTTTGGGGTTTCTGGGCCCTCATCCAGGCCAAATACTCCTCTATCGACTTTGACTTCCTCAGGTAAGTATGTGTCAGAAAATGTTGAGAATCAAAAGCAACGTGTGTACGTGGACGTGAACTTTTGCCTTCAGATCGCAACTGCACGATTGGCAGATTTTGCAACCCGACCTGCTTGACTTGCTTGGTGGCTCCCAAGTTTACGGAATGCAAAATAGCATGTGACACACGCTGTCAGATTCATTTGCCATTTAAAAATCGACAGAATGCTGTTAACCCTATGTTGCATGGCTTCTGCAGGAGTTATTCAATTGTGGTTTGTTTTTAAATTTAGGGTAGATTATGGCCAAATATCATAATAAATTCACAATTTTGGGAAAAAAATACATAATAGGGGGGTACTTGTGTGCATAATGGTCACTACAATGACCTTGCCAAAAAGCATGGCAGTACTGATAGGTAACACATAGAAACTGTTATTTATTGTGTTCTATATGTTCTATATACTCTTCTGCACAAGTACAATAGGGTATTTGGACCTTTTCATCTCACGGATAGAAATTATTCAACATTTTGTGGACCCTCTTTCACCTTTTCCTCATGTTGCTTTTGCTGTTGCGCACGCTAGTGACATTTTTAAAAACTAAAACTGGTAACTTGAATAACCAATATGAGTTAAAGTTGTGGTTACTGTAAGTAACCCGTATGCAACATAGGGTTAACTCCTGGTAACGGGGGGGAAGCTCTTCTCGCAATACAGAAGCAGATTATCGCGGCATAGAAGTGATATGGTCGACTCAACTCAACTATGTGGAGCGCTTCGAAAGAAACGCCACCGTATGCGGCGGCGGAGCAAAATAAATTCATGCAACAAACAAAATGTGAATTACGAAGGCAGTTAAAAGCACAAAAACAAGAATGCCAAAGTCAAGTCTCGGGTTGAGTCAGAAGCCAAAGAATAAAAATGGGTTTTAAGACAAGTTTCAGGAATGGGCAGCGAAGAGGGGGTGCGAACGTTCAGTGGGAGGTCAGTCCAAAGAGAGGGACATGCAACGGAAAAGGCTCGGATCCACTCTGAGCTTCCACTTAGCTCTCGGGTCCCCCGAACTGGTGCGGAGGAGCTCAGAGAGGGAAGGTGGGGCGAGTTCATTTCAAGATTTGAGAACAAATACGTGCTAGGATCTTGAAAAGAACGATGCCAGAGTAGGAGTTATGTGCTCCCTCTTACGAGAACCAGCCGAGAGGCGAGCAGCGGCATTCTGGACCAACTGGAGACGCTTCATGGAGGCTTGGCTGACTCCAAAGTGCCCGACAGTAATCCAGCCGGGACGTGACAAAGGCATGAATCACTGTTTCAAGGTGCCCGTGAGAAAGGAGAGGCTTGACTTTAAGCCAGCTGCCAAAGATGAAAGAAGCTGGATTTAACAACGGCGCCAGTTTAAAACGACTTCCCAGTTCAAGACCCAAGTTGGAGATTGTTGTGTGACAGTGCCAAAAGCAAATCCGTTAGTCCAACGATGAACGGCTGTGGACCTTTTTTTTTTATTTTTATTTTATTTTATTGGGACTCCGATCTTTCAGATGTTTCTCTGTACCCACTTGGTGTTTGTGTCTCGCAGGTACGCCGTGTTGCGCTTCAATCAATACTTCAAGATCAAGCCCACGGTGATGGCCTTGCACATTCCAGAGTGAGAGGAGACGGAGGGAGGGCCAGCGTTATTGGGGAGTTCTTCTCTCGGGGAGGGGCAAAGATTATTGGGACTCCTGCTTTTTTTTTCATCATGGCACTTTGCTCTGGAGCAAGCCCCAAAAGCTTCCTTCATTCCTCCCAAATGTAGCTCAATATTTTGTGTCTTATTGGTCTGACCAACACTGGACGTCTCGCTTCCAGGCAGCTGAACTCTCGCTTAGTGTTTGCGTTTTGAGAGAGCGAGCTCACTTTTTACAAAGAAGATGTGCCACTTCCTCGGGATGGAAGTCACGAGAGAGGCTTTTGTGTCGTGTCGAACGCCCCCCACGTTCCATCGCCAGGCACCTTCTGCGCTCGACAAGGCTCCTCTCACCACTGAGAATGACGCACACGTGATTGTCCTCTGGGTTCTGCAGCGCTTATTTGATGTTTTTTTTTTTTTTTACTGTGCAGTGCTCTGAATCAGTGCCTCAAGCAACCATTAACAAGTGCTCAAGTGGAACGAGCCACGTTGGTGTGGCGTTTTTCAGTCTGCGGAGTGTGCATTTTGACACCATTGCTTCCTTTTCTTGTGTCATCCAATTTTCATCCTCCCTGGTGCTAAATTTGAGCGAAACCGCCGCCGCCGCTGAAGCTCCTCAGTGTCCCACACGTCGTGCGATATCGAAAAACAACAACAACGTTTGGGGATCTGCAAAATGGAAACGCTCTCAAGGGAGGGAAAAGCAGCGTGTGCGCATTTCTCCCGTTTATCGGAAGACTCGTCTCAGCATCTCAGGTGAAGCGACTGCATCGGCTGTACAGTGACGCCGCTGCATGAACTTCGGCGGGCTCTGACCTTTGACCTGCTTTTTCTTCACCACGTTGACTTTTATGGTCGCAGTGCGCCGCTTTGTTGATCTTTCCGTCGAAACTTTCCAGACCTCGTTGGAAAATCACCACCTCGGTCACCTGAGCTGAGGAAACGTTCCCGCCGGCCGCATCCTTCTCCTCACTTTGCTTTCAGGGGCCGTTGAATTGAAACAATCCCGAAAAATGCTGTTGACGACCCCCCCCCCCCAAAAAAAAATCGACTGCTCCAGAAAATATTTCACAATCTTAAACCTGGATCTTGGCTTGTTTATTAACATTGTTTGCCCGTCCGTAATGTCTTGTCAACTCATGTGCTTCAATGAGTGTTGGTGGTGGAAAGTCAGTTGAGGTGTTTGAGGTTTTTGCACTTTTTGCGAAGCTAAACTAGCAAAGTGTGTTTGTTTAGAACACTTTTTTTTTGGGGGGGGGGCGGGAGGGGTGCTGGGAAACTCAACCAGAAAAGTGAACTACTGTACCAATGATGCATTTGATTCGTCTTATTTATTGAGGGGAACCATGTTGAAATCAGACTGAAAAGCTCAAGTTTGCTTGCATTGCACTTCATTTAAGGTTTGGATGTGACGCCGTGTGTGACTCTTGACATGATTGACCAATCACTATACAGATTAATTTATTTTTCCTTTCAATGTACTTTTTCTAAATACTTGACAGGAAAAAAAAAAAGATAAACCCGCCGATGTCTTGCAGGCGTGACAAATGGACTCACTGACTGCTGAAAGATGTACAAAGATGAAGGCTTGTAAATATCATCTTGAGAAATATTGTCAAGTGTTTCTGTGCATTGATTCTTTACACTGTTGTTGGACTTACGAAATGTATTTAACATTTATTTACTAGTCTTATTAAAATGTATTCAATAAAACATGGCGACGGAGTGTGTTTTCACCAAACTTCATGCACACGTTTGCTGGTGTCCCTCAACGATGGCACCAGGCAGCAAAAAGAAACCGAATCAGAATCATTATTATTCCAGGCCAACTTGAGTCGTGCTATGTCGAAACATAAAAGGAATTTGTTTCCAGCGGCTTGAGTCGCTCTAGTATTACAGTAACCAGCAACTACAGTATCACCCAAAGAATATTTAGGATGCAAAACGTCAAGAAGGAACAAACAGTCACAACAGTTAAGTTGTATTTTTAAGTGGCTCGCCCGTCTAAGAAGCAAGGTTTGGGGGCCGCACCAATTTTGAGAGGCAGCAGTAAATTCTGGCATCGGTACTGGGCAAAATCAAACCTGGCTGTGTCAAAAGATTCTTTAATCGCCATCAACCACTGCATGAAGATGGCTGCAGCTCCTCAAAGAAAACACATTTTATATTCTATGGTATAGTCACATATGTGGTTATTTCTTCATTTCTCCACAACATGTGCATCTGGTTTGACGGGTTCTTATTTTCACCGGGGTCTCATCCAGCTATAATGCAAAAGCGATTATTACACAACTGCTTAATTGTGATTGGAACGTAGCCAGTCTCGTACGTGCAACGCCTCAGGCCCAAAGTCAGCTGGGGTCAGGTCCACTAGCAAGCAAGCCTGCCACCCAGGTGAGGAAAAGAGGTATACTGTCGAAGATGGATCGATGACCTGCTGAGTATAGCATGATCCCTCTTCCTTTTTGCGTATTACATATATAGTTTGTGAGTTTTCTTGGCAATGCTGTGGAAATGATGTGCAAAAGCAGGGGGAACGAGATGCTCGGAGGAAAACTCCTCCCTTGCCTTTACCAGTTGCAGTTCTATTGGGAGACAGTTCGTCTTCAAAAGCCTGAAATTCGACCCGATAGCACCACCGAGTGGAACTCTTGACGAGTGAAGTCACCGTCTCAAGAGGATAGGGCTGTCGCTGCAATACGTCAGCGCGTTCGCCATGTTGGATGTGGCATATTTGCGCCGGTAAACTAATGCAAGTCAATGGACTGAAATCAAAATGACAAGTACACGAATTTACCATCGTCTGCCTTTCACTCGTTAGAACGCAGACGCACGCGCGCGCACGCACACACACAGACAAAGCAAAATGCATTTGTTTTGATTTTATTTTTGAAGAGAATAAAACCCCCTAAAACAGAAAAATGTACACTTTTAAATTACACAAGCTTTTATAAAACAAAATAAAGACTCTTTCTGTATTTACATTAGCAGGGGTGAAGATCAGTTCCTCAGCAATGTGTCGCTATTAAAATAAGAGTGGGGATTTTGCTCCGTTTTCAATGCAGCATCCTCAACTCTAAGGTTTCCCCTTTTTTGCTGGGTCAACCTTGGAGTTAGTGGAAAGTAAACTCAACCCAGTGTTGTGATGTTGGGGATTAAGATTGATTTGAATATGCAAAGTCGTCCATGTCTTCCCGCACTACCTTGCGCTGCCTTTCAAATGAAGCAGCCATTTTTTGTATCCTGTATGTTTTCACATTCACATAAAACCACTTACGGACGACTATAAACTCACGTTTTCAGTTTTAGAACTCTCACAGGCAAAGACAGAACGACACGTAAACTGCATGAATAGAAAACGTACAGATTTGGTTTCCAGCATAAGTCAATGTATCGACAGTAGAACTTTGTTTCACTCTGTAAGATGAGCATTGAGAACCCAAGACCTCCCCTGAAAAAAAGTGATACAGAGTTTGCATTGTTCGAGTAACAATAACATTCCATAACGCGTCCATCTAGTTTGCAGACTGCTGATTCACAATTGGCTCATCGGTGAGCTGGAGCCCATCCCAGCTGACTCGGGGGCGGGAGGCAGGATCCAACTTGGGCTTGTCGCCAGCCAATCACAGGGCACATATCACACACTAATGGAATATTTGGAGTCTTCCATGAAGCTCACGTTTCATGTTTCCCAGTGTAGGAAGAAGCTCGGCGAGCTGCAGAACACGCAGGATCTCGGAGCCGAGATTCGAATGTGCAACTTGAGAATTGTGAGGCACAAGTGCTTAACCACTGGTCCACCATGCTCATTTCATAACAATGCTTGGTTTCAATTACGAGGAGGGGGGCGGGGGGAATGGATGTTTATGGAAGAATGCAAGAAAAGGGATTTGTAATCCTAACAATAAGGAACGACGCCCAAATACAAGCGAGTCGAAACCCGAATGATCTGTCACCGAATTGAACTTTTACTAGGAAACGCCTCAAGAAGTGCAGATCATTGCACCGCAACATCACTGATTCCATTGCAAGAGGTTTAGAGAGAGAGAATGTGTGCAGTCAAGCTGTATCTGAACAAGAGATAGTCAGGTACACTGCAAAGGTGCATTTTAAACAGCCAAGAAACATTTTGGAAAGTAAACACAGAGGGGTGCGCGTGTGTGTTCAAAAATATTCAAGACCACAAATTCGACACACTATGCAACAGAACACATCTTGAAAGTATATTTTTTTGAAGTATTAAACGTTATTTAAGGAGCTTGAGCAAAATGCAGGCTTTGTCTGTGTTGTAATGACCTGACTTGATCAGCAGGAGGCAGTGCTGGTATAAAGAATGAGTCCATCATGTCCCAAACGAAAGACGCATTGTTTGTCCTTTCCTTGTAGCATTCATTCACAGCCTTCTTGAGCGGCAACATGGGGGCATGACAAGACTGTACCTGGTAGACATCAATCGTCACGAGGGTTGTGGGTGTGCCGGAGCCTATCCCAGCTGTCATCGTGGTCCCTTAATGTTGCCCCGGTTCGAAGTGAAAGTCTTTGTTTGACTTTTGACATGAAATGAGCGAGATAAGAGCTTGCCTTCATGTGAATTGGGGTGGCCGCGTCACTGGGGATCATTTACAAGGGAACGCGGCTTTCTAAATTACAGTGACGAGCCGATTCCCTTCTTTTATTCCCAGTTCATTTGGAATGTTCATGTATTCCTTTCAATCGGTGAGAAGCACGAGTTCCCCCTCACTTCTGTCCCCTCTGTCACTTTCCTCTCCTTCGCTGTACGGCGCTTGCTGCCGCTCTCTGTCCGGCTGTCTCAGCCGGGGCACGGGGGCAGGTGTGGCCGGGCCCTCGACTCGATGCGACGCAGGCGGCGGCGGCGGCGGCTGCGGCTGCGGCAGGTAATGCTCCAGAAGGGAGGAGTGAAAGGACATGGGGGCCATGGAGACGGCGCCACTGCTCTGGTACAAGGCATCGTTGTGCGAGTAGGGGATGGGTTGTGGTTCTGTTGGACTAAATAGAGAAGCAAAAGGTCACTTTTGGGAGAATTTGTTAAAAAATAAACAAACAAACAAACAAACAAACAAAAAACGACTACTTTGTGAGCTCTGCGCAGCCATAATAATAATAATAATACATTTTATTTATAAGCGCCTTTCAAGACACCCAAGGACACTTTACAATAACAAAAAACACAAAACAATAATGAAACGAAGATAATAGCAAAAGCATAGTTGACTCCTGACAAAACGAAGGAAGGAAGGAGTCAAGCAAGATATTTAGTCCTTTGTGGATGTGAGCCCACGAGCTTTGTGTGCCTTTTTGTTGAATCAATTGCCTTCAAAACTTTTGTCTTTTACTGATCGTTTTGGAATGCCATTTGTCTCGATATGTTTCATGTCCGCCCTTGTGACCAGTTCTCATTGTTACAGCTGCAGCGGTTGTGAAGCCTCGATGCAAATAACGCTGTATTGTGTTGTATTCCCTTTAGCGTAGCACCATCTAGTGGATGCAGAGTGCAGCCACAGCCACTAAATGCGGTGCGCCCTATTTATGAAAACAGTTTTAGAGTAGGCCGTTCATTGAAGGTGCGCCATAGAATCCGAAGCGCCTTATAATGCAGAAAATACGGTAGATAAAAAAAACACCGGCGCGTTTCGCTTAGCTTGCTCCAACCAAGCCACCAAGAAATCAGAATATTGATCCTGATATAAGGCGCATCGGATTATAAGGCACACTGTCGGCTTTTGAGAAAACGGAATGCTTTTAGGTGCGCCTTATATTGTGGAAAATACGTTAATTGCGGTGTATATAATGGTCACGATTTTACGACTGCGTTAGCAGAGGTAAAGGAGACGATGCATGTTTCGAGTATCGCACGTTAGGAACGAACTCCGTGATAAACACCCGCTAGTTTCATCAAGTAACCTGTCGTTGGACTTTTACGCTGCCCCAACGGGTGTGGGGATGAGAGGGCTCTTCATTAATCCACCGCAATTATTTCGACGTATGAAACCAATTTGATCCTTTGACGTAAACAAAACGAAAGTGAAACCAAAAATCACAAAGCAATTGTTGAGGTTCGATGCCATTGTTCTTTTTCGAGAGGACATTTTCTCTTGGCACCCCTGCCAAACAAACATTTGCTTGTTGTGAACAACATTTCCTCCTGGTACAAAAACGGCTGTTTTTGAACTGTCATGCCACCATTTCAGCTGCGGGAGTGGGAGGGTGGAGCGACGGCTATGTGAGCATATTTGAACACGTCTCACAGGTTAGAATATCGCGGCATGCAACGTACGGAAGGCATTCGCGCTGCAACGTCCTGACTGATATTATAAAAATGAACCGTGTCAACATGTATGCGTCACACAGAAAAGCCAAACCTCGAATCTTGCAACAGTGAGGCGAACATGCAACTGGAACAAGACACCACAAAGAAATGTTGTGCGCCCAGTCACATACGAAACAGTCACGGCGACAACTTGCTATTGGACCCCGCAAATAGTTTGGGTGGTGTGTTTCTACCTCCTGGTGTACGTTGTCCTCTGTTCCTGTCTGCGGCTCTTCATCATGGCTTTGTATTCGCCCACCCTCAGCCGCCGTCCCTCCACAATGCAGGTGCGTTTGGGCCGGGGTTTGTACTTGTAGTCCGGGTAGCGCTCCAGGTGCTGCCGGCTCAGTCTGGCCTGCTCTTCATAGTAAGGCTGCTTCTCCTGGTTGGACATGGACTTCCACCTGGAGCCTGAATGCAAACACGCAACCATAAATGAAAGGAGAGTCAGTAGGAGTGGGTGACTGCCACAAATCAAGTTCACATTTACTTTTGAATCGGAGCATGGCTGCTTACATACTTTTGTCAGCTGACCAGAAAGAAACGATATGAAAATATCTCCAAATCGCTGGACACAGCGAGGTAACACAAAGGACACAATCTTGGCTCGGTCGTCGAACTTTATATTGAAATGTAGGCAAGCGCCGTTGGATTCAATTTAGCCCGTACCGTTGACGAATACATGGCATAAATGTTCAGGGGAGGGTATTCAATTAACGTATTTTCCGCACTATAAGGCGCACCTAAAAACATTTTCTCAAAAGTGTGCCTTATAATCCGATGCACCTTATATCAGGATCAATATTCTGATTTCTTGGACGTGGTATTTTAAATGTTCTGCAAAACATTTTGTTCAAGCTGCAGCACTTGTAAAAGCTCTACTCAAATAAAAATGTATTGTATTGTATTACCTTTGGCATAGCTCCATTTATTGGATGTATACCGCAACCGCAACCACTATTGTAGCTTCTGTTCTATGCGCCTTATAATGCAGCACGCCGTATATCTGAAAACATTTTAAAATAGGCCATTCATTGACGGTGCGCTTTCTACTCTGAAGTGCCTTATAGTGCGGGAAATACGGTAACCTAAAACGTATGTTATTAGAATGCGGGAGAATGCCAGAGTAAGCGACTGAAACAAAAGCAATCAGACTGTGGACTAATTGTGGACACGGGTTGACAAAACCAGACCATCCATACTAACATTTCCATTATTGGACCTAGCATAGGCGTTTTGCGGCTGTGACTGTTATTTATTTAGTCTGAGCTGCTAAACCAGTCAGTCCAGTTTCTATTTTTCAATGAACATAAAGATTTGATAGCATTTAGCAATACAATTACAAAAAAACTTTGAATACATCCTTGTTTACTAAGCGCTTTTGCAACAGCTGCAGCTATAACGATTTGTATAAGTGTGTAGTTATATGTGTGTGTGTGTGGGGGGGGGGGGGTTATAAGACGCAGCTGGCTGTTGATGCCATCCATCCATCCATTTTCAGATCCGCTTATCCTCACTACACTTACCGGTCCTGGAACCTATCCCAGAACCGGTTGCCAGCCAATCACAGGGCACACAGAGACAAAGAACCATCCACGCTCACATTCACACCTAGGGACAATTTCGAGTGTTCAATCAGCCTGCCATGCAAGTTTTTGGAATCTGGGA
The DNA here is from genome assembly GCA_026261675.1 of Hippocampus mohnikei. Taxonomy (NCBI): domain Eukaryota; kingdom Metazoa; phylum Chordata; class Actinopteri; order Syngnathiformes; family Syngnathidae; genus Hippocampus; species Hippocampus mohnikei. Next base: position 19,060,148 of record JAKGUB010000334.1, on the reverse strand, counting down.
GGAAACCGGAGTACCCGGAGAAAAGCCATGCGGGCCTGGGGAGAACATGCAAACTCTACACAGGGAGGCCGGAGCTGGAATTGAACCTCTGCACTGTGAGGTTGACGCGCTAACCACTGGACCACCGGGGGGGCCACCTGCTGTTGATGCCCCCAAATGTATTTGCAAAAGGCAGCGTCTCAGAATAGAGGCGCAGAGTGCAGCCCACCCCTACCCCCCCTTGCCGGGCTCACCCAGGATCTTGCTGATGGAGGAGTTGTGCATATCAGGAAAGGCCTGCAGGATTCTCCTGCGCTCATCCTTGGCCCAAACCATGAAGGCATTCATGGGTCTCTTGATGTGACCTGAGGAAGGAGCGGGGCGGGCTTCAGAGTAACTGCTGGAGACCTGCAGGGTACCTAAAGGGCAGAGAGAAAACCACAACATATTTCTGTTCATCGAACGCGTTCAGTGGAAGAGTGGGTGTCGTGAAGCATGCGTGCTTGCTTTGGTCACAATAGTGGATAAATGCAGGCCTGCACGAAACGGTGACTAGTGCTGAACCTGCCTTGATACAAATAAACTGTATGCACGTTTAGCCCAAATTATTGTGTCACTAAACTAAACGGTGAACATTTGAAATCAAGCCGATATTATTTTGCATGAATGGTGACAAATGGTGGAAGCTGCCAGGAGTATCTCATTATAGGGTGACAAATATGTATTATATGTCTGGAATTGTTTGGTCATTAGCGCACAATGTTGTCATGGACAATGTTACCATTCTTGTTCATCCGCAAAAACGCAATACAGTGAAACTCCTCTAGAACGAAACCTACATGGGCGAAAATACCCCCTTATGTGAAAAAACGTTCATGCATGAACACAATTCCCATTCTCCTGCCCCCCCCCATATGACGAACCCCCCTGTTGCGTTATACGAAATCATTTTCTCTGCTCCAGCCTCGCGAAGACATTCACTACAACGAAGTCTTATCCAACAGCGACCTCTACTGCTTCGTTCAAATACGGCAACAGCAACCACCCCACTGGTTTAACGCTAACTGGAGCGCTAATTAGCGTAAGGTTTTTAGCCTTCGAGAGCTAACTAGGTCATGGAGGACTACGAAGCGACCCGTGGCTGTTTTTAGCATGATAACAAGTAAAGCATTTGAGGAAACATTCGTTTATTTGAATGTCAGTCGAGCCGTACGCTACGGTTTTTAGTCTTCGAGAGCTAACTGTGGCCAACGAGGACTACGAAGCGTCCCGTGGCTGGCTTCAAAGTTCATTGCATGACATCAGCTGAGCAACGCTGTCTTGGGTTAGGGTTGAGTAGAGACAGTGAGATGGAGGAAAGAAAAGCCACCGGGTCCAGAAGTATTTGTTATTGTTAGATTCAGACGAGCGTGGACGTCAGAATGCTAAAATGACTACAAAACGGACCTTTGGATGTCGAGCAGCTAAGACAAGAAGAGCTCTGATGCTGGAAGAGAGGGTCAAAGTGATCAAAATGAAAGACGGAGGAAACAAAATAAAAGACATTATCCAAGAAATTGATGGAAGTGAAAGTGAATGCTGATTGTAAATTTCACAATTTCTTTCCCTTTTTTTCTTTCTACACTGACAATATGAGATGTCAAGTGTGTGCTCATACTTTTGCACTATTGGAATAAAAATACAGTACACATCCGTTTGTGTGTGTGGGTGTGTGTGCTTACATCTGAGACCAAATTTGCAACAGTGAAAAACCCCCTGTTGTGAAAAATGTCTTGCCTCAAACACGATTTTGTTGTAGAGGAGTTTCACTGTATGCCTTATACTCGTGTTTGAGTCATCCTGGTTGGGTCACACTTACTCTCAGAGTCACTGCTGAGGTGGTCGTCGGCGGACAGCGTTGTGTGTCGGTCGTCACCTTGCTCGGAATGAACACTTCTCTCACCACAAGGAGGATATCTGCACTCCTGCAGAAAAAATAAATAAATAAAAAGAAACCTTCAAAGCCATCAACTTACATTGTAATTGGAATGAATAGGTGAGAAGCTCTATTCGGGCGTTGCCCGGAGAGCTATTTTGAAACAGACTTGACAGACATGGAACAAACACGACATCAGCTGCTGTTCAAAATAAGAGCTGGAAGTGCCAAGAAAGAAAATGATGACACAATAGAGGACAAAGAAATGGCGTTTATTGTCCGAGGGTGCAGGAGACAAAGGCGGCAGGAATGTAACAGCCGAAAAATGGCAAAGCTGCCGATGACATGCCACCTTTCATTGACGATCTAGTCACAATATTTTTAGACGCCAAACAAAAAAGAAGCATGTGATGGCAAACATTTCGAGGCAAGGTGAAGCCGGCTCATGTGGAGGAAGAGAGGAAGACTACAATATTGCGCTCCAAAAAGAAGCAAGCAGGTGGCGCCGTCAATGCCGCACCGAGGCCTTTTGTGGTGTTGTGCGGCCGCAACAGCTGCAGCTTTCAACACATCAGCCGCCTCAAAGGATGAACACCAAAGACGAGAACAGAATTGGATTTTCACAATCCACAGCCCACACATGGGCTTCAAATCGAGGTTTGGTGGATGTCAAATGGGCTGATTAGACACTCGATCAATGTGTGACAAAAACGATTGATGAATAAGAAATCATTCCGACAAAGATTTTAAGAGCGGGCATTGCAACCAGCTGAACTACGATGTGGTTTTTATTTGCAAAATGGAATCTGCCGTGCTGACCTCCAATAACTGTGCCAGCAAATAGTAAGCGAGACATCGGGTCGGTCTCATATCTTTCAACAGCAAAGTCGCAAGGCACCTCGCTTTTCGATGCTTCGATCGTGACCCACAGGTTGTTCTCGCACCTCCAAAACTGAAGTGTCTCGTTTGAAACGCACATCAAAGAGCAAGGGCGAGGCGGCGAAAAGTTCTCATGCGGGAATTCTCACCAGGAATGCACTGAGAATTCCTTTGCGGAAATCTTCAGCCTCCTCGACAGTGAGTGATGTGTGACAATGTGCTTTTTTTTACGAGCTGGATTGCACGGAAATCTTTTGTTGAATGTCAATAGATGGATGATGAGTCGCAGGCGAGCTGGAGCCAATCGCAGCTGAGATTGGGCGAGAGACGGGCGGGCGGGGATGCATTTTGAACGAGCCAATCGCAGGGCACATTTGGAAAAAAAAACCAGCCATTCGCAATCACACTCACACCGAAAGGCACAAAACTGTGCGTCATGTGGCCCTTTGCGTCTCCTACGGCCCAAAGAAAAAGAGCGTGCTAGTTTAGCATTTGGGGATTCGCTGACCACTTTTGTGCTGCTTGTTTCTTTTTCTCTCTCTCTGTCGTGGCCTCCGGCGTTGTGACTCCTCAGTAGTTGCTGGGCATCGCGAATGGCCTGGGTGACAACATCGCCGTCTCTGAGGAAAGCTGCGGCACCAGACGAAGAGAGAGACAGAGAGAAGGTTTGAGTGAGAAAATGAAAATAGCTGTAGGATGATATTTAAAAAAAAAAAAAAAAAAAAAAATATATATATATATATATATATATATATATATATATATATATATATATATATATATATATATATATATATATATATCTATATATATATATATATATATATATATATATATATAGATATAGATATAGATATATATATATCAAATTCCAGAAATAAAACAACAGCTATTAGCCTTGAAAAAAAAAACTTAACAGTTACTTCGGCCTACAGGATAAGACCATTAGGGATGTCAAAAAACAGGCCCAAAACAAAGGCTCAGGCATCCTTTTGTCCTGTAATTGACGGAAAAAAATAGCAATAAGCAAGACATTAGGACAGTAAGAAGGGAAGTGGTGGAGACAGGCAGAACAAAATTGAAATATGTGAAATAATATATTCTGGGGGGATTTAGTTTTTGGGGTGGCACAGCATTTATTTGAGGGGGCAGGCCCCTTTTTTGCCCCTTCCGAGACCCAGCCCCGCAACTCTAGAGTCAGATATAAAAATATGAATCCAAAATAGAAAATAAGCCTGTGTTTCAATTTTGAAACATTTTGTTTCGATAGAGGTCAAAATGGAATTTTGGAATAGTTATTTTGAATTCTGTTTCAATCAATTCCACACCATTCAACAATGAGAAAGCAAGAAGAAAATGAATATTGATATAAGGTCGAGTTTAATGTAATTAATGTAATAAATAATTAAGTATATTCAATGTTATAAAGGCCCGATTATAAAACCTTTCTCTAAAATGTTTCGATTAATTTCTTGCCTGGGCAAACTCAGCTATTTTAATGATGAAATCATTCATATTTCTTGGACTGAAGAGAAAATCAATGTAAAGCTCGGACCATAGAGCGAAAATTGAACATAATTCCATGTAACAATTCAGAATTGTTTTTGGTTTGTTTTGAACACTTCACAAGCAAAAAACGCCCACCAGGGGGCAGACGTGCCCCATTTGCCCACCATGACCAGACGTCCTGGGAACAAAGTGCCTTTTTTTGGGGGGGGCTCTTCATATGGCAAATCAAGTCAAGGTGTCGTTTCGCACCTTCTCAAGAATCAAACTTTGTACACGTCTGATGAAAATGTCAAGTTGAAATCTCTTCGAGATACAAATGCCGCTTGACTGATTATTCCATCGTGCCCTCGCAGAATGTCTGCACGTCATGACTCACTGAGGGCAGACTGCGGCGGGCTGTGTGACGCGTCCTTTGACGCATCTCTGTGCCGGCAGGTGCTCTGCACCCCGAGCGACCCCATCTCCATGCATTTTGGGCTGGGGGCTTTCCCAGCCTTGGATGTCAAGTTCAAGGGCTGACCGGCCTCCTAAACACAGAGTGAGACAAGTGCCTTGAGTCAAGAGTGAGAATCGATTCAAGGGCTGTCAGAAATCTTCCAAGACTGCTGTCATCAATGATTTTTATTTCAAAACGAGCTGCAAAGGAAGAATCCATGAAGGCGTGGCAGGGAAGGCTGGCAAAGTGTGTCGAATCCAGGGGGGGCGGGGTTACGTCCAACAGAAAAACTGGTTGTTTGCATTTTTTTTTAAATGCATTTTCACCGCTCTTGGAACTTTTCAAACACACCTTGTATGCAATCTATGCATGCTACGCGTCAATCAGGCATGTCTGAACGTATCTGTCACACCCAGTGTCGTATCTTTCTTCTCTCTCGTGTTTAATGAGCTGCGGTAATCGGTCTCTAGCTTGAAAACCTGCCATCCCTACACGCACTGACACAAAGGAACAAGAGGCGCAAGCCTTTGAAAACAAGGTGTGTTCTGTTGGAGAATGTCTATCGTTGTTGTATCCTGAACAGGAGGATCAGTTAGTCTGGCAATCACACCAACACTGTCACTCATAGCTTCTTTGAATATTGCATGTCGGAATGTCTAAAGATGATAAGAAACAATAATTACCTTTGATGATCCGAGCCTAATTGAAAGGAACAGAAAGAGCAACAATTTGGACGTGAATACCTGTCGGATGGAACCACCGCTCCTCTTAACAGTCGTGGACAGCAGCTGCATGGGATAGTCCAGAGCTGGAAAAGAGACTTGACTTGAGTACATAAATATATGATCATATACGCCATTGTTATTCATTCATCAATCCATTTTCTAAACCATCTATAGCCCTGGCAGTTTTTTTTTTGGGGGGGGGGGGCTGGCTGGACATATCTTTGATTGCATAGACTCACCCGGCTTGCATGGGATCGGCTGCAATGGCAAGCTTAGCGGTGGGTCAGACGGGACTGAAAGATTTTGGGCACTGTGGTGGAAAGCGGGGATCATCACGTAGGGCATGTTCACCTGCTGGGGCAAAGGTAGGACACATCCAACTGACATGAGAAACGTGACAGGAAGTCTGCGTGGAGCGGGCACTGCATGCAACGCACCAGCAATTTTGAAAATAGGAAGAGAGAAATGTTGCTCTTTGTGTGTGTGGGTGGGAATGCTTTTGCAAAATAATGGGAAAAAAAATGATTGATTTCATTGTATTTGTTTTTGTATTTGTAGTTTCAAATGGCTAATTAATAATCCCAGCTAAAATGATCGTATTTAGACACAATGTTTAAATACATACCGTATTTTCACAACCATAAGGCGCCATTAAAAGTCTTAAATTTTCTCCAAAATGGACAGGACGCCTTATAATGCGGAGCGTCTAGCGTGTGAGCCGAGTTCCAAAGCCTGACTGAGAGCCGACACGCTGTTTATATAGAGAAAAGGCGGGCGTGAGTGACGACAGGCATGCGGAAGTATGCCAATGAGTGAAGGGTGGGCGTGTAAGAGGACGCTAAAGGCACGCCCCTAGCTTGTACCAGTCGGTGAGCGTGTAAGAGGTGAAGAGAAAAACGTGAGTACGTTGTAAAATGGCTAAATAAAGTACAACCGAACTCCGTTTTGCTTCCGTTGCCTTTTTAAAAACGGGTTTTTAGCGTGCGTGCATGCTGCTACGCTATGCTTCAAGCTAATGTGCTTTTAGCATGTCTTAGCATGCTACGCTATGCTTCACGCTAACGTGTTTTTAGCGTGCGTGCATGCTGCTACGCTATGCTTCCAGCTAATGTGCTTTTAGCATGTCTTAGCATGCTACGCTATGCTTCACGCTAACATGTTTTTAGCGTGCGTGCATGCTGCTACGCTATGCTTCCAGCTAATGTGCTTTTAGCATGTCTTAGCATGCTACGCTATGCTTCAAGCTAACGTGTTTTTAGCGTGCGTGCATGCATGCCGTATGTTTAAACTGGCGTATGTTTTACCACGCCTGGCTGCGCCCAATAATAAAGTGCGTTTTGTGTAGGTGTCAAACACAGAAATAGCACCCCGTTACTGAGACTGCGCCCTACAATACGGTGCGCCGAATGGTCCTGAAAATACGCTAATTGAATTGGAGAAATATAGATATGTTTGTATCGGTTGCCATGATAAGAGCGATTATGTAATGTCATGATGTGCTTTCACAAGCTGCGATTGTCGGGCAACCAGTTCAGGGTGTCCCCCTGCCTACTGCCCTGAGACAGCTGGGACGGGCTCCGGCACCCCCCGCGACCCTAGTGAGGATAAACTGGTTCACAAGATGGATGGTTGGATGGATGGATGGATTTCACAAGGCCATTTCACAGAATCGACTTGATGGATGCAGCTGAAATTTGGTATGCACCGACTTAAAGCTAGTGTGTGCATTCATTGGTTTGGTGCAACACAGTTCATTCCACTTGATGCAGCAGATACCCGAAGTTGAATTGAAAGTGTTTTATGAACATTGACTAGCCCTTGCCTGGAGATTAGGTGCAGTGGACTCACTCTATATGCAAGGGAGAGGGACTGAGCTGTGAATAATTGTCGCTCATGATAAAGGCATTCGAGACAAAAAAAAAGTGGGGGGGGGTTGTTTGTTTTTTTTTTTAATCAAAGGTATAATGGAAAGAGAGAGACAGATGGAGAAATGGACGGACAGACCGACAGACCGGGGGTACATCACACACACACACACACACACACACACACACACACACACACACACACACACACACACACACACACACACACACACACACACACACACACACACACACACACACACACACACACCCCATTGAGAACCACTGCTCTACTTCTCGGATTAACATTTTGGGGCTTGTTTATTTACCCCCACCACCAAACACGCAGGAGACACGCTGTGCGTGGTTCTATCACTCATCAGCAAAACAGGCATCCGTCATTGACGGATCGATGGGCCTTCCATCAATACTACCGGAATGCATGCCGAGGGTTAAAGGCAAAGCTGTTTTTTGCTCTCCTGTGTTTAACTTCCCCCGAGGACGTACCGATGGAGTACAGGTGCATCGGGCGCTGCCAGGCGCATCTTCTTATGACAACACCGGTTTTTAGCTTCGGTTAGGAGCAGTTCATTTCAATGATGCTTGACTTTTTTTTAAATTAGCAGTTGCTATAAGCTTCAGGGAATACATCCATCCATTTTCCGATACACTTGTCCTCACAGGGGCCATGGGGGGATGCTGGAGCCTATTCCGGCCGTCTTCAGGCAGTAGGTGGGGACACCCTGAAAAGCCAATCGCAGGGCATACAGAGACGGACAACCATCCGCGCTCCCACTCACACTTTAGAGTGTTCCATTAACCTGCCATGCATATTTTTGGAATGTGGGAGGAAACCGCAGTACTCGGAGAAAACCCACGCAGAGAACATACAAACTCCACACAGGGAGGCCGGATATGGAATTGAACTGCACTGTGAGGTCGACACACTAACCACTGGACCACCGAGCCGCCCTCAGGGAATACAGTGCTCCCTAATTTTTCGTGTTGTTGTCCATGCGTCCACTGCTAATTTTGTCTGCTATTGAGGGATCCCCGTACCGTATTTGATTAGCTTACAAATGTCAGCTAAAATATTGTCAAAGAAGCTGATATGGGCCAAAATGTCAGGTGTCCTCCAAATGGACTCTTTCAAATTACCGTGATGTTTTCAAATGCATACTTGCCCGAAAAAAAAACGGACAAAAAAAAAGAGTTCAAATTGAACATTAGATTGAGAAGAGCAACGTGCGCAGTAGAGTAGGTCATGTACTTCAGTCAAAACGAGTTTTTCCTTGAATTCATTCGTTATGGAGACTTGTAGAGATATTTGACGTGATCAACATATCGTTTTGCGAAAACTCCCACAAGATGGCGGCCACTCGCCACATTTCTACTCATAAGACGGCCCTTCATTTAGAGAGCGAGAGCGAGCGAGCGTGCGCACGAGCGTGTGTATTGCAGCTGACCTGAATCTGCTGCTGAAGAAGGTTGATCTTGTGCTGCTGCTGAATCAGCTGCTGCTGTTGTTTCGCAATCTGAGACACAATACATGTGATTGTCACACGCGCCGAAACACACATATCGCATTGTATGTGTCGCACAGGGACGACTGTGCACAATGTGAGCAGGCTCAGGATCTGAATCAGGTGCTCAAAACTATGGCAATGCACTTGCGCCGCCATCACTATACTTGCATCCAAAAGTATTGGGACAGTGAGGCGATTTGTTTTTTTTTTTTTTGCTGTTAACTGAAAACAATTGAGTTTGATATCAAAAGAAGAACAGCAAACAAGAAATGACTAGTTCAACTTCTTTATTTAAGTATTTAAATATGAAATTTGATCCCCAAATGAACAAGATTGTCATTTTGACCTTTGTCGTGTTGACCTTTGGTTGAAGCCCCCCCCCCCCTCCCTTTTTCCATGTCAGCAAACGTAAATATGGCGCATATGTCGCCTTGGCTCTCACTTCTGCGCTCAGGCTGGAGCGCACGCCGTTGCCGATCGTTCGGTTCGAGTTGCATCCTACCTGCTCTTGCTGCTGCCGGGCCAGCTCCATTTGCTGTTGCTGTTTTTCTAGAAGCAAGGCAGCCATGTTCCTCTGCTCGGAGTGGGCACCCAGCAGCTGCTCCCGGAGTCCACTCAGTTGGTTGATCATCATCAACAGCTGGAGCTCCTTCTCCGCCAGAGACTCTGGGTTCCCTGGTGGTGGATAAAAGAAGACAACAAAAAAAAAAAAATGACATCAATTACACAGTTGTAACGCCTTTCCAAATAAACCCGTCCAAATCGGACTGTATTCGAATTAGCACTGCTTTTGTTCCACTGGGATTGCCAAATCGGCATCACTTCTTTCTTAATTAATGATTTCGCTCCTGCTCACAAATGAATATTAATAGCATCCTTTTTCAGTGCACACTTTGCATATAAAAACGCGTCCATCCCCGTAGCGGCAACTTGGTGTCCTTTCGTGGCTACGTCAGTAGGGCATGTCGGTTTCTGACTCGTGCTTTTCTTCGACGGGCTTTTCCTTTCAACGACGACGACGACAATGAAAACACGACGCCACCATAGTTGATCCAAAAAAAAAAAAAGGATTAGTTTTATTTCCTCTTCTACACAAATTAAAGCTTTACCAAAAAATGAAAGAATAGAACTTCTACAATACGTTAACACGAAACACGTTTAAACGAAACACGATATTAACACGATACATATTCCACGGTCCAAAAAAGGTGTTGCTCCATGCCCTACTGTCTTCCTAATTAAACTTACATAAACCTGGCCTCTTAACAGGCTATCGACAGGACAACCAATGGAGCCCAGATACGTCGATATTCTTAATAAATTTGTTCTAAATAAAATAGCAAATATCAAATATAAACCATATAAACCAAACCTATTCAATTCAAATTATTCCAAAAGCTAAATATATAATTTAAGCAAATTTTCCTTATGGCTCTAACAATCCCTTTAACATAATTACAACATGGCAGAACGCCAAATACATTTATTTATAGATCCCTGATGCTGAATAGCATCATCAATATTTCATGTATAAGACATTGTCCCTTTACTCAACCAGTCCACATGTGCTTTGTGGACTTGGAGAAGGCATTTGTCCCTCGGGGAGTTCTGTGGGGGTTGACGCGGGAAGATGGGGTACTGAACACCCTGATACGGGCTGTTCGAGCCCAATACCACCGATGTCAGAATTTGGTTCACATTGCCGGCAGTAAGTGGGAATCCTTTCTCCCTTAGAGAAAAGGTGAGAAGCTCGGTCAGCTGGGAGAGGCTCAGAGTCGAGCAACTTCTCCTCCACGTCGAGCGGAGCGAGATGAGGTGGCTCGGGAATGTAATTAGGATGCCTCCTGGACACCTCCCTGGTGAGGTGTTCCGGGAATGTCCCACCAGCAGGAGGCCCCGGGGACGACACAGGACACGCTGGAGAGACTATGTCTCCCAGCTGGCCTGGGAACGCCTCGGGATTCCCTAGGAAGAGCTGAAAGAAGTGGCTGGGGAGAGGGAAGTCTGGGCTCAGACTTCCTTGCTAAAGCTGCTGCCCCCACGACCTGACTCTGGATAAGCGGTAGAAAATGGATGGATGGACCTTGTCCAGAAAGTAGTCCGGAAATGCAAAATGAAGCCAACTGACATGACGAGTGTGCACTCGTTAGCCGCGTTAGCATGTTGGCCGAGTATCCGCTTCGGTGTGTACAGCTCATATGTCGTTAATGTGTGTGTAATTTTTTTTTTTAACCACACGAACACACCAGGACGTTAGTGGTGACATCTCTAGGCTTCTCTCTTTGCTTTCAACCTTATCCGGTGCCCATTCATCCTTTAGATCACAACTTATCTCTGGAATTATGACCATCTTTGTGACGCTGTATTTCTAACAACCCACAGTCATGTCAGGTAATATATGTAGGTCAAATTCACTTTTTAGAATGCCCGTGAGGCAGAGTGATACGTTCAATGAAAAGTGCCCGTGTTGTTGCATTGTACATCATCACTCATGAACTTGTGTCGGTCTAATCAGATTGCTTCGTAGCAACTAAGTGTGGCACAAAGTGAATTAAAGATCCATTGAAGAGTTTGGACCGACCTTCCTTGGCCTGCACTTTTGGTGGCTCCTGCAGCTTTGTCTCCTTGAGCGTCACTTGGCTTTGTTTGTGTGGCAACTCTTTACCTGGAGAATCCTCCTGACAAGAAACACACGCATCTTCAACAAAATGCAGTCGTTTCCGTTCGGCTAAACTACAGTGCAGGAATAAATTTGTCTCCAAGTTTGAAAATCATTTCCCTTGTGTGTTAGTCAGACTTCCTGTCCCCCGATGGTGCTTCATCCAGAGGCTAAATACTCGAATTTGTCATTGGAACAGTCCAGCCGCAGTGGGTGTGACTGACATATGCCATTTTGATAGCATGGTTTACAAACGAGTGTGCTCCACAATTTTGCTCCCTAGCAACAGGTGGCCGTGTACATAGTTCATGTGAAATTAGTAAAAAAAAAACCTGAGCAAATCGGTCTGCTCCACGCTGAAAATTATAAGGTGTAGAAAAATAAGTAGTGTGTTTCCGGTAACATGAAATTTCAGCATAGGGTCGGTAGGTCGGTTTTTACGTTTTTTTTTTTTAATCTTTTTTTCTCCCTCCCTCCCCCATCAAAAACGTAAACAAAATCCTGGCCGCCGCCATGATTCAATGTTGTTGACAGACGACAGGGCAAACGACGGCGCACGCTCAACGTGAATATCGCGAGAGTTTGCACCGATGTGAACGCTCTAAATTCATCTTTCCTTTTATTATTTATAATTTTGTCTGTGATTTTATTGTTTTTTGTTTTGATTGTAAAGCGTCCTTGAGTGTTTTGAAAGGCGCTTATAAATGAAATGTATTATTATTATTATTATTATTATTATTACTCAAAAATGTACAAGGTTGTTTGAAAAAAAATGCCGACGGTAAAGTTTTTTTTCCGAGGTAGAAATTCTCGGTCGGTCGGGTTACCGGAAACACACTACTTATTTTTTTCTACGCCTAAGCTGTGTTTTTAACCCTTGTGCTGCGGTCCATGAAAATTATTTGAGGTGACGCAACATACAATTTGACAAAGATTGAAAAAAAACATTATTCCTGAATATTTCTTTGACTTTCAACCACTCGACATGTTCAGTGGCATCAGCACTATACATACATATATCGTTCTTATGTTTTACTTTGTATTTCGGCCCTCTATGGACAACACAACACAACACAAGGGTAACATTGATGAGTACAGTGATACCTCGGCTCACGAACTTAATTGGTTCCCAGAAAGCGTGTGTGAGCCGAAAAGTTTGTCTTCCGAACATTTATTTCCCATAAGAAACCATTAAAATGAGAATAATCCGTTCCCAGGTCCCCATAAACATAATTTTCTACGAAATAAGCCTTAAAACTACACATAAATATACCTTATTTTATGTATGATAAATGTGCTATTGTATTGAAATTAAAGAAATAAACTGTACTGTATAATAAAGTCGTTTTATTGACCTTTGTGATCGTAGTTGATGGCTTGATGGAACGGAGTGGGAGGGGGAGGGAGGGAGGGAGTTACGGTTTGGGTCTTTTTCCGTCCCATAATAGCAAAAGTACACCCAATATGGTCCAAAATGTCTAGCAAACACAAACCACGTCCGCACTCAAAGAAAGGGGGTGACGAACTGGGATGCCGTGACCGTGCGCCAGCTTCTCGCGGCCGCCACCGAGGCGCTGTTCGACCGCTTGGTTCGGTTCGTCCGCCGAAAACTAGTTCGTCAGCAGAGACTATATGCTCGCGAAATTAATGTTCTTGAGGCGAAAAGTTTGTGAGCTAAAGCGTTCGTGAGCCGAGGTACCACTGTATAAATTCATTTGTTTCATTTCTAACGATTTAAAAAGCATACCCAACACAGTAAGACACAAGAATGCATTTTCCAGTCTGTCATAAATATGGTTGCCGTCGAGCAGCAAATGCATTCGAGCTTGCATTTAGTGCGCTCTTACCAAAGGTGAACAGGAGAGAGGTGGCGTAAGCTGACGAGCCACCAGTGGCTGATTCCCTCCCCAGTCGCGAGAGGGAGACATCTTGAGAGTGGTTTCGGTGTCGTCGATGAGTCCACATCCTCGACTCCTGTCCTCCTGTTCTAATTTGACACCAACACATGTCATGCTGCTGTCCACGTTGGAGAGGAGGTGCGTCGCCGGAGGGCTGGGCTCAACCATTCCTTTGAGACAACGCATATAATTATTATCTGTCACTGGGGCGTGAATACGCTTATGATTCATTTTGACTTTGATGCTCGATGTCTTTCAAGTAAATTGATAACATCAGCAACAGCGGATTTTATACCTGGGAACGCACTGATCATTGTTTCTATTCAATTCTATATCAGTTTCAGATCTACTGACGGGCAAGCTTCTTGAAGTAACTCATTGCTGAAGTCAAGGTTAAGGGTTAATTGGCGGTTTTGTGACCAAATCCTGAAAGCCTATTGTTTGCATGGTTGAGTAATAGGAGACAAAACACAACGGAACACACCTCAGTGTGTGGGGGGGGGGGGGGGGGGTTGCAACCAAAGACCGAGTGAGAACATTTGAACCACAGTGACTGAGAAAGTGTGTCTGTGTTTTCCAGTTCTGCAGCCGGGTGGGTGAAAGAAAGGCACAGTAGATGGCAGAACAACGACAACAAAAGAAAAAAAGAGACACACACACACACACACACACACACACACACACACACACACACACACACACACACACACACACACACAAGGGCAAAAAGTGCACCGATATATAAAGAGGCAGAAAAAAAGCCATTGTTTGAGCTGTGGAACAAAGGAAGCAAGGACAATGGGGAGAGACTGACAAAAGCCGGCGGCCGCAGGAAACGGGCCGGATAACAATGCCAGCGGAATGTGCCGACCAACTCGGGTACACAGCAAAAAAAAAAAAAAAAAAAATGTCAAGCGTCGCCATTGTGCAGAAACATAATGATGATTGGAGCCCCTCCTTCATCGAACCTGCACTGTGATTTCGAACCAAGCCACCTGTCTGCCACGGGCCGGGGTTTCACACCGCGCCGATGCTTACATGAGTGTAGGAGAGTAGGCATTTCAGTCTGCTATGAATGTACAGTAACTCTTCTCTGTTAACATGATTTGAACTGAACCAGCACATGCAGGAGATCACGTGTGCTGAACTGAACATTACTCTGACTTGATTGAGTTGAACTTTGATTGAGGGAAGCCGAGAGCTGCATTTCCTTGTCTCTTCCGGTCTCCGGCTGAATGAATCTTTCTTCACAAGTTATTTCCTTGGCAAGGAACGGGATACACAAAAGGACTGTGGTATCCATGTTGTTCTTGTTTCATGAAACATAGTGCGATGTTTTGCGACTGAGCCTCAGCGCCGGCACATGTCACCGTCATTCTCACACATGGTTGTAAATTGTCATCTGTGAGGCAATGTTTGTTTTTAATACAGCGAAACTCCTCTACAACGAAATCGTGTTTGCGGCAAGACATTTTTCACAACAGGGGGTTTTTCACTGTAGCAAATTTGGTCTCAGATGTAAGCACACACACCCACACACACAAACCTATGTGTACACGCACACACAAACGTATGCGTACTCTATTTTTATTCCAATAGTGCCTAAGTATGAGCACACACTTCATCTTGTCAGCGTAGAAAGAAAAAAAGGGAAAGAAATTGCCAAATTTACAAATTCACTTTCACTTCCATCAATTTCTTGGATAATGTCTTTTATTTTGCTTGCTCCGTCTTTCATTTTGATCACTTTGACCCTCTCTTACAGCATCAGAGCTCTTCTTGTCTTAGCTGCTTGGCATCCAAAGGTCCGTTTTGTAGCCATTTTAGCATTATGACGTCCACGCTCGTCTGAATCGAACTTTCTGGAGCCGTTGGCTTTTCTTTCCACCATCTCACTGTCTCTACCCAACCCTAACCCAAGACAGCGTTGCTCAGCTGATGTCATGCAATGAACTTTTAAGACAGCCACGGGACGCTTTGTAGTCCTCGATGGCCACAGTTAGCTCTCGAAGGCTAAAACCTTTACGCTATTAGCGTAAAACCCCTTACGCTATTATCGTAAGGTTTTTAGCCTTCGAGAGCTAACTATGGCCATCGAGGACTACGAAGCGTCCCGTGGCTCGACGTTTCCTCGAATGATTTACTTGTTATCATGCTAAAAACAGCCACGGGACGCTTCGTAGTCCTCGGTGGCCTAGTTAGCTATCAAAGGCTAAAAACCTTACACGAACTGGCTTGTTTTCGTTGTAGTGAACCTCGTTGTGAGGCAAGGGTGGAGAAAAGGATTTCGTATGATGCAACAGGGGGACTTTTCGTTGTAGGGCGAAGTAGAAAAGAGGGAATGGCTTTCATGCATGATTGTTTCACACTAGGGGGTATTTTCACACATGTAGGTTTCGTTGTAGAGGAGTTTCACTGTCGCCCATTTATTTTCTAAAGCTGCAGAGAGCCACGGCGGATGGATGAAAAGAGCCTCGGGTTGAGGACAATATTAATATCGGAGGACAGGTGAAGTCGATGTGACTGAGGAGGGAAGGTCACCAAACATTGCTGACCTGCACCCTTCCTCACCGTAAGCTTCCTGGGAATCAAACCGGTGCGCACCCGAGAGCATGTGAGAAGGTGGGGTGTGCTCGAGTGTAGCAGGGGCCACAGCACGACCCTAGTGAGGATCAAGCGGTTCGGAAGATGAATGAATGAATGAATGAATGAGGCTGCCACCCAACCGGAGAAAACCCACGCATGCCCGGGGAGAACATGCAAACTCCACGCAGGAAGGCCGGAGCCGGGATCGAACCCACGCCCTCTGCATTGCGAGGTCGACGTGCTGACCCGCACACACATATTTCATTGTTTCACTTTTATTCTGTGAGGTATCTTCAGACTTTTCTTTAAAAATCCTGTAATTGTTCCAAACCTTTCAAATGACCATCAAAGTAAAGATGTCTGTGCATGTTCTGAACCTGAACCACAAAATCGTTCGAGCAACAAAAGACCAGAAAAAAAAAAAAAATCAGGTTGAATTCACGACAGCACTTTTACCTGATTTATAGCCTGTGTGAGAAACCCAAAAACGGTGTTTAGCGAAGACCTGCACATCGGCCTCTGGTGCTTGAGCGCAGGTATTGATTGTTTGATGTGGCGAGGGGAGTGGTCACACCCATCCGCGTGTTTTGTCCCACGCTGAAAATGATCCCTCGGGTCTCCCATCCAAATGTCACCAAGTCTGAAGCGTCCAACCGTCACAGGCGGTGTTCACACGCTCCCTTGAGAGACGGTGCCTGCGTGTCATGCGATGCAATGGTATGCGCACAATTTCAGTGACCTACTGTGTTGTTGACAGCGAGGAATGCGTCGATGTGAATTCGTCAACTGCAACAATGCAAGCCCAAGTTACTTCCACGCCGGGTCTCTTTTGTTTCAGTAGCCTACTAGGGCCTATCTGGAGCTGACTGCGCCACAGTGGAACCCGATCTCGACTATGCACAGCGCACGTGTGACACTATAAGAATAGCATGGCCATCTTGCGCCTCGCATTTGACCGAACCTCATTCGCTGACCACCTGCAATGTTTTACAGTTTTCACCACAGGCAGAAATGTCACACTAGCACAAAAAAAAAAAAAAAAGGTAACTTCCAAAAACTACTCTGAGCTTTACAACAAAATATAAGTACAATATAGAAGGCAAATTACACTCGCGAGTCCATTGACGCTGAACTGCCAGAACAGGTTTACTTTCACTGCAAATGAGACCATGACAGATTGAGGAATGCCTGCCATGTTTTTTGTTTTTGAACTAAAGGACAGTTAGGACTGCAAATTCATTTTTGCCATCTACTAAAACTTCTTTTCAAAGTTGTGACGTTGTGTAAAACATGAAACCGATTTGAATAACAAAAACAAAGCCAACCCCCCCCAAACAAAACAAAACATTGATCAGTTTAAAGAACACTTCATATCGTCGTGATCGTGTAATCAATTGAATATCAGTTGAAAAGGATGTGCCAATCATTGGATTGACTTGATTTCTGCTGTAGGCAAAAATCCCAACTGAATTGGAATCGGATTTGGATTTGCATGTGAGGGATTCCCATTGTCCCCTTTCCTGCAACGACGCAGGAGACCTAACCTCAGGGATGCAAGCACTGATTGCACGTTAACGTTTGTGTCTGAGGGGGACTTGGGTCGAATTCTGATCAAGAGAGCTCATTTGAGTCACGGCCATGTTTCTGAAAATCCTCCTGTGCGAGAACATATCCTCTCTCTCCACCTTGTTTGAATCAATTCTTCGATCACTGTGCACAAGTGACGGACGGCTGCGTTGTTTTTTTTTGGAGAGAAATGATGAAGGCTCGAGCAGCGACTGATGCGAGCGAGGTCCCGGTATTGTCTCTGTACAAATTCTTCCTCTTATTATCATCAATGTTATTATTATTCTCTGTAAACCATGCGGTGTCAAACGTACGGCCCGCGGGCCGCATCCAGCCCGCAAAGGGGTTTAATCCGGTCCGCGAGATGATGATGTAAAACAGTACAGTAATCCCTCGTTTTTCGCGGTTTTGGGGACCAAAACCACCCGCGATAAACGAAAATCCGCAAAGTGACCAATTAACATAAATGTTTTTTTTAAAATTGCTTGAGCAGAGCGCACTAACACACGCACACACACACACACCCACACACACACACACACACACACACACACACACACACACACGGGCACCGATCCAATGCAATGCATATATGTGAATGATAAAAGTAAATTGCACATTTGTCGAAGGAAATGTAAGGTGCTTCATGAAATGTTTTGTAAAAGATATGTACCGATACATTAAATGTCAACATTTTCCTAATGTTCTTGTGCTACTTTATAGCAGAACAAAGGAAAGACATGTTGTTTTGGTTATTTATAGCAAAGTATGGTATCATTTTAATGGTCTGGCCCACTTGACATCTACCGAGGCCGTATGTGGCCCACCGTGTGAAATGAGTTTGACAGCCCTGCTGTAATCATTCACCTTCTTCAGGGCCGAAACATCAATCAACTTTGCACACACACACACACACACACACACACACACACACACACACACACACACACACACACACACATCAGGTCGTGTGAAAATGAGATATTTGAAAGTTTTCATAGACGCCACCTATCGCAGTTTAAGCCGTTATGTTTGAGGGTTTTATAAAACGATAAAAATTCAACAATATAACGAGGCGGTTTAATGGAGATTCCAGTATTCGAGTATCCTACTGGAAATTCGATAGAATTATCTTGTATTCGGATAATTTATATATACATCTCTTTTTACAACAAAAAACTGCTTTGCTTTTATATAATCAGCAGATTTAGTTGATTAAATCCACATGACACATGACAGCAAGCTGCATTTTATTGTCTCGAAAACTATTCAGTGGGGCAATTCCAAACCAATATGAATTTAAACTTCAACTTTGCATTTCTTGCATAAAAAAAAAACAAAAAAAACAAAAGGCACCTAGTGATAAATATTGATCAATCCTTTCATGCACCCTGTAAGCCGATAACATAAAACGCTGCCCACTGTAGTCCCCGCTGTGCCCAAAGGGGTTAATGTTCTCAACATCTCATCAATTTCAGGAAGTGTTTCGAAAGCGCTGTTGCCGTGGAAACGTGCTTGCTTGCTTGCTAGCTACGGAAACAACACTGATTTGGAGGGTCGAAATGTGCAGAAAAACTCATGAAACTGTTCACACACACGCACACACGCACACACACACACACACACACACACACACACACACACACACACACACACACACACACACACACACACACACACACACACACACACACACACACACACACACACATTAGGCCTGACAAACCAAACAATATTTTAGATTTTTTTTTGGTGTGTGATTTTCAACGAATGGCCCCTACAAATATTGAACAAAGCATTCTCTGAAAATGTTTCACTTCGATCTACGAACATTGGAAAGTAACGTCCCAAGACCTACAATAAATGTCATTCAATCTCTCTCCCTCAGGAAATTTACTTTGGAAATTGTCGCCATTTTTTTTTTTTCTTTTTCAAGAGCTTATTTTAACCAACGTCGCCGACAGAAATCGTCAGATTCTCTTCAAACTTCGGGTGTTTCATGGAAAGACTTTTAAGGTGAAATGTTCCTGGAAGCTTTTCACTCTGATTTCTTTGAGCATTGAAACCATCCTCTCATATCACAAGAAACACTTACAAGTCGTAACACATCCAACCGAACCCTTTTCCCTCTGCGAATCATGGAGCTCCTGTCAGTTGCCCTTCCTTTTCTTGTACTTTCACATTTTTTTTTTTCTTCTCTACCCGCACCCAGCAATGCAACTTGTTGGAATTACATTGTCTCCTTTCAAATGCCTGAGGCAGAAAAGCACAATGGAGAGTGAGCCACAGCCAAGTGTCAGAATCAACAGTTGCTGTTTTATTATGACTCTCGAGAACGGTGACTTGGTAATAAACAAACGTGAAAATAGCTTACAGATTCTCATGCAACATACATTCGAGACCAAATGTTCTTCCGGGTGAACTTCCACAGTCACGCAAGCGTTTATAACAGGAAACGGGGCACTGGCTTCATATTTTGCCTTTAGCTGCAGTAGATGTTGGTGTCATTGTGAGCCGTGAATACTTTTAGCACGGCAACGTTCAGACATTTTTTGGAGCTCGGGGTTTCGTGGCAGAGACCCAGCGCTGTCATTTGATTTAGACAAACGCAAGCCTATGTGGGAAGAAACATTGAGAACAGTTTGTGAGTGCTGTTGCTATGCTAGCTTGTGCCAGTCTGCTGCTCACTGCATTCTGGTTTCTGCCAATCCCAATCAAGAACTGAAAAACTTCACTGAAAGGAGCCACATACTTGACATTTTGTTATAAATTCTGAATTGAAACATCCATCCATCCATCCATCCATCCATCCATCCATCCATCCATCCATCCATCCATCCATCCATCCATCCATCCATCCATCCATCCATCCATCCATTGTCTAAATAAAACTGTATACACCGTGATTAAGTCAGTATCTTGTCACAACTCACTGTGATGTTGCTCCCAAACATCACAGTGTGCTGAGGCGTTCGAGGCTGTGAATCGTTTTGGCCACGAGAGCCCATTGTTCACAAAAAAAATAAAATAAAACAACAGAAGTGGCCTCATCACAACACGGACTGTACTAAACTCTTGCAATGACAATCCAAAGAACTCCTTCCTGTCTCTGTCTATTATCCCGCCGTCATTGTTCGTCTTTGTCTCTCTGCTTTTCTCTCTTTAAGTGCCGTGCTAGATTCTTAAAGACGTACTGCTGCTTTGGGTTACGGCCCAATTTTCAACCCGTCAAAATGCCGCACGGCCTTAAATTTTTCCCGTCAACTCTTGAAAAAAAATCCGTCAATGATGGAAAATGGTCGGTTAATGTAACCTCTGCAGAAACAGAAATAGAAAAGATGTCAATGTTCATGCAGTCTTGTTGAACTTTCGTTACAAAAGACAGGCTTGAATTTGTGATCATACATCACCCCTCCTCCTCGCGAGTCCTCACAAATAAAATATGAAATTCCGGGTTTGCTACGGGCTCGGGCCTGCAAATCAAGTTAATTGGTCGGGCTCGGGCCGGGTCGAGCTGGATTTTTTGAGGCCCGATCTGACCTCCAATGCACCCTCACACACACAAAAACACAAATGAACCCCCACACAGTTTGAAACACAGTCTCCCTGCGTTACTGCCTGGGCCTCATTAGAGAATGAACCTTCCAGGCTGGAGACACAAAAGCCTCAGTCTCTTCACCCTTGCATTCCCTCTCTTTCTCTGTTCCCCTCACCAAGGGTTCTGAAACATTGTGCACAGTCCAAAGAATCGACTCATGAAGAATAGACGCTCAAGATCCAAATTTGCATGGGTGGACCCCCCAAACAAACCTTGATAGGTTGTCCTCTCCGCTCAATGGATCCCACAAAGAGCAGCGATGGGAACTTGCCTCACCGGGTCCAGGTGGGCCCTGCCCTCCAGGACATAATCATTGCGCTCAAGCTCTGTGCCCTGGTATGGTTGAGCAAACTGATCTGGGAACCCCCTGCCGAGCAACCCCTCCACACCACAACACTTGGGAGGGCTGGCTTTCGCTCCAATGATGTGCCATAAACGTGTTCCACCATACTGCGGCAGGCTGCTACGTGCGTCAGCCGTGACCGATCAGCAATGCCGAACATTCGCAGCTCCTCAGAAGTTACAGTTCAATAAAAAATACGATGTGGCGGCGCGGGCCGAGCCGCAACACTTTACGGGGCTTCCTTGTCACTTGCACCTTTCGCTTTGTTCTGGGTCACAGTGAGGCGAATTTACAGAGAAGATGGAGAGAAGGTGTGAAATACAGGGCTCGCTGAGAAAATTGACGTTCACGCCGTGTGAGATAAACAACAACGAAGCATTCCGTTTGGATGCTGTGACGAATCACAAACTGAAACATGCTGCCCCTCACACTATCCAACTGCCCTGTGTCAACCGTCGAGACCTTCAAGTTCCTGGGAGTCACAGTCTCCCAGGACATGAAGTGGGAAGTCAACACCATCTCCATCCCGAAAAAGGCCCAGCAGAGGATGAACTTCCTGAGGCTGCTGAGGAAGCACGGCCTGCCACAGGAGGTGCTTCTACACGGCAGTCATCGAATCAATCCCGTGTTCTTCCATCACGGATTGGTCTGGGGCCGCCACAAAAAATACTGGATGATTTCACGTTATCTTCACATTAAACCGGAGGAGGGCGCTCTAGGCCTGTGTTGATCAGTCGACGATGAGTCTGACATAAGCGACGTAGGAGAGAAGACACCGGTGGCACCTTCGATCTCCGTAGTTGGCGCAGTTGTTTAAAAGTGACACAGGATGAAAAATTCATTTGATTTAATGATTCAGTGTGACACGGATGGTTTGATGAACTTGTTAGCATGTTCTTTATGCTCTAGTTATCTGATTAACTCTTAATATGTTACGTGAACATACCAGGCACGTTCTCAATTTGTTGTGGCATCATGTAATGTTCGCATATCGTACACGTAATCATCCTGCTGTTCTCTATTTGACTTTTATTTTAAATTGCCTTTCAAGATGGCATGTCTGTTCTTGGTGTTGGGTTTTATCAAATACATTTTCCCCCACAATGCGACTTATACTCCAGTGTGACTTATACAGTGAAACTCCTCTAGAACGAAACCTACATGGGCGAAAATACCCCCTTATGTGAAAAAATGTTCATGCATGAACACAATTCCCATTCTCCTGCCCCCCATATGATGAAACCCCCTGTTGCATTATACAAAATAATTTTCTCTGCTCCAGCCTCGCAAAGACATTCACTACAACGAAGTCTTATCCAACAGCGACCTCGTTCGGAAACGGCAACAGCAACCACCACACTGGTTTACATCATCCTGGCCTCCGATTGGCCAAGAGGGACCTCACTGTCTATGTGTGTACATACTGAAGCTAGATCCGTAGCATCCAATTAGCTGCTCCGACGGACATTCAAGTAAACGAACGTTTCCTCGAATGCTCGTATCTGTGTGTGTGTGTGTGCTTACATGTAAGATCAAATTTGCCACAGTGACAAAAAACCCTGTTGTGAAAATGTTCTTGCTGCAAACATGATTTCGTTGTAGAGGAGTTTCACTGTATATGGTTATTTTTTTTCTTCTTCAGCATGCATTTTATGGCTGGTCCGATTTATATTCCGGAGCAATTTATAAACCGGAAAATACGGTATTCAAGTAAGCTCGCATAACGAACGGCGACACAAGAAGGCCTCTGGTGGCTCCACTGCTTCGCTACAGCGAGTAAGCCACATCGCCGTGCATCCAAGTACTTCCTGTAGTCAAAAGACCAAGAGTCCTTGTGGATTGAGCATGCACAGAACACAAACTAAGGTCCCTTTGAATTGAGGAAGTCCGATTGCATTTATAGGACCAAATATTCAGGTGAGAAAAGTGACAACCCAAGGGTTTCATTCGAATGAGCATATTCAGGTTTTTTTACACGGCCTCTCTGGGTCCAGGTGCGACCTATTTGAGGTTTGAAGGTGTTCTTGACTGCATGTAAAAATAGTCACAGAGAAAGGGATGATCCCTTAGCCGTGGGACGGCTGGGATAGGCTCCAGCACCCCCCGCGACCCTTGTGAGGATCAAGCGGAACAGACAATGGATGGATGGACTTTTACTTTTTAAATTAGAATTTTGCTGGCTGAAAACAGCACATTTCGGTAACCTGGTTGGTTAAAAAGCAACTAACTGTTTGTCATTTTTGTCTTTTCAACTTCCTTGGACAAGTAATCTGACAGCTATCGCCGTCTTCCTTGCTTGCTGGAGACCTCGCAAAATGCTGGCGACAGGTGCCGTATAACACAATGTCATGGTAATTATTGTCATGATTATTTATTTTTTTTCATCTTTAGAGAGTGAACTTGATTTCGGGACGTTGTGTCATCGTCATCAGTGGCAATGGTTTGTGGAATGCCACACCGACAGTGACTCACTCGAAAAACAAGTCAACTGGTGGCGGTTTTGCCCTTGGCCGGGTCGCCTTTCGCCAAACAGATGACTTAGAGCTAGCTAGCGCGTATCTTGACTCGAATCAAATGCCAAAATGAAAAAAAAAAAAAACCCTTCAAAAACTGACCACTAGCCAATAAAATAGACACGTCAATACATTTCCTAAAGCAGATCCTGCACATAAATAGGCTGGTAGCGCTCGGCCCTTCATCAGCACATAATCATCGCTCCCTTCGCCTTCTTTCTAGAGGCACAAGTTCAAAAGCAGCCATCTTACTCTCAATGCCTGCCACTCATTGCCCCCTCACCCCCCCTCTCTCTTACCTCCCTATGAAACAGGTCATCTATTGTAAATGGCTAGCGAGAAGCTACAGTGGCATTTATAGAAGCTGGTTGAGGAGGAAGAGTGGAGAAGACACAATAGACTCCCAATAAAGAGACAGAACAAGAGAAAGGGAACAAAGGACGTGTATGAAGGCCACTATTTTTTTTCTTCTTTTTCTTACTTCACAAAGTGCACTCCCCCCTCCGCCCTTTCCATGCTCTGCTCCTTGAGGGTAGTGCAGACAAAGGAAGCCTGACTCTCACAATGTGCTCCCTGCTTTAGCCTGGCACACTTTATATCCTCACTACATTCACTGGTTCTTCTGAAGAGCACCCCTGTGTGTGTGTGTGTGTGTGTGTGTGCATACGTGTGTGTTTTATGGCACTCCAAATAAGAGTGGTGGGGGTCTGTGTTTGTTGAGGGTCTTACAGGGCAAGGGGCCAGGGCTCTGAGGTGTTACTATAGAAACGCCTTTGAGCACAACAGGTGATTCTACTGGGGGGTGGGGGGGGGGCTGCTCATCTCCACGGTGAGAAACTACAGGAGGCCATTAGTCTTTGTGCGCGAGTTTATATAACGACGTATGCCACAAACAACTTTGTTCCACGGGCCTTAACCAGCTTCAATAAGACAGAAATCATGTCTGAAGTTGCTTGCTGACCACCTTAATCGTACACGCTCTACTTTGCGCACATGCCCTGCACACAGACGGAGTAGTCTTGCGGGCACGCACACACACACACACACACACACACACTAAATTAGTTATCATCATTAACGCAGTTACTAATCCAATTCAAATTTGACTTCATTGCCGTGAAGAAGCGATTGCTCATGGCAGTTCATGTTATTTGAAAAAGTTTTTAGAAGGCACAGGTTGACAGAGTCCTTCAATTCAATTCGTTTAACTCATTCACTCCCAAAGACGTTTTGAAACGTCTTTTCAGACTTGGTCCAGAATTGGCTGCGACTGAATGAGTTAAGAAGGAAAATCTATGCATGAGAAATGGAGAGCAACCTGGATCTGCTCGCAGAGGAACTGCTTGAGCGATAAGTGAGCAGAGCAGAGCACCAGCAGAGGGACTCGTTCAAAAGCCGTCATCAACATGGACCATGGTGCAATCCCACAATTTACATTGGCAAGCATACGCACACGTGATTATTGTTTCATTGAGCGTCATTTAAAAGAATGTAATTATAAAATAATTCCAAAGGCACACCTAATATAATGGCGAGGGTTTTTTTCTCCTGACCCTGAAGCTCAATACCGAATGGCTTGCATGAAAATTGAGTATTATTATCCTTCCAAAGGCTCTTTTACTTGATCTCATTAGCAGAGATAGGAAAAGTAGTGACATTCTGTACATGGATTGGATTATAATGACCAACATCGAATGACTTTGCTAAAGCTTGGCTTGGTGCGTGGCTTTTGCAGTTACTCAGACTGTACCCCGATGCTATTAATGTTCCATTTGACAAGATAATAATAATAATAATTATACATTTTATTTATAAGCGCCTTTCAAGACGCCCAAGATCTTTGTAGTTTGTGATTATTTGGTGATTTTGTACATTTAAATGATCATAAAATGAAGAAAATCAGTGGTTTTGGCCTAATCGCGATCATGTGATCTGCCCCGATTCCAGATATCGCGATTTGATCGGGACATCCCAAAGTAACAACTCTGTTTTGAAAAAGTGAAAGGTAAAAATAAAAAGTACAGTGGTACCTCTACTTACACAATTAATTTGGTTCTGGAGGAAATTTTGTAAGTCGAGACGCGTTTTCCATGTAAATGCCCTAATTCGTTCCAAGCCCCCCCACCCCCTGCCACAAAATTCTGACATGTTTCCCAAAGCATAAAAATGCATCAAAATATGTAACAAATATATGTTACCCAAATATTGCCCCAAAAAACCAGAGTTGTGCATAATGTAAAAACAACAAAGAAGAGAGTAAAGAATAAACATTTTAACTGCGTCCTCGTCATTTTTTTGCCCTCTTATGTTCATGTTCTCTCTCAAAAGTGTTTTTTTGCCTGCCGTTTTGTAAAGAACTGATCCAAGGGCGTTTGGTTTTGTCAGCTCCGAACAATCCTTAGAAATTGTCCAAGGCAAACATCGCAACCGCCCGACTGGTGAACACTTTTTCTGGGTGATTCACACTTATGTAAAACAATTTGTACGTCTCATCATGGCACGAGGTAAATGACAAGGATGCTGCATAGACACATATGTCTCTATTTATTTATCTCCACGCACAGACACATATGGTAGAAGTCCCTCTTAGCCAATGGGATGCCAGGATGGTGCTCAGTAATAGCCGATAGCAGAGCAGCTGGAAGTATGTTGCGTTCAGGAAACTCGGGAATTTGAACATTTCGTATGAAGAGATGTTCGTAAGTGTCACGTTGCGAGGTGGTGGTGGTGGACCCCAAAAAGCAGGCAGGAGGGAGGAGCAGGGTGCATTAAAACACAGAGAAAACTAAATCCTAAGCAAACAAAGTCCTGAAAACAAAAAATAATCCAAAGTAGCAAACAAAACCATGACTGAAGCAAAAACTAACCATGACCGGAACAAACATGACAGCAGCCAACAAACAGCAACAATGACCCGGCAATGGGTAGTCGGGAGGAGTCCTTGACAGCAATAATTGCATAACGACCAACAGGTGTGCAGCTGCAGGGAGAACCCTGCAGTGCCACCTGCTGGTCACAAACAGAATCATGACAGTAAATAGAGGTACCACTGTAGTTCGAGAAATAAATCCATCCCTTTTCCGATCCGCTTATCCTCACAAGGGTCGCGGGGGTGCGGAGCCTATCCCAGCTGTCTTCGGGCAGTAGGCGGGGACGGGGACACCCTGAACAGGTTGCCAGCCAATCGCAGCCCGATAAATAAATACTCAGTAAAATACAGGAAAAAACAAAAACTGGTTGTACTTGGTTGCTGCTCATTAGAGGGATGCGGGTGTGCTTGATGCCGTGGCATCGGAGTGTTTAAAGCACAGAAGCCTGCACAGGCACGTCCAAAACATACAAAATAAAAGTGGTGAGCAGTGTCAAAAGAGAAAGCAGTTCAGATCCATCCATAAACAAAAGTAACCACCAGATGCTTCCAAACAAAAAGCTTTTCTTTTCAACATCATTCCATGAAACACACCTTCAGTCCTGTAGGAGCCTGTATTTTGAGAAAGCACACCTGCACGCTCATATGAGAACGTTCGATGCATTCATGCAATGACCAAAAATGAGTTGCTGCTTTTTTTAATGGAGCCAAAGGCATTCAAAAGTGAGAAAAAGCAAGGCAGCAAGCAATCAAAAATCGTATTCTTCAGCATGCTCGCTCGCGTGCACGCACGCACAACACAACACACACACTCCAAATGAAATGCTTTCACAGCGCATCGTCGATTGAAACAAACAAGAGGGAGAGCAGGAGAAAAATATTTCACCTTGTGAGCAGTGAGGCATAGAAAGCTACCAAACATAAAAGAGGATTGTTAAATGTCCTTTTGGAAAGAAGAATCTTGAGAATGCCTCGTCATGCTGAGAGGATGGCGTGTAAGTGCGTCGTTGCTTGTCGCACTTTAGCCATGTTTGCTAACCCTGCCGTCTTGTTTCTGCACAGTAACAAATGAAACGTATCAACGACACCTCTTGTGAAGAATAAAATGTTAATACAAAGCAACAGCAATCAAAAGACCTTTCGAGAGGAGGTTTTTTTTCTTCAAACGTTGCGATTCAAACAGCGTTGACAAAGAAAGTCAATGAGTGCATCTTAACACACTTAGCACAGCAGGAATCGGCAAGTGGAGGGCCGCGGGCCCTCGATTAATTTTTTAAAAGTAAAAATGTGCTAGCCCTTACTTGAGATCTAAGCAGTTGAAATAACTGGGTTCACCACTAGATGGCATACCTTGCTCACCAGGGCCGCTAGCAAGAAGAAGAGGGACTGCCTCTTGGCTAGATGCTATATTTTCTGCACGATAAGGCACTTCGGATTACAGTGAAACTCCTCTAGAACGAAACCTACATGGGCGAAAATACCCCCTTATGTGAAAAAATATACAATTCCCATTCTCCTGCCCCCCATACGACAAACCCCCCTGTTGCGTTATACGAAATCATTTTCTCTGCTCCAGCCTCGCGAAGACATTCACTACAACAAAGTCTTATCCAACAGCAACCTCTACTGGTTCGTTCGGAAACGGCAACAGCAACCACCACACTGGTTTAACGCTAACTGGAGCGCTAATTAGCATAAGGTTTTTAGCCTTTGAGAGCTAACTGTGGCCATCGAGGACTACGAAGCGTCCCGTGGCTGGCTTAAAAGTTCATTGCATGACATCAGCTGAGCAAAGATGTCTTGGGTTAGGGTTAGGTAGAGACAGTGAGATGGTGGAAAGAAAAGCCACCGGGTCCAGAAGTATTTGTTATTGTTGGATTCAGATGAGCGTGGACATTATAATGCTCAAATGGCTCCAAAACGGACCTTTGGATGCCAAGCAGCTAAGACAAGAAGAGCTCTGATGCTGGAAGAGAGGGGAAAAGTGATCAAAATGAAAGACGGAGTAAGCAAAATAAAAGACCAAGAAATCCAAGAAATTGATGGAAGTGAAAGTGAATGCTGATTGTAAATTTGGCAATTTCTTTCCCTTTTTTTCTTTCTACACTGACAATATGAAGTGTCAAATAAGTGTGTGCTCATACTTAGGCACTATTGGAATAAAAATAGAGTACACATACGTTTGTGTGCGTGGGTGTGTGTGGGTGTGTGTGTGCTTACATCTGAGACCAAATTTGCTACAGTGAAAAACCCCCTGTTGTGAAAAATGTCTTGCCGCAAACACGATTTCGTTGTAGAGGAGTTTCACTGTATAACGCGCACGCTCAATGAATGGCCTACTTCAAAAGTGTTTTCATATATAGGGGGCACTGCATTATAAGTTACATAGAATAGAAAGTACAATCGTGGCTGCGGATGTGCTATGCATCCACTAGATGGTGTTACGCTAAATGAATACAATACAATACAATACAGCGTCATTTATAGAGAGCTTTCACAACCAACTAAGTCATGAGAACTTTTCACGAGCACGGACATGAAACGTTTCAAAGACGAAGGGCATAATGAACAACAAATGAACGACAAAAGTTAGGAAGACAATTGATTCGAAAAATAAGCCCGCACATCTTCTGGGCTCACATCCACAAGGGGTAAAATACCCTTCCAAGTCTTGCTTCTCTCCTTCCTTCGTTTAGTCAGTTCGTTTGCTATGCTTTTGGTGTTATCTTCGTTTCATAATGGCTGCGCAGAGCTCAGTTGTCTGTTTGAGTGCGCGTTGGCGAATGAACATGTAAAAAAATAACAAATAAATACCGTATTTCCACGACCATTCGGCGCACCGTGTTGTAGGGCGCAGTCTCAGTAATGGGTGCTATTTCTGTATTTTACACATACACAAAACACATTGTATTGTTGGGCGCAGCCAGGCGTGGTCAAACATACGCCAGCTTAAACATAAGGCATGCATGCACGCACGCTAAAAACGTGTTAGCATGAAACATAGCGTAGCATGCTAAGACATGCTAAAAACACGTTAGCTTGAAGCATAGCGTAGCAGCATGCTAAGACATGCTAAAAACACGTTAGCTTGAAGCATAGCATATCAGCATGCTAAGACATGCTAAAAACACGTTTTTAAAAAGACAACGGAAGCAAAACTGAGATCGGTTGTACTTTATTTAGTCATCTTACAATGTACTCACGTTTTTCCATCAAGCATCACCCAGAAATCCATCAAAGTCCTCATCTTCTGTATCCCAATTGAACAATTGTGCAAGTACCGGTAACCCATCAAAAACGCCGGGTTCCCTCACTCACGTCCTCACACACGGCCACTTACACGCCCACCCTTCACTGATTGGCGGACTGCTTTCCCGCATACCTGTCCTCACTCACTTCCGCCTTTTCTCTATATAAACAGCGTGTCGGCTCTCAGTCAGGCTTTGGAACTCAGCTCATACACTAGACGCTCCGCATTAGAAGGTGTCCTGTCCATTTTGGAGGAAATTTAAGACTTTTAATGGCGCCTTATGGTCATGAAAATACGGTAAATCATCCTTTTTCTAAAAACAAATATCAAAGCATACAGTATGAATTGAAGCATCAAGCTCATGCCGCGCTCCAAAATATCATGTGGTATTGATATGCGACTGTTCAGGTTGTTGTTTTTTTTTGAGAAAATCTTTACTGTTCACCATTTTTGAAAAATGTGTGGCACTAAAGTAAACGCTTGCCGTTTCTTGTGTGAGTGATTCAGGTTGCGACTGCGTGGCACCGCACCATCATTCAGAAATGTGATGTGGATAAAGCCGTCAGAAGTCACTGTTCTGTTCACTCGGTCACCCGCGTGAGTTTTTAACCTTCAACTTTCTTGCGAGTCTTTCAATGAGACAATGCACTCAGAGGGGGTTTATTGAAAGAGATCACAAGGCTTCCGCGAACAAGGCATTGTTCTGTTTGATTGGCTCGGCCTCACACTATGCTTCAGAACTGAAGGAGACACACACACACACACACACACACACACACACACACACACACACACACACACACACACATTATACTCTATTGTGGTGTTCACTGTGGACTCTTGGTTCAATAGGATTCAGAGAACAATGTCCAAAGGATATAGGAGGTCAGGATGAGAGATGGGGAGGGGTTGGGGGTGCGGAGGTGGGGGGCGACCTTTGTCTGCTTGACTGCCCTCATGGAGGTGTTCAGTCGATCACAAATGGTACACCGCACGACTGCATACACACACTACAGCACACTAACGTAATACCAAACTAGCATGTTTGCCCGTACGCAGTCACAAAGTTTTGGAAAAGAACATATATAATGTTGAATACAACACAATCAAATATACCGTAGATTCTGGACTATAAGCCGCTACTTTTTTCCCAAACTTTCAACCCTGCGGCTTATTCAGTGGTGCGGCCAATTTGTGTCATTTTTCTAATGGCCGCCAGGGGCGCTCGAGTAGAAAAGGTAAGATTAAGACCGGTGGAATATATGCAAGGTGGAAGACTGCAACTTCTTGTCTTGTGCATCAATTAAATTAGCGTGAACATACTCTCATCATGGAAAATGCAAAAAGAAAGGCATATGACGCATTGCTATTCTGTTGCTAGCGTGTTGTTAGCATGTTGCTACCGTTTTACTGCCGCGTCACAGGCACCGTTTGGGAAGAAAATTATATTATTATTATTTTTAAATTATATTATTAAAACTTTGAAAACTCTCTCTGTGTACCGTCTTTCTTTGTAAATATGTTGACATGTTTTAATGTGGGCACATGCGGCTTATATACGGGTGCGGCTTGTGTATGTACAAAATTGGTTTTCCTCTAAAAATGGAGTGGGTGCGGCTTATAATCAGGTGCGCTCTATAGTGCGGAAATTACGGTAACTAAAAAATAATAATTTAAAACAACGGATTTTATTATACCCTAGTAAAGAGTATTAATGAGTAAGTTACAGTCCAAGGTCACAATATCAATTTTTGTTCATATTAATATTATATTTGAGG
This sequence comes from Hippocampus mohnikei, assembly GCA_026261675.1. Taxonomy (NCBI): domain Eukaryota; kingdom Metazoa; phylum Chordata; class Actinopteri; order Syngnathiformes; family Syngnathidae; genus Hippocampus; species Hippocampus mohnikei. The sequence continues at coordinate 19,028,254 of JAKGUB010000334.1, read as the reverse complement.
ATTCTTAACACAGTTGTAAATGATTTAATGAAGGGTGTGGATATTGCTCGCCTGAAAGCCATTTTTCCAAAGTCAATGTTAACTTACAATATCAATTGAAAAAAAAAATACCAATGTCCTTGCTAAAAACGTTGTTTGTTTTTCTGTAGATTCTCGGTCATCCGCATTATAAGGCGTCCTGTCCATTTTGGAGAAAATTTAAGACTTTTAATGGCGCCTTATGGTCGTGAAAATACGGTAAATCATCGTTTTATAAAAACAAATATAAGGTTGTATTGATGCAACTGGACTTGCTGATTTTTTTTTTCCCAAACTGTTTAAAAACAATTCCATTTTTAAACTGTGCATACAAGAGGAGATCAAATGTCGAGAAAAGCTTCCAAACCTGAATGAAACACCATACAGTTAGCCATCTTGTCAACCGATGAGCGTGTATGGGTGATTCAGACGCTTCGTCGGTTACCTTTCAACCAGTACGAACCCGTTCACCTGAGTTGAACACAACTTCTAAAGAAAGAATGGGGGGAAGTTCTGGGGGCAGAGTTCAAAGGTGAAATGCCTCGCTCTCCTTTAGTTTTGTGCATAACTTGGGTTGGGGGCCCATGTGTGTTGAGTGCAGTTGTGTGTTTGCAACACCGATCGAAAAGATGACGTTGTATCGATAGGCAGCATTTGCATTGATAGGAAGAGAGAAAGACAGACAAAAAAGACATTGTTGAAGACGGAAAGCAAAGGATTTACATGGACCACACACACACACACACACACACACACACAATGGAGTACCATTTTAGCAAGCGCGAACGGGACTCTGGGCTCAAGTTTGAAACATATATCTATTTATTGTATTTCAATATCTCATGTTATTAAAACGGTGACACTTAGGTCGACTGGTTAGCACGTCGATCTCACGGTTTCGAGGTGTAGGGTGCAATTCGGGCTCCGGCCTTCCTGTGTGGAGTTTGCATGTTCTCCCCGTGCCTTAGTGGGTTTTCTCCGGGTATTCTAGTTTCAATCCCACCTTCCCAAAAACATAATTGTCAGGTTAATGGGACACTCTAAATTGTCCCTAAGTGTGACTCTTAGTGCGGATGGTTGTTGGTCGATGTGTGCCCTGCGATTGGCTGGCAACCGGGTCAGGGTGTCCCCCGCCGACCGCTTAATGACAGCTAGGATAGGCCCCCGCGACCCTTGTGAGTCGTATTAGAAAATGGATGGATGGATGTTATAACAAGAGTTGTCATAGATCTTAAGATCAAATGCAGTGGACTTTGGGTGGTCCCGGGTACTGGGTCCCACTTTGGCCCGCAAATCGCAAAAAACTGTGTATTATTGATGGCCAATGAAATGCATTGGGGGCAACATTGAAAACCTTTAATATCCAATTTCAACCCAAATTGAGGTTGGCTGCCGCCCACCACTCAAAAAACAAAACTATGAACAAATTGCTGGAAAAAAATGACTGACAAAAATAAAATATGAGGAACCACGAGGGTCCACGGTACATTTTGATGTGAGAGCTCAATAATAAGGTTGCTTTGATCACATTAAGGCTGTCTGAGACTACCTACTCGTTCATGCTAACGTGGTGTGTGTGTGCATGCAAGTCCAAGTCCCGCCCAATTTCTGAATGTGTCTCTGCCCCCCAGAGTTGAGACAAAAACAGTAAACAAGCAATGCAGATACATGGACAAAAGTGATGGTACCCCTATGTGAATGAAAAAATAATACTTTAATAACCCGCAATAATAACCCGCACATATTCTTCAATAATTTGAGATGTGCAGGACTGTAGCCAACCTCCCTCCCGGGATGTGGCCACAGAAGGAAAAGTGATGACAAATTGAAGAGGCAAATGATGCGAATGATGACAAAAGCTGCAAAGAAACTAAAAAGTGAACTTCAAGGTCAGTGTTAGATTGCACCATCCGTCGCTGTTCCAGCCAAAGTGGACTGAACGGGAGACGACACATGAAGGACACGACTGTTGAAAATAAATCAGACAAAATTGCCAAACAGCAAGTTAACAAGTCACAAAGCTTCTGGGAGAATGTCCGACGGACAGACAAGACAAAACTGCAACTTTTTAGCAAGGCACATCAGCTCTAAGTGCACAGATCCAAGATTGAGCGGTTTCTCCAGCGCGGCGTGGAGGAGGAAGCTGTTGTGCGTGTTTTGTCGTCAAAAACAAAGCAACGCAAGAAACCTGTTGGATCATTTGAACAACTAGCCCCCAAGCGATCAAAGTGGAAAGCGTGACAACGCAAGTCGAGGTTGCACAGGCTGCAGTTGCTCATAACTGAGCAGCAGCCGCCGGAGGAAAGCAGCAATCAATCGTGTTATCTTTTCATCAGTCACATTTACAAGGAGCAACGATGCCGGCGCCGTATGTTTAAAATGATTATGTTTACACGATAAGGCGTACGTATCTATTATTCCTGATTGGTCCATTTATTAGTAGCTCACTGTGTTTTACATATTGTCCCATATTTGTTTGTTACTGTTGAATAAAAAAATTTGAAATGAATGAAAAAAAAAACCCGCATGTTTAAAAAAAATGTTCAATTAATATATTCATTATCTTTGTTGTCACGACCTTTGCTTTAAAACTGGCAATTTAAACGCAATGAAAAATATGGTTCCCGGCCCACAAACCGCATGTACTTGTCCCAACTGGTCCGTGACGCAAAAAAAAGATTGCTGCCTTAATTGCTAACATTACGGAATATATTACCATATACACATATTATTATTTTTAGTATTGTTATCGTGATTCTTGCTCTTATTTTGAAAATCTGAGGTGCAGGTTATGAATCAGCAAAAATAAGTAAATAAATAAATAAATCCATAAATAAATAAATACATACATACATAAATAAATAAATAAATAAATAAATAAACGAACGAATGCCCGAATAAATAAAAAAATAAAAATAAATAAATAAACAACTAAACAAACAAATAAATAAATAGATAAATAGATAAATAAATAAATAAATAAATAAATAAATAAATAAATAAATCGGTCATCTAGAAAAGTTGAGCAACCGCTCTGATTTTAAAATGTAGTCAAAAAATGTTGGGCCACTGTTAGTTTTCGTAAATTGAAGCGAATGGCTATAAATGCCCCCTTTTCATTAAAACACAACTAAAACGTCTCTTCCTTCATGGAGAGCGAAGGAAATCAGAAAGCAATCACCAGTGATGTGCTGAAGAATCCATTTCTCTGATACTAGCGCTTGATGCTCTACAACAGATTTTCAAATCACGGTATCGATGCTTTGAATACTTTGAATGCAACATATCGTTCACAGGAACAAAGTAACTCAACTACGGATGAATTGTCGAAATCAGTGGTCTTAAACATGCGGCCCGCAGGCCGTTTGCAGCCCGCAGGATGATATGTTGCTGCATCGGAATCCAATGTTGGTGCTGCAGCCCGCACATTTTTTTGCCGCGTAATTTCCCAGGGCGTTTTTTTGGTTGATTCGTTCTACCAGAGCTCAGACTCTTGACTACTTTCAGCGACTATGTAATTCTGAAGGGGCACCAAGTGGATGGAAAAGGTATCCCGTCACCCAGCCCCCTTAGTCATGTCTTGTTCGAAACATGCCGCGAAGATTCAGATTCGCCACGAGAACAGACGATGTCAAGAAAAAAAACAGGAGAAGGGATTTTTTTTTTGTTGTTGTTGAGCGCAGGGTCACCAAAATCATGTCGTGAATGCACCGAGAAAGTCGCGGTACTCAAGAAATCGTCTTACTCAACCAGACATGCTGAGGAGTGCGCAGAGTAGCGGGGAAATTCGATTTTGTTGACCTTCTATCGAACTGTTCATGTTCAGAACGGTTCTTGATAAATTGAGAAGACTGCATAAGTTGCACCCACGCATGTTACACCGCTCAGGAAGCCGGTCACTCGGTCTCAAGACGTAAACATCGACGACGCAGTGGCAGACCTATGTCACTTTCATCTCAAACTGCTTTAAAACAACCAAGCGTATGAGGGGAAAAGTGGCGAGGGCTGCACGGCTGTCCGTGTTTTATGTTATGTGCTGTGTTTATGATTTGACTTTATGTTAACTGTTTTGTTAAGCGCTTTGTTACAGCTGCCGCTGTTGTGAGAGCGCTACATAAATCAGCGTGAATTGCATTGTATTGTATAAGTGGAGCTGTTTTAGGTGCATTTTGTGATGTTTGTGGATAAACAATGACATTGCGGCGACACAACAAACCTCACGGAACACCTCAGGCTGAACCACAACACACACGATGCAAGGCATTCATGATGAGGCAGATTTGTGGGTGGGAAAGGAAAGCGACCTACCTCGGTGTTTCCTTGAAGCTGTTGCTGTTTTACTGTTCACATTAAGACACACACTTAGTAACAAATTTAACAAATTTTAAAAATGCGTCAAGAAATGGATTGATAATCGTCCGGGACAATTATTGGAGCCAGTCATCGCATGCAGCACATTTGGACAATAAAGTTGTACTTGATACTTGATATTTGGCATTTTCACAAATACCAGCGTTGGCCTTTTTGAAAAACCGGAAGAGTAATAACACATCAATTAAAAAGTGGTTAACCTCACGTGCCGACCACGTCGCACCTGTTTGGTGGGTTTGACATTCACAAGCCGAGCAGGAACTTCTGATATTCAAGGATTAGATGAAGTGGAAGTCAATCCAAAGCTATCAAAACACAGTGATCTTACCCTTCAAGTAAAAAAAAAAAAAACAACGAAAGGAAACAAAGCAGAAGTCACGTGACTTCATTTGAGTGGAATTCACTCATTCGCTTCTGTTCAAGCAACATCATCATCATCCTCCTCCTCCTCATCATCATCATCATCATCATCATCACCCCAAACTCTCCGCGTTTTCATGATGCCAGCCTCGGATTCAGAAGCCCAAGTCGAGACGCGACACGAAAGTGACATACTATAACGACTCACTAAACACGTCGAAACAATATCCCGAATAATCGCAGCACATTTTGACACTTCGCGAATCCCACCCAAAACACAATTGTCCGAACATGGAATCAAGGAGCATTCTTAGCTCACCTTTTTTTTTTAAAGAAGGTGAACAAGAGAAAGAAGCGAGTGAGAAATGCTGAACTCGCGACCAAACGTGACACTCACCAGGCACTTTGTGAACTCGTCAAGAAAAGCAAGCCAAACTTCCGCCGACCTCGTCCTCCTCTTGATGTCGCGCGTGTCAACCCAACTTGCTTCAAATGGCAAGTTGTTCAGTCCGCTTCTTCTTCTTCTTCTTCTGACGACGAGGATATTTGCCAGTCGGCGTTGAGCTCGGCAGCGTCACACCGAAGCCTCGTCCGGGCGCGAATGTTGGCGGAAAATGAAAATGCGGCTCCGTCCTCCTTCCTCTCATCCGCAGCCAACCTGGCTGCGCACCCAGTCCAGCGGCGGCCCAAAGCTCACCTCCCACTTAAAGGGCGAGAGCCTGACTCCGGGTTGAGGTTGCGGGGGCAACCGGAGTGTGTGTGTGTGGGGGGTTACAGTAAGACATGGTCGATCCCAACCATCAATTGATTCTTCTCCTTTTTTTTCACACAACATCTGTCGCGAACTATTGACGAGTTGCGAGCTGTCATCGCTTCCTTGAAATCAACGCGCTTCAATATTGCAGCGGTCCACCAATTCCATTTGAGTTGGACCACATCTTATGGGGGGATGTATTCGATATGAAATACTGCATTGCAGCTACACGGTTTTCTAATGTCGTCAATATTCTGTAGGTTGCTTCTTGTGTTTTCCTTCCGAGTTTTCTTCTTCATTTAAATTTCTGCTATTTTATTATTTTTTTTTATTTTTCAGGGAGAAAAGAAAAAAAAACGTTTTTAACGTGGATTCTAATTCATTAGGTTGTGAGTGAAATTCAAATAATCACTATTTTTGGGTGTGAATAAAAATCAAGTACTGTAATAATAATAATAAACAATAATATTACGTAATAATATTCATATTTACAATAAATATGGCGAATACTGCCCGATGGCAGCTGGGAAAGGCTTCGGCATGCCCCGCGAGCCTTGTGAGGATGAAGCGGATCAGAAAATTGATGGATGGATGGATCATTCGTATACTTTAAACTACTGTCAGCTATGTCTTTCAGCATCATTTTGAAAAATCATGGATATTTGTTTTCTGGCGGCCTGGTGGTCGAGTGTTTAGCACGTCGGCTTCACAGTGCAGAGGTACCGGGTTCAAGTCCAGCTCCGGCCTCCCTGTGTGTCCCCCACCGACTGCCCAAAGACAACTGGGATAGGCTCCGGCAACCCCCCGTGACCCTTGTGAGGATCAAGCGCTTCGGAAAATGGATGGATGGATGAATGCACCTGACTGGGGGGCAGGATTTCCCTGCGCTCTTCCACGTCGACGCCACTGTGCTGTAACATGTGCAGAATGCAGCTTGGTTTTATCTTGATGACATAAGCAGGAACATCCCTGACAAAGACGTGGCTTGGATGGCAGCATATGTTGCTCCAAAATCTCTCTGTACCTTTCGGCATGGATTATGCCTTCATAAATATGCAAGTTACACGTGCCACGGCACCACCAACCCCACAGCATCATCATCATCAATGGCGGCTTTTAAACCGCATGGTCTTTTTCCTCTTTGGCCCAGAGGACACGATCCAGGCTCAACTGACTACAGAACACTTTCCCACTTTTCTCTGATGAGCGACTGTGCAGAGAAGCTGGCGGCATTTCTGTGGTGTTGCTTTCGCTTTGCCCTGACGACGTCTTAATGTGCATTTGCAGATGTCGCGACAAACTGACGATGGTTTTCTGAAGTGCTCCTGCAGCCAACTTGGCAATATTCTCGACACAACGACGCTGGTGTTGAATTGACCGTTGCTTTCTGTCTTACTGCAGAGATTTCTTCCTCCAGATTATCAGTCTTTTGATGACATCATGGACCAAAGATGATGACATCTTCAACTGATGCTGGCGCCGTTTCATCATCGAGTTGTGACGCTCCTCCTTGTTTGTGAACAACTGAGGATCTTCCGTTGGCTTGAACCAAAAAGCGTTTTCGATTTCTGTAAATATGGCAGAAATGATTTGTGCTATGTTTTAATAGCCGTGTTTTGATCATTACTGCTGTTGGCGATTGTTGTGATAAATTCACGACATCATTTTGTGTGTCCTTTATCCTAAAATGCGTGGATGGTTGAAAAATGACCTTTTAGTGTGTGTGTGTTCACAACCCCCGTGCCCCCCATAGAATTTATTTTGTGATTACCTCTCTTGATTTTTCTGTTTGCCGCATGACACGTTTGCTTTTCCGAGTGTGATTGAAGTCATCGTCGATTTACGTTTTCGGGGGGCGGTCACTCTGGAGCAGAAGGCGCGTAGACCGAGAAGGGGAAGGACGTGCCTGTCCAGTAGTCGCTTGAGTCGTGTAGACGTTTTCAAAAGAACCAACACGACAGCTCATTTGTTTTCTGTCGTTTTGCTCCGCTGCAGAAACTGCCTTGTGAACGCAAGTGGAGCTGCGCCGACGCTGCGCCGGTGCTGCCACGCTCGGCGGCTTTGTACGTGTGAACGCTCCACAAAATTTGTTCCGGTGTCAAATATATCGCAACAAAATACACCGGTGCAGCGCCGGAGCAAATGTGTGCCGTGTGAACACCCCTTCTGTCATTTTGGCAAAGGCTTCATCAGACGTTTTTTTTTTTTCTCTCTTGTTTCCTCTCACATTCCCAAAACATGCATGGTAGGTTAATTGATCACTTTAAGTCTGCGGAGCGGACATTATTGGAGGTACCGAGAACTAGGCTGAGGCTCAGAGGGGATCGGGCCTTTTCTCTTGCTGGTCCCTCTCTCTGGAACGACCTCCCACTGAACATTGGTCAAGCCTCCTCACTGCCCATCTTCCAAACCCTCCTCAAAACTCACTTGTATTCTTTGGCGTTTGACTCAGCATGACTCAGATTTGTTCTTGGCTTTGCTGCTCGGTGCTTTCTACCGTCTTTATTACCGATTTGTTTTACTGTTTATTGTATATGTTAAATTGCTCCATGTACAGCACTTTGTATGCGGCGATGGCTGTTTGAAAGCGCTCGAGAAATACAGTCGAGTCGAGTTAAGTTGTCCTTAGGTGTGGTTGTGGGCGTGAATGGCTGCTTGTCGACTGCCCTGCGACGCCAACCAGGTCAGGGTTTCGGTCGCCCTCTGCCCGAAAACAAGTGGGATATTTTTCAGCACGCCAGCGACCGACCCTTGTGAGGACATTGAAACGCCACACAGGAAGGCCGGCGCCGGAATTGAACCCTGCACTGTGAGGCGGACGGTCAAGCCCGTCAACAACCATGCAGCACTGACATGTTCGGTGACGCAAATATTGACTTTTGAGGGATGAGCTGAGGATTTTGACAAACAAAATGGCTTGAGCAGGTGAACCATCGTGTTTTGCAAAACATGGCAATTGTTTTAAAGCAGGACTGCCCAACCAGTGAACTTGTCGAGGCGTGTCGGGGTAAATGGGAGTGGGGGGGGGGATTTGTGTGTCTGTTTGCGTGTTAATAATTTTTTTTTCTGTTAGGTTAGTGCGTCAATCTCACAGTGCAGAGGTACCATGTTCAATTCCAGCTCTGGCCTCCCTGTGTGGAGTTTGCATGTTCTCTGCGTGGTTTTTTTCCGGGTACTCCGGTTTCCTCCCACATTCCCCAAAAATGCATGGCGGGCTGATTGAGCGTTCGAAATTGTCGCTAGGTGTGAGTGTGTGCGCGGACGGTTGTTCGTCTCTGCGTGCCCTGCGATTGGCTGGCAACCGGTTCAGGGTGTCCCCCGCCTCCTGCCCGAAGACAACTGGGATAGGCTCCAGCACCCCCCGCGACCCTTGATGATGAGCGGATCGGAAAATGGATGGATATATGGAATTTTCTGTTAGTGTACATTGCACCCTGAGCATCCGATCAGCTTCACTTTGACACACACGGCAAAAAATAAAATACAAAATGAAGTCACCTTTAACCTACGGTGACCTCTGAACTACAGTACAGGAAGTTGTTTGCGGTCAGCAGTCTGCAATTGCAGCGAGCGATCAGAGCTGTTGAGATATTTTTTATATATTTTTTTCTCATTCACAGTTTGATTTAAATTCATGAATGTCATTTTCAAAGAATGGAAATATGTCGCGCCGGGAGGGGGGGGGGCATTTTACGATGCTGCACGTGAGCTCGGATTGTGATATTTCTGCACTTAACATGTTACAAAAGTGTGTCCCTGTCTCCCTGTGTCAGGTCTCTCGCTAAGATAGGCAGTTGATTTCCTTTTGACAAACTCAGTCTTGCCTTGTATCCAATTTCTTTTTCTGTTTCCTTCACTTTCGTGCCATCTTCCTGTTTGTTTTTGTTTCAGTCCCTCCAGCACGGCACCAATCATGGACTTTAAAAGAACTTCCATGTGGGCAAGGACCCGTCGGATTGTTTGCCTTGCTCATTCCATGAATTCAGATTTTCTCGACTCATGTTCATCGTTCATGGTTTGTTCATCTGTGTGCTTGTAAGTAGAATTTAGGTTGCAAAATCCTTCGTTCTTTTCTTTCACGTAATTGAATTTCCTGCTATTTCGTCAAGTTATTTTCTGTTTATTTCTGACCCTGCAGGTTGTATGCGATTTATGTGATTTTGTTTATTCTGGCTCTTTGTTGCCCAGGGACTTTTATTGTATATTATTTTATTGGTATGGAAAAAAATGTTCTATCACATCAGCACACTTTTGAAATATAATTGGAGGTTTATTACAATGAATGACATGGGTGTCACCTCACCTTACAGGAGACTGACATGTTTTGCCGTCACCTTCCTGCTGCCCAAAGGAGACAAATCAGCCCAGCACAATTTTCCGGCATCAAAGACGACAGCGGGGGTGCCGAAGACGGCGATCACGATCGACCGGTAGCTCACTCGCACACTGGTGCCACGTCGATCGCTAGTGGTGCGTGTGTGTGTGTGTGTGTGTGGGGGGGGGGGGGTCACTATCAGACTATCAGTCTCACTTTCACACAAAATAGTTCTAAAAATAAAATAAAATATAAAAGCAGGTCACCTTTAACCTACGGTGGCGCGTGACCTGCATCGCCGGAAGTTGTTAGCGCTCAGCAGTCTGCAATTGCAGCTCGCGATCAGAGTTGTTATGCTGTATCTTTTATTATTATTATGATTATTATTCTCATTCAGAGTTTGTTTCATGTACAATTCACCGAGGGCACGGGCAAAGAATGGCAATCTGGAGGGCCGAGAGTAGCATTTGTTCACCATAGGGGCCATTATGGCTATTGCCCGTCATACGTATGCGAGCGTGTGCGGTAACAGGTCGATCGGGGGAGGTTGGTCGATGGAAAAGTCGATCTTTGCTCCAAAAAGGTTGGGCGCCCCCGGACGACAGCATGTATGGGAAAGTAGAAGTCATTTGTGATTGCATTTTAATTTCGCCTCTGCAGAAGAAATTGGTGGTAGGCTTGCAAAGTGTGGTCTGTCTAAGGCACGCACGGTAGTTGGTGTGCTTCAAAATTCAAACTTAGGTCATTGCAATCTCTCACCATGAGATAGCAAGTGCATTTTACGCTCTACCTTTAAGAAATGCATTTACTGTTTGGCAAACTTCAATACTGACCTCAGTAATGTACCAAAGCGACTCAGAAAAACTGTACTGACAGTTCAGAACATTCACGTCTGTACACTTCAGTTGAGCAATGACGTTTGATTTCTTGAAGAACCACAACTTTTTCGGCGCATTCAAGACACGCCCACATGCCCCCCGTATGCAACACGAACACATTCCGGGCCATATTTTCCTCGACAGGCGACCATGCGCTCAGTGTAAAAACCGGCACAGCTTCATGAGCATGCCGGGGCAAGTCTCGTTCACCGTGTTTGGGAATTTGGCAGACCGTGTCGCGCCCTGCTGGGCATTCTGGCGGAGGGAGTTCGCCCCCCCCCCCATTGCGCCTGACAATTTGGTTACAGGGTAGAAGACTGAATGGGTGTTTCTTCATTTTTGTGCCAGGGCAAGTCTAGTTCAGGGTGTTTGTGTATTTGGGTGCAATTCACACACAGAAGGAGAACTCAAATCTGGGGGAACTGAAAACCTCTTTAAACAAAGTCAGAGCGTCCGACAGCGCAGGTTGGTATTACCGGCCGCATGTTGACAGTCTGGCTGCCAGGTGTATGAATAAACATGCGGCCCTCCCTCAACACCATCAAAGTTGGCCATTCCTCATCTGGGCGATGGGCGGATGTAGCGCAACTGCAACCTTTTCCATCCATCCATCCATCCATTTTCTACCGCTTATCCGGGGTCGGGTCGCAGCAGCTTTAGGAGGGAAGCCCAGACTTCCCTCTCCCCAGCCACTTCTTCGAGCTCTTCCTGGAGGATCCCGAGGCGTTCCCAGGCCAGCTGGGTAACATAGTCCCTCCAGCGTGTCCTGGGTCATCCCCGGGGTCTCCTGCCAGTGGGACATGCCCGGTACACCTCACCAGGGAGGCGTCCGGGAGGCATCCTAATTAGATGCCCGAGCCACCTCATCTGGCTCCTCTCGATGTGGAGGAGAAGCGGCTCTACTCTGAGCCCCTCCCGGATGACCGAGCTTCTCACCTTATCTCTAAGGGAGAGCCCGGACACCCTGCGGAGAAAACTCATTTCAGTCGCTTGTATCCGGGATCTCGTTCTTTCGGTCACGACCCATAGCTCGTGACCATAGAAAAACATCCATCTGGTTTCCCGAAAGCACCCAGGCTGCCGTGTTTCGTTTTGTGGCCACCAGGTGGCACTGTGGGGCTTTTCCCTGCAGCTGCACACCTGTTGGTCGTTTGGCAATTCGTGCTTTAAAAGGACTCCCACCCCGAGCACTCGGTGTCGGATCATTGTTGCTTTTTGACTACTGTCGTGTTTGTTTGTTGCCGTTTGTCTGCTGCTGTCAGGTTTGTTTCGGTCATGTTCCTGTTATTGAGTTTTATCTTCAGTCATGTGTTTTGTTTGATACTTTGGACTTTGTTTTGGACTTTGTTTTCTGTGTTTTATTAAATAAAATTCATTAAGTACACCCTGCTCCTTCCTCCTGCCTGCTCTTTGGGGTCCACCACCACCTCGCAACGTGACACAGGCGAGCGAACCTGTCGGGATCGAATCAAGGTTGATCTTTGTGTATGAGGCTTTTCAGCTGTTTTTCTTGAGTTGCAGCTTCAATGGAGGGAGAGATGAGAAATAGTCCATTTTAGCCCTGAAACCTTCAGACATCTGCAAGAAAGCTCAATAGGAAAGTCACCTTTGGGCATGACATTATTGATGTTTACATGCACAAATCAACCAGGTTCCTTCCACAGTCCCTCCATTTTTTTCACTCGTCTCTTTCCATGCACAGGTCAAAGGTCATTTTAAGCAGCATTAAGTCTCACTACGGTGCCCCGGTGGTCGACTGGTTAGCACGTCGACCTCAAAGTGCAGAGGTTGTGGGTTTGATTCCAGCTCCGGCCTTCCTGTGTGCTTTTGCATGTTCTGTAAATTATGTAAATTAGCCGTACTTCAGAACCGATCGCTCGTGGAAAGCTTTGTTGAGATTGGAAGACAAAGAATTATGCGTTGTTGAATTTCATTTCAGAAGGGCAGGCACGTCAGCCATTTGCGAAACAAACTCTTTTCCATGTCCCTTTTGAAAGCAAAATGTTTCAGTGAAAAATGCATTCCAAAAAACAACCTCTGTGTCGGCAAACGGTTTCTACAGTCACTCTTTTAAGAGCAAAACTGGCCATGAGGGCAGGAATAGAAGAAAAGAAAAACACGCATTCAGAGCAGAGTGAGAAGTACTGACAACCTCTTAGCAAAGAAGAAAGACAGAAAGAATGAGTCAGGTCATGGGAGAGCGTGCGGTGACGATAAGATAAAAAGGGGGATGCAACTCAGTGGGGACGGAAAGAGGGAGAAAAGAGGAGAGATTGAAAAAGAGAAGGAGGTAGAGAGAGGTTGATTGTGCTTGGGGATAGTTGACGTGCCATTTCTAATCCCTCCTGTTTCTTGCTTTGTGCTGTGGCCCAGCAGGAAGTGGGAGCTGGGCAGACAACAATTAACAAAAGAGCTGTGAAGAATACAATTGGCCACCAATGGCCAACCATGAGCCTTTGTGCCAGTCACCATGGAGACGGCACAACACCACCATACGGCGATGACAAAACCCTGCTCAGCACCTTGTTTTGTTTTCTTTCCCCTTCTCTGTCCCCTTTCTTTTACCTTCTGTGTTCGATGTACAGTACGTCTCATTTTCTCTCTCGCAGCGATGCACTTAGTTCAAACATGGTCCTCAAGAAAGAAGCGGCGCGCTTTTTCAGATAGAGATCTGCCTGCTGCATTAACTCATTCACTCCCAAAGACGTTTTTATACGTCTTTTCAGACTTGGTTTGGAATTGGCTGCTACTGAATGAGTTGAGGGGAATATCGCTTGCCTAACAGTCGCGTCTGATCGTAAGTCCAAAGCTTTCTTGTGGTAGAAAGCGTTACCACAAGCGAGGAAGCCGTTATCGCTGCAAATTGTCCGCCTGCTACTTCAGATTTTTATAGATATGTTTTGCGCCACATTGGCATTCGGAACTCCGTTTACGATGACTGCCAGGGGAACACATGCCAGTCACCGATATTCCATGATCGTGTGTAGAAACCCAAAACGTAAGTGCAGCCCATTATGTAAAAAAAATGCGCCCTTTTTAAAATGTAATAGGCCACAATGTAATAACCTGCCAATTAACTCATTCACTCCCAAAGACGTTTTTAAACGTCTTTTCAGACTTGGTCCAGAATTGGCTGCTACTGAATGAGTTAAGTCATAAAAGTCCATAATCTGACACATCATCTGCAAAAAGCAGAGATGCAATACTGAGGCCACCAAAACGGACCCCCTCAACGCTTCGGCTGCGCCTAGAAATTCTGTCCATAAAGGTTATGAACAGAATCGGCGACAAAGGGCAGCCTTGGCGGAGTCCCACCCTCACTGGAAACGATTCCGACTTACTGCCAGCAATGCGAACCAAACTCTGGCATCGGTGGTATAGTGACCGAACAGCCCGTATCAGGGGGCTCAGTACCCCATACCCACGAAGCACCCCCCACAGAACTCCCCGAGGGACACGGTCAAACGCCTTCTCCAAGTCCACAAAACACATGTAGACTGGTTGGGCGAATTCCCACATACCCTCGAGGACCCTGCTAAGGGTGTAGAGCTGGTCCACTGTTCCACGGCCGGGACGAAAACCACACTGCTCCTCCTCAATCTGAGGCTCGACTTCCTGACGGACCCTCCTCTCCAGCACCCCTGAATAGACCTTACCAGGGAGGCTGAGGAGTGTGATCCCTCTGTAGTTGGAACACACCCTCCGGTCCCCTTTTAAAAGAGGGACCACCACCCGGTCTGCCAATCCAGAGGCACTGTCCCCGATGACCACGCGATGTTGCAGAGGCGTGTCAGCCAGGACAGCCCCACAACATCCAGAGCCTTGAGAAACTCCGGGCGGATCTCATCCACCCCTGGGGCCTTACCACCGAGGAGCTTTTTAACCACATCGGTGACTTCAACCACAGAGATAGGAGAGCCCACATCAGAGTCCCAGGACTCTGCTTCCTCCAAGGAAGGCGTGCTGGTGGAGTTGAGGAGGTCTTCGAAGTACTCCGCCCACCTGCTCACAACGTACCGAGTCGAGGTCAACAGCGCCCCACTTCCACTGTACACAGTGTTAGTGGTGCACTGCTTTCCCCTCCTGAGATGTCGGATGGTGGACCAGAATTTCCTCGAAGCCGCTCGGAAGTCGGCCTCCATGGCCTCACCGAACTCTTCCGACGCCCGAGTTTTTGCCTCGGCGACCACCAAAGCCGCATTCCGCTTGGCCAGTCGATACCCGTCAGCTGCCTCTGGGGTCCCACAGGCCATAAAGGCCCGATAGGACTCCTTCTTCAGCTTGACGGCATCCCTTACTGCTGGTGTCCACCAGCGAGTACGGGGGTTGCCGCCACGACAGGCACCAACTACCTTATGGCCACAACTCAGATTGGCCGCCTCAACAATAGAGGCGCGGAACACGGTCCACTCGGACTCAATGTCCCCCGCCTCCCTCGGGACATGGGAAAAGCTCTGTCGGAGGTGTGAGTTGAAACTCCTTCTGACAGGGGATTCCGCCAGACGCTCCCAACAAACCCTCACAATACGTTTGGGTCTGCCAGGACGGACCGGCATCTTCCCCCATCGGAGCCCACTCACCACCAGGTGGTGATCAGTTGACAGCTCCGCCCCTCTCTTCACCCGAGTGTCCAAAACATTCGGCCGCAAATCCGATGGGTACGCTGAACTGCTGATGGGTGCGTACGCACAAACAACAGTCAGAACCCGTCCCCCCACCCGAAGGCTACCCTCTCGTCTACCGGTGTGAACCCCAATGTACAGGCACTGAGCCGGGGGGCAATGAGTATACCCACACCTGCTCTGCACCTCTCACCGTGGGCAACTCCAGAGTGGAAGAGAGTCCAACCCCTCTCGAGAGAACTGGTACCAGAACCCAGGCTGTGTGTGGAGGTAAGTCCGACGATATCTAGTCGGAACTTCTCCACCTCACACACCAGCTCGGGCTCCTTCCCTGCCAGAGAGGTGACGTTCCATGTCCCTAGAGCTAGCTTCTGGAGCCGAGGATCGGACCGCCAGGGTCCCCGCCTTTGGCTGCCGCGCAGCTCACAATGCACCCGACCCCTTTTGCCCCTCCCATGGGTGGTGAGCCCATGAGAAGGGGGACCCACGTTGTCTCTTGGCCACCAGGCGCTTGCCAACGAGCCCCACCTCCAGGCCTGGCTCCAGAGGGAGGCCCCGGTGACCCGCGTCCGGGCAAGGGAAACTGAAGTCCATTTGTTTTGTTCTTCATAAGGGATCTTTTGAGCCGTGCTTTGTCTGGTCCCTCACCTAGGACCTGTTTGCCATGGTTGACCCTGCCAGGGGCATAAAGCCCCAGACAACTTAGCTCCTAGGATCATTGGGACACACAAACCCCTCCACCACGATAAGGTGACGGCTCACGGAGGAGTAGTTTGGTGACGATTGAGAAATTGGTGTAACGACCACTGACATTTAACCTAAATTTGGAATGTCCCTTGCACACGAACAACTGTGTGAGATAAACCACAGAAACACCATCGGTGTGAAAAAAAACCCTTTCAAGATATCCTTGCTGAGGCCTCTTCCAGTATGACTGCAATCTGCACGATCAGACATTTCTCTTTCCCAACGTTCACAACCTCAACCTGACACACACCAAACCACACAGAGACTGAATAACACTTGTCGAAATGTTTTGTGTGTCAGATGCTCGTTTATGATAAGAAAAGCCCATCATATTTCTCAGAAACAAGTTGCATTGCAGAACATTTCATTCTGACCCACAACGGAAGCCTTGCCCCAAGATGAGAACCTTTTTTTTTTTAAACCACAATCAACTGATTGAGCCGATCGCCATGTCCGCAGTGTTGTGTGGAAAGTCTCTCTGGTCTCGAGATTGTTCTGATCCGTGTGGGGCAAAGCAGACGAATCTAACCACCACACTTCAAACTGAGCTAGTTCAGCAAGAAATAGACCCCCATCAGCCTCCCCAACCCCCACGTTTACCTCTCAGTCGACAGATCTCTGCAGCTTTGGTCATGCTGGCTGGCTGCACTTTGCCCTTCGCTAATAGTACGCAAATAACAAACCACATAAAAGACCTGTTTGTGGAAGCGCACATCCATGCACAAACACTCTCAGGGGGCCTCTACGGGGCCAGTGTACGATGGAGAGGGATTCATAGAGTTGAGGATCGAGAAGGGCGGGGCAGTCTGCCACTGCCCCCGCACAAAGGCAGCCCTGAAATAGCCCCCTCTCACAATGAGACCTGCCACTCTGTCTATCAGATAATGTCTAATTGAAAACACTGGAGCCATTGTGCTCCTGTCACCAGCTCCATTGTCCAGAGAGCGCTACCCCCCACCCCCCACCTCCTTTTTTTTTTTTTTCCATTGACGCGGCACGATTGTTCCTTGCCTCGCGCTTTGTCTCTCTATCTCACCCTCTCTCTGTATTGTTATAATTTCATTACTTGTTTTGTTTTTTTTTGTCCGCTTCTCCTTTCACATCCCATCAGACCTTTTGTCGGCCAAATTTAGGCACTTCGTTTGGGACCGACTGCCAATATGTCTGTTTGCTTGAGTGTGTCTGAGTCGGCGTCATTTTCAAAAGTAGCTCAAAACAGGAAGCACGATGAAATGGTGAAGTGAACCTCTCGGAGGCATCGCGGTGGATGACAAGGGGGGGGGGGGGGCGAATTTTCAAAGCATGGACGGCACTTGATTTTGGAAATACGAAACGTGGCTCAGATTGGTTGACCGATAAATGCAAAGAAACGGCAGAATGATGTCGAATGTCATGCCCTGCGATAGGATCCTTTGGCATGAGAGCCCGCTTCTTCTTCTTCAGCGACTTTTGCAGCGGCAACGTGAACACAAAGGTAAACACGTGGCAGAATAGTCGAAGACGATTAAGACTTTCAAGACACTATAATTACAGCAACGGCGCTGCACCGAATTGCCTGTGGGTTGTGCGACACATGCCAAAAATGTAGAGTGATTGACAGGAAAATCAGTTGGAATGTATTATATTATTATTTTTTTTTTTTTCATAGCCCCTTGACTCAGAAGGCCCCTGGGCTCCAGCCGAGCTAAGCCCATTGGGAAAGGACGCACGGCTTCCATGTGATATTTGTCACAGCATAAACAGTATGACAGGATTACTGCAAACTATTCATTCATCTTCCGAACTGCTTGATCCTCACAAGGGTTTGCGGGGGGGTGCTGGAGCCTATCCCAGCTGTCTCCAGGCAGTAGGCGGGGGACACCCTGTATCGGTCGCCAGCCAATCGCAGGCCACGCAACCATCCACGCCCACACTCATACCTAGGGACAATTTAGAGTGCTCAATCAGCCTGCCATGCATGTCTTTAGAATGTGGGAGGAAACCGGAGCACCCGGAGAAAACCCACGCAAGCCCGGGGAGAACATGCAAACTCCACACAGGGAGTCCGGAGCTGGAATCGAACCCGGTACCTCTGCACTGTGAAGCCGACGTGCTAACCACTGGACTACCGGGCCGCTTACTGCAAACTAAATTAGTGGATTTCGTGCTGTGTCACTCTGTTGGGACCAGAAACATAAATAAGAAAATATGGACAGCCATCAACATCAACATTGCCATCAAGTTTGGAGACAATTGCATTCGAATTACGTTCATCCGTCCGTCTGTCAGTCACAGTGCCGCCCGCATAACAAAATGCAACGAAAAAAAATATGATGATGATGATGATGATGATGATGATGATCCGAGCCTGGCCTTTAGCCTTCATCCTAAAAGTTTGACCTGTGAAAAGCTTTGGAACCAAAGAAATACGTGCCAATTTGGAGTGCTGCTCTGTGAACTTAACAAATCGTTCAGATGAGGTCACATTTTCAAGCAAGCAATACGACATCCCCTTCATTTACTGTTGTCTCACTGCCGTGGTTGAAGGCACTGGCCCGAGATCTTGAGCCCAAGCCCGAGCCCAACCCGACTTTGACATTTTAGGCCCACTTTTGTGAAGTGAGCAACGCGTCTGACAGTCGCTTTTCATTTTGCACATTCTCTTCATGAGATGAAAATGTACCATATGCACACGTTCCACATGCAATATTGATACGATTGCGCTTAATTATGGATCCTCTTTTGCATTCTGCACTAGATGGGACATTATCACAATGACAATAGCGGTACTTTTTTCACGTATTGAGCAGCCCTAATTTGAATTCGACTTCCCCTGTATGGGTTGGAAATAAAACGAAGCCCCCTCCCAACATAATCATAGCTCCCTTTTGAAGTCTAACACCTCTTCTGTCGAAAATCGGGCTTCATTTCAATGTAATCATGTCATTTATAAAACAGTCGTCACACCAGTACGTATATTAATTTCACGGAAAAAAAAAAAGTCAAATCAGTCTTCCTCGTCGTTGTTTTCTTCTCCATCCTGTCTAACAATCCCGGAACTCAGTCAACTCTGCAGATAAACCGTCTCCTCATACGGCTTTTGTGTGTTTTTCTGTGTCGATATGAACTTTGAGACCTCCCGGCAACTTTCTTGGACATTGAAATCTGTATGTGCGAGCTTTGCACGCGGTTACGTGTGTCAACACCGTCCTCAGCTCGGAACAGTCATCGTAGCACATTTCTCAGGCCAGTGGATTAATACTCGCGGGCCGGGTCGGGTCGGGAAAAAAAGCGGATTAATATCTGAGGAGAGTGATGTAGTTAGCCACAGAGTTTTCCGTTACCTTCTGCTCTTCCTCTTCACACGGGCCTCAGCTAATTGACCCCCTCTACCCTTTTGCAGCAGCTGTGGCTGACACAGTTGATCAGATCCTCAGGTTACAGCCAACAATCTCACAATGAAAAATGCCTCCACATTTCCTCAGTTTCACAAACACATTTGGAAACAAAAAGCTCTTATCAGACCTGAGTATTATGGAACGTGTTAATTGGACCGAAAAATACATGTGTTGTGCATCTCACCGCTGCTGTGAAAACAAGATAAGAACCCGTATGAGCAAATCCAAGAGCTCGTTGAATGAACTGTTCAATAACGACAGTGTGAACAACTTTATTTTTCTATTTCTTGGTGTGCAAAGATCGTGCCATTGCTGATATGACTAACCCGATCACCCCAAAGTAGATGCCACTTATCAATCATTATTGGTTTTTTAATGTTCTGTTTGCCAACTGTTTGGTGCGGTACAAGTAATCTCCATGCATTTGAGACATATATATTTTTGAGAGATCTGGCCCCCGGGCCTTGACTTTGACACCTGTGCTCTCAGTTATATGGCTGCAAATACAATTTGATATTCATCAGTCCCACTTTCCATTTTCTCTCCCGCTTCTGATCCGGCGCCTATCCGTGCTGATTTGGGGAAAGAGGTGAGGTACACTTTGGACTGGTCGCCGACCAATCGCAGGGCACCACTTTGATTTTGCACCTACAGGGTATACAAATAGAAATAGACAAGGAATTGTTCAACATTTTATAAGCCATGCAATTAATCAGTCATGCGTGTCTGTTTTGACAGAAACAATAAAACCAGAACTACGAATGTTTCTATAACTGGCTTGTTTCCTCCAGCAGAGGTTAGGAAAATAATGAGTCACACTACGGCTAGTCAGGCTGCCTACTTTGAATGAAGCGACCGAATAGGTTTGTTTCATGCTTGGCAAGTGCCCCGAGTGTCCGCTGTCACCTCAGTGAGTGAAACCACATTCAGGACACCACCGCAAGTCCTGACCAAGTGAGTGTCACACCTAAATGACAAATAAATGCAGGTAGGTCCAAAATTCAAAGGCTGAAGCAGTTCACATGACACTACTCTGCCTGCTCATGAATCGTAAAAAAAAAAAAAAAAAAACCTGTGTCTTTACTCATTCAGTCAATTTCATGCCCGGCACTCAGTTGAGAGATACGGAAAACACACGTGCTAACTTTTCCAAAATAGGCGATGCAATGTGCAGGATTCTAATTAAAGGCTTAGGCATGGTTGTTCGTATTACTGAAATGAAGCCAGCCTCCTTGGGCGGCTATTGTGCCTTGCTTCATGACAGTTGTTGAGAAGCAAATGAATGTTCATCCATTGCAGACAACAGGATTCAAACCTTCACATCCAGAGACAAAGACGAGTTGTTGGGGAAGTTATTACCGTAAATTCCGGACTCTAAGCCGCTACTTTTTTCCCAAACTTCCAACCTTGCGGCTTATTCAGTGATGCGGCCAATTTATGTCATTTTTCTAACGGCCGCCAGGGGGCGCTCGAGTAGAAAAGGTCAGATGAAGACCGGTGGAATATATGCGTGGAGGAAGACTGCAACTTCTTGTCTTGTGCATCAATTAAATTAGCGTGAACATACGCTCATCATGGAAAATGCAAAAAAAAGGCATATGACGCATTGCTATTCTGTTGCTAGCGTGTTGTTAGCATGTTGCTAGCGTTTTACTGCCGCGTCACAGGCACCGTTTGGGAAGAAAGTTATATTATTATTATTGTTAAGTTATATTATTAAAACTTTAAAAACTCTCTCTGTGTACCGTCTTTCTTAGTAAATATGTTTACATGTTTTAATGTGGGCACATGCGGCTTATATACAGGTGCGGCTTGTGTATGTACAAAATTGGTTTTCCTCTAAAAATGGAGTGGGTGCGGCTTATAATCCGGTGCGCTCTATAGTGCGGACATTGCGGTGTGTTGGTACGAAAGCAAGTGGTTTCTCCACACCAAGGAGGAGTCTCTCCACAGACCACCTGCACTCCTGGTCCATTTCAAGAGCTTATTACTGTACAACTATAACAGAAACTCAATATTTATAAGACGTTTAACACAGTTGCCACAAACCGCACCAGGTGTTTTTTTTTAATGACTAGTGCAGGAATTTGTGTTGACTTTTTGGCCCTGGCCGAGCGACTCTTCTGTACGTAGTCGTTGTGCCTAGTTTCTTTTTAGAAGGTGGAACAATCTTGCCACAGAGCAGCCATGGAACTAACTGTGTTTCAAGCATGCAATGAATATCCTGCCCGTCAATGGGGCAGGAAACAAACAGCCGCTGGGTTGTGTCTGGCTGGCTTTGGCGGGGGCGCGGGTCAAGTTTGTCAGGTGAAGGTCAAGCAGGTGAGACAGACAGGAGAACAAAGCGGATATACACCCCCCCCCCCCCACCCTATCCCCCACCCTCTTTTCCCCATCCCGCCCGCCTTCCATCCTTTTCGCTGAACAATCACCAACAGGAACAGGAACAGGAAGTGATGCACAAAGGAGGTTCAGCCAACTCTTCGGCTGGGTCAGATGAGGGAAGTAAAGGTGTGAAAGACAGGTAAAAACAAAATAGCTTATGTGTGTCTATTTTTAGAACATTCCATCAGTGTCTTATATCGTTTTTATTTTTTATTTTTTTGCAAAAGATTTGTATCATAAAACTGAATCTAAACATTCACGTTTTAATAATGGTCTTTTGTATTGTCCTATAAACAAACAACACAATGACTACATCTAGAGTAATGCTCCGAATGACGCACGACCTGTTTCCCCAAAACCGCAACTATGTTCGTTTATAGATTATACAATTGGAATGATGCGCAAATAGTTTGGTTGACGTTTTGAGAAGGTTTTGCACGGTGATGATGTAACTCCGCGCAGCACGGTTGGCTTTTCAAAGGGCCGCATGCAGACGATTGTACGGCAACAAGCAGCGAAATCGGGCTCCCTGTACGTACTGCAGGCCTTTTGGATTTGCGCTCCTACAAAAGCAAGCTTTCAATTTTGTGACACATCATTCAAGCAAGACAGATCATGAAGGAAATGTGCTCCAAACGTTTGGCAAGAATCAACTCATGCAATGATGATGGATCCCATTCAATTGTGTGTTTGTTTCAAACACACAAACCAAGGTAACTTTTTCATCTTCAGATGCGATGGTTTTTTTTTAGGTGGGGCAATCAGTAGCGCATTTTTCTCTTTCATGAAATGACGGTCAATTACGGCCATTATGACGCTGATGACGGTAACGGCTCTGATGGCTGTAAAGGCACCACCCTGTGCATGTTAAAACCTGCTTCCTCATTTTTATTTATTTATTTTTTTGGGGGGGGCCCTCGGGCTACAGCGTCGCCCTTTCTCCGAGACTTCCTTGTGAGTGTGCGGCATTGAGAGTCAGCCATCCGTACCGGCCCTTGCAGCACAAAGCCATGCATGCATCTGATGCTCAATGAGCGCCGTGCGCTTCCATAAGCTGCAGCAGCAGAGGGCTGTCTGCTCGAAAAGGAGACGTCAAGGCCTGCGCCGCTGAGGCTCCTCGTTTCTTTTCTTTCTTCACACTCGAAGACTCTTGTCTGTCCTCTGCTGCTTATTTCCACCACACTTTTGGCCTGCTTTGTATGTTATTAAGGCTCTTGTCAACTGCATGTTATTTGGAAACTGTTAAGAGAGAGAGAGAGAGCGAAACAACATTCTTGAGTCAGTCAAGCTACCTGTAATTTGATCAGCAGATGCGTTTTTGATCGGCGACATAGCAGGAAACCAGCATTGCTCACACGACTGGCGTAAAAGCTGCTAAGAAATAATAGGACTCCAACAAAATCCAACCGCAACATGCAATGATCAAGAGTCGGGAAAAAAAACAAAAATATACAGTTCCCCAACCCAAGGTTGCAATCAAGATGTCGCTAAATTTGGATATAACCTGGATGTTGGCTCGCGAGCTGGCGGAACAAGTTCCGAGCGTCTGTTCCTCCGACTTGGCTGCCTTGTGCTACGTGGTGGAAACGTATTGAAAGGGAGGCCGCAGTTTTCAGACTGTAAACTGCCAACAAAACAAAAAAATAAATCATCATTAAGAAAAGACAACAACACTCCTAACCTAAACAGTACTCCTGTAGTTGGATTGCATCCTAGAAAGTGTACAAATGTGTTCATTGTATGGAAGCGTGGAACGGCCAATCTGGAGCAAACATTTTTCACTTTTCACTTCTCACAATTTGTTTGGGCATTCCGTGCAAATCAGCCACTGTTAAAAGTTCCGAGACACAAACTTGCCAAAGGTAGGCCAAAGTCGCACATGCAGTTTCTGTTTTGTATTGTTTCAAATGGATAACATTAATTTGCCAGCAATTAAGACAACCTGTCATCTTTTCAGTACTTTTTAATGTATAACTACTTGGCCAATCATAGTTGTGTTTTCTGTTACTTGCGTTGCGTGGTCACATGGGCCTCACAGCCAATCGGGATCATTAACACTGCATCAATTCTTTTTTAAAAACATTTCCGTAACTTTTACTTGTGACTCTGCTTGAATTACAGTTCCTATAGAATCAGAATGCACGTGTGAACTTGTAGGAGCCCTCGACCACTCGCAAACCCGCCAACCAGTTGCGTGTGCTCTCGAGAGTCGACCACCTGACTTCATTCAGTCAAATGAGCATCATTTGTCAGCTGCTTGACAAATGTCCTTCCTCCCATCTGGAAGAGAAAGCGTCACCAACTCGTTCCAGCATGTGAATATTGGGTTGCACAGACCTCAAAGGATTTCTCATTTGGCCATGTAGTATGGACTAAGAATTGTTTTGTATGAGCTGCCTGAAATGGATTTCATAAAAGAGCGTAAGCGTTTTGAATTTAAATTGTGTAATGTATTTTATTGAAAGTAGCGAGGCATGGGGCATTTTTGCCCACAGTGTATAGTGTTGGCCTGAACACCCATCAGTGTTAATCTCAACACCCGTAAGTGTTGTTATTGCTGCGCTGTATTATTGCTGACTACCTTTTGCTGCTGCAACACGCAACTATGACTTTAACACAGGTTGTTGCGGTGGATGCAAGAGATTTTGTCTCGGTTCAAATGAACACCTTAGGGTGTTGAATTAACACCAAGAGATTTGCAGTGTGCAGTATTTGCAAATCTGTTGTTTGTGCAAATTTGTTGAATTTAATATTCGAATGAATTTTCCAGTCAAACATGTTCACCCCACACCGGCAGTTCCACGCTTCCATACCATTGCATGGTGTTTGCAGCCCCGAGGTGTCCTTTGACCCACAGCAAAAGAGTGGTCGTCTCTCCACGCCGTGTTAAAAACAGGTCCCTCGCGTTTGTTGTAAAGTCAACAACGTGCGGCTACTGGCCCGACGTTTCTGAAAAGCAAGCAAAACATGGGAGTGTCGGCGGCACACTGGTTGAAAATGCTTGCCTTGGATGCAGAAGACATGGTAAACTTCCTCTGTGCTTGTAACTGCAAGTTTATTGGCAATGTAGAGAGGAAGCAGAGCTTCGTTGCCGTAAGTTCTGAGTTGATTTCTATGCTTATTATTGTCATCACGTGATGATGGGCTGAGCTCCAAGACACTTGAGGTCGTCCTATATCTTTTCCAGACAGATACAAATCCAAATTGTTGCCCACAACTTTGAATGAGTTCAATTGATTATTCCACGGCAAAAGAGATCTCAGCTCCAGAAATTTGCTGCACTCATTGGGGAACGGAAGCCACTTAGTTATGCAGTCTTTCTCACTCAGGGTTTTCCACAGTGAGTCATCCTCTTTCATCTCTCCATGTCCTTCGTAGTCCATAATACAGTTCTTCAGCACTTGTCCAGCAGTGTCTGAAGTGAAGTTTGTCAGGTGATGTATAACATCCCCATCTAGAGGCTGAATTATGTCATTACTCCATTTACTGTACATCCTCAATGTTAAGATTTAGGCTGCTCGGTGGTCCAGTGGTTAGCACGTCGACCTCACAGTGCAGAGGTACCGGGTTCGATTCCAGACTCCCTCTGTGGAGTTTGCATGTTCTCCCCAGGCCTGTGTGGGTTTTCTCCGGGTACTCCGTTTTCCTCCCACATCCCAAAAACATGCATGGCAGGCTGATTGAACACTCTAAATTGTCCCACGGTGTGAGTGTGAGCGTGGATGGTTGTTCGTCTCTGTGTGCCCTGCGAGTGGATGGAAACTGGTTCAAGGTGTCCCCCGCCTCCTGCCCGAAGATGGCTGGGATAGGCTCCAGCACCCCCCACGCGACCCTTGAGAGGACAAGCGGATCGGAAAATAAACCCACACAGGCATGGGGAGGCCGTAGCCGGAATTGAACCCTGCACGTCTGCACTGTGAGGCAGACGAGCTAACCGGTTGGCCACCATAATGACAAAATTTTTGTAGATGTCTTCAGGCCTGAACTATCCATTGTGAAGTGTGAGAAATTTTGAGAAAATGACAGCAGTTTTTATTGATACGGTGAATACTCCGATTTTCTGTCATGGCCATGCCTTTTGTCGAAAAGTCACAATATTCAACGTAGAGCATGATCAACATCTTGGGGCTTCTCTGAGAAATGTTCAGTTAAATTCATTAAACTGGCTCCATGTAGTACATTTTAAATCTTAAGTTACATTTCTAGTTGTGACTAGATGGCTCTTCATGTAATAACAGAATGTTATCTATCATATCGAGGTCTTCATGTCGTGACTATTTATGTGTGTGTGAAGTTTGAGATTTTTTGGAGCATGTGCATGGGAGTCATGAAGCATTTCCTCCTCTGTGGCCAAAGAAATATTAGATGCAATTTTTTTTATGCCCAGCCCCCATGATGTAGTATTTTGAAAACTCATGTTTTCCCACTGTTGTTGTTCCAAGTTATTAGATGTGTAAGGGGTTTAAGTTAAAACCCAGGGCTGCTCCTGGTTAAATCGTTGAACTAGCCATCTATCCATTATCCGAACCGCTTGATCCTCACTAAGGGCGCGGGGTGCTGGAGCCTATCCCAGCTGTCTTCGGGCAGTAGGCAGGGGACACCCTGAATTGGTTGCCAGCCAATCGCAGGGCACACAGAGACGAACAACCATCCTGCAGTCATCCGCTGACCTTTATTGAATTGCATGCAGTACTGACCTCCTAGCAGGAGCGGCGCTGTTTTAAAATCAGAAATCCCCTTTGAGCCTCAGCAAGCAAACGGAAGCCCGCCATTGAGCGCAACGCGTGTGTTTCGTATTCTGCTGTCTGAGAGAGTCCCGAAAAAAATCTTCATCCAGATACTCGTAGAAGCGCTTTGGAAGGATGGCGTACCGAGGGCAAGGACAGAAGGTTCAGAAGGTTATGGTTCAGCCTATTGTATCCTTTTTACCCCTTGCCTTTTTGAGGATGGACGACAGGGAACTCCTTCATTTAGCTTTTGCAGTTAAGCTAACGCGTTAACAAGAGGCAGCTCACGTTAGCCATCCTATTTTGATGCATATTAAAAGGCGGACGACTACAGAATTTTAATCGGTGTTTAAATATTCTACTCTTGGAGTGTATTGGCTCGCTGTGGAGACCTGCGAAACGCACGACCATTGATAGTAACGGTAAAGATAAAAATGCGCGAAATTGTACATTGAATACATTTCTGGGTTTATTATTGTTTGTAGTTACTGCTGCAAGGCAAAAGACATCTCGCAGAATTTCGTACTCAAATTCCTGCATTTGACGAATCCAAATAAAATTGTAGATAAAACTAAATCCGTGTATTTAGTATGTGCAGTAGTTCTGTGTGATTGTGTATCAATGTACTCGTAAATAATTTCTTTGACCCCATCAATCAGAACCTTATCTTCAGATACCTCCAGAATGTAAGTATTTATTATTTTCTTTCTTTCTTCTGTTGATAGTGTTTATGGGATTACAAAGTGAATTTGTTTCTTTCATCCACAGCGCTCAAGGATCCAGGTGTGGTTGTATGAGCAGGTCAACATCAGAATAGAGGGCTGTATCATTGTAAGTCCCCCTCCAATCTTCCAGCTATTACCATTGACATTATTTTATTGTTGCTCTGATCTGAAAGAGAAATTGACATGAAATAAAAATGAGTTTTATTGGCATGGAGAGAACATGCAAACCCCACACAGGAAAGCCGCAGCCCGAAATCGGACCCATGACCTCTGCACTGTGAGGCGTGCGTGCTAAGCAGTCATTTGGCACAGCCTGTTATTTGGCTGATGCTTTTAAATTAAATGGTTGTTAATAATGAACATTTTTACCTCAATCTTTTCCTACTGGGGCAACATTCATTCTCTTGTGCCGTTGTACTGACTTCACTTTGACGGGCTGCCATTGCCATGCTTTGTAATTCAGAAAAGGCATTTGAAAGTGGTGTGTTGGAAAGGATATTGTAGGTATAATTCAAATGTTATAAAATACAGAAAAATATATTCGATTTTGGGTTGGGAGTGTTGCGTCATATGATTTGAACTTAAGAAGGTTAACTTCAGGTACAAGTAGCTATACATTTTAAATCGATGAACATTAATTCTATGAATGTGTTGTGTAAATTAGTTCTCTTAAAACAATATAATCACCAGTATTTGCATCATTAAAAAAAATACCAATGTACTTTCATTTTTATTTTAAATGTGGAAGAAATGTAACCAACAAAGGTTTGGAGGGGGGTCAGTTTTGCAATTAATGCTCTGTTGGATGTTTAGGGTTTCGATGAGTACATGAACTTGGTTCTTGAGGATTCCGAGGAAGTCCACATGAAGACGAGGAACAGGAAGCCGCTGGGTAAGAGGTTTTTTTATCATCAGTCCATCCATCCATTTTCTCATCCGCTAATGCTCACAAGGGTTGCGGGTGTATCCTACCTGTCTTTGAGCAGTTGGCGGGGATGCACCCTGAACCGGTTGCCAGCCAATTGCGGGGCACACGTAGACAAACAACCATTCGCGCTCACAATCACACCTAGGGACAATTTAGAGTGAAAGGGGTTGTTTCATTTTCTTACATTTTTTTTCCTCACCTGACCCCTAAATTCTAGCTTTTTTTTCCAGCATTGGTTCTTTAATGCAAGTTTGAAAGCATGGAACATGAGTCATATCGCTGTCAAACAGAAAACCTTTATGCCCAAATATGGTCAAATCTTTTTTTTTTCCCCTAGCTATTTTCAATCCAGAGTGCTGAAAATAGCTTGAGAACCAACAATACATTGAACACAACTCATGTCTGAGAAGTAGTGGTGTAATGATGATCTTGCTCAAAGAATGATTGCATACGCATGTTTTTTCCACACATTGTTGCAAATGGACGGTAGAGTTTGACCATTTTTCGGGACGGGAGTCACCTTTACCTTTAATCACATGCTTGGGACAAAAACCTTATGCTGTAGCAGGTTGTATGTGTTCGTGCTGTCTCCACCCTTTGGGTCAACATCTTTTCTTTTTGTGTCACATTTCCGTGAAAATAATCCACAAACTAGTGCCATTGTCTTAACACGATCTGACATCCCTGCTGCCCCTTTGTCCGACATGTTTTCTTTTTTTTTTTTACATGAATGCATGTTTAATCTCTCGAGCAGTGGTTCTTAACCTTGTTAGAGGTACCGAACCCAACCAGTTCAGACGCACGTTCACCGAACCCTTCATTAGTGAAAAATAAAAAATAAAACAAGTAAATAAAACTACATGGCATAAGTATAGGTTTTTAAAATTGTATGACGTACTATCAGGACAGTCACGGTGACTACTGAGCGAACTAAATTTCCTGCAGCACTGATTGGACAAGCAATGTAATGTGACCATCTGCACCCAGCGTGTAATAACTAATCAACATGTTGAGTCGGGTGTGTCTCAACTTCCATGACAGAGGCTCTGTCGAACCCCTGAGACCGATTTACCGACCCCCTTGGGTTCGATCGAACCTAGGTTGAGAACCACTGCTCTCGAGGTTTTGCGTCATTCTCCGTGTGATGTGAGAATATCCGTGAATGAATTGCTTTGTGTGTGGTGTGTTGATCTTGACGTATGTTCAAAACTTATACCTATGATTTTTGTTCTCATCCCGTTATAGTTTGGAAGACATCTGACAATTTAAAAATCTTGCCATGTGAGCCAGACCTTAGCCTAGGTCACACTAAACGGGGTCACAACGCTTGTTCCACAATTCATAAAGTAAAGAATAAATCTTGGTTTAGAGCTGTATTACATGGGATTAATTACCTCAATTAGTTGTGAGAAGAAAATATTGAGAAATAACTTTCACCCTGTGTGTGTCCACCTGAGAGTTGACTTTTTACTAAAATAAGTACTTTCCTGATCCACGTCCATATTTCTTGTCTTTCTTCTAGGAAGGATCATGTTGAAAGGAGATAACATTACCTTGCTGCAGAGTGTGTCCAAGTGACATCAGTAAATCCCAACCATTCACGAGCAATGTGTTTCCTTTGTTTTAGACCTTCATTGTGACGTGTTATTGAAAGGTGTCAATTTCTACAATTTATGTTCATTTTGAAAATAAAAATTTCATTTGTCATAATTATTTTGGGATTCTTTTAATGGGATATTACCCTCTCTCGTTTGCATGAGAAATTGGGTCATTGTGCTGCATTGCCATCTAGTGGCAGACTATTGTAATGCAAGTAATGTGTCGGTCAAACCTCTGACGTGACAGTCCAAACAAGCTTTATTTAGCGAATTGCATTGCGCGTTTGGTTCTAAAATTTGTCATTTTAAAATATAATTGCTGAATGTGGTTTGAAATGTGTTATTTGGGCTTGAATTTTATTTATATACACCTTTTGTTTGTTTTTGTTTTTTAGTTGATGTCCTGGCAGTTAATAATTGCAATTATCAGACTTAAAAACAAAACAAAACCAAAAAACATATACTGTATTTGGCGATCCAAAAATGTAATTCCGTTGACTTTCGCCGTCGTGTAGTGTAGTGTTGTGCTGTGCTGTGCAGTGTGTCCCTGTTCGGTTGCCTGGGAAGCCCCTAGTCCGGAGCAGAGCTGCCAACGCCCGACGTGAAGACATCACTTGGAGATACGGTAAGGGAACATTCCGCAAACGTATCCATTTATGATTCTTAGTGTTTATAAAGTAGGTGACGTCGGTGGAATAGTTGTGATGGACGTGTAATCACTTAAGTTGTGTGATATGTCGGCGACATCGCTTTAAGATTAGCCCGGTGGCTTTGCTAGCAAGTTATTAGTGTGTCCAGTTGCTAGCCAAGACGGTTTAACACACCCGTTAAATAATTATAACGGGAATTTAACGCCCGTGTACGATTTTAGGTGTTCATTTTTAAAAAGAGTGGTAATTGAATACGTACAATCAGTGGGGAATTTAAAAAAACATGCATACTTGACTGGGTACCGGCTATCGGTTAGCAGGCTGTGAAGCCGCGCGTATATCATCAGCTTGGGTTGAAACGTCGTAATTGAAAAACATTTGTAAGCTTTCATGGAAATGACAACAGAAACAGAACATCCCAAAAGGCCAGTAATCAGCCCAACGTTTCATCGATTGTATGTCAGTCGACAGGAAAATGGGGCGGAGGTGGAGGCAGATGGAGGCCAGCAATAACCTAAATACAGTACTGTACACATTCTACTTGTGTGGCTAAGCTAACGCTAGCTGTTTTTCCAACGATCCTCTGCGATCTTCTAGTCGTTAACCATTTTAGTGAAACGCGATGATTTTGCAGACTATGGGGATGCATTCCCCACACCTCGAGTACGTCGCTTATTCCGTTTTTTTAACATTCACCCAAAATTAGTTCTGCGGGTCTAGAAACACAATATTACGTACCCATGACAGTAAATGACGTCTCGAGCCACTGAATTTGAAGGACGCGAATTTGATGAATTTCTTAGAATACCTGAATGTTGGAAAACTGTTCTTCTTACGATTATTTTCTTTCTATTTTTAATTATCGAGTGTTTTAAGGCCTAACAGATGTCATGATGTTGAAAGAACAATGTAGCATTAACACAACGGTTTAAATTTTTGTATGCTGGAGTGAATTGCATTGTTAAAAACAAAGTATTGCGCATTGTTGTCACAGACAAGCAATATACTCCGCATTGACCGTTTTATTTGCATTCTTATGTCGTCTATGTACATTTATATCAATTGACTACGGCTTATTTAGTGGTGCAGAATTGAGACCTCGAGGCCTTAGGATGGCTTTCTTTCAGGCTGCGTTGTTGCATACAAATGCTTGTTTTAAGACGTGGGCATTGTCTATTAATTGCGGTTCTGATATACCAGCACCTCCATCAATGTGATACAGCATAGCAAAATGTGACAAAGTGGCCCCTATTTCAGAACACACGTTTTGGCATGATCAATAAAGAGAATGATTTGACATCTCAGCTTTCTAATGATATACAGGTACCAACCATTGGGTTCCAAAGATGTTGACGCGATGGGAGCGTGGCACCGAAGCCCGAGTAGATGTGGTTCTGATGGCGCTGGAATCGCCATCATTAGGCCAATGCCAATCCCACAAAATACCAAAATAAAAATTATAGGGTTACTTGGCCCAATGGAAATGCTTTACATAATGCTATGATTCATCGTTATCTCATCGCACAGCGCTGCATGGGAAGGAGCCAGTCGTGCCTCTCGTGCATGGAGCTTGAGTGGGCTCGCATCCGATTGTGAAAACGCTTCTGAAGATAAATATCTTAATTTTATTGCAAGTTAGAAACAAGATTGTAGAGGTAAAAGGCGTGAAATAACGTTCACGTCACTATATAAATAAACTAAAATAAATGGGACTAATTTATCCTTGACCATTAACAGAACTATGAAGAATGTTGCAGTCTTAACTAATTCAGTCCTGGGGTCAGTCTGGTCTGTCATGTGCCGGATGCACATTGCTGCCTCCAATATGTTGCTATGATAGTTGCAAAGTAAATATTTATTTTTTGGTCTTCAAAGGTATTGAATGACTTGTGAAGAATGCAGACCATCAAGTGTGTCGTCGTTGGGGATGGTGCCGTGGGTAAAACCTGCCTGCTCATCTCATACACCACCAACAAGTTTCCCTCAGAATACGTACCGACAGTAAGTATTTGGAAACGGATTGAATATCTTTTTTTAAACTACGATCATACAGCTTTACTAAACGAACACACAACGTAATATATCTTGTAATGTCATTCTGTGAAGAAAACTTTCCACATCATTTGCATATTTAGCAGTTATGTTCCAAGACTATTGAATGCATCACAACTGGAAGAAAGTCAACATGATGTCCCTTGAAACTATTTAAAGAAAGACAATATCATACAAATATAAAGCAAGTATGAATGCTGTTTGGAACTTTTCTGGTTTTGCCTGGTGGCAATCGTTCCTGACAAAATATCTCAGATGTGCCTGAGAAGTTATGACGGGTTGCCATCTCTGCGGCTGTGAAAGCGTGTGTATCGCTCGGAAAGAACTAGAGAGCAGCTCGCACTTTGACAAATTTGACAAGTGCAGAAAATGATCCAACCCCCCCATATTTTCAGTTTTCACTTTCAGCCAAGACTTTTAATGTTGGTGAATCTGTATTTATAGTGTAGGCATATGTATATATTTAGGATATGGGAAGTCGATGGTTGACATAGTGTTTTGTTTGTTTTGCAGGTGTTTGATAATTATGCCGTAACCGTAATGATCGGAGGTGAGCCCTACACACTGGGCTTATTTGATACTGCAGGTATGTATTCAATCCCTTTTTTTTTTTTTTTTTTTTTACAAATACTTGTTTATCCAGAGCATTTATATACATTTATGTAGCTTTGGCGATCACTTGATCTGAAACCCCCAAAATTGTTCTTTTAATCTCTACCACTCACTCCAGCCCAGAGATGCTAGTTTTGGTGGGCCTATTGTGTCATGCATATCAAGGCTGCACATTTGACAGCTGGTCCATCCACATTATTGTTTGTACTTTTTCCAGGTCAGGAAGACTATGACAGGTTACGACCTCTGAGTTATCCCCAGACAGATGTCTTCCTTGTGTGTTTCTCCGTCGTGTCTCCCTCATCATTTGAAAACGTCAAAGAAAAGGCAAGTTCCCCTCCCATCTTCTTATGACCGTATTCCTCATTTGATTGTTTGCATTTAAATTAGTGGTGAAAACGAATTTGGTACTATACTGTCACTTTCGTATTGCACACAAGTAGTCTTTTGTATCTGCGTCGATTTGACAGGAATCTGACACTCTTACTTTGCGTAAGCACGTCACCGACGTGTGATGGTCACTTTGCTCAGAACCGCCGGCACCACGGACAGCCCAAATGGCAGATAAATGTCATTCGTTTTGAATTGAGCTGTTTTAGTCGCTGAATCTCAAGGCTCGGTGCACACCGAGCAACATGGCGGAACGCGACTGAACTGGATACTCATGAAGAATTACAGCCTGACACAATCCCGGTTCTCACTGATCACTTCTGAACAAGCCAGGCTGACTCAAATGTGTTGCTTTAGTCCAGTGGTTCTTAACCTGGGTCCGATCAAACCCCAGGGGTTTGACGGAGCCTCTGCCATGGAGGTTAAGACACACCCGACTCAACATGTCAATTAGTTATGACACACCTGCTTGGCCATCACTGGCTGCAGATGATCACATGACATTGCTTGTCCAATCAGTGCTGCGGGAAATTTTGTTGGCGCCGTCGTCAACGTGTGACTGTCGTGCTAGTACGTCATGCACGGCTCATTTTGTGCACAATTAAAAACACGTATACTTATGTCTGGAAATTTTATGCACCGGTACTTTTTTCTGGTTTTAATAAAAGCGTTTTTTTTTAATGTCTTGAATTTTTTAAAAATCCCATTTTTATTTTTCACCAATGCAGGGTTTGGTGAATGTGCCTTTGACCTGGTTGGGCTCAGTACCTCAAACAAGGTTAAGAACCACTGCTTTAGTCGGCCAAATCACCAATGGTCTTCTGACTGGTAGACCAAAAACCAAATTGGGAGACACTCTCGAAAATCTCACAAATATTTTAGCGAGGAAAATCAACTCCTCACAGCACCACAATAGGTTTAACAATAAAGTGTTCATTATTAAGTGGAAATATTTTACCCGATTATTTTCAACAGGAATAAAAAATTCTCTAGCTTGCAGCCCTGCAGCCCTTGGTTTGCTGCTTCATTGTGACGCTGCCACAGCACCTGTCTGCAATTACATTTTCCAACAAAAGTATATGCCGACAGTCGTCTACTCATGAAAACGTAGAGCACAAAGTAGCACACTACATAATAGTTCCGTCGCGTTTGGCCACTCGGCTCAGTGTGTCATCGTCAATCATATTCCTTCTGCTAGTGAGAGGAACTATAAGGAGGTGCACCGTATTTAAGAATTGATTATTCCAATGCAGTGATTGAGTCACACTCATTTCCATTCGGTTTGCGATGGATATAACAATTCTGGATCTTTTCCATTGCTGAAACTGTAGAACATTCATATTTGAAGTCTTGTTGCAACTGTGATGTCAGCTACAGAATTGTCTTTGTGTATCCAGTGGGTTCCAGAGATCACGCACCATTGTCCAAAGACCCCCTTCCTGCTGGTTGGCACTCAGATTGACTTACGAGATGACCCCTCAACTATCGAGAAGCTGGCAAAGAACAAGCAAAAACCTATTACTCCAGAGACGGCAGAGAAACTTGCAAGAGACCTCAAGGCTGTGAAGTATGTGGAGTGCTCAGCCCTCACCCAGGTAACGTAGACGTTAGACAGACACTTGTGAACATGCGTAATACATCGTTTAAATTGCAAGAGCTAAGAAAATGGAGGGAAAAAGTGCATGTTGAAATTCCAACCCAGCCTTTGCACACAATGCTTGATAAGCTTTGTCTTACATTCAGTCCCCCCCCAACACAATTTTTGAGTAGTGTACTGTTTGTGTGTACGTGTTGTTTTTTTTTCTGTCTCTCAAACAAAATCATAACAAGGATTTGGGATATATATTTTCCTGTTGGGAGTCCAACGCGGTGATGACATGAACTAAAATGCGGCCATTTGCCCCAAGACAGCCGTGACAGGCTCCAGCACACCCGCCCGCCACTCTCGTGAGGAAAAGCGGCGCGGATAATGGATGGCTGTGCATAAGCGGACCGTAGTTATTTTCCATCAGATTTTTTTGGCGGGTAATTATTGTCCAAATAATTGCCGCTGGATTACAGTCCAAGATAATAATAATTGTACTCATGTAAAGCTTTGTGAGCTAATCTATTTGGTTGTGTAGTTTAAGAAGGAAGGGAGGAGTGCTATTGTGATTCAGAACAACTGCCTGCGCAAGAACAATAGTGTGACTTAAAGCAGCATTTGGCCCCTGCCGCACTCTTAAGCTCTTTCCTTCCCCCTCCCACCCCTCTTCCTTTCTCCCCCCTCACCTCCTCCCTCCTTCCCTGCAAAGTTGCTGATCTTAATTTCCTTTTTCCTGTCCAGTCCTCATCTTTGCATTTCTAATCGTGGTTGAGGTCAACTTGCACGGTTTCTTTGTTTGTGCATGTCTTTACATCAGACCTTCTACACATCCCCTCAAATGCTTTCTTTTTCCATAGCCTGCTATGTTCTTGAACATCTTTCCGTGCTAACTGAGATATTGTTGTCTTTCCCTTCTTGTCACTATAGCGAGGGCTGAAGAATGTATTTGATGAAGCTATCCTAGCTGCCCTAGAACCTCCTGAGATGCAGAGACAAAGAAAATGCTGCATATTTTAAACAATGTGCAACCGCTCCAACTTATGTCCACTGCTCAGTGTAGCAGTTTTCCTTTAGAGCGGGGGCCGCCGAACCTTTTTGAAACTATGAGCTGCTTCTTAGGTCCTGGTTCATGCGGAGGGCTGTCAGTTTGATAGTATGCACTTTTGACATACATTTGCTCCAACTACCTTCATGTGTTATAATTAATGATGAAACCGATCAAATCAATTGGCCACACTTTATTATAAATATCTGCCAGTGTTCGCATTTTGAAATGATCACTTCTATATTATTCGTGGGGAGTCTCACACACACAGTGTCTCATCACCGGTGAGCTATTTTTGGAAGAGGCCCGCGGAATTCTCCCGTAATCCTTGAGGTCACCAACGTGGTGCCCACGGGCACCCCTTTAGACACTTCTTCAAAAGCACCCATATCCAGGTTTAAAAATCAAAACCAATTGCAAATTCTTTTTTTACTACCCAGTTTAAAGACTGTTTTGACAATGTTTCACGGCTAATCTTCATTATTTGTATCTTTCAATTGTTTGATATCGCCCTTGGACTTTGTCTGGCATTTGTATCTGGTTGGTACATTTACGAATGCAACCCTGTTAGCAGTATCTTGTCAGGGCTCTACAGCTCATAACTCTTGGGCTCCTCCATCAGACTCGTGTGGGATATCTAAGCAAGAATTAGGTCTGACCCTTGATGCCCGATGTAGCTGAGTTAATTACGACTACCACACTGTCAATTAACATGGTCCACGGTCAATATTAAGGCAAAAGCAGAGCAAGAATTTGGAATGCCCATTTTCTTGTCATAGTTGACACAATGACGCTGTGGACTTTTTTTTACTCCAAATATGATACGATGGTACTCAGTAAACACACAAAAATATCCCTACTCAAACACAGAGTGTAGAAATAACTTGGATTATGTATATTTTCGTGCAATAACTGTTGTGCCCTGCAGAGAAAGCAACACCGGTCCAAAACATGTAGCCATGGTGAATGTATGCCAACTTCTCAACAGAACCACGTGAAATTATTGCTTGCTGTTGTCACACAAAGAAGAAGAAAAACACAAGCTATAATAAAGCACAAGTGAGGTACTCTTTCTCTGCTCCCTTGGTTTTTTTCTGGAGTTTATCGAGAGAAAAAAATAAAATAAAATCTCCACATGGCGCATCGTCCGGTGTTGCGTTTCTGTTTCTGGTGCAAATACCTCCAACTGAACTGGAACTACCCCCCATTGCACTTGCACTGTGATGCATTCCATTCCATGCATGGACAACATCATTTGAACTGATCTAATATGCGAGATGGTGGAAAGTTTGTGATCATGTTTCATGTGAAGTTCTGACCAAAATAGGACGTGTGCTGTTTTTTTCCTCCACTTTCTTGTGTTCAACTTGATTTGCCCTCGCCGTGCTGTTGACCTGACGCGCTACTAAGTCAGATCTATTCAAGGCATTTCTTCCCTCCATTCGTGATCTGATCATGATGATATTTATGAAGCCGGGTCGACAAATGGGTGTTGATCCAATGCTGCTGTGTGTTGCCACTCTTCATTTTGTCACGTTTCCAAACACGCCTTTAGTTCAGTTTTCACCGAGCCATTTTATTCTGTTTTCAGTTTTTCCAATTGATTTACCTCCGTTTGTCCTCTGCATGTTTTCACTTCCCCCTTATTTAGCCTGTGTATTTGTTTTGTTTTGTTTCTCCACAGAAAGGCCTAAAGAATGTGTTTGATGAGGCGATATTGGCTGCACTGGAGCCCCCAGAGCCCAAGAAGAAGCGCAAATGCGTGCTGCTATGAAAAGCGTGTCTTTTCCAAAGCATACGCATCCAACACATACTCTTGCATACATACTGCCCCCACCCAACCACATTTCCATTCCTCTGCTAAGGCTGATAGACAGCACTGACCTCCAAAGGCCTGCCGAGAACGATTTCAGTCAACCAAGTTTTAACTGTCTCCGCAATAAGAAGCTTCACCCCAAAGTCTGATTTGGGGGTAGAAGATCAGCCGAACCAGCAGGTTACGCAGGCTTTGCACAGACTGCCATTGCCTCTGATGGGGATTCAGATACCAAGCTTATTATGTACGTACATGTCGAATTAAAGTTGAGCTTTTAAGTAGATTGCTCTCAATGCAACCAGTGTTGTGGCCAGATCGACCTTTCAAATGCCCAAACGTGTCGTTGTCTTCAGCCATTGTGGAGCCCCACCCCCACCCTTCCTCGTTGCCCGGGCACCACTGGAGGAAATGCTTCCATGACCATTTCCCTCTGCAGTTCCTGGTGCTCATGTTTTTGTTTGCCAACACCCCAAACACACGATAGTTGGACAAATGATATTTATGACTTGCTCCACGCAATTAACCACAAAGGCAGGTGCGTCGGTCGGACGCAAAACAGTTAATAGTCCACTCGGAGTCTGAATTCATTTATCGGCTCACATTCCCTCTTATTTATCTGGAGTTGTTCACGGTGAAGAGATGACGAGCTCAAATATGAAATATTGCCACATTAAATTGACCCTTAAATACAGGGTAGTTGAACAGTGTGAGAAAAAGTGTACTCTGCGTTGCATTGCATGGGACCAAGGGAGAGTGCAGCAAGACCTTCAGCCCACGTAACCCCATCTGTCATCTTACACTTCAAATGGGGAGCGCAAAGCAAAATCGGCCTCATGTACTGGCACGACGAACAAACACAAGGTTCGCTACACTTGTTTAGAAGTGGCACACCAGCTCCTTGTGTAGCCTTTTAGACTGGGGGTTCTGAGTGCCGGCCGGCCTTCGTTCTTGTGTGGCGTTTGAAAAAAAAAAAGTTCCAACATTCCAAAAAGACTAAATTCACCGGAGGAAACAATGCACATGTGAATAATTTGCATGCACCCTGCCATGGATTGGCAATCCATCCATCGCAGGCAGGGCGTTGTCCACCTCGAGCCTAAAGTCAGATGGGACATGCTCCACCCCTAATGAGAATAAACCCCATAAAAAAAATGGATGGGTAGATATAGCTGACCCTTTTGGTCTCTCAGGTACAGCTGAGTGAATTGGCTCTGAGATGGCACACAGTTTTGACCCACATCTTTTCTTTGGCACACAATGTCTGTCTTGCTCTCCCTCCCAATTGCTTCATAATACAAACGTTTGAATTGATACCTGCCATTCCTTAGCCAGAAAACCACTGCTTGGTTTTGCCGAATAACACCTCTTGATGGCAGAGAGACTGGTTGGTTGATGAAGATTTGGTTGGTTCTTTTACTGGTAACTTAGAGTTGGGTTAACATACAGCCCAAGTACCATTGTTGTTAGAACCTGTTGTTTTGGTGAAAACCCAATTGCTTTTGTCAAAGGTCTTTGTTCTTTGTATAATGCATTCTAAAAAAATATTAAACTTATACCTTAATTGCCTTTACCACTTTAACTGTCAGTTATTGTTTTTTGTTTTTTTTTAATTGTTGCACCTCAATAACCGAAGAACCTACATCTTTATTCATGAACCAGAAAGATTTCGCTCACGTTGGCGTTGGGCGTAAGAGGTAACGAGCCACTAGGTGGCACCGCTGAGCCAAAAATCACCTTTGATCCTGAGGCCGCAGCTCGCAGTTGGCAAAAGCCTTTGCTCAGTTTCTCTGCACAAACCATAAATCTAAAGTGGGCGAAGTACAGATATGTCAGTGCTGTGCAGAATTACATGTTTTTTTTAACCCATCTGGTTCGCTTTAAGCACCAGTCAATGGACACCAGTCACCCAACCGCTCAGGTGAGTCACAATGAAAGGAACAA
The DNA here is from genome assembly GCA_026261675.1 of Hippocampus mohnikei. Taxonomy (NCBI): domain Eukaryota; kingdom Metazoa; phylum Chordata; class Actinopteri; order Syngnathiformes; family Syngnathidae; genus Hippocampus; species Hippocampus mohnikei. The sequence goes on along the minus strand of JAKGUB010000334.1, from coordinate 18,988,358 downwards.
AAATAATGAAAATGAGACAATTTGGTCAAAATAGCTCTACGTCTGTTTTTGAGAAGCGCGATGAATAGTTTACAGTAAGAACGGGTTATTTAAATGGATGCATTTATCTTGCGAGTCGCAAATGGTGACGGACTTCATCCGTATATTTTTAAATGAATTGTATATTTTAAACAAGTGAAATCTAATATATTCATAAAATAACCATGACAATTATTTTAACTAAGTTATCAAATATGCATGTTCCATTTGCCCGCACTGAGTTAGTGGGGGGGAAGGCTTTTGTCTTCTCTGCTCCTTCTACATCTACGTGGAACTCGTTGAAAAAGGAATGGAAATTAAGTGGACTTATTTCCCTGAATCTATCTATCTATCTATCTATCTATCTATCTATCTATCTATCTATCTATCTATCTATCTATCTATCTATCTATCTATCTATCTATCTATCTATCTATCTATCTATCTATCTATCTATATGTTCAATACAAAACGTAACATACGAAGAGAAAATGTAGCAAAATGGGGTTTTATTGTGCTACTGAAGCCGACAAGAACAAAATGGCATTGAAAAGACAGGCGACAGCGTGAGGTCAAACAGTTGCACAAGTGCATGCATGCATGCTGGCTTGAAACAACAACATCCTATTGGTGACCTCACTCACTCACTCTCTCTTCCACGGCTCATTTGTCAATTTGGACGTCTCATCTCGTAGTGGACCATTAAACCTCGAGCGAGTCAGCGACATCAAGCCGGCTTTCAGGCCCCGCCGTCTCGAGATGAAAGTTTCCTTCAAAGACAGTCCAATGAGCGTTAATGAGATCTGCTTCCTGTGCCTCGCAGCCTGCAGATTGGTTTACCATCGATGTCCAACAGAAACCATTAGTTTGGGGGATGCCTTGGTGCGGACGTCGCTTGACGGCATGACTGTGTGGGCGTGAAAAGCAAAACACGCGGACTACGTTTTCTCTCAATCTGCATACTCAGCAGAGTTGAGCCAAATGAACACATTTCGCCATCAAATCGTGTCTTTTTTTTGGGGGGGGGCGTTGGCATCTGGGTTCGATTGGTTCTTCCTGTCATTTATAAATCGCGTTAAGCATCTTATTGAATTTCCCCCCTTTCTCACACGCCGCTAAATGTTTTGTATGGATTTTCATTAGAGGCAATGGAGTTAGGCCTGATAGCAAACTGTCTGAGAGGCAGCGAAGCACCCAAGGCTGAGAGTGAGCCTCCACCTGAGCAAGAAACAATGCACAAAGGCCACTCGGCAAGAGGACAATGGGTTCTTCTCCAGGCCTTCAATTCAGTTATTTTCTCAATCTTGAAACTACACTCAAGTTGTTTTGTGCATTCCTGTCACCGTGTCGCAGATGCACATCACAGCCGAGCTTCAGTGAGGTTAAGGGGCTATGCTAATACCATCACAATTGTTTGCTTTTCAAAAGCAGCAATCAAATCAAACCTGCTTCAAGGCGAAGTCAAGTTAAACATTTTATTATTTTTTTCCTTCAATAATGTTCTATGCACCGGGTTCGATTCCGGCTCCGGCCTCCCTGTGTGGAGTTTGCATGTTCTCCCCGTGGCTGCGTGGGTTTTCTCCGGGTACTCCAGTTTCCTCCCACATTCTAAAAACCTGCATGGCAGGCTGATTGAACACTCTAAATTGTCCTTAGGTGTGAGTGTGAGCGCGGATGGTTGCTCGTCTCTGTGTGCCCTGCGATTGGCTGGCAACCGGGTCAGGGTGTCCCCCGCCTACCGCCCAAAAACAGCTGGGAGAGGCTCAAGCATGCACTGCGACCCTTGTGAGGATAAGCGGTTCAGAAAATGGATGCATGTTCTCGGCGCACACACTTGTCTAAATGCGACATTCCAATTAATATTGCGTTTGTGGGATATTCCGTTTTTCTCCTTCTCACTGTGCAACAGTTTTGCAGACTGAAAATGACATCACAGGGCCAAAGTGTACCAAGCAGCCAGCCAATAATCCGTTTACTGGATTCGCTCATGGGATGTTCGCAAGCTAAGCACGGACTTTATAGCAAAGGAGTAAAAATGACGCTTGCTCGCCGTCGCAAAAAGTGAAGCCACCGGCGGCCATCTTGGGTTGCCACTCACATGGATTTTTCTGCTGCCTTTTTTACATTATTTTCTGGCTCGACAGCGGATCTGCCTCCGTTTGTGGCGTCCAGGTGTACAAAAAAATCCTACGAGAGGTGAGGTATATGCACATTTTATCTGTAAGAATGTGACTAAAACACCATTTTCTTATGAGGCATACTGTACCTCTTTTCGGATTACTCAAAGATTCGTCTGCCTCTTGTTGTCAGAACCATCGACAAGGAAATGACAGCAAAGCTCACCAGGAAAACAATTGCTCTAAAACGTAGAACTGGAGAACTATGCAGAAGAGGAGGCCATTGCTCGTTGTTCCTCACCTCACAAACTCCCCAGGACTGGCCAAAAGAAAATGTCAACCTTTGAAGCACTGAGTTCACCCCCGCCCCTGCCCCCCCTTATCCCCCCACCTCTCACTCTGGTGTTTATATTTCCATGATGAGTCCAACCTGCCCAATCAGACTTCCACTGACTGGCCTTGAACTGAAACCGTAGACATTTTAACCATCCGAGGACGCCGGTGGGAGCCCCGGCTGCGTTAATTGCACGCGCCGGCCCTTGTAGTGTACCGAGTCCAATGCATTTAGCGTTTCTAATTGGGGCGGAATTTCTGTGTTTATGTTGGCGCTGGTTGCCAGGGATGGACCCCTCGAGCCCTCCAGCCGGCTAAACTAAAGCTACACGCAGGAGGAAACCCAAACTGCCCTTTCCTTGCATCCTTTGAGCTGGGAGGAAACAATCGGGGAGCACAGCAAAAAGTTGTTTGCTTGCTTGCTCGCTCATTGTCTCCAGCATTTGTGCTCGCAGATGGAAAATACAGAGGCGCTGTCGACTTAACTGGCCCTGTGCACATAAAGCCTAAATGCACACATTTTAAGTGCTGTGTATACACACACACACACACACACACACACACACACACACACACACACACACACACACACACACACACACACACACACACACACCTGTGTATTCCAGATGCCCAACACCTCACAAATAATTGTGAGTCTCCACCTCTCAACCGGTTATTTGTTGCAGTACCAGGACTGACCTCCAAGGGGCAGCAACGTTACACAAAGCTCACATGCTGCTGGAGGCTTCACAGAAGAAGAAATAGTACTTTTTTTTTTCATTAAAAAAAACAAAACAAAACAGCCGTGACAGCTTTGGACGTGCAGACTTCATTGCTATCTTAAATCGGGCAGGCGCATCCCATCTTCAGTCAAGATGTCACCCTTTGAAGTAAGAAGCAATGTTTTAATTTAGATGATGCCATTTTGTCTGCTGCTGCTTTGTTTTTTGTGTCCTATCCCATAATCGACTTCTCTCGAATTGTGATGATTCTCTGGCAAACAGCCGATCAGAGTAATCAATTGCCACCGACGACTGACGCCATTTTGCAGACTGCGATCAATGGCTCATTAATTCAAATCCTATAAAAATATCACAAGGGCACACAAATCTATGAAATCATCACAATTGTAAATGTTGCATTTGACTTAGTTTTGTTCTTGCTTATATTGCGTGTGCGTGTGTGTGTGTGTGTGTGTGTGCGCGTGCGTGCAAGGTTGTTCTATTTGTGAACCATGACCGTTGGTGTGATCAATGACTTCTCGGCCATGTTGTTTGCTTGCTGCGGTGTGAACGAAATGAATTTGATTGATGTTGAAGAATTCCGTTCTCTTGACTTAAAGCTCAAGTGTGAAATATTTGGATAAACTACCAAATTATTATTATTTTTTTTAAATGTCAAAAGTAATTAAATCATGAAGAAAAAAAATTGTATTTCATATATTCAACATCGTAATCATTTTCCCGAAGTGAGATCCCGGTGAGCGGCAAATCCGGACGTGTGATTTATTCAGTGTCATTTGCAGAACAACAATGGCACGGCTCAATGTTGGAAATGCAAAACCAGTCAGAAATTTATTTGGAAAGGGATTTGCAAACTTATCTGAGGGGATATTGATGTTTGAAGATTTAGAAGACGTGGAGGTTGTTGACAAGATGCATGTTGGACCACGCCTGTATGAGCCAGGTGCAGAAAATGTTGCGGGACTTGGAGTCCAGAGGAGATCCATCAGGATTTGAAGGTCTACAGGCTGCCGTTGTTAGGCTAGTGTTATCCATACATCCCCATACATTTCAGAGTTAGCTTCAAGATTCTCTTATTTGTTTTCAAATCTCTAAATAATCTCGCGCCACCTTACCTCTCTGAGCTCATCCGCCCCTACGCACCTGCCCGGCGCCTCAGGTCTGCGGACCAGACATTATTAGAAGTACCAAGAACTAGGCTGAGGCTCAGAGGGGATGGAGCCTTTTCTGTTGCTGGTCCCTCTCTCTGGAATGACCTCCCACTAAACATTCGTCAAGCCTCCTCGCTGCCCATCTTCAAAACCCGCCTCAAAACTCACTTGTATTCTCTGGCTTTCGACTCAGCATGACTTAGATTTGTTCTTGGTTTCACTGTTTGGTGCTTTCTACCATCTTTATTACCGATTTGTTTTACTGTTTATTGTATATGTTAAATTGCTCCGTGAACAGCACTTTGTATGCGGCGATGGCTGTTCGAAAGTGCTCGAGAAATACAGTCGACTTGACCTGACTTGACTTATTGTTTGCAATTGAATTCTGTCCTGTGCTGTAAATTGCGCGCGCTGGCATGAGCTGCTTGGTCCATGTATTCCCGCTAGCACTGAGAGCACACGTCACAACGGGTTGGCGTTCCACACTGTCGCTACTCAGGTCGTGCTGCTGCTCTGCAGTCCACGCCGCAATTATTTGGGCAAGCCATGACAGAGGATTCCATCCATGCCACTTGTAGCTCCAAAGTAACAAAACCAGGGCACGGGTTTCCAAATGACGGGTGTTTAATAGTGTCTTTAGGGTTGCTCTTGTACACCAACACCATGAAAACTGTTGGTAAAAGAAAATACATTCCGCCATTTACACACACGCCTCTCGCCCAGCACTGGAGTTCCGTGCGTGTACCTCTCGCATAACATGACATTCAAAACCATGGAAAAATGACTTTGCATCCAACACACACACACACACACACACACACACACACACACACACACACACACACACACAGATACGCCAAGAGGCGGCAATCATTTTCTCATTCCTTCTCCTGTTGTATGTTTACACCCGCGTAGCTCCTCCCACTTGTGTCAGCGGGAACCGTCGGTTACGGACAATTGTTCTGCCCTGAAGGAACTTTTTTTTTCGGAACATTCTGTAAATTTCCCACATGTCATTTGTTGACGTCATCTGTACCTTTGCCATCAGAGAACAAAACAAGTACAAAAACAAGTAAGGAACTTTTTTTTTCGGAACATTCTGTAAATTTCCCACATGTCATTTGTTGACATGTCAGAGATTTTTCTCGGACAAAGTTAAAGAACGACTCGGCACACAGGGAAAATTGTCTTCGATATCGGCGGGAGGGGATCTCTCTGAGAGCGAATGCCGGTTGTTGCCCCAATGGTCACAATTCGGACTTTTATTGTAACATACAAGAAAAACACTGCCCCCGACCGATATTTGCATACCGCACCCCCCCGGTCCAGCCCCTCGGTAGTGATTGGTTACCTGTGTTTCAACTTTGACCCGCCGGTACGTTGGCGCCTTTCCGTCTGGTCTACATTGAATGGACATGTCGCGGACTTTGCGGACTGATTACGTTTAGACGTGCTCGCATTAAATGAAACTTTCAACATGATACAATTTTGCTCATATATTCCTCGAACATGACATCATCTGTACCTTTGCGAACAAAAACAAGTCCGATGAACGATTTTATTTTTTCCCCTTGGTATCCTTCCGCGGCGGCGTGACAAAAACCAAAGATCCTTTCCGATTCTCAGTTCAGCGGGGGTCGGACACCGATTGCAAAAGTCAGGGTGACTTGGAGCAAATTTTTGTTCTCATCCGCAACCATCTTATTTTCGTATTCTAAATCCTGCGCGGCTGTAATCCGAAATCCGACTGTGTGGCGCGTTGACGTTGATGTTTCGCAGCTCCGCCGAGCATTGCGATATGACGAGGGCGGCTGATGGGCGGGGCAAAAGGCCTCTCTGCAAATTGTCAAAGGGAAGGCACGATGCTCCAACCACGTGATTCATCCAGAGTGATCAAGTCGATGAGAATCTTCATCTGTGCTGTATGCTGCACATTTGACAATCAAGTTGTCTGGAACTTGAACTCATCGCAGACCTAAACCAAGAACACACAGACTGGTGCCATTTTTTTATTTTTTTTTCCCCCGACCATCAGCGAATTCACGATGCACTTTTCCAATGTGGCGAACTGCACAGCCGCAGCCTCAAAGCCACCGACAGATAAATGGAGGTGCGCAAGGAAAGTCTCCACGAGTGCGCAAGGAACAAATGTTTGTTCGCTGGCAGCGGCAGGCGCGGTCACATCTTGTTAGCGTGATGGGACACCGGAGAGGTTCTGACAGCATGTTGGCATTGGCTGGCGTGGCCCCGGGTGACGGGGGACATACCCGTGGCTGCCATGTGTGCTCAGCGGGGCACGTGGTGACAATTAAGCACACGCAGCAGCAGCGGCGGCGGCGGCGGCGGCAGAAACGGCAGCCGAGGCCTGGAAGAGGCGGGGACGAAGGTTGCGATTGTCCATGCCAGCCGCTGACTCACCCAACACATCCTCGGCAAGAATAAAACACTCGCCACTCTCATTTTTGCCATCCCATAACCTCTGAACCTTGAAAAACACGGAATCATTTTGTGGCGCTTGAAAGGCCAGTTCATTTTTTTACCCCCCATCAAGAATCAGCTGTAAGGTGCCCGCAAATAAACACAGCTCCCCCCAGCCTCCCTTCGGCATGGCTAACGAACGCTACTTGCCCGCATTTTTTTTTTACTTGCAGTGGCAGAACTTCATGACCGAGTTGTGAATTCAGACTTGTCACTCAGTGAGGTGAGCAGATCTGTCATCAGGCCCGATTTCATCTGATCGCTGAAGATGAGCCAGGGCGGGTCTGCTACTTTGGAGACCACCGCGCCACCACGCACTGCCAAGAAAAACTTCAAAACAAAAGGATACAAAGGGATTGATGTCACTCGACTAGTTTGTCAAGATTTTATTTTGAAGTCGGCCTTGTCACCTCGTTGGTGGCATGTTGCTGTCAACAACCCCCCATCCCCTCCCAAAAAACAAAAACACATGAAGTGCTAACAAACGCGACTGCATATGTTATATGGAAACACTACAATAAATCAAATAACAACAAATACCAAAATCAAACAGAGTAAAATAAATCAGAGTTATTAACATGTAAAAACGGGCGGCCCGGTAGTCCAGTGGTTGGCACGTTGATTCACAGTGCAGAGGTACCGGGTTCGATTCCAGCTGCGGCCTCCCTGTGTGGAGTTTGCATGTTCTCCTCGGGCTTGCGTTAAAACATTGCTTCGTTGGGGTGAGCGGTAATTGTCATCCCGGAGCAAGGGCTTCATTTGATCACAGCAATATTTTTTCCACCATTCTTTTGGGGGGGGGGGGCTGTCACCATTTAGACATTGCATGTCCCGCAGTGCTTGTTTGGTCTACCTTGGAGAACATCTCTTAAAAACGCCACGCCGAGAATTACCCGTCAGTCGGCAGCACATTTATTCCCGTTGATGTCTCTCCGAGGGCCCTTTTGGAAGAGACACATGTTTGTGATCAGGCTCTTTGCGTCCGGCCGCCCTCGCATAAAATGTGAAGCGGCGTTCCTTCTGGGAACTGGGCCCTGACTTTACGGCGGGAGCGGCTCACTTCAGCTGTAAATTGTCTTTTAAAAAGGAAAGAAGAAGGGACAGAAGGAGTTCATCTCCTTGATTTCCCTCTTCCACATTCAACGACAGCGCGGCTCCTCCTTGGGAGGCGAAAGAATGGGACGATGACGATGATGATGATGATGATGATGATGAGAACAAAAAGTGGGCTTTGACAAATGATGTCATAAATGAGGGGAAAGATTTAAGGCAAGGTGAACGTTAAGAGGAAAAGCGAGACCATAAATATTCTTCTGTAAAAGCCTTGCAAAAAAAATGCAGTCTACTTATAAATACGAATTATTTTTATATACCGTATTTCCCTCCCTAAAAGTCGCACTGGATTATGAGGCGCACCTTCAATAAATGGCCTATTTTGTCATTTTTTTCCTACGTTGGGCGAGCCGCATTGTAAGACGCAATCTACAATGCATCCACTAGATGGCACTACACTCAAGGGAACACCAACGTAACGATCAGATGTCAGCGGAACTTATTTAACAAAGCAGCGACACAGTTCACTTAACCAACAGCGACTTATAACATTGACTCGTTAACGTTGAACTCTCTCTCTCCGCTGCTCTATTTCCGTGTTCAACTGCGTAACCTGATTGCCTGAAGTTTGAACTCTGTGTTGTCAGCATGTCTCGAGCATGGAGACATTTTGGGGTCGAAAAATTACCGGAATGACCGTATTCAAGGCGCATCGGATTTTAAGGCACGCTGTGAGCTTTTCAGAAAATGGAAGGCTATTAGGTGCGCCGTTTAGTGCTCAAAATACGGTATTTCATATGTAATGTCCTCTTGTCTGATGAGTTTGCTTCGTGTTTTTAATGGCTTTAACTGTTGTTTACGTGTGAAGAATATTCTTAGAAATACAGGTACCGTATTTTCCGGAGTATAAGTCGCAGTTTTTTTGCGACTTCGACTCTGGAGCGACGTACGTGTGAAATGGTTTGTACACATCACATGTCATTTTCACATGAAACCGCAAGAGGGTGCTCTCGGCCTGTGTTGATACTCTCCACGTTGATGCTAACTGAGAAAAACAACTGACGATGACTCTGACGTAAGCGACGTGTAGAAGAAGAAGAAGCGCTGCATCTTTGACCTCCGGAGTTGGCGCAGTTGTTTAAAAGTGACACCCAGCATGAAAATGTCATTGGATTTCGTGATTTGGAGTGACGCTGATGGCTTGGTAAATTTGTTAGCATGTTCTTTTTGCAATAGTTGTCCAAGTCGCTCTTCATATGTTACGTGAACATACCAGGCGCAGTCACAGTTCGTTGTTAAAGTGTCATGTAACGTTAGCATGTCGTACGCTTATTCAGCCTGTTGTTTATTTTTAAATTGCCGTTCAAGATGACACGTATGTTTTTGGTGTTGGATTTGATCCAATAAATTTCCCCCCAAAAATGCGACTTATACTCCAGTGCGACTTATATATGTTTTTTCCTTCTTAATTATGCTTTTTTTTGGGCTGGTGCGATTTATAATCCGGAGTGACGTATAATCCGAAAAATACGGTATATCCATTGTATTCTTAAAAAAAAAACAGTTTATTTTAATAATTCAATTCCAATTGTGTATTTCTGTGGCTGTGGCATCGATGGCAATTTATTCTTTGAAATTCTACCCGCAAGGAAACAAAACTGCGCTGTTTTAATAGCTAATACTGCACTGATTACATTCAACACCTTCCCATGCAAAATACTTGTTGGAAACAGAAACCGATACATTTGTCTTTGCTAATATTTCTCATTTCAATGAAGTTTTTGGACTTCTTTCTTGCCCTCACGCACACCGCCTCAGCGATGTCCGTGTTGAGTCTTTTCGGAGTCCTCGTAAACGCACCTCGGCACTGGCCTGCCTTTCCCACACCTTCTTTGTTAGTCAGCAGCTTAATTAAAGCTGATTTAAGGGTTCACCTCTGTGCCCATTGGCAAGGCCTTCCTCGGGCAGACGCTGTGTGTGAGTGATGCCTTGATGAGATAATGACCCCCCCCGCACACACACACACACACACACACACAGCCACGGGTCTTACCTGCAGTCGCCACCTCTGATTGGATCATTATCTGAAATGGGACAGACCCCCTTGTGAAAAGGAAAGGTCACGCTGACAGTCGGATCACTTTGAAGAATGAAAGGCGGCGGTCATGAAAATTGAACGTGGCTCCGCTCACTCAAGTTACAAATCTCGAGCTTTGTACTTCGACGTGCAGGATGATGACATTCGGTGGTCTTGCATCTCACAATTTGGTCCAAAGGGTGAAAAAGCAGAGTCGTTTTGATTTTAAATCAAATTGTCTGCATTGTGTTTTTATGAAACGTGTAGCTGTCATAGCTTTGCTTTCTATTCATTTCATTGAAAGTCCAATACACCTCAGGAAGGCTGGTACCCGGAATTGAACCATGCACCTCATATATTCTTTATCCTCTGCGAAGAACAACTAATATTAACTGCAGCTCATTGACAAGCTGTGAGTGTTTCATTTGATCTCCTCCGCACTGCATGTCTCGATTCGATATTAAACTGCCCCCAAGTTGCCGTGACACGTGCAAAGGTCTTCCTGCATATTACGGACTTCCTTCCATCACAGCAATGGGATTTTGTTTTTGGGTGTCATCATTTTGACCCAGGCCAGAATTTTGATCGTTTCACTTTCTTTCCATTTTTATTCAAGATGACTTGCTCGAACAGCGGCGAGCTAACAATTGTGTTCGCTTTTTGCATGTCACATAAACGCGAATATACTTTGTGAATTGCAGCTTTGTATTTAGTACAGGGGCACGATTTACGTGAGCTGAAGACGAAAATGTGTTTTTTTTTTTCCCCTGAATTCTCATCTGCCAGCATTCACACCATCATCAGTGTAAAATCCAAATGGACTCCAGATACTTTTTCTCACGCACGCACACACACACACACACGCCCGCGGGAAGGCCCTGGACCAACGGGGAACATGTCAGTTGTGCCCTGGAGACTTTTCTTCATCGCCTCCCTCGCGCCTTCTTCAGACTTTTTGTTTGGTCAGCAGAGCGGCATCCTTCCAGTCGCTGCCATTCTTCATTTCCCAGCTGCTCTCCCATCCCGTGGATAATCTCTTGCTTGCTGCTGACATCCCCCCCCCCCCCCCCCCGCAGCCACATGACAAGAAGCGGCGTCGCCATCGCGTTGTAAATCCCACTTAGCATTAGTCGCTTTTGATGCTTACGATATGACAAAAAGCGCCCCAAAATTGATGCTTTATTTTGAATCGACTTTAAGTGTCAGTCTTCTTCTCTCGACAAATATGACATATGACGCTAAGTTAATTTGTAAATGTCATTTTGTGTATCACTACAACTTCATAATGGGCTGTTGTAAACCCGGTTTGGGGTCATTCAAATTGTAATTTGATAAACATCAGGAGTGGTTGTGCAAGCTTTTGTGCCAACGGGGCCACATTAGTTTGTTTTGTACTTTTTGTTTTTCAAAAATGGACAGATGGGGAAGGTCATTTGTCGAAAAGGTCAAATGAAAGAAAAAAACATGTGAAATATGTAAAAATATGTAAAAACTTCATGATGCTGACATGATTTTATTTTAGGATTCATTGAGTTAAAATGAGCTCATTTTGTATTAAATACAATATATCCAACATTTGACTTCTTTGCGAATTTTAGGGGGGGGACTTTATGTAAATGAAACTTCATGATTCTGATATCCAATCCAATCCAAATGCGCTTGGACGTCGCCCGTTCATAAACGCCAGCCGCCCCAATCACCCCCCCCCGGATCTCTGACTCCTCTCTCTTGGGTGGGACTCTGCCTTCACCTAATATCAGACAGACAGTGTGGGGAGGGACAGGGGACACGGTAGGGGGCTAGGTGAGGGTTCAGAACCCTCTGACATTCACGCCGCGGCCCTGCAAGCGGATTCGGCTACTAGCAGGCACTCGTCGCTTCCAATCATCGTCACGCCGTCCACACCGGCAGTCCAAATCTCTGGTTTCACCTCCCGATTCTCATGAACTTGGCGTGTGTGTTTTCCTCTTCTCCTTCTTCAGGAATGCAGAGGCTTCTCACCCTTGTCCTGCTTTAATCCGAGGGCGAGGGCAGTGGGATCATGGTTTTGTTTTTTTTTTTTGTCTGTCTTGTTTTTGATGGACAATTAATTGACTTTGTGAATACAAGAGGAGGTTTTTCTTTTTTTTTTTTTTGCAGTCAGTAAGAGCTGCTTCTGTTCCTCTCATCTTCTACGATGCCTGCACGCCGAGTTTGGCTTGGCCGCCGCCGCCGCCGCCGCCGCACTTGATGGTTTATGCATATTAAAGCGGTGGAGTTGCTGTGCCACGAGGTTCCTCTCGCACTCAATATGTCTACGCCGGAGTGACAGCAGAGAGGTTCCCAGTCCTACTTTTGCTGCCATGGGCGCTTGAAGTGTTTCGCTCCTCGTTTTGAGATTGGAAACAAGGCCATTTTCAAAGCGGGCCAACGCCGCAGTTTGGGAAAAAGAAAACAAGAAAAGCCTCTCTCCGTCAAAAGGCGCAAAAAGAGTTTGTTTCGATTGGCTCCTACACTTCATTTATTCCTGCCGTCAATTTTCCAAGTCTTTTTTCCTTTCGTTCCACCCGTTGCTGTTGTCGAATTTTCTCATTTCTTGTCTAGTAAAGCAATTTTCCTGAAGATATTTACAATATGAGGCAACGCAGTGCCTTGCGAGGAGCATGTCGGCCTCACAGTTGGCAGCTTCTTGATTTGAACGTCAATTGGGGCCTTCCTTTGTGTCGTGTTCTCCTCGGCCTTGCGTGGATTTTTCTCCAGGTGCTCAGGCTTCCTCGCACATTCCAAAAACGTGCTTGTTAGAATCATCAAAGACTTTAAAATTGTCCGTCGGTGCAAATGGTTATTTGCCCATGTTGTGTCACGCGATTGGCGAGCGAGAAGTTCTGAGTACAGTGAAATGGCCTAGTTAGCTCTCGAAGGCTAAAAACCTTACGCTAATTAGCGCTCGTTAGCGTAAGGTTGTTAGCCTTCGAGAGCTAACTAGGCCATCGAGGACTACGAAGCGTCGTCCCGTGGCTGGCTTCAAAGTTCATTGCATGACATCAGCTGAGCAACGCTGTCTTGGGTTAGGGTTGGGTAGAGACAGTGAGATGGTGGAAAGAAAAGCCACCGGCTCCAGAAGTATTTGTTATTGTTAGATTCAGACGAGCGTGGACGTCAGAATGCTAAAATGACTACAAAACGGACCTTTGGATGCCGAGCAGCTAAGACAAGAAGAGCTCTGATGCTGGAAGAGAGGGTCAAAGTGAACAAAATCAAAGACGGAGCAAGCAAAATAAAAGACCAAGAAATTGATGGAAGTGAAAGTGAATGCTAATCGTAAATTTCGCAATTTCTTTCCCTTTTTTTCTTTCTACACTGACAAGATGAAGTGTCAAATAAGTGTGTGCTCATACTTATGCACTACTGGAATAAAAATAGAGTACGCATACGTTTGTGTGTGGGTGTGTGCGTGCTTACATCTGAGACCAAATTTGCTACAGTGAAAAACCCCCTGTTGTGAAAAATTTCTTGCCGCAAACACGATTTCGTTGTAGAGGAGTTTCACTGTACTTATATTTATTTAGATATGTTTTGTTCCTTTACTACCTAAATGAGTACAAGAAGCTATATATTATTATTTTTTTTTTGTCTATATGTGCCTTGCCATTGACTGGGGACCAGTCCAGGGTGTAACCCTGCTTCCGTGGGCAAGCCTTAGCCTAGCTTCAAATCGCACTTAATGATGTCAGAGAGATGGATGGGGAAATAAAGCCAAGTACACGATTGAAATGGAGGAGAAAAATGCTTTCTGTTGATTTGAGTTTCTCCGGGAGTGCAAACACTACCCTTGCCATAGATGGGCAGACCCTCATCATCTTTTCCTATTTGTGTCCACTGTTCATGTACATCAATTAATGAGCCACTTATTAAAAAACAAACAACATCAGCTTGCCCTGAAAGGTCCAGTCAAAACAAGCGGCAAAGGCCGGCTTGTCCCGCACCGCTCCTCCTAATCCAAGCCAGATGTCTGCGCCGAAAACTATTTCTGCTCTCTGCACCCCTCCACCATCACCCCATCCCCCTTTTTTTCTGCAATGGCTGCCTCCCTCTTCTTCCACTGCCCCCCCACCTCCCCTTTCCTGTCTGAGTAGACGGCCGGTGTTCAGGGGTCGTGATTTGGCTCTCTTGTCTGCGAGCTGTCCTGCTTTTTTCATTTTTTTTTCCTTCTTCATTCCAGACCACCTCTCCCTCTGAAGCACTTTGGTACCACTTCGATGGTTTCCAGGCTACTACTTTCCAGTGCATTTTGAATTGGGTTGCCAACCGCAGCGCTGCAGAGGTGTTAGAGTATGGTGAGACACATTGAGGTCTGCTGTTACTCGGCGATGATAGGAAGAGAATAGGCCTCTCGTGCAAAGCCAGCAGCCATCTTACCCTTGAACCTGAACAGGAATCGGTGCACAGAAAATGAATGTTTGGATCGATAGGACGAACACAAAATGCGCTCTTTTGAAAAATGAGGCTCGGGATTACTGCGCGGACTAAATTGTGTTTATGTTTCTTGGAGCATCCGCACCTTTTCCTGTTCTGATCAGATGATGCGGTCAGTTTCCATCATTGTTCCAATGTGCCCTCTCAGCTGCGTGCATGCGCAATAGCGCATTGCTCTCATCCGCCCCTGCGCACGGCAAAGGTCACAGTTGCTTATTACAAAGACATTGAAAAGTGAATTTGGCATATATAAAGAAAAAAATAGTCAAAAACGACAGAAAATGATGAAAGTGTGGGAGCACTTCAGACTCAATGTGATCCATTGTCGCACCGACCTTGCTCAAAGATGCAAATTGGTTTATTTGACGGAGTCTCGGGTGCTGTACGGGGCTTCTTTACTGTCATCTTAATGTTGATGTACCTGACTAATGGAACATTAACCTTGCGGAGGGCTTGCTCTCTGTTAATTATATGGTTACCGTTGAGTTTTTGGCCTGTTTATTTCCACGGTGACAAGTGCCGTATAAGCTAACCGTTATGCCAAGTGCAGTATACGCTAACCTCTTTCTCTCTCTCTCCATATATATATATATATATATATATATATATATATATATATATAGAGAGAGAGAGAGAGAGAGAGAGAGAGAGAGAGAGAGAGAGATAGCTGTAACGGTTAGCGATACTGCACTTGGCATAACGGTTAGCTTATACGGCACTTGTCACCGTGGAAATAAATATATATATACAAACATATATGTTTGTGTGTATATATATATATATATATATATATATATATATATATATATATATATATATATATATAAAAACATATAATCACATGAAGGAAATTGCTAAAACAGACGCATAAAAATTTTTGAGATATGTTTGACAACACGTCAATTGGAGATGCGCCGCCCAGCATTCACACTGTCCACTCGACATCTCACCAAATACGCTATAGCCACCCGGATAAAGAACCAACCCTTTGCTTGCTTGGAGAGAAAATATCCCGCACAATGAAAACATATTACCACGACGTACGTATGAAGTGTCGTGGCCAATGTGTTGTGCAAATCACGGAGTTCTTGCAGCTCAGAGCTGTCGTCGTGTCATCAGTTCACAAAGTTATGAAGGAGCACATTTTGGGTGGCTCAAGTCATGAGCTGTCTCTTGTCATTTCCATGCCCGGGACAAACCTAAACATACCTTTTAACATTGCCTTTTTGACAAGTGGTAATTATCTTTTGAGTAGTTCGGTTTTCATTCAAGATCCATCAGCGCTCTGTATTAATTATCGTGGGAAGAGAGGTAATAGCGAATGCCAATCATGAACTGCAGTCGCCACTCGGGGTGTCATGATCCCCAAATGTCATGACATAACATGATCACGATCACAAAATGAACCTCATGACGTAACTGCCATGACCAAAAAAAATAAAAAATACATGAATAAAAATAACATTAAAATGAAAAAAAAGCTCAAGATACTGAATCAAAACAATATTGTAAAAAGGTTGGTGATGGAAAAAAAGCTCATGATATTGACCCCCACCCCCACAATATTGTTTCTTTGTAGATATTAACAGTGAAGAAATACGCTTGGCCGATCATTGAATTTAACGCCGTGATCGTAACGTCCCCCATCACCGCTCGCACCAAAGTGAAACGTGCCGCTCGATAAAAATGCAACTTGTGTCTCTTCACAATCGGCTTCCCGTCAACCTGCACTGACCCGGCGCGGCGCTCGCAATCACTAATGGTGAAACGTTACACCCCCCCCGGCAAAGTAATGCCTCTCGCGGAAGCACTTCCACTCGGCCCGTTTGATGTCTAGCTTATTTGGTGAAAAGAAAAAAAAGCACACTCCACCGCCTGCTATGTCAAGCTAAGCGGACTAACTCTCTGTTTACTTTAGCACAAGCCGTGTCGCCTCAGTTCCACTCTTCGCAGAAGGCAATCTGGCAGCTGTCATCAGGCCACTCTGGGAGTTTTTTTTTGGGGGGGGGGAGTCTGGCCGAGCAGGAGCCAATTTGCTTTTTGCATCTTCAGGCTGAGAAGAAACACTGGTGTCATGCCGGAGATGCAAAACAACACAAGCAGCCTTTTTCCGCCTCGTGTGCCGCCTCCATCTCGCTCGGCCTCTTTAATCTGAGACGCAAATCGCCCCCGGGGTCGTTGCTGCAGCTCAGGCACACATCTCGATGGCCAAATGGGTCCTTGGAGAGCAACACTAAAAGTTCCTGTGTTTGAAGCGGGACTCGGGACTGGCACTCATTTGCTGGCTCCTTGCCCCCATTGCTACTTAGGCATGATATTACCCATGTGTGGCATTATAGAATTAGCCGCCAGTTGGTTTAAGAGAAAGTTTGAAAGTTTAACAACTCAGATTTGTTTACTGTGCAGTCCACCAGCAGATGCAATGAAATGTTTTCCTTGAGAAGCTTCATCGAGGATTTAAAAGAGTATAATAAATGACTGATTTTTGATGCTCATCTGATGCATTAATATTACTCAATGATGAGGCTGATCTATTTGGCTTTACACTGTTTGATTTTCATATAATAATAATAATAATAATAATAATAATACATTTTATTTATAAGCATGTGCTCCAAATCCATCCATCCATTTTGTGACCCGCTTCATCCTCACAGTGGTCGCGGGGCGTGCTGGAGCCTATCCCGGCCGTCTTCGGGCAGTAGGCGGGGGACACCCTGAACCGGTTGCCAGCCAATCGCAAGCACACACACAGACGAACAACCATCCACACTCACACTCGCACCTACGGACAATTTTTGAGTGCTCAATCAGCCTGCCATGCATGTTTTTGGAATGTGGGAGGAAACCGGAATACCCGAAGAAAACCCACACAGGCACGGGGAGAACTCCACACAGGAAGGCCGGCTCCTGGATCGAACCCGGAACCTTTGCACTGTGAGGTCGACACACTAACCACTGGACCACCGGGCCACCATGACCTCAAAATAAGTCGGAAATATTGAATAAAATGTATTATTATTATTATTAAATATGTAATTATACAGGATAATAGGGATGAGGAGGCATATAAAACGGGACGGAAAGAAAGCTGTCTAATGGCATTTTTCCCCCCTGGCTGTTCTGATACAACATTAAAACCACAAAATATTTTACATTTGAATCCTGAATGCCTCAATGAATATCTTAAGCGGGGCACACACACACACACACACATCCCATTAGTTGGCCCGAATTAGAGCAAAGGCCCGTTTGTTGGATTTCCCCAAAAAAAAAAAGACCCCGTGATTGTGATGCGAAACAGAACCATCGGGAAACGACCTGCCTCACAATTGTTGCTCACATTAGTCATGTACAGTACGTGTTGCGCTTTTTTGGGCGTACCTACAATAGAATAGATCGTCTTTGTTGTCATGCTGCTCGAGACAAAGACGAGCTTTTTGGCCGCCCAACAGCCGAGCGGCAATCCTAACGAAATATAAAACTGAGGCTTGAGGCCAGGTATGAGGGTAAACACTGAATAATAAATATATTTTTTTATTGCATTGGGATCTCATTTAAGTCCGTGTCGAGTATGACAACAGCTAGCGTTGAACGCTTGACCTGTTGGCTATGGATCGTGCTTCCCTGCCTCACCGTGAGTGCGTGCAGGAATGGAGGAAAGAGCAGGGGGATTCTCCAAAGGGGAACAGTTTTTGTGTGTGTGTGTGTGTGTTGGGGACTTGGGGGGTGGGACACTTGTGGGAAGGAAAAGACTCTCATTGCAAGGGATCAGCTTGTGTCAACATTCAGGTTAATGAAGCTCAGTGGGCCTAATCCTCAAGCCTCTTTCTCACTCTTCCTTCACCCATGGCCTCAATCCCCCCTTTTACCCCCGCCCTCCAGCGTAATCTCTGCAGGAGTGGGCACTGTCAATCAAAAGGACCTCAGGGAGGGACTCTGCGCATGTGCCCTCTACAGGGACACGTGCGGTTGCGTGCAGTGCAGTGCGCGCTGAAGCGCCAAAGTGGCGTTCGCTACCTGGGTTGCTTCAAACCATATGAAGGTGGAGGCTCTGGATGCAGACCTGGACTCGGGGTAATCAGCAACACATGAGCCATACACGAGGAAGGGGGATGAAAGAGGTGGTGGGGGCGGAAAGGGTTTCCATTCTAAGCTCGGCAAACACTGACATCACACGTTGCGGACGCCCTATCAGATAAAACGCGGCGGGTTCAAGAGTGGCTTTTTATGTGCTGAAACGTCACCGCCATGACAGAAGAGGGAGTAACCGGAATCCTTCCAGAGACAAAATGATTTTGTCACCTTTGGGGAATGACATTGGAGAGGTTGCGAGCAAATTGTTTGCTCATGTCGCTCACGGTGTGGTGGCGCACTCGCCTGCCTTTGCTATCGATCGCTCAATCAAACTTGATTTCGATAAATGAGGAAGAGAAAATTCGAGGAAAGTTAAGCATAAGTCTGGGGCCCGCAGCATTTCCTGCAAGAAAATAATTGGTCGCAATCAGTAAAAAAAAAAAAAAATCTAGTTTTGGTCGACATTTTGCCACATGAAATACCGATTATGTTTTCTCTTGTTTAACTTGTTTAAAATATATTTTTTTTTTTTCTTTTTTGATGGCATCTTAACTGTGTCTGCCCTCAGTCAACTTACATTCTGCTCCTGTCCAGTTCATATTTGTATTCAAATTAAAATGCCATAAATATAAAAAGCACGCACGAGGAAACGGAGCTGGTTTTCTTGTATACCTTTCCTGTGGCAACAAACGTCACATCATGTTATGTCTATACAGTATTTTGACCAAAACACCCTGCTCGACAACTGCTCAGCTCATTTCCAGTTTTCTCCGACAATCCCCTGAGCGTGTTACGCATAAATGGCTGTAAATGCAATCCTTCATTTGTTTGCTTTAAATATGGGGTCAAAGTTAGTTATTCTACCTTCTAAGTGGGAGCGCAGATATGTCCGGCTTCTCTTTAGCAGATTTTGGGAGATTTTCCAACGGTTCCAAGTCCAAGTAACCAGAGATGTGTTTTGCTTTGTCCTAAAAGCCTCCTCGTGTCGAAAAAGTTATAAAGCAGACAGACTGGGTTGTGCCGCGACAGATGTTCATTTGTCTTTGTCATATAAAGGGAGCGCTAACAAACTCAGCGGTGAAATGCAAGAATAAGCAGATGCTGAGGCCACTTTAAGGCCATGGCCACCGAGTACCTGAGGAAATTGGAGTCTTTGTGTCTTGGCCTTTTGGCGCCGCTTGACTTATACGGAGTTTTTGCTAAATTGCATAACAGGGAGGAGCTTTGTTTTCGAAGTTTAGCCTGGGTTGTTGGCGGAAGTTATCGACAGTTCATATTTGTATTCAAATTAAAATGCCATAAATATAAAAAGCACGCACGAGGAAACGGAGCTGGTTTTCTTGTATACCTTTCCTGTGGCAACAAACGCCACATCATGTTATGTCTATACAGTATTTTGACCAAAACACCCTGCTCGACAACTGCTCAGCTCATTTCCAGTTTTCTCCGACAATCCCCTGAGCGTGTTACGCATAAATGGCTGTAAATGCAATCCTTCATTTGTTTGCTTTAAATATGGGGTCAAAGTTAGTTATTCTACCTTCTAAGTGGGAGCGCAGATATGTCCGGCTTCTCTTTAGCAGATTTTGGGAGATTTTCCAACGGTTCCAAGTCCAAGTAACCAGAGATGTGTTTTGCTTTGTCCTAAAAGCCTCCTCGTGTCGAAAAAGTTATAAAGCAGACAGACTGGGTTGTGCCGCGACAGATGTTCATTTGTCTTTGTCATATAAAGGGAGCGCTAACAAACTCAGCGGTGAAATGCAAGAATAAGCAGATGCTGAGGCCACTTTAAGGCCATGGCCACCGAGTACCTGAGGAAATTGGAGTCTTTGTGTCTTGGCCTTTTGGCGCCGTTTGACTTATACGGAGTTTTTGCTAAATTGCATAACAGGGAGGAGCTTTGTTTTCGAAGTTTAGCCTGGGTTGTTGGCGGAAGTTATCGAGTGTCTCGGCCACACAGGCATAGACATGTTCACTCCGGTGCGTTTTTTTGTTTTTTTTCTCCTCAAATCAGAAGGGTCGTTTTTTTTCAGATGAGTTTGAAACTGATACATACATTTCATCTGTGCTGTCTGTTGCCCATTAGAGCACATTTGACTATCAAGTTGACTTGAACTTGAACATTCGACCTTGAAAAATCGAGTATACAGTACTGACTACAAAAAAAAACAACAACATGTTAACACAATTATTTTTTCCTCGAGCTTGGGATGAATGTAACCCCGAAGCTCGTACCCCTGCGTATTTTCCAGCAGAAATACGTCATGAGCGCCCGTGCATATTGGCCTAATTTCCTTGCAGGTTTGCGGCACTTCAGTTGCCCCAAGGAACCGTAAACAGCACACGAACATTTCATTCCCTCTTCGGGCTGACAAAGCTGCAGGAGAGTTGTTGCTGCAACTTAAATAAGACCCCCCCCCCACACACACACACACACACTGTAGCTACCTTGTGTGTGTGTGAACAAACTTCAAGAAAAATAGACCAGGGACAAAGCGAGAGGTCATCATGCTCACTTTTATGCCAAAAGAGAGGAATGTAGAACAATCGCAACACAGAGGGGCATTGTGGGTAATTGTCAAAGCCCATGGATGGCGTGACTAATCGTGGCAGTATTCGTTTACACTCCATATCAGGTCTTTGGTGCCGTTCCACTTTTCTCACGTCTCCTTTTCTGCTTTTTAGTCTCCCTCAGTCATTGGCTTTAAGGTTTGGCTCCGGTTTTATGAAGCTTTAGTTGACAATGATGATTTATGTGCTAATGCGCTTTATTTCTTCTCGTAAATCAATGCGAGCGAGCAACCGTGGCGGCCACACCCCATGGGACGATCAATGACGATGCCTTAAATCCGTACAGGCAAAGTTGAGACTCCGTGCAGCGCCGTGCAAGTGTAACTGATGACATTTAGTGCATGCTCAAACTCCAAAGGGGTCTTGCGGCGACACAATCAGATCATTTTAGGCTACCCGAGTTGAAGTAAATACTTGACATTCTTTTATACTTTTTAAAAATTTATTTTACTGTATATATTTGGTTGGTTTGTTTGTTTGTTTATTGAGCATATATAGTACACACAGTAACAGATTAACAAAAGGCAAGCAAAATTTATCAAAGGAACATTTAAAAAGTATGTCAAAGACAAAAAACACACATCATCACAGTTGTATGCTCAAAGGAGTAGGAAGAAGTCAACTAGTTATCTAGTCCTACACCTTATTGTGTAGAATATGAATCGATCATTTTTCAAAACAAAGAAGAAGAAGAAAAAGTCTACATATCATCAAATACTTTTACCATTGTGTATACGATACTTTTCTATTTATACACCTTTCGGTTTGTAGATTTATAATTATTCTTTCTCCTTTTTGTTTCAATTTTCTCATATTGATGATAATTACTGCATTTCTTGAGTACAAACAGCTGTAATACTACCGTAAATTCCGGACGATAAGCCGCTACTTTTTTCCCAAACTTTCAACCCTGCGGCTTATTCAGTGATGCGGCCAATTTGTGTCATTTTTCTAACGGCCGCCAGGGGGCGCCCAAGTAGAAAAGGTAAGATTAAGACCGGGGGAATATATGCGTCGAGGAAGACTGCAACTTCTTGTCTTGTGCATAAATTAAATTAGCGTGAACATACCCTCATCATGGAAAATGCAAAAAGAGAGGCATATGACGCAGCTTTCAAACTAAAAGCAATCGAGCTGTCCGATAAAGAAGGAAACAGAGCTGCTGCACGTAAACTTGGCATAAACGACGGCTCACCGTGATTTTTACAAGTACCGGTATTTTCTTTTACCAGACCTGTTATACTGTGTTGCTGTTCTGTTGCTAGCGTGTTGTTAGCATGTTGCTACCGTTTTACTGCCGCGTCACAGGCACCGTTTGGGAAGAAAGTTATATTATTATTATTGTTAAGTTATATGATTCAAACTTTGAAAACTCTCTCTGTGTACCGTCTTTCTTTGTAAATATGTTGACATGTTTTAATGTGGGCACATGCGGCTTATATACGGGTGCGGCTTGTGTAAGTACAAAATTGGTTTTCCTCTAAAAATGGAGTGGGTGCGGCTTATAATCAGGTGCGCTCTATAGTGCGGAAATTACGGTATATAATACATGTGTATGTAAATATGCATGTAATACTAATTTATTTAGTATATTAAATTTATCTATTTATTGTTATTGAGTGTTCGAGTCTGCTGTTTTGTTTAATTTCCTATTCGCCTTTCAATATCCTACATCTTCTGCGGTCGTCCTTTTTGAGAAAAAAAAATAATGTTTTGATTTACTTTTTAAATTTCAGTGTTTGGGGGGGGGTCATCAGTGGCGGGAGTTGTGGTGGGCTGTGGCCACAGAGGGTGCCGCCGTGGATGCCCAAGCCCTGCGGGGCGGGGGAGGTCTTGGCCTCAGTCTCCAGGCTGTGGTCCTGACTCCTCCCCTCCGTCGGCTTGGGGCAGGGGCGGGGCTTGTGCGGCTGCGTTTCTGCGGCTTCCAGCTGCATTTCCAAATATGTTAGATTTGTATTTTCAAACAAACATGCAAAGGTTTTCAGGTTAAGCTGACCTGCAAAACAACCTGAGGGAAAAAGATCAGTTGCGAACTGTTACCTAGCAGGGTGTGGTTTTAGCTCTCATTCTATGTTACCCAACCACACTGTGGGGAATTGCTTTATATGTACTAACAAGTACGTAGCGGGAGCTACTTTTGACCGAAGAGAGTGCTGCCTTGAAATCCAAGTGGCCCTCCTCCTATTTGGGATTTTTTCCAAACACGAGCTGTTGTTTGAGCAGATTGTTTTGTTTTGACTTGCAAACAGAAATTTGAGCTGGAGATATGTTGGCGGCGGTGAATTGAACTCAATTCACAACAAGCAGCGGTTTGCTGAATACTTCCTTCCAATAAGAGTCTTTATCTGTTTGTTTCAAGTCACAGTTGGGGTCTGCTGTGAATGTAAACATAAAACAAACGTGCGAAAAGTCAGTCAGTTCTGCCTAATGGATGGATGAATGGATGTTTGAACACAAACGGTGGAGCAACACATGTGGACAGATAATATAAGAATACTCAAGCATCTGTCATCATTTCTGAAGAACGACTACGATTACGGCACCTTACAGGCGTCATGCATGTTCAAAGTGGTCAACAGGCACACACCAGAAGGAGCCCTGAAATCACAGTCAATTAATCACGATGCACAAAATGTTTCCATTCTATTTATTAATATCATGACTGCATAGTTTTGCATTGTACAAACATGTCAGAGGACTAGTTTTGTCACAGCAAATTTGGTTTTGTCAGGGGGGGGGGAGCCTGCAACAGACAAGAATTTCCATTCTGTCCTATGGTGAAAGATGATTTGTGAGTTGGGAACGTGGTGACAGAACAAAACGAAAATCATTTCTCACAGCACCACTGGATTGATCGCAGAATCCTACAGCAAGCAGTCAGCACTCATGTTAACACGCGACCCGTCCGTCATCCCGGACTTCATCCCCTCTGTTGTGGACGAGCTCACGTGTTGACATTTCTGCGATGCAAGTCACTCCAAGTCCTTTTATTAGGAACACAGGCATATTTGTGTATCACTATCGTTATTATTCTTTTTATAAAACACACATGTCAGGCTTGGGCGCACACAGCTGTTTCTGCTCAACTCCTTTGTTTGTCTTTACTTAAGAGGTGCTTTTGCACCATGGCGTTCCTCCCTAAATGTCCCTCGACAAAAATTCTTGCCTTTTTCTTCAGTGGACATTCCACCAAAATTGACATTTAAGGTACACGGTGGACGACCGGTGAGCACGTCACAGAGCCTCACCGTGCAGAGGTCCAGGATTTGAATCCAGGCTGCAGCCTTTCTGTGCGCAGTGTTGGTCTTCCCGTTTCCTTTCACATTCCCAAAACATGCACCGGCGGTGATTTGAACCTGGTGAGTTGTCTCTCGCTGTGTGAGGTGTGATGGTGAGTGCGAATGGTCGTTTGTTTATGTGTGCCCTGTGACGAGCTGGCAAACAGTTCACAGTGCACCCTGCCAACTGCCCAAAGGCTGCTGGGATTGGGCTCTACATCTCTCTCGCTCTCTCTCTCTCCACAGGTGATTGATGGAGACTGTAATCTCATTGGATTTTGGAAAAAAAATAAAAGTGAAGTAATTGGACAATCTTGTACTCGAGAAAACACATTTAGTCAGTTTTGTGATGCTCTTGATGTACGTTGTGAAATGACTGCAAAAAAAAAAAAAAAAGGCTTTGGCCACAAAATTCCAATCCAATCCTTACAAATTCATTCATACATTCATTCATTCATCTTCCGAACCGCTTGATCCTCACTAGGGTCGCGGGAGGTGCTGGAGCCTATCCTAGCTGCCTTCGGGCAGTAGGCGGGGGACACCCTGTATCGGTCGCCAGCCAATCGCAGGCCACACAGAGACGAACAACCATCCACGCTCACGCTCACACCTCGGGACAATTTAGAGTGATCAATCAGCCTGCCATGCATGTTTTTGGAATGTGGGAGGAAACCCGGAGCACCCGGAGAAAACCCACGCAAGCCCGGGGAGAACATGCAAACTCCACACAGGGAGGCCGGAGCTGGAATCGAACCCGGTACCTCCGCACTGTGAAGCCGACGTGCTAACCACTGGACTACCGGGCCGCCCTCCTTACAAATTGTCGTGTTTAATGATTTTTTTGTAGTTTTACCACAAAATTCTCTTGAGAACACAGTTGGATGACAGGCTGCTATAGTTCTAATGAAAACAGACAAGACAAGACGGAGATTTCCTAAAAGTGTGTTTCAACCATGCGACACGGCCATAAATAAGTGTAATCTTTCGCATTGTAGCAGCCATCACGGGTAATATGTAATTATGATTGAATATGCATGTGGAAGAGGAACTGATCGGTCGCACCAATAGAGGGTCAAAGGAATTACTGGTCCGGATCAAAAACAGATTTGAAATAGACACGACTTCCTTTCGGTGTTTGAATTCTACTGGGAAGATTTACGTGTTGTATTTAGGCCGATCATTCATCACACACACACGCACACACACACACACACACACACACACACACACACACACACACACACACACACACACACACACACACACACACACACACACACACACACACACACACACACACACACACACACACACACACACACAGTCTTGAGGAGACACCAGGCTACTAATAACCTGCTAGTGGAAGCCTGATCAATAGTACGGCTCAGGTTTCTCGGCTACATGAGAGAAAGTGCAGCAGCAGCAGCAGCTGTTTGGAACTGGAAAAGACTTCATAGTTGCATTGTGAAGCTTCACACATGGGTCACTCGGGTTTTTCTTTTTTTTCCTTACATTCCTTTTAGTCATTTTCTTTGGAGAGAACATTTGCTAATCTTGGCAATGAATGTGTGTGACCGAGAAAATCTTGAGTTTTGCAGGAGGGATCTGTGCATGATTTTGAAATAAACCTGTGAGGTTGAAAACAAGCCCACATATGATTTGGGTGAATTTTTTGAGCCAATCTTTCTCACAGGCAGTCGGGCAAAATGGAAATAATCCACCTGTGGATGTCATAAAACCGAAAATAATTGGTCATGCAAAGTTTTAGATCCGATTTTAAAAGGACTTCTTATGACTTTTACATGGTTTGTCAGAAACCTTGCAGGACTCGTGTCACAGAAGATCATTTCCGGAACCCAAACGGAATACTACATTTCTTTTCTTTTCGTTACCCTGAATTCGTAACCTTCATACATTGCACTCCTAAAATCGTCTGCCGGGTTCGCGTTATCATCTTCACCATAAATGCTTCCAACCACACCAGCGCATGATGTGGCGTCTCGTCTCCCACATCTGACGACCGTAGAAGGAGACCAGCAAAAACATTTCTTCCCAAATTCAAACCATACAACTCCAGCTGCGTTCAGAAGCAGAAAACATGATTCACACACTGAGACACGCAGCCGTCTGCTTTTGCAGATCCCTCAAGGCCCATTATGGTCACCCCCCGAGCCCAGAAGAGCCGCACATTCTCCACAGCGTTCTCGTCGGCCAAGCGTCATTTGGAAAACTGCTCCTATTTGTCAAAATCACAGCGCGGCTCATGTGCTACACAGGAAGAGTTCTACTTTGTACTCGGAGCGAGCGAGGAGTTGATGATGGTGTTCGGTTAGCTGAGGATGGCTGAAACGGAGCAGGCTAACTTGACAGCATAGCGGTTCCCTGGTGTCTTATAACATCTTTTGTCAAAATATCATGAGGTTCACGGATTATAATACGCCTAATACCTATTTCTTATGTCCTGTTTCAGGCAAGTGAGCGACTGGTTACCCCGTCCCGTATACTTGAAGAACAACGAGTCGGGCTTTTGTTCCAATGGAGTGCCCATAAAAACAAAACAAACAAAAAACATTGTCGCACATTGATTGCATACAATACCATTGTTCACTTACCTCTTGGCGATCTGTATATGTGGCACATGCAGCAGAGATATCGGCAAACACAAATATCCTCAACTCAACTCTATTTTTTAGAGCGCTTTAAAACAACCACCGCTGTATACAAAGTGCAAGACATGGCGCAAAAATAATTAATACAACATCAAACGATACATTAATGACAAAGACAGTAGAAAGCACGAAAAATCTAGTCTCATGCTAAGTCAAAAGCCAAAGAATAAAAATAAGATTTAAGATGGGCGGTGAGGGGGCTTGCCGAACCTTCAGTGCGAGGAACCAGCAACAGAAAAGGCTCGATCTCCTCTGAGCCTCCACTTAGTTCTTGGTACCGCTAATAGTGTCTGGTCTGCAGACCTGAGGCACCGGGCAGGTGTGTAGGGGAGGCCGTTTAAAGATTTGAAAACATATATTAGGATCTTAACTCATTCACTCCCAAAGACGTTTTTAAACGTCTTTTCAGACTTGGTCCAGAATTGGCTGGTACTGAAGGAGTTAAAAAGAACGAAAAAATATGCATAGGGATCTAGTGAAGGGATACCAGAGAAGGAATTATGTGCACACTCTTACGACAACCAGCCACGAGGTGAACAGCAGCATTCTGGACCAACTGGAGACGTTTAATGGAAGATTGGCTGACTCCAAAGTAAAATGCATTTCAGTAATCCAGCCGAGATGTGACGAAGGCATGAATGACTGTTTCAAAGTGCTCTTGAGAAAGGAGAGGCTTTACTTTAGCCAGCTGCCAAAGATGAAAGTAGCTGAATTTGTCAACAGCACCAATTTGAAGGTCCAATTTAAACTCGCTCTCCAATTTAAGACCCAAGTTCGAGACTGTTGGCTTGACATAAGGAGCCAAGGTGGCCTGATTCAGCAGGATGGGATGTACAAGAGCCACTGGGTTAAACAACATCACTTCTGTTTTTGTTTCATTGAATTTCAAGAAATCCAGTGCCTTTCAGGTCTTGATTTCTTCCTCCAATCAGGATAAAAGTGGCCTTTATACTCAGCAGGATATAGATCATACCATGCTTCCTTTAGAGGGAACCCAAAGGGAGCAGATACACTGAGAACAGCAGAAGCTCCAGAATTGAGCCCTGTGGAACACCACACGACAGTGGGGCCGTTCGTGACTCAGAGCAATCAAAGCTAACCCAAAAGGTTCCGTCAGCTAAATAGGACCCAAATCACTCAAGGGCGCTACCTCCAATGCCCACCATGTGCTGCAAACAAGCCAACCGAATACTGTGATCCACTGTGTCAAATGCTGCAGGTAAATCCAATCAAACCTGACACACATATGTAGTCTCCAGTGTCATTTGCAAGGAGAATGTAATTAAAAACTCGAAACAGGACTGACTACGTACCGTCCATACTCTTGACTGGAAGACCTCGGAAATGTTATGTTCATCCAAGAAAGAATTTAACGATGTGCACCACTTTCCCAGAATTTTTTAAACGAAAGGCAGCATGGAAATGGAAAATTTGACAGTACATTTTTATCAAGGTCAGGATTCTTGAGCAAGGGTTGCGCCACAGCATGTTTAAACTGTTGAAGAACGATACCAGAAGACAGACTGCCAGTGTACCAATTCTCGGGAGAAGCTGCCAAAAAAAGGCAGAGGAACAGTCACAAAGGGAGCTAGATGGCTTAGTTGAGCAAACCATATCCTCTAAAAACGTCACCTACACAGCTTCAAAAGAATTTAACACAGCTGAATGCGGAACATGGACAGAGGGGTCAAATGTGGTATTTGAAACAAGAGTTCTAGCTGTAGAAACATGATCAATGAAGCAATTTGTTGCACATTTCGGGTGAAGAGTCTGAGCAAATAGAGGGAGTTTAAGTATAGAATCAATAGTTTGCTGCTCTTTGATGCATGTCGATTCACGTTGAGCAGAAATGATGGCTGCCAACGATGTTGGACACGCCAAGGAGAGCGCTACGCCTCAGCCAATCTTTTCACCAGAAGAGCTTTTGGTGGTGGTGGTGGTGCTGTTACAAGTGTGGGCAGGGCTGCCCATTCGGTACAGAATACAGATAAGCTAAGATAAGATAACAAAACCTTTATTTGGCCCACAATGGAGACATTTGCAATCCACAACAGCAAAAATGAAGTCATCTGCATGGATGACATCGCTTCAGCTCGTCGAGGTTTTGATGGAGTCAGCCTTATCCATATGGGGCAGTTATCTATTATGAATGAACTCTCGATTAGGGGGCCCACTGGCTTATCAATAATTCATATATGTGATTGGGAACACACTCCCTACTTAATTATCTGACAAGTAAAGAAGCTTTTTAAAGATGGTGTCCTTTCTATTTGGTATATTGATGAAGCCAACCCGGTGGATGACTGAATTAATTGTCTTGGGAACGCTGCAGATGGATGCTGAGTCTTTTGAACAACTTGCAACCCCCCCCCCCCCCAACAAGTGGCCTAAAATCTCATAGATTGACTGACTGGTGGGAGCTGCCACGTTTGGAAGAACATTCAACGTGTTCAAGGGAACATGTGGTGGAAAAGAGACGTATTTGCTTGTATCTGCATAGTTGGGTCACAGAGTGCCTGCCCACCCATCAAGTGTGAAATGAAGCAGGTTTACACGACGGATGGGCAGCATTAAATTGCAAATGACGAAGCATTCCATCAGTTTGATCCTTTTGTGGATTTACAACGAAGAGTGTTCATCATTGTTCTCAGCGTTACTATTCAAATGTTTTGAGATTTCCCCCAGTTGCATGTTTCGTTTCCTTCATCTGTGCAAAAACAAAGTCTTGTTCCAATTAGATGTGCCTGTGCGCCGGTTGACTGTTTTTTGGTTGGGTTTTTTTTTCCAGAATTTTTCTCTCA
This sequence comes from Hippocampus mohnikei, assembly GCA_026261675.1. Classification (NCBI taxonomy): domain Eukaryota; kingdom Metazoa; phylum Chordata; class Actinopteri; order Syngnathiformes; family Syngnathidae; genus Hippocampus; species Hippocampus mohnikei. The sequence continues at coordinate 18,958,534 of JAKGUB010000334.1, read as the reverse complement.
CAAAGAGGGAAGAGACAACAGATATGTATGGCGAGGTCAGGAAGATGCTCCAGAAGTCTTTGGTATACACGTTTCCATTTGAAAATAAGGAAGGGCTGTGGGTTCCACTCTTTTTGGAAGACTTTCTGTAACATTCAAAAATCTTCTTTGTTCATTTTTTGTGTTGAGTTCTTCTACAATAAATTCCTACAAGCCAGACTTTACGATCCTTACTTGGTGCACAACAGCAACAGAAAAGGGAGGCCCCTTAATTGTTTCCATGAAGATGGAAAGATGCAACTGTCTTGAATTTCTGAAAAATGAAGAATTCAGATTTGGGAATAATTTGAAATCTGGCGGTCCAAGTCCTGATTGCTAAATGGAATAATTTGTTTATTACGAACACAAATACAATAACTTCATCAAGTGATCAAGTATGAGGTGCTCATTGTAGGCTAATTCTGTTCATTAACACTCGTTTGTGCAACCCCCACCCCCACAAAAAAACAACAATGCAGATTTGCTTACCTTTAGGCTTTAACATGATAGCAGGGCTGATGTATTCCTGGGGGTGGGGGTGGGGGGGGGGTTGCATCATGATGTTTCAGACTGTGGAGTCTGGCCATTGCTGGAATGTGGCTCTGGTGGTGAATCAGGTGTGTTGCAACAGGGAGACTTGGAAAACATGCAGGGCATTGGCCCTCCAGGACCTGAGTTTGACACCTATGCACTAGACGCTCCGCATTATAAGGCGTCCTGTCCATTTTGGAGAAAATTTCAGACTTTTAATGGCGCCTTATGGTCGTGAAAATACGGTAGATGTATAGTCTACTTTGAAAACATATCTGGATGCAGAGGATTTTATTTCGTGGCAACCACTTGACGACAAAAAAGAAAAAAAGGGGTCAAATCAGCGGCATTTTTTTCAGTGTACCGGGTGTCCACAAAGTCTGGGTACATCGGAGATTGGAGTTGGTCTCCTTGTTCATCAGACCTTTCTCCCGTTGACTTATTTTTTCGAGGGTATGCTCAAAGACAAAGTGCACCAGTACTCAATGAAGATTATTTCTTTCAAGCACATCCGACAACACCAGTCAATGTGCTCACATCAATGCAGACATTTGAAGTTCACCCGAATTTTGCAGAGTGCGTCAAATGATGCATTGAATCACAAGACAAGCTAAACCAAGACACAAACACTTCGTCATCAGTTTTTCAAGAGGACACCAAATTTGAATGACGGTGATAGTCATCAGATAGTCATGAGCATTATCGTGTTGTCATGTCCCTTTCCTTCTCCCGACAATTTCTCTCAGCCCTTTTGGCACTCGGTGGGAGGAGTTTTCACACACTTATCGGTGACAAGACAATGTGCAACAAGGTGAGGCCACCGTGAAAATCCAATGCCTGGAGCGACCAAGCAAACCCAGAGAGGAAATGAACATGCTGCTGCTGCTTCGGTTTTTTCCTCCGCTGTCCCCCCCACCCCCCCACGCCTTCACCTGTGGCACAACACTTATTCCCCTGCCCCTTCTCACTCTCACTCATTCACTCGCTTGCTCATCCACCCCAGGCATTGCTGGATAATCCCATAAGGTCACAGATGCCCCCCACCCCCTCTTCTTTTTTGTTGTGAAAAAGGCAAGAAAATGAGAAGCAAAGCCTCGGGAAGTTTCACTGTGTACACACAAGCGAGTAAACTGTGGGAGGTAAACAGGTACTTCCCTTCTTGTTTCAGCCAATTTCATGTATCTGTAAACTGAACTCAAGTTATTGCTTTTATTTTCAAGTAAGTTAGTTAAAAAGAAATCAAATTTCACTGGAATTTACGTTTGCAGAAATGATTGAGGTTTTGGACATGTTGAGGCCTCAAAAAGGCGACTCATTCATCGGAATGATTCCACGACTCCACGACTTCTCCAGCAGCATCAATCAACACTTTTACTGTCTTGGAAATGACCAGAACTGTTCGTGCTGCGACATGTGATAAGATGAAAATGCCTTTACAACTAGTGAACTGGCATGTGCCTCCTTATGCAAGGTCATATTGCATGCCGTGTCCGTAGTAACTGTCCACAGTTGGATGTTTGTGATCCAGAGACTCCTCAGTCTTTAGAATGCAATATTTCCTTTCTTGAAGGGAGTCAACCAGAGAGCCAATTATTGCTATTTCCAGTGTTCCTTGCAGGAATAATGTCTTTTTGTTCAGTTCAATTCGTGTGGAGTCCCTCAAGGATGACTTCTAGAGCCTGAGCTTTTCAAATTCAAATCACCAGGCCACTCAATGTCTGCCAAATGGGGTATGAACATACTCTTATTTTAGAACATACATTCTTGTGTGTGGTCTTTTCACTCGTAACGCACCCCACGCTACAGCATAATCTCTTAGGATAAGGTTTTAAGGATGTCAGAGAGACTTTTGCTTACCGTATTTTCCGCACAATAAGGCGCTTCAGAGTATAAGGCGCACCTTCAATGAATGGCCTATTGTAAAACTGTTTTCATATATACGGTGCACCACATTATAAAGTGCTTAGAATAGAATCTACAATAGTGCCTGTGGTTGCGTGATGCCTCCACGCTAAAGGGAATACAATGCAACACAATACGTACAGCTTTATTTATATAGAAGCCTGGCTTTGGTTTCATTATGCCTCCACTAGATGGAGATATGCTAAATGGAATACAGAACAATGCAGCTTTATTTCTACAGAGCCTTCATAACCGCTGCAGCTGTAACAAAGCGCTTTGCAGAACATTTAAAATACTACGTCCAAGAAATCAGAATACTGATTCATAATATACGGCGAATCAGATTATAAAGGGCACTGTTGGCTTTTGAGAAAACGGAATGCTTTTAGGTGCGCCATATATTGCGGAAAATACGCTACTTTGATCTGAATTGGGGAGATATGCTCCATTCTGACTACAGTATCTTTATTAGTCTACCCATCTTGACTCAGCGGCTTGGTTCTTAATTGAGGTCCATGCTGTCTTTTCTGATTATATTACAAGTGGAGTCCCTCAGGGATGTCTTCCCCTGCCGCTGCTGTTTGGATTGTGACACCAGGCACACAATTCATCCTTACAGTCATTTGTTTGACTCCTGTGCTTTAGACAAATGAGATAAACGAACACGAGTAGCTGTCCTCTTTTGAAACCAAATCTGTGATTTGTCTCCAGCCGTCAAACTGATCTGTATGAGTTTAGCTCTAAAAGCACCTTTTAACTCAGCCAAGTCATCCATTTGCCTTGCTCTCTCTGGCTATCGGCTTACATCACTTCCATTGAAATAATTGATTTCCACAGGTCACTGCTCAAGCTTTGGGTGGGAGGCCTGGGAGTTCAAAGGTCAAGGGCAGTTCGCCCAACCACCCATTTCATTGGGAGCGGGGAGGGGTGACGGGGGGTCGATCGATATGACCGCCGCTGAGCAGATGGGTGAACCAGCCGTGGCAATTCATTCTATTGGTTTTTACTAGTTATAATTAAGACATTGGTATTCCTTAATTTTCATCGAAATATTGCAACATGCGGGAGCAAATACAAAATGAAACAAGTTCAAATGTGCATAGTACTTATGTACATCGATTGCAGTAGCAGGTCAAAAGTTTGGGAACACCTTCAAATTAAACGTCGAGAAATTCGAACTATGAACTCTTGCTCATGCACAGCTGTGACTTGAAAGTCAGTCTGGGTCATTAAGCATCACCACAACATAAAGCTGATGTCCAAACCGTCCTGTTATCTTGGCAAAAGGTGCCTGCTTTGAAGAATCTAAACTATATTACAACATATTCGGTTTTGATGAACATTTTTGGTTTACCAAAGAAATGCCATCAATAGTTCTTCAGCCTCCCTGTGTGGAGTTTGCATGTTCTCCCGGTGCCTGTGTGGGTTTTCTCCGGGTATTCCGGTTTCCTCCCACATTCCAAAAACATGCAGGGCAGGTTAATGGAACACTCTAAATTGTCCCTATCTGGGACTGTGAGTGTGAGTGCGGATGATTGTCCATCTCTTTGTGTGCCCTGCCCTGCGATTGGCTGGCAACCGGTTGTCCCTCGCCGACTACCCGACAGCTGGGATAGGCTCCAGCAAACAGTGCGACCCTCGTGAGGATAAAGTGGATCGGAAAATAGATGGATGGACAACGCCTTAACTTCACTGAAATTAGATTTGCCGGTATATGTACATGTGTAAGTTACAGTCCCCAAATACACTTACATACGTATAATTCATTCATTCATTCATCTTCCGAACCGCTTGATCCTCACTAGGGTCGCGGGGGGTGCTGGAGCCGATCCCAGCTGTTTCCGGGCAGTAGGCGGGGGACACCCTGAATCGGTCGCCAGCCAATTGCAGGGCACACATAGACGAACAACCATTTGTGCTCACACTCATACCTAGGGACAATTTGGAGTGTTCAATCAGCCTGCCATGCATGTCTTTGGAATGTGGGAGGAAACCGGGCCTGCGGGTTTTCTCCGGTACTCACCCGAGAAACCCACGCAGGCCCGAAGACCATGCAAACTTCACACAGGAGGCCGGAGCTGGAATCGAACCCGTACCTCTGCACTGTGAAGCCGATGTGCTAACCACTGGTCTACCGGGCCGCCCACGTATAATTATGTGTTTTGGAAATTGAAGTCGAAATTCAAGGATGTAGTGTACAGCACACTCCATTTTTAAAAGTATAATATACATTTCAATTCAAATGGACTGGCTGTGGATGGAATTCATTTTCCGGTGAGTTGTGTTGCCTTCGCCTATCAAAAAAAAAAAAAAAGGCACAAACTCACAGACTGCACAGTGAAAACTTTTAAAGCCTCTCAGTCATGGGAATGCAGCTCGACATTATGTAGTAATGACCTCATGTGCTCTGAAGATGAGAAAAAAAACGCTTTAGCAGACTTGATCGACACACACACACACACACACACACACACACACAAAAGAAAGTGTAAAAGCGATCCAAATGCAATATCTGTATATGTATGATGAAAGTGCAGCATGTACGCTTATGAGATGTTTGTCATTAAAAGTTGGTTGCTGGCGGGCGCTTAAAAAAAAAGCGGGAATCCCCCTCATCTGATTGCTTCGTACGCTTGCATTACCACAACAGCGGCTTGGAGTGTCTCCTTTCGCCGCAGTGCTGGTGTGATTGCGCTTGAAAAGCCTTGTTTTACATCACATCACTGCAAAGACGACAGACTGGCAATTGAAGAGAAAAAAAAAATGTTTGCATGCGTGACGAAATGTTTGCATGATGCCATGATAAGACGCATGGCGGGGGAACTTCCATAGATGACTTTTGTACACATTACAAAGTAACGTGTGGAACGTTTGACGTCCAGATGAAATGGAGTGAAGATAAACGTGAAAAAAGGGAAGGGAGCAGCCTCCAAGTACACGGATGGCACATGCTCTGAAGAAGAGAAAGAAAGACAACATGCTACAACAGCCGGCGAAGTCCTTGGCTGCTGGTCTGCTCGGAAGGCCTTTGTTCACCAGGCGATTAAACCTGCTCTAACTACCGCAATTTCCGCACTATAGAGCGCACCTGATTATAAGCCGCACCCACTCCATTTTTAGAGGAAAACCAATTTTGTACATACACAAGCCGCACCCGTATATAAGCCGCATGTGCCCACATTAAAACATGTCAACATATTTACAAAGAAAGACGGTACACAGAGAGAGTTTTCAAAGTTTTAATCAAATAACTTAACAATAATAATAATATAACTTTCTTCCCAGACAGTGCCTGTGACGCAGCAGTAAAACGGTAGCAACATGGTAACAACACGCTAGCAACAGAATAGCAACACAGTATAACAGGTCTGCTAAAAGAACATACCGGTACTTGTAAAAATCACGGTGAGCCGTCGTTTAGGCCAAGTTTACGTGCAGCAGCTCTGTTTCCTTCTTTATCGGACAGCTCGATTGCTTTTAGTTTGAAAGCTGCGTCATATGCCTTTCCTTTTGCATTTTCCATATGAGGGTATGTTCACGCTAATTTAATTTATGCACAAGACAAGAAGTTGCAGTCTTCCTCCACGCATATATTCCACCGGTCTTAATCTTACCTTTTCTACTCGAGCGCCCCCTGGCGGCCGTTAGAAAAAATACACAAATTGGCCACATCACTGAATAAGCCGCAGGGTTGAAAGTTTGGGAAAAAAGTAGCGGCTTATAGTCCGGAATTTACGGTAGATGTGTCTCTGACATGACGGTGACTCCTGAGGAGGAAAAGGATTATTTTGTATTTGATGGTGCCATTATGAAACACACACAGGAATCAATTTACCCCCGCCTCGCCCCCACACACACACATATCGTTAAGCATTAATCAGCAGCATGAAGGAAGATCTGACATCTTGCCATGTGAAGTGAGGATGTCGTAAAAAAACAAGAACTTGATTACAATCTGAAAGAAATGGGACCTCACTCATCAAGAAGCCAGTTGGTAACACACAGCACGGAATGGATTGAAATGTTGTGATGCCCGCAAGGTCTCCCTGCTCATGTTGAGGCCTGCCTTAAGTTGGCCACTGATCATCCAAATGACTCAAAAGAAGTCTCGGGAGAAAATTCTGCTGTCAGATGAAATCAAAGATGAACTTTTTGACATCCGGCCGTGTTTGGAGAATGAAAGAGGATGACACGGAGAGAACCGTCCACATGGCCATGGTGTAACTTATATTTTGGGACAGAGGGTGATTTCACCACATTGAGAGCACGTTACGGGGCCACGCACTCAAAGTCTTGGATGAAACCTTCCTTTCCACCACAAGAAGATTTGGAACGGCGGCAATAATACGACCCCTGAGGGGATTTCTAAGATGCATAAGGACATGTTTGCGTGATGCCATGTTGATGAGCATAGGGAGCTCTTATTTTTTTTCCACACGTCGCAAAGCACAATTCATCAGCGTGAATAAACTTGTGACATCCATACAGCACTTCCTGTTCCACACCTCACCAACTAGGCTGCTGTCACCTCACTAACACTTTCCGGTCCCCATTCAGCAGTTAATGAGCCACAGAATCTGCACATTATGAAGTAAAAGGCGGAGAAACCTGCTGAGGAAAAAACACTTTTTACAACCATTAAGAGTGATTGTGGGCATTTTTTTTTTAAAGCCCGACAGCGACAACGGGTTAATACTCTTCCCCGTCTGTCTTATCGCAATGGCAAAAAAAAGCGCAAGCCGAGTTGACTGAAAGGTCAACGTGTGAAAATATAATTAGGGGTGATTAATTCTTCTCGCAGGGGAAGTCCTCAGCGTTCTTGCTTGTCAGTCAACAGGTGATGATTGATGTGCGGGTAAATAGTTTTGCGCTGAGTGACATACTAATGCCTCAAATTTGAATCTTAACTTTAATCAGGGACTGCATCTTAAATAGCTCACTTGCTTATAAACTTCCGATTTGTTGGGGATTTCAAAAGTATTTTTTGCAGGAGAAAATAGCAACATTTGCATACTCTTAACTCATCCACTCCCAAAGACGTTTTTAAACGTCTTTTCAGACTTGGTCCAGATTTGGCTGCTACTGAATGAGTTAAGTGCCATACAAATGTCAATTTGTAATCGATATTTGTGACGCTTGCTCATTTGGGTGGATCCCGCCGTTGAGTCGACAACATTTTGATGTCACAATTGTTTGTTTTTGCCAATGTGTAAAGTACACGTTCCACATGCATTGATCCGCTCGCACAAACTGACGAGTCTAATTCAGAAGCTTGTGCAGAAGTGCTCCCTCAACATGTGGTTTTATTGTCTTTGTACGTGCTTTTGTTCCCTTCACACTGCGGGCTAATCGCAACAGCGCTAGCTTAAATCATAGTCACAAAGCCGCATTCATCGTTGGGGTTAACAGCGGTTCATTTTCACGTGACAAGACCGCCGCCCCCTCAGAACAGGGTGAGAAAGAAAGCAAAGCAACAGACGTTGGACGACCTGCTGTTGTCAGCTCTGCACTTGTTACTAGCAGCTAGTGGCTAGCTGCCGGCCGCCAACGGTGGAGGCTTGTGCCAAATCATACGTCGGCGGCGTAAACAAACTGCGTTTTCTCAGTGTCGAATATTAGCGATTGAATACGATTTCAGGATGGCGATGTGTTGATGTTGCTAGCAACAATATAATGGCAATGCAAACTGTGGTAAGGCAAGCCAAAATGTTCAAGTCAAGCTAGCCATCGCGAAGCTTGCCCCTAATTTTTGGCGGGAAAAAAACTAAAAAATAAAGACCCTGAAGGAAAACTGTCCACAGAGTATCGGCATCGCCCAGCCCCGATGCTGCTGGGCCCCCACCAACAAAACATGCTGCATTGTCAACAAAACAATAGCGCTTTGTTGTTGCAAAGGTATTTCAGCCCTGCCCGTGAGTCAGAGAAACCCAATCCTCATGACACACCTCGTCTTTGTCAGCACAAGAGAACGTGGCCGCGTTGTACGCCCCGTTGTATTCCGGCCCGCCGTGGGAACGCGCGAAAAACCCCTCAAGTGAATTCATCTCTCACCTTGGGGAGGTGAGCGGAGGAAACCGAGGGGCTGCAGAGTGTGTTTTGGCGTGTGTGTGTGTTTTGGAGAGCGGCCCCAGTTCCAAGAGGCCGAAATTCTCCCAGGAGCTCATCCATCATGTGAGCGAGGCAGCCCGGCTGAGATTTTTGCTTTATTTTGCATTCAAGAGATGGATGATCAATCACCGGGCCGGCGTGCAAGTGTCAATCATGTGAGCGGTTCTTCAGAATGCTGGAGACAGACAAGAGTTTACACATTTGTCAAAAAAGTAAATGCGGGGCAACGTTGGATCATTTCCGAAATGCCAACAAAAGACTTTGTAAAGTTGGTCAAAATCTGTATAACGGGAGAGTGAGCGACGTCATCCTCGTTTTAGCCTGATTGACCATTTAGGGGCAGTGTGGTGTGTTCCAACATTTGTTGAGCCCAAGCACTTAGTTTATTTTGGAAGGATCTCACAGCACCAAACAAAAAGTATTTTTTAGGTTACACGGAAATGATTCCCTTGCCCGGACGTGGGTCACCGGGGGCCTCCCTCTGGAGCCAGGGCGGACGTTGTATCGGTCTGTCGTGGTAAAGAAGGAGCTGAGCCAAAGGGCGAAGCTCTCAATTTACCGGTCGATCTACGTCCCAACCCTCATCTATGGTCACGAGCTATGGGTCGTGACCGAAAGAACGAGATCCCGGATACAAGCGGCCGAAATGAGTTTTCTCCGCAGGGTGTCCGGGCTTTCCCTTAGAGATAGGGTGAGAAGCTCGGTCATCCGGGAGGGGCTCAGAGTAGAGCCGCTTCTCCTCCACATCGAGAGGAGCCAGATGAGGTGGCTCGGGCATCTGATTCGGATGCCTCCTGAGCGCCTCCCTAGTGAGGTGTTCCGGGCATGTCCCACCGGGAGGAGACCCCGAGGACGACCCAGGACACGCTGGAGAGACTATGTCACCCAGCTGGCCTGGGAACGCCTCGGGATCCCCCGGGGAGAGCTAGAAGAAGTAGATAGGGAGAGGGAAGTCTGGGCTTCCCTGCTTAAGCTGCTGCCCCCGCGACCCGGCCCCGGATAAGCGGTAGAAGATGGATGGATGGATGGATGGATGGATGGAAATTATTCAGATTCAGATTCAGAAAACGTTATTTATCCCGGTGGGGCAATTTGGGGCAATTATGATGAACTTGTCTCGATTTACTCATAAATAGAGGGACTCTGTGTTGATCTGTGCCTGTTTAGTGAGAACGTGAAGGATATTGGTGTAGAATGATTGGCAATGGGTGCACACACACTTAAAAAGAACTGTTCTGCCTGTCACTATACGCAGCTGGCATAGATGGACAAGCAAAGATAAGTTGTGGATGAAACGAATGGGGCACCTGCCTTGAGTTCTTCTTGGAATTTAACAATGCGATCTTGAAGCTCACTCGATGAGCATTCTTCCTAAAAATTGAGCCCATTCGCAAGCACAGGATTTGGCGTCATGGACACTTCGCATCTTCCACACAGCGAGCGTCCCTTCCTCTTAAAAACGCTCATCGGAGATGTCAACAGCATTGTTCAGTCTTCCATCGTGCCCTCATGTGGCACTGGCCTTGTTGGTCGCTTCAAAAGTCGATCTTGGGTCAAAAGGGTTTGGCCACCCCTAAGTCATGGCATTCGGTCTCACAGGTCTGTGGTCGAGAATCACTTCTTTACGGCCACAATCCTGACTCCTTATATTCAACAAACCTGAAAAGAGGGCAAAATAGAGTCTTGATAACTGCCATGACAGTAAATGGCTTGGAGGAGAAGACAGGGGAGAAGCGACCGAAGCAAGGTTTTTTTATTACCTCTGAAATCATTTGAAAAGTGTCACAATTGTTCGCCACTCAGTGGCACAGGGGTTTTTCCGTCCTGGCCCAATGTGTGTTGAGTCACACAGGTACACAGCCACTCTGTACACTGGCAAAGAAAAGGCACACAGAAACTTTAATACCTGCCCCGAGGATGTTCAATTGGATATTTCCGCACCAAACATTCCTTGAAAAGTTGATCGCACCCGTACTGGGCTTCCTGCATAGGGTGAGAAATGTGTCAAGCAGCCGTCCGAAGGCTTTCTCACGGTTCAACAGTGAAACCGTCAGATGACTCGCTCACATTTGCTTTCCTGCAAATGTCAAAACCAAAACTGTGTGAATGGCCGCAAGTGAAAGGATAGTGTTCCTTTTTCACACCTTGTCAATCACAATGTTTCGGAAGTCATCGGTTTGACTCCGACCTCCCTGTGCGGAATCATGCATGATGTTCTCTTTGCGCTTGCATGGGGTTTTCCTCAGGTAATCTATCTTCCTCCTGCATTCAAAAAAAAAAATGTCTGCGAGAGGCAGGCGACCAGTCCAGGGTGCCACTTGCCTAAAGTCAGCCGGGACGTTTTCCAGCTCACCCACGCCTTTCAACTCATTCACTGCCGGCCATTTTAGAGCATTTGGACATTTTCAAGACCCACGGGATGTTGTGGTCCCTGATTAGATGTACACCAAACTACAAAATGAAAGAATAGACTCTCTCGTTTCACCAGGGGAAAAATGTTTCTGCCTGTTTCCGTTCTTTTAGAATCAACAGCGGAAAAAAAGGCAGATCGCACGAAACGCAGCCTGCCTGTTCTCCAGCGGACTCACAAACTGATCTGAAATGGGGCAACAGTGTCATCTACTGGTGGCTGTGCATCAAGAAAGTTGTTTCCAAGTTTGATATTTACAGGGGGGAATCATGTCTGATGCTCGCCCCCATCCCTGTTGAAACATTTTAATGGCCGTGAAAGAGTTTCAATCAGGACTGCCAAAATGTTGCGTCTAATAATGCACAGATAATAATAATAATAATAAGAATAAGAATACTAATAAGTGCTCAGCGAATGGCTGGCAGTCAGCTCAGGGTGTCCCCCGCCTACTGCCCGAAGACGGCAGGAATAGGCTACAGCACCCCCCGCGACCCTAGTGAGGATCAAGCGGATCAGAAAATGGATGGATGGACAATAAGAAGAAGATGAAGAACACTAATGAGAATTTTTTACATTACAGAGGATGTGTGAGACAACACACATCAACATTTATGTCACTGAAAGTGAAACTGATGTCACGTTGCGACAGCGACGCCTGTATATATACACTTCATGGCCGCATGGATGCGAAAAGCGGGCGTAAATTATCAACCTTATCAACAAAATAAATAAAAGCACAAGTGAAATTGAAGCAGTGGCACTGAGAAATGCTTTGGGGGTTTTGGGGGCAAAGATTTACATCACGCTAGGATCTGGAACACAAGATGAGACCAACCGGTTTGTTGAAGTTAAACATGCACGGGACAATTACAACGACAATTATCATAACGGACGGTGAGTTTTGTTTTTCATAATAATTATTTTTTTTGTTAATGATAATATTTTTACGTGAAATCTTTGGTGGAAAAACCTGTACTGTGCTTAAAAAATATCAATAACCTGATCGATTAAAGAAAAAAAAATCTCAAACCATTGAACCCCAAGTTGCGACAATGTCATGTCAAGCCAAATCTGTCGGTCTCGTCTTTTCTCAGTGTGCTCATCATTGACTAAAAGTTCAGGAATTATTTCGGATCCACGATTGGCTAATTGATTTTGACTTTCGTAATCCTTGAACGAGTTGTTTAGTAGCACACAGGACAGAAGTTCCTGTCGCTTTAACTGTTGCCATCCTGCTTTTTAATCCTACGTATTTTGAACCATACCGCACTTTTTTCTGCTGTTTTGCTCGCTGATAACCGGCAATAACCTTTGACAGTTTTTGGAGAGGAAAAAAAAAATGTCCAAGAATGAGTTGTTCAAAGTCACGGCGTAGAGTCGTTCGGTCTTGCCTCAATGCTGTCAGACAGGGAGTAACTCAACCTGATGTCTGTTTTTTGAGAACAAGAACATTTGATACGGTGGTAAAACGCAGCAATGCGGCGAGGCCGGACAACGAATTGCACAAATAACTTCAATGCGACAAATCTCTGCTGCTGTTTGAATGTTAGCGTTTCCGCCGGTACGCCGACCTGCAGTGTCTTTTACTCCCTCGTATTTAACAGACATCTTTGGGACCACTCCCCCCCCTCCCTCGGCACTGTGTTGTATCGCTTTAATATACCATAAAGTGGAGAAACATTAGTAATATTAGGCCGTATATCAAAGCGGCGGGGCAGCTCCCGCAGGCTGAGGTTTCACCCGACTGTGTTCCGAGCCCGGAACATCTGTTGTAATTTCTCTCAAATTGAACTTTTATTAGCTGGTCATTAAAGCTGTAGCGATGGTGAAACCAGATGGCTTCTTGCTGACCCTTACAACTGCTTCTTTTCCTCCCCCCCCCTTTTTTTTTATGGCTTGGGTGAAAATTGAACCAAAGGAAGCCGTGTGCTTTCGAAAATTAAGGCAATCATTCCCACATTCCTGAGACACAGGGGGCATGGAGTGAGTCTGTAATGCGGGGCGGCGGGGGTAAAGTATGTGTGTGCAGGTCCACGTTACTGATCTATTTATGTTCCAGAACCAATATGCATGTAAAATATGAAACGAGTATTTCTTGCTTTTGTTCATAATTTGGACTGCGGACTACAATGCATACCATGACCCTCCTCCCTTGCCACTGGCCTTTAGTCATACCGCAGTGGGGAAATCATTTTTTTCAGCAGCAAGGTAGACAGTAGCAGCACACAGGAACAATAGCAAGGACCTGATTCAGCCTGAACAACTTTAAAACACCGGTCAGTGAAGATGAGCAGCCAAAAGGCAGTGCTGCCAACCTGCAGCATTTGGGGCAAGTCCTTGGCCAGATCCAGAAGGCGGGTTGGACACTGAATCCCACCAAGTGTCGGTGGGCAAGACAGGAGGCAAGATACGTTAGCGACCGACTTGACAGGTGGACAAAGCGAAAGCCAGATCCAGTCGGCACCTCGTACAAAGAAGGAGGTGAGGTGAGGTCCTTCTTGGGCTTGGCCGACTGGTGCAGTAGGTTCGTTCCACACTTTGCCAGCATCGCTGTACCTCTGACAACCCTGACAGCGAAAGACCAGAGGAATCCTGTGGCCTGGAGTGAGGGATGTGAGACTGCATTCCAAACCCTCAAAGCCAGCCTGTGTTTTTCTCCAGAGCTGAGGAGTCCTGACCTCAGTCAGCGGTTCTTGACGCAGTCCGACGTCTTGGCAGTGGGGCTGGATGCAGTCCTGGCCCGAGGGGCTCCAGGAAAAGAACAACTTGTGCTGTACCTGAATCGCAAGCTGCTGTCATGTGAGACCACTGAGGAACTGACCATCAAATGGGCTCTGGAGCCCGTCAAATACTACCTGTTGGGGAGAGAGTTCGACTTGGAGACGGACCATCACGAGCTGACATGTATGAACTCCATGCAGGACCGCAACAGTCATCTCATCCGCTGGTTTCTCTCCCTCCAACCGTTCCGGATCCAGATCCGACATCGTGCTGGCAAGTTTAAGGATGTGTCAGATTACCTGCCAAGGTGGCCACACATCGCCAACCTCGTGGTCTCTGTCCTCACTGACTGGCCATCCCGACTCGCATGAGTTTGTTTCAAAAAACATGTGTTGCACAGTCAATTTCGTGGGTAAAAGTATTGTTGAGCCGAGGTGACAACACCACGGTACTTATTTCGAGAGGCGTTTGGGGTTTTCAAGCGTTTGTCTTGACTAATGCTGTGCTAAACAGCATAACATATAACGTTACATTCACTTCCCCTCGTGTTCATATGCTCTCGCCCTTACTTTACCGAGTCACTGCTGTGCCACTCAACATGCTTCGCCTTAAACCTCTCTCTCGTCTTTACGCACTATAATCGCAAAGCGCACGTGTCTTTGCTCGCAGAACGTACATGACACATCATGTGTCAGCCAAAGCGCCAGCTGCTAGGATGATAGACAGATGGCCGATTGGAGGAAGAGCGAGACAATGGCGGCTTTTATTTCTCCTGCGCACATTCCGTTGTCGGCCTGTGCGCCCCACACCGAGTGTCTGGGTCACAGTACTTCCCCTGATTTGGCGTCATTTTGGACACGACTTCTGGAAAACACGTCAAGTGTGCGAGTCAACACTGTAGCAGGCCAGATTTCCTTTCAAGCGTCACGTCAAAGGTGCTCTTGTGATCATGATGAAATGTTTTTAACTGCAAACAATAGAAAATCTGAATTTGGAGGGACATTTAGAGACTGAAGTTCAGTGGTGAGTCATTGTCCAAGTTGCATCTTCTGTGTGTCTTTCTCATTTTTTCACATAGTAGACTGGATGGCTAAACTAGCGCTGAACATCCATCCATCCATCCATTTTCTAATCCGCTTATCCTCCAACCTGAGGGTTGTGGGCGTGCTGAAGCCTCTCCCAGCCGTCTTCGGGGAGTAGAACTACAAGTACTACTGGACTGGCTGCGAACAACCATAGATGAACAACCATTCGCACTCGCAATCACACCTAGGGACAATTTGGAGTGTTCCATTCACCTGCCATGCAAGTTTTTGGAATGTGGGAGGAAACCAGAGCACCCGGAGAAAACCCACGCAGACATGGGGAGAACATGCAAACTCTACACAGGGAGGTCGGAGCCGGAATCGAACCCTACACCTCCGCACTGTGATGCCGACGTGCTAACCAGGCGATATCTATTGATATGCATATTTAAACAAGACGCAGCAGCATAATTATTGAAGGTGCAATGCCCAGATGGCGTTCGGCGCCCAAGAAGGAAGGGTGGAAAAAAATCCAGAATTCCCACAGATCCCTGATCTTATCAATAGAATAACTTGAGGCGGGTCAGTCACGCTGCGTGCTAATACGGAAGGAGAAAATGATCATTTGTCCAATCAGCTGCTAGTTACAATGAGTCTCAATGACGTGATTTGTGGAGCGCGCAAAAAAGGAAAGGCGAAAATGAGTAAGATCAAGTTCACGTTAAAATGACGACGATATACTCGTTTTGTTTTTTTTTTAAACCAAAGCCAGCCACAAGCTAGCGCCGTCCTTCTCCGCGCCATCCAAGGAAATTTCCCCGCCACCGCAGCATCAGAGGATGAATTGAAGAAGATGAATAAACTATCTTTCATAATTCATGGTTTTATCTGAGCCTTTATTTATTGCTTTAATTCCCTGAGGTATTTTGCAAAGAAAAAAAGAAAATTCTTCGGCAAGATGCCATTTTGTAAACATCGCTGTATGATTGAACCTCTTCCGTTCCAGTGCCGTAGGTGGCAGTGATGAGCATTGAAAAGTACGTGGCGGCTCCAACAACAACAGAAGAACATGTCCATTCCGAAAGGACGTGAAAACATGAACTCACCTACAAGGGCCAAATTCAAATGTTAAGCCTAACATATCTCCATTGTCCACTCCATTTTTTTGTGCTGAATCTTACGAAAAGAAAAGGATGATATTTCATGGGGGATTTCCTTATCTCTTGTTTTCTCCCTTTTCCTCTTATTTTCAGCTGAAAGCGATACCCCCTCTCAGGATGTGCTCTTAGATGCCAGACGGTGCCGTGGTTCGGACGCCCCCCCCGACCCCCACCCCTGCCCCCGGGGGTGCCCTCGTGTCTCCATGTCCGCAGGTGCCGAGATGTTAGCCATCCTGTTGTCCCCCCCTTCTGCTTCCTTGCAAGTCCGTGTTGGCAGGTCCAGCACATTGGTGCTCATGTTACAGAATATACAGGCACACCAACAGGCACATGCACTCGTGTTTTCGGACAAACGAGGCCAAGGGGCAGCGACACCCGCACATGGCGCCTTCTCACTCGTGAGGGGGCGAGGGCGATTGTCAAATCTTTGGTTGGTGAGGATTGTGCGTGTGCGACCTGTTATGGTAACCTCCAGTAGTGTTTGACATCTCCCCCCCCGCCCACACACACACGCGCAGGTGATGGGCTTCAGGCTCTCCCTTTCAATTGAATGCAAATTGGCCAAGCTGTCAATCAATCAAATCAGCATCCAATTATTTGACAACTTTTGACAGCAGTATTGTATGCTCAGATACTTTACACAGTGAAGCTGAAGTAAACACAAACTCGTATACATGTGAGGCTTTAGGAAAACGTCACTGAGGAAATGCTGTACCACTCCAGCCCTGTAGGGGGGCGTAATGCTCAATATTACCAAGTCTCACGCCCTTCCATCATTTTTTTTTTTTTTTTATGTGAGGTAAATGTATTTTGGTGTAATCCTGCTGGCATTCATCATGAATATTTTAAATGTATTTCCCGATTTTTTGGGGGGTGGCAAACTTGCAGCTCTTTTGACTGCAAAATATGCCAAATTCAGCACTTTGATAGTTAAGCACAGCATTTCCATGACAACTAGCAACACTTTTAGAGTGAAATATCATATATTTCGAGTGCTCAATTAACCTGCCATGCATGTTTTTTTTTGGGGGGGGGGGAATGTGGGAGGAAACCGGAGTGCCCGGAGAAAACCCACGCAGGCTCGGGGAGAACATGCAAACTCCACACAGCTTGGATTGAACCCAAGACCTCTGCACCGTGAGGTCGACGCGCTAACCAACCACTGGGGCACTGTGTTGCTCAGAATTTAATTGTCATTTACGAATGTAAATTCATAGATTTACTATTTCTCAACAAAATTCGAATAAAATATCGTGTTTTCATGAGAAATGACAGCACAGGTATACAATAATATCGAAATCAAAGCAGGTTTGAAGCAAATTATCGCAGATTGCGGTGTGGCAAAATATATTGCTTCCGTGGCAAATGATAGCACTTGCACGCCAACATACAGAAATGTCTGCATTTTCCATCAAACGGTGGCATTTCTGCAGCAAAGCCGCACTTTTATGGAAAAATATCACCCTGAGATGCCAAATAGCACCATCATCGCAAATCATAAAAAGTGCAGCACTTTGCTCAAATACCACATTCCTAAACTGCAGAAAAATGTACAAACTTTTATAGCCCAGTATAGAAACTAACAGCAATTTCATATTTCCATGACGCGTGTTGATCAGCATATATAACGAAAATCAATATCAGTGGATTAAAAAGAAATACAAGAGAGCTTTTGATAGGTCATTTTCGCGCACGCACGCACGCACGCACGCGCACGCACGCACATTGCTGGCAGTTACTTCGCACCAACTACCAAATCCTTCTATCTGGCGTGTGGACGGAGAGCTTCTTGCTTGTGTAAACAAGCACGCTGAAGAGCTTTTAGCCAAACAAAAGATCCCAAACAAAGATTTGGAGAAGAAAGAAGAAATCGCAAAAAAAAGTGTCAGGAGGATGAGAGGAGAGTGCGCGCGCACCGAGAGAGGGAGGAGCGGCGAGATAAGTGCGTGAGTTGACTTAACTTGACTTCGCGGCTTGGGCCAAAGCAAACACGCCGCACGCACGCACGCAGGCACGCACGCAGGCTGCGGATAGAGGGACGGACGGTCGGCTGAGCAGCGCGTGAAAAAGCTGTCACTTTTGCTCTTTACCTCCGCGCGGACACGCCGCCCGCCGCAACCACCGCTGTTGTTTGTTAAAAAAAGTGCCTTTTTTTGTATTTTGTATTTTATTTTTTTTGCACATGGATAATCGGATTTGCTCCCCGACGACCTCCTCGCGCAGCGTGATGGTAAGCAAGCGCCCCAAATCATTTCTTCTTCTTCCACTTTTTTTCGGAAAGCGCGCGTGTTCCCACTTTGACCTGCGGTCGCACCTCAAATCTGCTTGAAAATGCAATCCGATTATTTGCGGGCGACAATTTCTTCGTGCATTTGACTCACTTTTATGCAAAAACGATGAAATGGACTTACTATTATTATTATGACCATACATTTAAACAGTGATTAAAAACACACTTTTATGGACGGACTTCTTAATGAAACATTATTCATCTTAACGGGTTCTAACATTCGAAATCTGAATGCTAAAAAAAAAAAGTAGCCCTTGTGAGGATAAACGGATTAGAAAATGCTAAAAAATAGATATGAATTATTTCATCCGACAGAGCCGCTCGCACACATAAGCAGTTTACAGAAACTTTTCTATCATCGTAGGCATGAGTGAATTTTCATTTTATTGTTTTTAATCTACTGTGTTCTTCTGTAAAACCACAGTTACTAAATAATAATTCTATAGATGGAAACATTTTGTATTTACATTTTCATGGCATCCTTGAAATGTGCAATATCAATTCCTATTAATTCATGCTTCGCCACGTTTTTGTCATTTCTGCTTAATGACTGTGTTTGGATAAAGCGCCTGCCCACCCACAATAATAATTCAGTCAGTAGCAGCGGTGGGCAATTTCAGGCTCCCACTCAAGCGTTTGATCCAACCTGAAAAATAATTACAACCTCAGTAGAATCCAAAACATTTCACATTTAAAATCACTCCTTTTTTTCAGGGAGGGGGCGTCCGATGTTCTAAAGTCTTGAAAAGTGCAATTGAATCATATTTTGGCCGCCCCTCAGCCTCCGTGCCGGGACCCTCATGAACGCTATTAGGGGGAGCCTCACTTATCATGTTCACATCACAACTCCCCACTAGCTCGCTCACTCTGTTCTCACAACCATTCACAACCATTTATCCATTTCGATTCATTCACGAACGTCATTTAAATCGCTATAATTATTAATAATACATAACGTGCAGGTTGTGGCTTTAAATATCATCTCCGCAGAAATGTTTTCAATGCGGCGTCCGGCACGTTTCTCTTATAATGAAAATAATACTCAGTATAGGATTTTTTTTTATATTTAATATTTTTATTCATATGAGGTCTTTTTCACCGGTTTGGGTCATCCTCACGGTGAGACGTTTCTATTCGTGCTTTAATTGCCTTATTTTATGATACGAGAGAGACATTATATTATATGGAATTTTGATTTCATGGGAACTTTATTAGAATTTTTTTCAGTGCGTTTTTCCCACAACAACTTCCCACTGTTTGCCTTAAAAGCAATATCTTCTTAATACAACTCCAATATTGTTATTCCATGTTGACTCCTGTCCAACAAAAAAAAGCATGTAGCTCCAAAATGTTTTTTACCCCCACAAAATAAAGAAATGGATATGCTGTACATGCAAAAAAAAAAAACCTGAGATGTGCCGATAGTGTAGTGTTGCGTACCTAATGAAAATAGAACTGTTTTAAAAGAGCGGAGGAATTACATTGCATTTGACCGTTTGCAGTCTTAGTCATAATAACCTTGGCATACAAATATGCTACTCATTAAGCAAAACTGTACAAATTGAACATCTGTACACTTCTCTTACTACCAATGAAGTACGACTCGTAAAATACTTCATGTCCCTGCTAGCATTAGCAGCACTCCGTTTTCAATTAGTTCCTAGTTTGGACTCACAAGTTGAATGTAGTCAGTGAATAGAGTGCATTGTGGAAGGCAATACCGGAGAATACTTTACTCGCGATGTTCAGCTGCGCTAAATTGTCTTCCTGCTGAGCGCAACGTATGAACTAGTGCATGGAAATTCAACTAATATAGGAAGAAAAAAAATTGCGGCCCTCCATCAGCATTTGAAGTATCACATTCATCTAAGTGTGACAGATGCTCAAACATGAACACCCCTTTCACACGCACGGGCACACACATGATAGTGGTGGATGTGTTTGTCTGGAGGCGGGTGTAAGGTGTGCAAATATTGAAGGTGTTAGTACGTCGGCCGCTGTTTAATTTAGCGCTGTGGTTTGTCTCCTAATAACATCAGACCTGAAGTTTATGGACTCTGCTGCGGGAAGCTCTCCTGCCCCCCTACCCCGTCTTTACCAACCACCTCGCCTCGCCTCACCTCACCCCACCACCCTCCGAAACCCTCCATAACCCTTCACGGTTCTTATTACCGCCTCTAATAAATTGTGAATAAGCCCCGAAAAAAGTCTGCTGCTCTGAGAATTCCCCATCCTGTAAGGCATCCCGTCACTCCACCCCCCCCCACAAATTAATTCCAAAGCCCACCGTAAGCCAACCCTTTGTGGAATGCTACATCTTTTCACAGGGAGCTCGCTCTTCCTCATCTCTTTTGACATCTCAATACGACTCGCTACATCCAATCGGAGCGACTCGTTGCCGCGCATCACACACTCGTTCTTACTCATTCCGTACCCGCTACTAACGATACAGTGGTGCCTTGACTTATGAATGCTCCAACTTGGGAGTTTTTCGAGTTACAAGCGATCACTCGTTTTTTTTTTGTTTTTTTGGGGGGGTTTTCTTTTTTTTTTGTTGCTTTTTGTTAGACGTTGAGCTGCAGCTCTGAACAGGCATCAAAAAAGCTTCATCCCGAGGCACAAGGGTGAGGCGTGGAAACATTTTGCTTACGACAGTCTGAGCAAGCCTAAAGCTTCTCCAAACTAAGTCTGCAAAGCCCGGCGCAAACATCCTCGACTTGTCTTGAGGGACGAGCGTGGTCATGGAACGATTTGACTCATAAATTAAGGTACCACTTTATCAGAATTAGGGAGTAGGGCGGGATCCTTCACTCATTCCTGACTCCTGATTTTTATACACATAGAGAGAGAGAATTGTGTCGTTTACTAATAAGTCCAATACAAAAATCCTGTCGTTTTGGAATACTTCTTTTCCATTGAGTGCGCATAGAGAGCAATTCCCAACACAGCCCGTCCGTCCGTGGTGTTAGAAAACAGTTCACAGTCGGTCTGACAGCTCCGGCTTGAAGTGTGTGAAACGCATCGTAAAGAGATCACATGTCAGCCACAGTGCACTTTGATTCATGTCTTGTATGAAAGTAAGCAGGGCTGATTCTGTAAAAGTGGTCATTGATACACAGTGAGTGGAGTTAAGATAATATTTGGGGAAAGCGTGATGGTTTCTGCTGGGTTTTTTGTTTTTTTTTTGATTTCTCAGTTGCTGTGTGGATAGCGTCACTATGCGCTTGTTACCTTCCGCCAAAGAGTCCAGCATATAGCTACAAACATGACGCACGTTTGGTTTGACTAATTTGGCTAACATAGGACATTGCGTGCTTTTTCACGAGTTTATGAGCAGAATTAAAAGCCCACAAGAAATACACAATTTTCACCCAATTTTCAAGGTTCAAGGTTCAAGGACATATTTTGTCATGAAACAAGTGTGAATCCAGTATTTGCACTGTAATTATTATTTAAATATGTTTCATTTACAAGAGGGTATATCCATTCGGGATCAACCTTGTACATGCATGAGCAAAAACACATTTGGAATGGCCCGACACAAACTGCGACACAAGGACAAAGTCATGACGCAAATACACAGTGGAGGTCAATTCCGCTTTCTACCGTCAATGAAACACATGATATTGATCTCACTCAACACAGTAATACCGGTAACGCAGTTGGTGTCCTCCAAGCTCCAAAAGTGTGCTGCTGTGATGCGTCTTTGAGTTACACCATATTTGTGTATTTTTCGGTGGGTTTTGCGTCAGACACACAAACATAAAGATGTGTTTGTACATTGTGGCATTTTCACCCAAGAGATAAAAACGCCACAGAGAAATCAATGGATTCAAGTTGGGCTGACTTAGCGCATGGCAACGTAAGATGGCCGCCGGCGGCTGCCCTCCTCGCTAGCGATGCTCAATGTGGGCATTTGCTGCGGTGGGCCCGAGTAGAAAATCCGGAGCGGTGTCGGGAGTGCCGCTGCTTTGACATCAAACCGTGCATCCAATAGGAGAGGGGTTGGCGGAATGATTTCACAGTGCTAACTATAGCTATGAACAATGAATAAATAAGACATGCGTCATTTAGCTGCCTAGCAACGGCAACGATAAGCTAGTGGGGGCAAAGTGTTGCTGCGCGCCATGTTTGTGGTTGACACGACAACCAAAACAACAAGGAGCCTCCATTGTGCTGCATACAGTTGCACACAAGCCCGTACAATCACAACAAGGGAACATTATTTGGATGGGAGTACTTTTTGGGCAGAAAGTTATATTCATATCAAAGTTCTCATATCAAGTTCTGTCAGCAGACAACAGCTGTCCCGCCGATTCATGACGCCACACACATCGCTGCACCGCGTTTGCAAGCACCCCCCGCCACTCCCCCCTCCCCACACACATGCACAGATAATAATCTTTACTTTCCACTGAAACGTAATAAGAGGTTGCGGCCGCGGGACTATTTGGTTAGGTGTCTGAATTTTGCTTCAGCAGTTTTCCACCGTTTTCCCCTTCTTGGATTTTATCGTGTCCCCCTTAAGCATGTGTGCATGTGTAATTATCACGTGTTGCTCCAGCTGTATGTTTTTTTTTTTTTTCTGGTGATAAATTATTGGTACACTGTTGATATGATATTAAGTGCAAAAAAAAAAAGTCATTCCGAATTGAATTCTAAATGGGTCAGTAGTTCGCTGGTCTTTTGGGTGGTGCGCTTCAAAGGAGCGAGCCTCAATTAGAAGTGTAGAAAAAGAAAAATGACATTTCAAAAATTTTGTCTAATGGATTAACCACACCTCAAATTTGAGATGGGGGTATCATCAAATTTTGCTGATCAGGGAAATCGATTCACCAATAAATTGGTGATTATGAGTGTGCACTGTACATAACATTCAAAGCTAGATTTTTAGAACCACTCAAGCTGTTCTGTTTTTTTTTTGAACAGTGGTTTTAAAAGATAAATTAACAATCAATTCAACATCATCGATTGAATTCTTAACGATCGGTCTGTCAAAGAAGAATGTTTTCAAGAACATTTAGGTTGATAGTTACGTCACTATTTTTACACAATGTGCATCTTTACTGTGGAGACACAAACACACACACACACACTAACACACTCACGCAAACACAGTAAAATATTCAAATGAGCAGTACACTGCATACTTTTCTGATAATATTGTTTAAAAAAAAAAGTTGTATTGAAATATGTTTCAAAGTGATGACATAATGTACAGGGACTATTTTAAGCCATAAACTTTGAAACAAATGGTTTGCATAAGCACAACTCATTTAAACTTACTGTGACAGTATTGATGAGTTAAAAAATACAAACATGTTTAAAGAAAAATAAAAAAATGTTGCCCTGTTTTCCAAAAACATTCAAAAACGACTTTGGCAAAATTGTGCTGTTGAAATGTTTAGCTTTTTTTTTCCCCATTCCATAATAATTCCATATTTTCTGAACATTCTATTTTGCGAATATTTCTGTCCAACATATATATTAAAACAAATAACAACACCAACAATTTAAAAAACAGGGTTCACATACATCGACAAGTGTTTAAAAAGTAAGTACCGATACATTACATGTAAATGCATTTGAAGCATGTTACGGTGGGTATTTTTTAAGGCGCTCAAACCAGCCAAAGTAGGTGCATACAAAATGTAAAAATAAATAAATAAATATATATATATATATATATATATTTTTTTTTTTTAAATATATATATATATATTTAAAAAAAAAAAATATATATATATATATATATATTTGTATACTGTATCGAACAGTTTTTGGATTTTGAAGCTGGGTCTTAAAATGATCTCCCACCATGAATGAGGAATCACTGCAATTGGTCTTGAGTTAGTCTGTCAGCGCTGCGTTTTTTTTTTTTTTTTTCACATTATTGGAAGTGGAGCGAAAAGTGCATGTGTGCGCATTCGAGAGAGAGTGCAAGTACGCGTGCGACCCCCGTCTTTATCTAAGGGCACCAGATGTTGTTCACCTGTGAGAGGGACCACCATCTGACTGGGGTCAGCCAACTGTTGCAACTACTCTACTCTGCTGTGGGGCGGTCGCGGTGGGGGTTTCGGAGGGGTGTCTACCAGCTGGTCTGCCACCGCCATCACTGACCCCCTCTGAGTAGTCCTGGAATCATTTCCACCCAGGTGAAACCTGGTCTTTCACCTGGGTGGAAATGATTCCATGCAAAAATGGCCTCTCCTTGCCCAGTTTTGCCCCACTTCACACACAACATAGTGCTTTACAATTTAATTTTACATTTACTGCCCGGAGACAGCTGGGATAGGCTCCAGCACCCCCCGCGACCCTAGTGAGGATCAAGCGGTTCGGAAGATGAATGAATGAATGAATGACTTTATATTTTTATTAATTTATTAAAAAACGTTTTTTTTTCAAAATGGTCAACGGTCTCTGACAAGTCTCGCGTTTTTCTACCTTCAAGCGCTTGAACACAGTCTCCATCATTCACCTACTGCTGATCCAACATCACGAGCTACTGGGGGGGGGGGGGGGGGGGGTCAGGATCTATCGTAGGCGGCCATCACGTGCTTCAATGTAATTGACAACAGGGTCAGGTGGATTCGTACGGCAGATCATTGGCGATGGGGGCCGCCAGGCCGTTCGATGGCCCGGAAATAGAGCGGCCGTTCAGCAAAATCAACACATTTTCCTGAAATTCCCAGTGGCCAGCTTCCTCCCCCCTTGATACCGTGACAATGCAGAGTGGAAAAAAAAATGCATTGTTGGTATAAATATGACCAAAAAATATTATGCATAAACAATGTTTACTGATTTCATTTTGCAACCTTTTGGTATCATGGAGGTCAAGTGCTAAAAAAAAAAAAATGGCATTATGATGGGCATTATGGGAAAAAAAATGCTACATTTCTCGTGTCATTGGAACATATTTGCAAGTAAGGTCACGCATCCAAAAATCGTACTCCACCTTCTACACATCGGCGGCGCTGCACATCGCCTTTAATAGTGAGCAATTTGATGGCCTCGTTTGGAAGGGCACAAAGAGATAAAGCTGCAGCATTGTCTGAAAAAAGACCTTGTCATTAGCGGGTGCGGGCGGCTGCGGGAGTTAGTCAAGTGGAAATGGGGGTGGGGGTGGGGGGGGAGGCCACCGTGTGTGCGAGGTAAAGTTACAAGGGGTCTGCAGCAGGTTCGCCGCCTCGCCAATGATTTATTGATCCCACGCTAGTCGGACCGTCCTTCCGAGCGCCTCGGCATCTGTCGTGGCCTTGAAAGGCGTTAGCGAGGCGTGCACCGCCCGCTCGGCTCGCTTGAGGAAAAAAAAAAAGCCTCGAGTCAAAAGGATTTGTCGCCTCTCCCGGCTGGATGCTCAAGTTTTCCCCCCCGTTGCGGATTGTTGTCGATAAAGCCGCTAGCTTTCCGCACCGCGACAAAGTTGCTGGCGCGGCGGTCGGGCGTCAATGCAAATATGGAAGAAAAGAACGTCGCACGTGCGTTTGATGGTTCAGTACGATTTTGTACCTACTCTGATTTCTCTGCGATTTGTTCAGAGGTGGCGTCTGCAACAATTCGACGTCATCCAACAGAATTGACAAACAAAAACTCAATTAGCTCATTCAAAATAACTCGCAGCCGCTAACGTCATTTTTTTTTTGGTGTAATATTTCCAACTCAAATGTAACGCATGCGTTGTTACAACAGGACTCACGTTTTAGTTCCTGCACATGGCACTCGAGCGTAGTTTAGATTGGACTTCCCCCACCCTGTTTGGGGCTGATTTGTACCATAATGGTCTTATGAAATCTAGTGCTTGCTTGCTATTTTTTTTCTTCTTGCTTCTTGACATATCTTAAGATGACATTTCTCCTTTTAAATTGAGGT